>JAWDJE010000006.1:102088578-102688578 GCA_035047345.1 Bradypodion ventrale
TGGCTGGAGCAGTAATTACTAAAAATATCTAAGAAATGCTCATTTCCCCCCTAAAAGGCTTTAGGATGATTGATAAATTATTAAAAAGAGATATCTGGGCAAGGATCAACATTTTTCAGATACTTAAGCTATGATTTACATTCTTTAAAAAAGCCTAATTGCTCTAACTGTCTTCTAGCAAGAACTGATATACTTCACCTTCAGCAGACAGAGCAGTGGAGAAAACACTGTGAATCTTAGTCTTCTACTTCAAAGATGCAATGAAGTTCAGCTGTGGGTTGCAACAGAAATACTACTCTGCAATCAACTCTGTAAACGTGTACAGCTGGTGAAAAAATTCATTAAAATTGCTGCTCAGTAAGTTAAAAGCTATATGAATTTTGGCACCAGGTTCTTTTGTAGAATATCCTCAGTCCTTATAAAGTTCACTCTTGGATAATGAAAGAGTATATCTTGTATGCCATTTTGTTTTGACCATCTTATTCTTATGTTTCCAATGTAAGTGTGTTTGAATATTCAGAAAGAATAGTAGCCATTCCATATTCAACTTCTTCATTTTGAGTTAATACTGTGTCAAAAATCTGTCATCCAATTTTTGTGAAAGCTTTTCCCAATATAAAAGAGGTTTCAATTTCAGAGAACTTTAGAATTTCTTTTGATGTTTTTGAGCTCATTAAAAGGAAAATGGTATAAGAATACATGATCTGAAGAAATATTTAATACAAAAATGAGACATATTAAAATTAGATTATACTGTAAGAAATGTTGCCATCAGATTAAGATTTTTAAAATCATATTTAAAGAGGAGATGCAGGAAATATAGTACAGTATTCAGATATCAGGAGTACAAAGTCTAACTTGTGTTATGATGGTTTGAAGGTTATCTGATTGGTGACAGATAGCTAAAGATGTTCATTCTGTTATTCATGTTTTAATTGGTTTGCAGCTTCTCTTCATGTCCATGCTTTCTTTCTTATTAATATATATTTTATTAGGCTTCTAACATTGTACAAAAATTAAGAGACTAAAACAAAGTTAAACAAATGGAGGAAAATAGTTTTCACAGAGAGTAAAAATGCATAGCTTATGCCCCATGCTGGAATGTGTTGAAAGGTGGGATATAATCAAAGCTTTAAGTCAACAGATAAATATTGAGAATAGATCTTTACAGCTGTGTAATGTAGGGCACTCCGGTGTCTAGTCATGCCTGCCACATGACCACAGAAACTTCTGCAAGTTCTATAAACCGAGATGAGCACCTCCCTCTTGAGTCAGATATAACTGTTTTTTAAGCAAGGGTGACCTTTACCTAGTGTAGTGTTAAATTTGCAATCCTGTAGATCACCTGGAATAAATGTCTTTCTGAATAAATAGTTTATAGTGCACTGTTGTGTGTAGATGATATTTATTTGATGTGGGATATTCATGGCCAGGATTTCAAGTCTTGTATAGTGTCATTGTTTTTTCAGTGCACATTAATTAAAACATTGTTTTAGTAAGAAAATGACATTTTCCCACCAGACAGCACTATTTTTTTGTAATATATGTTCTGTGTGAATATCACAGTGATGGTTGCTTTGATAATACAGTACTTGTAATGTGAATGCAAGCAATAATATCTAATACCTAATCAGTGGGTTATAAAGATTTCAAAGTAATTAAATCTATAATATTAAATATGCTGTGAAATACAGTGGTGGATGCAGCAAAATAAAAGGAAGAATGTTATAAGGATGTGTGAAAGTAACAGTGAAGAGAGATTTAATTTAGATAAACTTCAAGCTGTGCAACTAGGGAATACTAATTCCAGAGTAAAGAAATAGGAACAAGATTGTTTATTAACAACCAGCAGTTTTGAGAAGATCAGTGAAGGTTAATAATAGAAAGATAAATCAATAGGAAGAAGTATATCACATTTTTTTAAATAAATAAGGAAATGCCTGTGATTTATCTGTGAAAATACTGTATAATTTAAAAATCAGACTACGTAACTCTTCCCAGTGTGAATTTCCCTTTCATATAAAAATATTGGTTTTTAACTAGAGCTGATTTTAATTGGGAAAGAAGAAAAATTTATGTTATTTTGTTAGTTTATTTCAGGAGACACCCAAAAGGCATGAATATATTCATTAGGAGGTTCCTATTACTTTTTTCTTAAATGCAAAGTAGCAATGGGCTTTATCAAAATCATTTTATGTGTATTCATCTTAATGTACATTATAGCAACTAAAGTAGCATTGCATTCTTAAACATACTTCCTGGAGAATAAGCTTCACTGAACACATTGGGACTTAATTTTGAGACACACTTAGTCTTGCTCTGGTAGACTTTTAATTCCACAGTTGTTTTAAAAGTCAAATGTTTGTGTCCACTTGGGAGTGGGTCAGCTAAAAAGAGTTGCTTAATAAACATGATCATCAAGTTGTATCAATAGGCTTGAGTGGAAGGAAAAACATCCTCTGAACGGATATGAACATCAAGTCCACCGGCTCAGATCCAGGAAGAGCTTTATGGCAAGAACAAACATTCTTGAGGGTACACAATAGCAAAACCAAATTAGAAGATGGAGGAAGGAGCTCACTGGACAAGGAACAACATGTAGTTGTATCCTCAGTAAACTATTTAGCTAAGTTTAACCCTAGATAGTTTTCATGAAACCTTTCATTACATTCAAAATTGCAATTTCTGCTTGAAAAAAACATTGGAAATGTTCTTGAGAAGGATTTTATTTACCTGTGAATGAGTGGACAGCTGTATCGGTTTTGGCACCTTCTTAAACCTAAGGTTGAGTTACAAAGTCCTGCTTAGTTTAATAAAGAGAAATATAATAATAAACTAGTCCAGTTGTGGGAAACTGTGAGGTGGGGTGCGGGAGAGTCTGTGGGGGAGGCGGAGAGCCCACGTGACTTCGTCAGAGGCATGCCGGCAACATCATATGGGTGTGTGGGCATGTGCTGTGCCTGCCCTCACACCACCTCCTCCTTGGGCACTCAGTCTCTAAAAGGTTCACCATCACTGCTCTAGTCTAAAGAGTTCTTTCTTTCTGCTTATTTGCCTTTCCTTTCTGTCCATCTGCCTTCCTTCTTTCCTTTCTACTCTGCAGTTCTACCTGTAGAGCAGGGGCACATTTTACTTCTGCTTCTGGGAGCGAAGAGGGTGGCGTGGTCTGGATGAGCCAGATCTGGCCCACAGGCCATACTTTGGGCACCTGTTAACCATGTGACCAGCCCACGGCCTAAAAAGTTTGGGCACCCATGCTGTAGATGGATTCAAGGCAGTTTACAAATGATTTAAAAATACAAATATTAAAATAATTACAAATATAATAAAACACAGTATTGAAACATTATTAATAAAATAGCATTTATTACTAAAAGGTACTGAATAAATTCCTTTAAAGCAATATAAAAAAATGTTTAAAATTATAAAAAGACAACTTCTTCCAGAAAAATCCCTTCCTTAGCAGCAATTTACATGTTAAAAGCTAACCTGAAAAGAAAGGTTTTGGATTACTGTATTGTATTTCAGTCACATCTAACTGAATCCACACAGAGAATTACTTTGATCATAGTATTAATATAGTTGGAGCAGCTAATATAATGTATTTCTTTACTGCAGTAAAATACTATTCTGTATGAATAAGATGACACTATGCCTTCTTTTTATTTCTTAGCTGCAAAGCCCAAAGAAATCTGAATTCATTCTTTGCCATTGTTATGGGTCTTAACACTGCATCTGTAAGCCGGCTTTCACAGACATGGGAGGTAATATGCATATTTCACTATTGATTTTAATCAGTTTAGATCAATGGTTCCCAACCCTTTTTTTGGCCATGCCCCACCTAAACATCTAAAATCCTGATCTCTCCCCCACCCTAGTGACATACTGTGTACTGTATTTCTTGACGTATAAGACCCATTGTCCCCCGCACTTAAATACACTGGAAAAATAGAGTGCATCTTGTATGGTATATAGTGGCCTATAGTGTGCTATTTTGGTAATAATGGGATGTGTCTTATACTCCAATGCGTCTTATATGCCGGCAAATAATAATTCTTAATATTCAAAAAGTGAATTCTGATTCATGTGGAGGAAGCTTAAAAGGTCATTAGCTGTTAATAACTTATTCTTGAATTGCCCCGCCCCCCCCCCAAAAATCAAATTGCCCCCTGTGAGGTGCATGCCCCACATTGGGAACCATAGGTCTAGATGTTTATTTTTGTAATTTTGGATTTAGAGTACCCATTCGGAAAGAAGAGGACTTGTTATTCATGACATGGGTGGCAATTTGGCCAGAAGGGCAGCATATAAATTTAATAAATAAGTAAGTAAATAATGGCAGTTATAGCAAGTCAGCAGAGAGGGGGAAAGTTGCTTTTTGAACTACAACTCCTATAATACCTTAGCCAGTTTCTACTAGTTAGCAAGGATGCTTCTACATCAAACTCATAGTCTCTGGAATATATAATCAAATGGGATTGGTGAGCAGGCAAAAAGCGCAAAATGCCATTAATGGGCCATGGAGACATGAACATTTCTCATAAAAAATAGTTATAAATAATAAAATAATTGAAAGTCTCAATTATAATATTTTGATTAGAATTAAGAAGCATCCCTTCTGAAATATATTGCTACATGGTTCTTGCAATGGTTTTTCGAATTTATTTTTGTTTGACATATGTGAAACACTGAAAGAAACATTTAATAATTTTTTGCATACTCAAATGGCCAGCACACTTAATTTTATTTATTTATTTATTCTGTGCCACAGAGAATCCCTGGAAAGTTTAAGAAGCTCTTTACTGAACTTGAAAGTTTGACAGTAAGTAGACAATGAAAAAGATTTTCATTCCTTAGGCATACTCTCATATTACAGTAAAACCCCGATTTACATATGCCTCTACTTACGTAAAATTCGACTTACATAAGATTATTTTGCATAAATCATGTCCCGATTTACACCAAAAAAGTCGAGTTACGTATGGGGGTTTCCTGTATGTTTAGATGTTTTAATGGTGGTGGCAACATTTTAAAATCTAATATTCCACCCCACGCCACCTGTCCCCACCGCCGAAAGTTGCAAGACATCATTTTCCGTGGTAGTTGTGGAGGCAGCGGTGGCAGCAGCGATGATTTTCTGCAGTCCACACTTACTTCTGCCAGAACTGGGAGAGTGTGGGGGGAATATCCGTTCCCTTCCGCTGTTCATGTGAGGTTTCTCTGGGCAGCGCTTTAGTTGTGAAGAGCTTAAAAAGTGTGTGTGGGGGAATTGGTTGTCATTACCAGAGATGGCCACTAGGAGCGCAAAGCATGATTTTCCATAGAGATGCATTGAAAACCAATTCCAAGCCCTTTTTTATTTTTTCAGTGCATCCTTATGGGGATGCATCGATTTACGTAAAAACCATATTTACATAAGAAGCTAAGAAACAGACTTTTTATGTAAATCTGGGTTTTACTGTACTTAGTAGAAACAGAATCACATATAGCTGGGACCAGTGGTGGGATTCAGCAGGTTCGCCCCAGTTTGCCAGAACTGGTAGCAGAAATTCCGGCTGGCCCCACCTAGCCATGGTTTGAAATAAAGTAGTCCTAATTTGGGTGCAACTCAGGGCTTTCCCCCTGGCCACGCCCACCATACCACACCCACAGAGTAGGTAGTATTTTTTTAAAAATCCCACCACTGGCTGGGACTTACTGGCTTCTAATAGATTTTGTGTAATCTTGACATGCATGTGTAAAATACACCAAAAGTTAATAAATGCACCTTACTTCAGTTAGTCTTTCTTTAGGAAACATGTATTTGCTTAATTTTCTAAAGAAACTGTATATATTTAAATTGCATTGATTTGTGGGGGGGGGGGGGCATATAACGGATTTCAGATTGCCAATCTTCAAGAGCATATTGATTTTTTTTTAATATGCCTTCATTACAACCAAATTGTTTTGGCAGGACCCTTCTTTGAACCACAAAGCCTATAGGGATGCATTCAAGAAAATGAAGTCTCCAAAAATACCTTTCATGCCTTTACTCCTTAAAGGTAATAATGTTTGTTCACGTTAACTTTTTACATTGTACTTTACATTCTGAGTTCAATGGGGCCTCCTTTTTCTAAACATGTTTAGGTTTATATCTTCAGTTACTAAAGGAAGTTGTTGTTTTTTTTAAAAAAAAATATTTATTACTAAGGCTACATAGGTTCATAAGATTATACTGTTAGTATTACAGAAATACTTTAGAAATGTACCTGTATGAACATTGTTTGCACATTCCAAATGGAACTAGATGAATGTGGACAAATAAAGTGAATGTGAACACATTTGCACATGTGCGAGCGCTTCCCCGCCAAATACAGAAGTGAGTACGGGCATGCTCATGTATGTGCAAATGGATCTGCATCTGCTTCTAATAGCAGTGAGGGTGGTGTGGGCCAGATGGAATGGTGTCGGGGGCAACATTACTGCATCACATGCCTGTAAAATTAACCTGCCACTTCACAGCCCAGCTAATTTCTTTCCATCTTTATATCCACAGTCCACCAATAAATACTAGACTGCAGACTACAACACAGATCATAGCATAAACAGAAGCAAAATTGTCACCTACTGTTACAGGGGCATTCACTAATTAAGTTATGGGCAGTTCAAGAAAAACAGGGATGGGCAAATGATAAAATAACTCTTCCTAAGATTAAATGAGCAATACAGATGTTCACTGGAAATTTTGAATGATCCTTTTATTAAATAGTGAGAAAAGTATCTAGGTAGCTATGCCCTCTTTGAAAAATTTGAATTTATTCGGCAAATCCTGTTGTGTTATACGTTTTTATTTTTTTAAAAAAACTGGCTGATTTCCCCCACATGATTAATAAACCAGTTTCACTCTTACATTGTAGTCAGATGCAATTTTCTGCCTCACTGGACTTATCTAGGCTCACAGAAGTTGGTAGCAAAGCAAATTTCTTTCCCTTTTTCATTCTACCACCATCATGCCTTTCACTATTATCTTTAACAAGCAAGTAAAAAATAACCTGCCTTACATTTTCAGTACAAAAAACCTTTATCAGTACTGACAGTAGCAATCTCAGCTCCTTTGTTCGCTTTAGTGATTCTGGCAGGCAACAGAAGTACAGTATATAATATGCATTGTAATAGAGGTTTATAATGTGCAGTACTGCCCCTGGTTGTAGGACTAAAAAGCACCTATAACATCATGGCAGGAGAGAAGGAATCAGTACATATGTTTGGTAGGACCACAGGGCTGTAGCCAGGATTCTAGATGTGGGTGGGTGAATGTTTTTTCAGGATGGGCAACGATGTCATATATAAAAGCGGCCAGGAGTTTGAGGGTGGGCAAGCTGCCAACTCAGGGTGGGTGACACCCATTTTGGCCACACCCTGGCTACGGTCCTGTAGGACCATCTCTGGGGGAAAAAGGGGGGAACAGGAGAAGCCTTTTTAGGAAACTCTGAAATGAGTATGCCATGGCATTTGCTTATTAAGCTCACACTGGGAAGCAGAAGGAGATTAAAGAGAAGAAAAGGGGAATTGAAGTAGGCTTTTGGTGTAATACATTATTGCAATACATTTGGATGTGTGGAGTTATTTAGTTTAGATTTGGGCTAAATATGTGAAAAAATAGATTTCAACTGGTAAAAAGGCTGCATGAGATATCTATAATCTGAGCATTATTGTTATTCCAATCCTTATTAAAGAAAAGTATATTTTTAATTTATTTATAGCAAACATTTATTTATTCCTAGTGGCAGTTGTCGAGCAATAAGTACCCACACTGGCTGCTTGGCCTTAGCTCAGCAAATGGAAGGAAGAGGAAAGAAATGTACCGTATTTATTCGAGTATAACGCGCACTCGTGTATAACGCGCACCCCTAATTTTCCATGAAATCTTGGTATAAAATTTTTTTTCACACGCCTCGTCTCCCGCGCCACCCAATCAGATCCCGCCAGCCGCGCGCCCCTGGGCCCGTGGGTGGGGCAGACGGTGCATCTCAGCAGTGCCTACCGTACTCGGCGCCGGCTCCTTGAGTTGCGCGGCCCGGGTAGGCGTGGAGCACGCCGCGGCCCTCTCCCGTAGGGTTCCCTTCTCGACCCGGCGGGTGCGTGCAGGTGAGCGGCGGCGGCAGCGGGACCTGGGCGCCTGGGAGGAGGGCCGCGGCGTGCTCCGCGCCTACCCGGCGCCGGCTCCTTGAGTCGCGCGGCCCGGGTAGGCGTGGAGCACGCCGCGGCCCTCTCCCGTAGGGTTCCCTTCTCGACCCGGCGGGTGCGTGCAGGTGAGCGGCGGCGGCAGCGGGACCTGGGCAGGCGCCCAGGTCCCGCTGCCGCCGCCGCTCACCTGCACGCACCCGCCGAGAAGGGAACCCTCCGGGAGAGGGCCGCGGCGTGCTCCACGCCTACCCGGGCCGCGCGACTCAAGGAGCCGGCGCCGGGTAGGCGCGGAGCACGCCGCGGCCCTCTCCCGGAGGGTTCCCTTCTCGACCCGGCGGGTGCGTGCAGGTGAGCGGCGGCGGCAGCGGGACCTGGGCAGGTGCCCAGGTCCCGCTGCCGCCGCCGCTCACCTGCACGCACCCGCCGAGAAGGGAACCCTCCGGGAGAGGGCCGCGGCGTGCTCCACGCCTACCCGGGCCGCGCGACTCAAGGAGCCGGCGCCGGGTAGGCGCGGAGCACGCCGCGGCCCTCTCCCAGAGGGTTCCCTTCTCGACCCGGCGGGTGCGTGCAGGTGAGCGGCGGCGGCAGCGGGACCTGGGCAGGCGCCCAGGTCCCGCTGCCGCCGCCGCTCACCTGCACGCACCCGCCGAGAAGGGAACCCTCCGGGAGAGGGCCGCGGCGTGCTCCGCGCCTACCCGGCGCCGGCTTCTTGAGTCGCGCGGCCCAGTCCTCGTGTATAACGCGCACCCAAACTTTGAGCCTTTTTTGGGGTATAAAATTTTGCGCGTTATACACGAATAAATACGGTATACATTTTTAAAAGGCTTAAAATGTGAGAACTAGTGGTGGCAGCATTGTCAAAGGGTTAGAGTCATAACAATAGCCTGAAGGAAAGTTCTTCCAAAGAGTGAAGTGGAGGGTTGAGAAGGGACGTAGGAGTTCAAGGAAGTGATGCCAAAAAGCACATTGGGAGCCTGGTTGTGCACCAGCAAGAGTGGATCCTTAAGTAGAAGCTCCCATTTTATTATTATAAGGTGGTGACTCAGCAGAGGGAGGCTTGAGGGTATCACCTCACTGGAAATGCATCAGAGTGTTTATTGTGGCTCTTAACCAGAATCAGTGGCTGTTGTCACATAAGAATGTCCAGAGCCTGGACTACTACAACTCCTGAAATCTTTTTGCAATTTGACTCCCAGAATCCCCAAGCTCGCACAAATGCAGATAATGGTAGCTGGAGGCTTCTCAGAATCGTAATTAAAAATGTAACCTTTTCAAGTTCTGGATAGGCTCTCATGGTGCTTGTCAGTAATAAGCAGACCATTTAGAGACAGGAGTGGCAGCTCTCATCCACAAAGCTGTCACTATACTTTCATCTCTTTTCTGCTTTAGAGTTGAGAAACAACAGCTTAAGTGACTTAATTCAATGGGTCTGTTTTTGCCCCAAAACTCCGCTTGCTAATCTTTTTCTTATATTGGATAAAGCCTTAGCTAAACTTTCATCTTTTGTCCATGCCCTAACTATGTTTTAGCTTTTGAGGTTCTTCCATTTTCAAAGCTGAAGGTACTGGTGGCTTCCTCACGTATACCATGGATGAGGAAATAGGCTTGCTTAAGGGAGAGTTTTGTGGTGCAGTAATATGCACTGCTTATTTTAAACCCTACTTTGTCCTACTTTAAGTATCATGAGAGGTTAGATTCTCAGGAAGGGACAGTAGTAGTGGGGGAGGTTGATGGCAGCAAGGAAAAGAAGAGGAGCAAATCTGAGAAGGATAAACTCCCTAAAGTAACCATAGGCTTGAGTTTGCAAGATCTGACTGGGGCTGTTGAGGACAAGCCAATTTGGAAAATTCTCATTCATTGGGTTGCTATAAGTCAGCATGTAACAGTATCAACATTTAAAATCAGGTAAAGGTCACCCTTCCTTGAAAGCCAGTCATATTTGACCCTAGGGTTCAGTGTTCATGTCTATTTATAGCCAAAGAGCCAGCGCTCTCTGCTTCTGCAGACCTTTTAATGGACATGTGGCAGGCTTGGCTAGACACCAGAGTGCATGGAAAGCTGTTTACCTTTCCACTGAAGTGGTACCTATTTATCTACTTGCAATTTTTTGCTTTCGAACTGCTAGGTTGGCAGCAGCTGGAACGGAGATGGGAACTCACTCCATCGTGAAGCACTCTGGTCTCGAACTGCTGACCTGCAAACCTTCCAGTTGTCATTTTCAGTTTATTATTTATTTATTTTTGTGGTTTACATTGCTGCCCAACTCAAAAGACTCTGGGCAGCACACAAAGAATAAAAACCAGCATCACAGTGAAAACCTATAAAAACCCCATTAAAAACAACTATCAGAAATTACCCCAACCCTTACTGATTAAAAGAGAAGAGAGTGTTCTTCCTAGATCAGCCAGCAGGCGGGGGTCACCACGTCATTGGTGCCCCCCACCTGCTTTGCCAGTCAGGTCAGGGCCACCATCAAAGGGGGACTGTCGGGAGTGCCGTCCCGGGCCTGACAATGATGGGGGGCCCATGCAATGGCTGGAAAACCAGATCTGTGCACCCGTGGAAAACCACACATGCGCAGAAAACAGGCCCGACGATGATGGCCCCCCCATGATGGCCGGAAAAACAGATCTGCGCATGCGTGGAAAACCACACATGCACAGAAAACAGGCCCGACGATGATGGCCCCCCCATGATGGCCGGAAAAACAGATCTGCGCATGCGTGGAAAACCACACATGCACAGAAAACAGGAAAAAACAGATCTTATTTCTTATAGAAATTCACAATTCATGAACTTCTACTTTTTGATTCCATGTTTTATAGTTTTTAAAAGTTGGGGCTTACCCCCTTCTTATAGATATTTTTTTCCTCTGTTCAGGAATAGAATTGCGCAAAAAACTGACCAAATTCACTGTATGTATTATTGTCACTATGTAATGCCACACAGTTTAAGAAAAAATATGAAAAATATTTTGGTCATCTTCTTTTTCTTCTTCTTTTTAGATGTAACATTTATACATGAAGGAAATAAAACTTTTCTGGATAATCTTGTTAATTTTGAAAAGCTGGTATGTAACATTTCCTATTATAAATGCAGTACAGTATATTGTTGGGGAGTCTATTACTACAATATAACCCCTTGTCCTTCTTTTCTTACTCCTATAATTCTGTTCCTTTCCCCCCATTAACAACACAATATAGTTCCTATTTGATTTTGCTTTCCATTGTGTTTGGTCAGTACCAGTCTGATTATGAACGTTAACCAAATTGTTTGATTTGCATAGCAACCATTTTTTGTGGGGATTCGTTGTTCTCTCTTAAGGCCCATCCTGTTTTGGAAATTACTCATCTAAGTAATCTATCTTCTACCTCTTCCATGTTTACCCTCAATCTTCTTTTCAATTATGGGTTTCAGTACATATGTATCATCAGGCGCATGCCGGTATATCGGGCAATTGGGCTTTGTCCCAACCCGCCCTCTCCTCTGGGTCCCTGGGGCGCCAATAGTAATGTATGGGATTCCCCTCCCCCAAAGCCCCCAAATAGGCACCCCCACCACTCCCTGTCTAGTGCCTTCCCATGGTGCCCTACATACTCCTGTGTATCACGATGAATGACATCACCAAGATATGAGACTGTGCATTTCTTAATAATAAATGCTGTTACTTTTTGTTTTCCTGGCCAATGAGTTACTTTTCATTCTTTATCCTATCCATCTATGAAATGCAAAAGATTCTTCTGTTTAGTAGAACATTTCAAGTTCTATACCAAATTTCTCAACTAACCCTACTTAGATATTTAGCATTACAATATTAGTCATTTCCAGCAAATCATGTTGGACTATATCTCCCTTGACTCCAACCACTGCAAGATGGCCAGTGGCTTATGACGTTGGAACCTGTAGTCCATTTTCCTAGTTATTAAGGTTTATTGATTATTCTTTTTAAAATTAGATTGTTTGTATGGATTTTACTGGTTTTATTGTTTCTATTCTTTTAGTTGCTGGTTTTATTGTACCTGCTATTGTAAATTGCTTTGATATTTAGATGAAATGGTATCAGTACTCTATAAAGTAAAATAAAATAAAGGCCAGCTACAGTAACATTATGCTAAGATATGCATCAAAAGCTACTTTATATGCTAATTTGACATACCATACTTTAAAAGGGATGTGCGAATGCAAATATAGCTTTGTACATAATATCCAAGTCCTTTAGGTTGGGAAATGCTCTGTGTGAAGCACTAGGTTCTTGGGGAGGGACATTTTTATTACATTTCCTATATACTGGTGTTTGCTAAATCTTGTATGAGATTTACAAAAATGCAAATTTATTAAATTACTAAAAGTAACGCTTCTGAATACTCTATATTGGGAAAACCACAGGAAGGTTGCCATCAACTAGAATCTGCTTGACAGCACGTAATAATAATAATTGTACTCAGACAATGCTTATCAAATCGCTCCTTCTCAAACTGGGGGAAGGTAACAAGTGGGGTACCACAAGGCCTAGTCCTGGGGCCAGTGCTCTTCAACATTTTCATTAACAACTGTGATAAGGAGGAACAGTGCCTATCAAATATGTGGATGACATAAAATTTGGCAGAATAACCTTTAAGACAAACAAATTTCAAAAAGTTCTTGATAGACTCAAGCACTGGACTAAAAATAACAATGAAATTTAACAAGAATAAGTGCAAAATTCTACACCTGGGGAAAAAATCAAACACACAGGTACAAGATGGGGGATACTTGGCTCAATAATACTATGAATGAGAAGGATCTTGGAATTGTTGTAAATCACAAGCTGTATATGATATGGCTAAAAAAACAAATCTAATTCTATTTTAGGCTTCATTAACAGAAATATAGTCGCCAAAACTCTATTCAGCATTAGTTAGGCTTCATCTAGAGTACTGTATCCAAATCTGGACACTGCACTGTAAGAAGGACACCAAGAAACTAGAACAAGTTCAGAAGAGAGGAACAAGGAAGATCAGGGGACTGGAGACCAAGCTCTATGAGGAAAGACTGAAGGGGCTGGACATGTTGAGCCTTGAGAAAAGGAAACTACAAGAGGATAGGATAGCACATTTAAATGCTTGAAAGATAGTCAACAAGAGGAAGATCTGTTCTTGATCATCCAAAGCGCAGGACTCATAAGGCTCGAGTTACAGAAAGCCAGATATCGGTTGAATATCAGAAAAAACTCCCTAACTGTTAGAGGAATATGACAATGGAACTGTTTGCCTCAAGAGGTGTTGAGCACTCCAACACTGGAGGCATTTAAAAGAAAATTGGACAATCATCTGTCAGATCTGCTTTGATTTGGATTTCCTACATTGAGCAGGGGAATTGATGGCCTCATAGGCACCATCCAACTCAATGATTTTATGAACCCATTATTATTAAATTAAAGTCTTTATTGCCCAAATTCATACCAATCCGCCTTAAATCTGGTGCAAATTTTATGATGCTGTCTTTGCTATTAGCCCTATTTTATTTTATTTTATTTAGAGCATTTCTATACCATTTTTTCATTTTAAAATACCAAAGCAGCTTAAAAATAGCAAATATAATAAGTAGGTAAACCAATAAAATCCACTCAAACAATTCAATTTAAAAACACTACCTAACTAACATGTTAATAATTAGAGAAATAATTAGGAAAATTCCCTTGTAAACAGACAGGTCTTCAACTGGCAGCAGAAAATTCAAGATTGGGAACCTGTGTAATCTCTGTGGCATTTCTCTTCATATTTTAATTGAAAGGCCTGAGATCCAGAAATTATTTAAATAATATTTTGTTTTGATTGGATTTTTGGGGTGGGCGGGCGGGGCATATCTAAATTAGAAAAAAGGTGGATTTGCAGACTCAAGGGAGAAGATTTCTTAAGAAATCATGAAGGTTTTTAAGGAGTAACTTGAGGGCTAAGAACCACATCCTCAGAGTTGTAGCGAAGGATGGTAGCTACCATTCCTTTCCCTATTATTTTTTAAAGCAACACAGCTGGATGCTACTGTAACTTTTAACATTCTTATTCCCCAATTGATTAATTATATTGTGGCTTATGCATAGGATCTATTTAAAGAACATAAGAAGATGCTGAAGAACCATATTGGGTCAGCCCAAAGGCAATTCTAATTCCACATTCTGTTTATACTGCTGCCAACCAGATGCCTTCAGGAAGCTGACAGATAGGACATGGATGCTCTTACATTTTACATCTCATTTTCTCTAGCAACATAAAGCTTTCCTTTTACTGGCAGTGATGTGCTGGAGTATCTTTACCTTTCCACACTGACCTTCACTGCAGATATATTCAATCCCCCCCCCCCTTGATTGGAAAGAGGTGGCACATAAAACTTAACTGAAGCCATTTTGATATAATAATTATTACTTTCAACAAACAACAGAGCATAAAGTAGGTTTATAAAGAAGGAGAATTAAAGTTTTCTAATTCCACTTGGATTAAATCAGAAAAGAGAGAAAAGCTACAGTGTAACACATAAAACATTTACTTATACTGTATGTTACTTTTATGTTCCATAAATTCTTTTAACAATATTTTTAAAAAATATTTTAGAAGTTATGAATCACAGCTTAACCTCAACAATGGAATATGTTATAATTGCCAAATTGAAGACTAAATATACCATAAAAACTTCATTAGAACTGTGTTTTTTGTATTTTTTGACAAACTATTCATTAAAAAGTAATATGTGAGAGAGATAATGATAAATGGAATACACACACACACACACACACACACACACACACACACACACACACACACACATATATATATATATATATATATATATATATATATATATATATATATATATATATATATATATATATATATAGTGAGCTGAGCTGTATTACATTAAGAAAAGCAAGCCATTTTCTATTTTTATAACCCTTTTTGTTTGAATGCTAGACAGCAGAGTCTCCACTTTATGATGCCATGTATCCATAGCTAATTACCGACAGGTTGCTTCAGCATAGTTATTCTGAACATTTAAGTTTTTTCATCTAATTGATTGTATTATTTGCTTGGACTGCAAGTGTGGTCAGGTTATTGGGAAAAAGTTATAGACTAGAGTGAAACTAAAATGCCCTTCTATTCATCCTAATTAGTGCAGTGCAGCCATATCAGCTAAGAAAATATTGTATGAAGAAAACATTTTTTCAGTAACTGTCTACAAGTACAGTATATTAAGCCATTGCCATTCTTAAACCATGCTGGATACAATGTTTTCTTAGACTTCAAGAATTATTTGGCTCTGTTGAAAGTTGTCTGCAATGTCTGTTGCACATTAGATTAGTGGTTCCCAATGTAGGGCCATGCTCGACAGCGGGTCTTCAATTCCCAGAAGCCTAAATCAGTACATTGGCTGATCAGTGCTTTGGGGAATTGACTTAGATTTCTGGGAACTGAAGTCCAAAAACCAAAGGTTGGGAAAAGGAAACACTGCATTTGATAGAAGGACAGTTCATCCAAATGGCATTTCTCATTGCAAGGAACAGATTGTTAGTGCAGAAATGCTTACAGTACATGTGACTATTTTATCTTCACAGCATATGATTGCAGACACAGTTCGATCATTGAGACACTGCAGGAGGAACCAGTTTGGTGAGTAAATTACTTCATGATCTTTTAGCCTAATTTTTGAGTAAGTGCAAGAAGCTTTCTTCTGAGTTGGCCAAAGTCACCTGCAGTACATTTTATATAAAGCATCAAAAAGGCTTATAGCAGACATTTTAAGATTAACATGTATTGTCCTGTCAGTTAAGCATACTTTGTCAGATGAACAGTTTTCTTTACATATAGACACACAGGAGGAAATGTAAAAGAATGAGTGTGTCTGAGGTTTATAAGCTAGTTTTATGTTTTTAATCACTGTAGAATTCTTCTTGTCCTAGATATTTCATTAAAAATACAGTAGAACTCCGTATAGCGATCACCCCATATAGTGAGTGATAAAATAGCAAAGCGATGAGGCTTGGGGGGGGGGGGGAGGCGTTCTGAATAGTGATTGTTCCTATGGGAAAATCCATACAACAATTTTCCAATGGGAAAAACCGCTTAGTGCCAAACATCGTTGTACGGTTTTTCTCATAGGGAAGATCGTACAATGATGAAAACCGCATAGCGATGAGCTCCATGGAACAGATTAAAATCGCTATACAGAGTTCTACTGTACCTAAAAGTTAGACCCCTATTATCTCCACTTACTAAAGGATCCATCCTGCCATCATTGACAAGAAGGGAATCTAGAAATTTTAGGGGAGTTTGCTTCAGATATCTGTATAACAGATTATTGTGGAAGCCAATACAGCAGAAGATAAAAGGTTTTGGAGTATGTTTGATTGCAGTTTGAGCATGAGTTTGGAAATGGTGATGGAATCTGCAAACTAATTCTTCTGTTCTCTCAAAACTTTAGGAAATGAAATGCCCCAAAAAGAACACCAGGAGCTAAAGCCCTACGTTCAACACTTGCATGTCATCGATAGCCAGCAGATGCTATTTGAGCTTTCTCATAGGATAGAGCCTCGTGTGTAAGTGCACGCAGACTCCCGTAACTGCAGCACTTTCAGTTGAGTGAATGTTTATGCCAAGCATGTTGCTTCCCTAGGAGAAAGATGGTTTACTGAGTTTTATCAGTAGTTCATGCCACAGCATACATGGGTATCTCATGCCAAGCAAAAAGAGTCATTTGTCTCAGCCTTCCAGCATGAAGTATTGCCAGATCTATCCAACCGCAGAGCAAAGAAGAAAGGATCAGCATTCTTCATATTCAACCGTTTGTCTTCCTTGACAATAAACCTTGGTCCAGAGTAGTTTTCAATCCAGATTCTGTCAGTGTTAACATGAAGCAAATTACTGTGTATGAAGGAACGTCTGAGCAAGCAGTACTGTGTGAGAAAGATGGTGATCATTTGCCAGATAGAGAGTTATACTCTTTTACTGCAAGATGCCAAAAGTATTGACTGGTGCCAAAAATAGACAATATGGCAGTGGGATGGTGCTAAACAATTTTCCATTGGGAACATTTGCCAGCCACCTGATATGTAACAATAACAGCTTACAAATAGAACTCAAGCAATTTATAAAGTAATATCATGCAGCAGCTGATAAATTATATTAGTGTCCATTACACTTCAGAATGAGCTCTATAACCTATAACAAACTATATTTGCCTAAGCAAATTTCATGTTATAGTTAGTGATAACAAGTGCAATGCTTCTACAAAGGCTTAAAAAGAAGAGTACACTATGCTCTCAATATTTCTCAAAGCTAAACCTTAGAAATCAGGTTGGAGGCTTTTGCTACTTCTCCAGTAGACTCTAGTCGAGGTACTGTATCTTATTTCACTGTAGTGTAGTAGATAGAGTATTTGGCTAGTGTTCAGAAGACATGGGCTCAAGTCCCTGCTTGGCCATGGAACTTACTGGGAGTGGTTGTATTGATAAACTTCATTTAATACCTTCCTTGCTTCAGAAATCCTACTATAGTTATCCTGAGTCAGAATTGAATTGGTGGCACAAAACATATTTCCACTTCAGTTTTATGTACCAATACAGGTCATATCCTTGGATGTGAAAACTGAACATTATTGCATATGAATGCAATATGTTTTATTCCTTGATTGCTATTCCATGAGGTAACTGTTATATTACCTATAGCCAGCTGCCATTTTAGCACAAAAGCAGTAGCTTAATAGAAACAGAAAAGTCTGTTTGAGAGATAATTGTAACTCATATCCACAGGTTTTCAGGAAGGGGTAAGAGAGGAAGACCCTTTAGGCTATGGTTTCACAAAAGAAAAAGCATCTTAATCCAAGGAATTGAGGTGCTTTCAGTTTTAATTAGGCTTGCCACCACTGCCACAAAGTTGGGCATGAAAATGAACACTTAGACCTAGATTTCTGTAAAATTCCTCTAATGGGTATCAAGAAAATTAACACCTGTACAAAACTAGAGTTCCCAGGGTTATTTCATGAGGGTTAAAATGGACTGTCTTGTGACACCTTAAGAAATAAGTGTTATTTAACATAAGCTTTCATGGATTGCAACCTACTTTGTCCGATGCACTGACAAAATGGTAAATATGATGCAGAGTGATGCAGTTCACTGTGAAAATCTATTCATAAGCAGCTATGTACAAATAGTCCTTTGTAGTGGTACAAAAAGTGTATACTGCTTTGTGATGTTAGGGATAGAAATTTGAGACTACTAAAACATCTGGCCTGTGCTTCTTTTTCTTTGTGGTTGTTAAGGCATAATCATTCAGGAATTGATCAGCACAAGCTCCTTTCCAAGGGACTGAGTCCTAGTCAAAGAGAAATAAAAATAACTTTAGTAGTAGGGTTTTGCTTATAATGGTTGACATCCCTCCCCAACCCACCCCCCCCACACACACACACACAAACTTTTGGACTCTCCTAATATAGAGACTGTGAAAATCCTGTACAGGTATAATGTCAAGTGAGCATATCTTTCAGAAACTATCTGATTGTACTTGTTATATTTCATTTTTCTCTAAACAGTGTTTTTATCCAGTAAAAAGTGTTTGCACATAAGGGTAATGAACATATGAATAGAGCTTTCTGTTATATTTTTCCTATAGCAACTTAACTGAAGAGGAAAGATGGTTTTTAACTGAATTGCAGTATGTCTCTTTGACAGGGGAGAAAAATCAGTAATTCTGCTTATAAACATAATTCCCTCACCATTTTGACATCTTAGCTATTCTAAATAACCCATTTGAAAACAACAACATGGAACTTCAATATTGCAGAAGAGATTATAAGGCTTGGAATCATAGAATTGTAGAGATAGAAAGGACCCCAAAGGTTAATGGATCAAATCCCCTGCCAAAGCAGGAAACCCACAGCTAAAACATTCCTTAAATAGGGCCACCTCCAATTAAAATGATCCAATTAAGGAAGGTCCACCACGTTTTAAGGTAGTCCATAATTGTCAAACAGCAATTAACTGTCAAGAAGCTGTTCCTAGTGTTTAGTCAAAATCTTTCTTTTGTCAATATTAATCTAATACTTTTGAGTTCTACTGTTTGAAGCAGCATAAAACAAGTTTGCTCCATCTTTCATGGGACTGCCTTTCAAATATTTGAAGATACTGTAGTTATCTAAGTTTTCTCCTACCCCAAATAAACAAACCCAGCTACCTGCAATGTTCTTCACAGTTGCCCTCCTCCACTTCCACATTTATTTCAGAAACGTAGGGGAGAATCAGAAGGTGATTGCTTTAACAGAGATGGGTTTGCAGTGAAGATTAGTAAATATGATATTAGGGATACATGAATATTGATTTTCACCTGAAAATACTGTCTTGCCCTTCTTGCATGTATGTTAACTGGTACATGCTTGCTGGCAAAATGTATGGCTTCTGTCACAGTTTAAGACTATCTGTAGAGCACTAACTTTTCCTTTCTTCATCAGGTAATAATAAATCTCAGTTGAGGCTTCCCTGTTTGCTGCTGTTCTAAAACCCATTAGCACATCTGTTTGCTTACTCTTGAGTGAGGCCAGGATTCTTTTGGGTGCTTGCACAATATCATAAGAGCTGTCAGTTGTGAGTATGGTGCAAGTACCCCAGCAAAGATCCCTGTTGTGGACAGCTGGATTTCTCCTTGTGTAAGGGCTCAATCAAACTCCTCACACTATATTTGTTGCATAAATGATTCAACAGGATCTTGGATAATTTTCAAATTCTTTCAAAATTTGTATTAACTTTCACTAAGTGGTCCTATATTCTATATAGGCAGTACTATGATTTTGTGAAGGAATGGATAGCACTAAAAAAAAAAAAATCCTAGCCTCTTAACTCAATTATCACATGATGTCAGAAATGCATTACTTATAACATCAATTTGGCTCAGCATATGTGAGACATTATGATGGAGTTGACAGCCATATGGATAACTTAAATTCTCTTAAAATTAGGGAAATGGCATAGTGGTTCTAACACATTGAGTCTGGGAAACAGCATTCAGCAATGCTTGTACCATTTTTAAAAACATATTGTTGACACACAGTGGCAGTGTTCCACTCTCATAAAGAAGACCATTATCCTCAGTTGTCTTACTGCTAAACAGCCAAATGATAGGGCTTCTTTGGAAGCATATTCTTATTGTGTTCTCTTAACAGTTTTATCTTGAGGATTGAGCTCAGGAAAGCCAGTTTTGCTGGTTTACAGCAGAAGGCAGCTGTGCTTATGACTGTTAACAAGTGCACCTCTCCTTGATTTCGGGAACAATTTTATAACCTTTTCAAATTTTGATTTTTACAATTTGCCAACTGAATGTTCAAGTCAATAAAGGCATGTTGTGGAATGATGGATTGTCCTCTAAAAAGCATGAAGGGAGAGGCAAAACTAATGGCATCCAAGGAGCTGATCTGTACATCTGTACACTTGCTTTTTCTTTTTCTTGTTTTGAAGCTGGGGAGCCCTGTGAGAGAAAAAGGAATTGTCATGTTTTCTTGGTTTTAGTGGAGAAACTGAAATCCATTAATTACTCTCCAATTAAAAATGTTGGGGTGTAACACTGCAATCGCTTGCATGTACCTTTGGGTAAGATCCATTGGATATAATTGGACTTGTATCTTTGTAAACACAAGATTGGGCTGTAATTTGACTGGATCATGGCCCTGGTTATTCTGGAAGAGGAACTTTAATTGCTGTATGACAGTAATTAGAGCAGAGAGGAAATGAACAGATTGTTTGGGGCACTATTTTCATGGCTACTCACTATATCAAGTTAATGTGGTGGAATCCTAGTGAGCAAAGGGAAATGTTTCAAACGAATCATGAAAAATGTTGGGCTGTGAAAATGCAAGCAAAATTAGATGTAAATATTAACCTTTTTTAGCAGAGGTAAATTACTATTTATTTGCATAGCCTATTTATTGTGTTCTTACACTACTAGCTACTGGGGCATTATCAACAAACAGCAAGAAGGCTATTTGTCTTGTCCATTCTGGTCTCTCTGGAGTGCCATCATGCTGTCAACTTGCATTAAAGGTAACGCAATGGATTGCCCACTCCAACGTTATTTGCCTAACTTCTCAGGGACCACACTGCATACTTATCCACCATTATTAGAACTGGCATATATAAAATGCTTTGATTTAGCAGAAACATGGTTGTTAATGTATTCATTTACATATTTCATGCTTGTTGGCCTCTGTATATATCATTGTTGTGTATTTATGAACGCTAGTAAGCAATAATTTATATGTCAAAATGGCCAAGCAATACAAAGATAAGACTTGTAAAAGCAAGTGTAATGTCTGAACTTTTTTTAATATTGCTTTTCAGAATACAAACCATATTAATGAAATCTGCCTGTGTGTATTAGTCATTCTTTCTTAAGGATATGGACCGCACCTGCATTTTCTTTTAAAGTAGAGGTGGGCAAATGTAGCCCTCCAGATTTTTTTGATTGCAGTCCTCATAATCTATCATTGTTGGCTATACTGGATATGACTAAAATGAGTTATACATTTCAAAAATCCAGAAACCCATAGTTTCCTGACTTCAAATTAGAGTGTAATCATGAGCTGCAAATCCTGTATTCAAATTTCATTATAGCCACTAGTACCCTGGACCTAAGAAAAGTCAATGTTTAGGTTTATTGGACATAAATTATACTAGCTTGCAAGATTATGGGTCATTAGAAAGATTACACTTATGGAGAACTTGTGGGAAGGACCTAAATAAGGATGTCCACCAATATAATGCCAAGTTTCCTTTGCTCCCAACTGCAGCTCTCCATGCATGCCCCAAAATTGGCTCTGAAGCACAGAGAATTCCTCCATAGCCATTTATTGCCAGTATGTAATGCTATAGCAGAAAGGAAAGAGAGAGTTCCTTTGCTAGGTTAGTGTTGGATTGAGGTATAAGGATGTATGCATAGATGCAGAGAGAAAGGCTGTTTGTGTAGAGAGTGTTGGTTGGCAACCATTATTATAAATTAGTAAAACAGAATAAGGTATAGCTATATTGGTCAACCACATCCTATCATGACTTGGCCTAATAATAAATCACCCTAGATCAGTCCTGGATTTTGTCAGGTTAATAGGCAGGGATTTTCCTTGGGTCAGATGTGATATGTACTGTACCTCTTATCTGCTAACATGCTCCATCTCTTAATGTCTGGCTGATACCCCCACCTCCTTGTTAGATTCTGGCTTACATAGGTGGGCTTTGGTACTGCCTTGATCTGACCATAGAATGTACCCTCAGCACATCAAATTTTCATCTCGGTCACAGACAATGTCAAGGATCGCCATTAAGTTTGGAATGTTTAAAGTGACCTAGAAGAGGTATCGTCTCACTCCTGCATTTGTTTGAATTCTCCTCCTGAGAATCCAAGTGGGGTGTTTTTTTATGGGGGTGGTTCTTATCTGTTTTTATACTTTTTACATTTGTATCTGCTGATCTTAGCTTTTTGTTATCTGTGATTGTGTACTATGTGAGCCGCCCTGAGTCGGGTTTCCTGAGTGGGCAGCATATACGTACGAAAATTAAATTAAGTAGGTCTTCATATACATTGGCACCACATCTTTTTTTCAGAAGGTAAAGATTTAATGTCTGCTTTCCCATTGTAAAAAGTAGAGCTGGTAGCGGAAATAAGAGGATCTCTTGCTCCTGGTTAAGCTTATGAAAATAAAATTCAGCTCAATGACAATGAGATTTCTGTGAAACTAATGTGGAGTTTCATTGCGTGTAAATATTCCCATTGTGTCTTCAATACTGCAGACATCACTGACCTCTAGTGCTTGAAAACAGGAACTCAAACTAATTACTTGGATTCTCAGGAGGAGAATTCAAACAAATGCAGGAGTGAGAGGATACCTCTTCAAGTCTAGGTCACTTTAAAAATTCCAAACCTTGCAAGCTTTTGTAACTCATAGTTACTTTTTCAGGCTATATCATGGCATGGCATGGCATGTAACTCCAGCCAGGCTTTAGTCTTAGATGTAGAATAGGGGAAAAGACAACAGCTACATCCTTTTACAATCTAAAGGCAGGAAACGAGGAGTTTGTATATCCCCTTCCCCCAAGAATGGCCTTCTCTGAAGCTTACAAAGTTTGGAATTTCTAAAGTGACCTAGAAGAGGTATCATCTCACTCCTGCATTTGTTTGAATTTATGGATAGGTCACATGGCTGGATTTTATTTTCAGGAGGAGAAAGGTTCACTGATTTCCCACATATTAAATTCATTGGCTCTTTATTGCTAGAACAAAGAACTGATGGGTTTTATCCGCTTTGAGGTGTTTCTTTTGCATTGTTCCCAGTAGCTTTGACTAACAGTTTCATGATGAAATTGCATATAAATGCAGCATGGAAATTAACTCTAGTAGAATATGGCACTCTGATTTGTCACTCACAATAGCTAACTAAGAAATGATACACTGTTGTGAATGGCTTGCTGAATACAGGATGTTATATCCATCAGACTGACCAACAACAAACTAGCAGGCTAGTAATCTTCTACTGAATTGATACTATCTATATCTATAAAACAGAAGTGTGAGTTTGTATGTGCTCCAAAGGAACCCTCACCCCTGGACCAATCACGCTGAAAGTTTGCACATACATACCTTGGGCTTGTTAGATCAGCACTGTGGGATTCTCAAAACCCATTTGGGGGTTTATGCCCCCCAAAGTGGGACACAAAGTGGACAACCCTACTGGCCAGAGAAGCAGCAACGAAACAGCAGTACTGCGCACGCACAGCGCAGCCAACACAGTGGTTTGAATTATCGACTGGAACACGCCACTGCTAAAGAACGCTGAGGCCGTGATTAGCGGCCACATATTTCTTCAATAGCAGAGTCTCCTGCCCGTCAATGTACAGTTCTGTCAAGTTGCGGCCTCCTTTCACTGACCAAAGGAGGCCACGGCTTGACAGAACTTAATTCTTATGGGCCGGGGACGCCGCCAGGAGGAAAAGTAAAACCACAGTCAACCCGTGTCATCTTTGCTTTAAAGGAAAAAACAACCCGGGCAAGGCCGGGTAATTAGCAAGTATAATAATAAATGAAGCTGTCTGTCAGCCGGAGCCCCAGCTCTGAGATGGGGAAAGATAAGACATTTGAAACCTGGCATACACATTAAAGCAGCTCAATAACATGCATCGTGGGTTGTTTTGTTTTTAAATGCAGTAAAACCCCAACTTACGTAAAAAGTACGTTCCATAGGCTTTTACGTACATCGGTTTTTTATGTAACTCGAAGTAAACCCATATGAAAAATGAATTTTCCTGTAACTCAAAGCAAACCCATATGAAAAATGATTTTTTTTATGTAACTCAAAGCAAACCCATAGGAAATTGCATTATGTAAATCAGGACATTTACGTAAATTGGGACATGTTTTTAGCACAAAATCATTACGTAAGTCAAATTTTGCATAACTCAAGGCGTACGTAAGTCAGGTTTTTTACTGTAAATCAATCTAATATATATTCATTTTAATGTAACAGGAATAACTCCCATAATTGTTAAGAAAGTTTTCCATAATAATCACATAACCCAGGGAAAGACAACCTATGGCCCGTGGGCCAGATCCAGCCCATGGCACCAAATAAACCAGCCTTCACTCTCATTCCAGCTGCTGCTGCCAAAATCAGCCACAGACTCATTTGCAGCTATTGTAAATGCGTTTACAACAGCTGTAAATGAGTCTGTGGCTGATCCTGGTGGTGGTAGCAGCTGGACCACCAGTCTGGCCCGCCAACTGTCTGAGGGAGTGTGACCCAGCCCCCAATCTGACATAACCCTTTCACAATGAAAGACCTTGAATGTATCAAAAATGTATAAGGGCTGCTAGGTGTCATTCAAAGCAACTTAGAGAGGAGACTCTTCCTCTAACAAGCTACAAGGATACAATGGGGATAGGCTCATCTACACAGAGAGGAAAACATACAAGTAATGTGACTCCCCCCTCCCCAAATGTTCTACACTCTCTAATTTTCCTAATCTGGTATATCGAAATAAATACAAATTGCTTGACAATTTATTGGATCAGCATCTGACGTTATACATCTCCTAGTGTGTTGACTGAGGGAGTTTTATCGGTTGAGGCATGCAGTTATTGCATTTTTAAATTTGATAATTTGATAATGTCCCAGAAACCCCTGGAAGGTTAACTTTCTCCTAAATATCTCAGCTGTTGGAGTGCTCATCACCTCCCAAGATAATTGGTTCTTTTTAAAGCTTTTCCTGTTATTCAGCTGGAATCTGGCTCCCTACAATTTGAACCAATTATTACCTGTCCTCCATTCCGGAGTAACTGAGAACAGATTCTGCTCTTTCTCTGTATGACAAGCTTTCAAGTACATGAAGAGTACTACCATATCTTTTCTCGCCCTTCTTTTCTTGAGGCTACATATGCCCAGTTATTTCAGTCTTTTCTCCTAGAGTTTCATTGCTAATTACATGATCATCCTTCTTGCCCTTCTCTGAAATTGTTTACATTTGTCTGCAACCTTCTTTAATTGCAGTGTTCAGAAGTGGGCCCAACCAGTGCTGAATAGAAGGGAACTAGTACTTCACATGAGTTGGAGACTATACATGTTAACATAACATAAAATAGCATTTGTCTATTTTGCAGCTGCATTATACACCGTTTGCTCATATTCAACTTGTGATCTACAACATTTTCAAGATCCTTGTCACATGTAGTATAGCTAATCAGACTCCAGGGAAATCTTGGCAACATAACTATCATTAAAGCTATGCTTCAAAGAAGAAACTGAAAACTTTTACACAAGCATCCATAAATAAATTGATCATTCACATAAACAAGATATCATAAACAAGATATCATAGGTGATTGGAACATAAAAATAGGAAACAAAGCAGAACCAACTGTTGTTGGAAAATTTGGTATAGAGGACAGAAACAAAGTAGGAGAACAATGCAGGTTTTGCTGAGGCCAACAATTTGTTTTTTCCATGCTTCAAGCAAACAAACAAACATACAAACAAACAAAAAACTATACATGTGGACACCACCAGAAAATCAATATAGAAGTGAAATAGATTAGGTAATTGGAAGCAGGAGATTGCAAATGTTATTCTCTCTGCCAAAACAAGACCATGAACAGATTGTGGTATTGATCTGGAACTGTTAATATGCATCAATAGAGTAAAGCTAAAAAACAGAAACTAAAACATTTCTTCTTTAATTCTCACTCCTCCTATAGAATCAAAAATGTAAAAATTTGGGCACATCAAATTTCCAAAGGTCATTAGAGAACATATGCAGTCGTACCTCATACAACGATTTTAATCTGTTCCATGGGGCTCGTTGTTGTACGAAACAATTGCTATACGATACATGCATTGTATAGTGATTTTCCCTATGGGATGCATCGTACAATGATTATTATTTTTTTGCTAAGTGGATTTTCCCATTGGAAAATTGTTGTATGATTTTTCCATAGGGAAAATTATTGTCATGTGATTTCGTTGCTATATGGGGCGATTGTTGTATGAGGTTCCACTGTATTAGGAAAAGTTCAAGACTTCAGGAAATGTGGGAACCCAAACATAAGATGAATTGACTCAATAAAGAAAACTGTGGTCGTTGTCCTGGGAGATCTAAATGGCCGAGTTGAGAATGAGCCAGGAAACTGGGGACGAGTCATTGGACGCCATAGCAAGGAAGTATTGAACAATAACGGTGAGCGAATCCTGGAGATGTGCATGACAGACAGCTTCACTATCACAAATGTCATGTTTCCTCACAAAAAGATTCATCTTTACACCAGGGACGAACCAAGCTGAAATGAAAAGTCCATCATTGATTACATTCTGGTTTGCAGAGAAACATTCCAATATGTTCTGGATGCAGGGTGATGAGGGGTCCCAAGATAGGAAGTGACTTCTTGTAATGAAGAAGAAAGTGCCAGGCCAAAACCAAGGACACTGATGCACACAAGGACAAAGAAGGCAGCAAGACCATAACATCAGGTCCTACAAATTGCAGAATGAAGAAACAAGGTGCGGGTTTATTTGTTTGTTTGTTTATTTGTTTATTTATTTATTTTGATTTCTACACTGCCCACTTGGCCAAGGCCAACTCAGGGCAGTTCACAATCATAATAAAAACATGATTAAAAACTGCTTAAAACTACCCTCCCACTAAAAAGGGTGCAGGGACCAAGGGGGCCGGAATTTCACTATACCAGCCACCCAACGGAAGTCACCCTTCCACCTACACCCCATACTTGGCCTGCCAGCCAGGTTTTAAGTTCTTTTCTGAAGGGCAGCAATTCCGTCTGGAGATGTAGCACTGTTGGTAAGAGGTTCCAGAGAGCCGGTGTAGACATGGAGAAGGCCCTCTGTGTCCTCACCAGACACTATATTTATTTATCTATCTATCCAGAAGAGGATCGAATGAGATATATCAGATGAAGATCTTAGCTGGGAGACTCTAGAGGACTGCTGGCACTGCTTCAAGCTGCTGAAGACACCTGAGGCATAACAAGATCAAGGGGAAACAAAAAGCTGACAGTGTGGTGGACAGATGAAGTGCAGGCAGCGGTAGGCAAGAAGAAGCAGCTCTGGGCAAAGTATCTCAATACTAAAAGCCAGGCTGACTATAGTTCAAGGGCAACAACAATAATTTATATTTTGGTTCTATGTCAATGTGGTATTCTATCTTTCTGACCCCTCCCATCCAACTCCACCCTGTGACAAAATTAGCCAGAGAAAAGGGCAAGTTGAACATAATATAACCAGCTGATGTTTCTCCCCAACTGCATGGTACTGCTTGGCCTCTGTATTTCTAGACAATAGCTCCTTTTTCTGTCGGCAGGACAAAGACCTGCTTGCCTGGCATTGCCCTGCACTTTCTCAAAAGAGCTGCCTTTGGTTTGCTTGCTTTAATCTTTCCCCCCTCAGGGCTTCAATTGTCCTCTATTGCTGGCTATTTTTGCTCGCCCTGCCCTGTGTCATCGCTCTGTCTGGTGGAACAGAATGTTCAGAAAGTATCCTGACTGTTATGATTTAGTTGTTTATGCCATTACAGTGCTTAAAATGTGATATGTTTAAAAATCTTGAATTTTAAAAAATTCTAATGCAACATTGCCCTGGGGAGTGGTCCACTAGGGAAATTGTTCTCTAAAAATCAGAAGCATTTGGTAAACACTAACCGCTGTACTTGTCTGTATATGGATATACCCAGTTAAGTAGCATCCCTGGCTAGCCCCAGGGTTTCAGGCTAATAAGATTCTCCTCTCCAAAACATCTGTATTATTGCTCTCCCACCTGAGCTTCTTTTCGTCTTATCCATTTCCTGCTGCAAAGTGGTGCTTTCTCTAAATTTTACCATTAAGTCCTACTTTTCTTCCCTAATTGACCCATGATTACTGCCAGCTATCATAGACAGCAGCTGCCTGTACCCTCCGTCTTGGTTGCCAAGATACTTGGATGTAGAGTTGCCATAATTCTCTCCCACAAAACCGGGACAGAAGTATACTTGACAAAAATAGGCAGGTTATCTACCTGGGGGAAAAAGCAAATTAAGCTTGTTCTTAATAAAGGGCACCATCCATGCATCATTCCACCCACACACCTACCAACCCCTATCATGCGTCTTAACCACAATCCTTGCATGGGTTTATTTTGCTCGTGGGGTGCGAGTGAAATAAGGTGGTGGTTCCCTGAACCCTCCTCCGAAGCATCAGTTTGTCCCCCTCTGGTACGAACGCATTCACCATTGCTGGTGCCGATGGCGAAGAACAGACGACTTTATGCCATTGGTGGCAGATACCCCGAGGCTGATCCCATCCGTCCCACCAGCCTTCCTGCCCGCTTCACGCCAACAACAATCATATGGCTGAGAGAGAGAGAAAGCAGTGATCCCATCACAGAAAGGAAATGAGGAAGGGGATCTCAGAGAGTAAACAAAACAAAAAGACAACTCCCCTTGTGGCACCTTAAAGACTAACTGCTGTATTTTAATGTGACTGTAAAAATCCCAGGATTTTAACATAATTTTTATTGAACTGGATGGGACAATTTTTTTGACCTTTAAATCAGGACAACCCAGTTTTCCATGATGTATGGCAACCCTACTTGTATCCTATTTCACTGTCTTTCTTGAAAATAAAGTCATCTTCTTCTTTAAAGTCATTGTCTTCTTTCAGATCAAACTTTGAACTGCCAAAATGAAGCCAGCTTCTTGGCTTTGTCAATGGCCAAAATTAAATCCTCATTAGCACATGTATCTGATAGTAATTGGCAGACCAATTACTATCCAGCCCTGTATCTCCACATTCACACACCACGTTGTTATCTTCCAGCAACCCCCACTTGAGCATGCTGGTGTTACATTTAGGGACTCCAAACCTTAGCCTGTTCAGGGTCCTCCAAATAATGCAAGGGAGGTTGGTTTCCTCAGCCATATCCTCCTTTAATGTTATTCTTTGTCTAGTGAGCTTCTTCCTCCATCTTCTAATTTGGTTTTGCTCTTGCAGATCCTCAAGAGTGTTTGTTCCTGCCATAAAGCTCTTCCTGGATTTGAGCTGGCAGACTAAAGGCACATATCTGTTCAGAGGATGTCGAGGGTCATTTCTTGTTTAGTTCTCTCAGCGTCTGCTGCTACTTCTCTCTTTATCTTAGGTGGAGCGATACCAACAATAGGATATTTTTTCAAGTGGTGTAGGTTTGAGGCACAATAAAAATAATACAGAACAATTATCAGGTGACTTTATTTGCTTTAAGAAGCCTCTTATCATCTATGAGAGATCACAGCAGAAAACCATTTGCTGGCTAGTTAACCTCGAGTGGATCGTCTGGGCATGTTTTACTTCCGTGCGTTTTACTTCCACAGGGTGCTTGGGTTTCTGGGAATTGAAGACCAAAAACATATGGAGTGCCAAGGTTCGCCATCACAGAGTTAGGCTGACAGAAAAAGAGGATTAGCCCAAGGCCATACAATGAGTTTCCTGGTTGGCCAGGAATTGGGTGAGTCTTGATGCTGAAAGGAGGTAATTTTTGTTAGGACTACAACATGTAGATGTAGATAGCCCCAAAGAACCAGAGAGTTATACCATCACTTCTTTCTGCCCTATCGGAGGGTCTTCACATCCATTGTTTTATCCCATCCACCAGTCTCATGCTCTTGGAAACATTTCTGCAGAGCCAGCTGTTTTCTAGTTACCAGGCTATGAAGACTTCGTAGAGCTTGAATTTTTTTGGTGAGCTTTTCCAAGGAAATTGCCTGGCTGAGTCCTAGGAGTTTATCTCTCATAACACAGGTATTTTCACTCAACAGCCTATCAAAAATGCCTGATTGCGGAATCCAGTAATTAGAGAACAGCCAGGTGTGGAAAGCAGTAGCACCTCTCCCCAAGTGTGGGGATTTCAGAGCAGTAGAGCAAGTAGGAACACAACAGTTTCATCAGTCTTGTATAGGCAATGACCGGAGACAGTTGCTTCATTTTGGCTAATGCCAGGGCTTGTCCTAAGTACAGCATAAAAGCCAGATGTTTCCATCTGTTTACCTTTCTTCCCTATTCAAGAATCCTGTTCACAATAATTTATTTCCTGTCCATGAAAACAAATTTTCTTCTCTGTTCATAATAATACCACCTGGGGGTGTCCTCCCATTAGTTAAAACTTCAGAGAAAACCAGTTGCTGTTTTTAAAACATTATTATTATACCTGTTATACATTTTCATGATCTTAAAAATGCTTCTGGTGGTGTAGTTGTGATGGATTTTTCTGATAGTGGATTGTTCCAAATGACATTTCTGTTGTTCAATCATCGTCTCTCATTGTGAGATTTTACGTAAGGATCTGGAAAATGACATCTTCTACTTGATACTGTCCTGGACTTTATCAATATTTCTCTTTTTACTATATAGCCATTACACAGGAAATGATGGATTAATTGAACTGTGACTCTGTGGTATAGGACCTGTTCACTCTGGTTTTCTCATTATTGCTATTTTTGACTTTCTGTCCAGAATCCTGTTACTCAAGCATGCTAGAGTAACTCAAACAGCATAAGCACATGCTAATGCTGATTAAGAAGTATACACTGGCATTTCTTGTCACATATCAGCTGCATGACTCTATACACAACAAGAAATACAAACCTCGACTTCTTAACTAGTTGCAAATTGCAGCTGCAATTTTCATTATTTGATTTATGCCAGCATGCACAAGAGGCATGCAAACCAGTGGTTCCCAACGTGGGGCCCATGCCCCACAGGGTGACTTCTAATCCCAGAAGCCTAATTCAGTGCATTGGCTGGTCAGTGCTTTGGGGAATGGACTTAGGCTTCTGGACTTTTGAAGTACAAAAACCAAAGGTTGGGAAACACTGCATATAGACCATGAACAATATTTTATTACACTAGCAGTCAGAATGTATCTTTCATCTGGGGCTGAAAGTGATTTTTCCATGAAGGATGGTAAAATGACAAACAATGTGCTTCACTTGTTTCCACTTCTGACGTTGCAAAGTCAAGTATAGCACTCTCCTCTTCCTTTAATAAGAATCCTTTACTCCCATCTAGTGGTTTTAAAATTTATGACAGCATGGAATGTAAAGGAATTCTATTTATATGACCAGTTAACACCAGGGGGACAGTTGTCACTAGATTATCAGATATAATCAACTAAAATTGCATATGCAAATAGAAAAAGTATGGGAGCATACTTTCTCCTCTTTTTGAGGGACTGTGGTGGCATTCGAAATATTGCCTATACATAGGCAATACATTAAAACCCTGACTTACAAATGCCTCGAGTTACATAAATTTCGACTTACATAATGATTTTGTGCTAAAACCATGTCCCGGTTTACACAATTTCCTATGGGTTTGCTTCGAGTTACATAAAGATTCTTTTTCCTATAGGTTTGCTTTGAGTTACGTAAAAATTTATTTCCCTATGGGTTTGCTGTGATTTACATAAAAATTTCATTTTTCCTATGAGTTTGCTTTGAGTTACATAAAAAAATTGTTTCCTATGGGTTTGCTTCAAGCTACAAAATACAGTGGTACCTCATACAATGATTTTAATCCGTTCCACTGGGCTCATTGTTTTACGAAACAATTGCTATATGATACATACATCATATAACGGTTTTCTCTATGGGATGCATCGCACAATGATTTTTTTTTACTAAGTGGTTTTTCCCATTGAAAAATTGTTGTACGATTTATTTTCCATAGGGGAAATTGTTATGCAGGACGCCATTTCCCCCCAAAACGTAATTGTTATACGATTTCGTTGCCATACGGGGTGATTGTTGTATGAGGTTCCACTGTATTCGATTTAAGCAAAAGCCTACGGAACGGACTTTTTTTTCGTAAGTAAGGGTTTTACTGTATCTCGAAAGCCACCACAGTCCCTCACTATAGATATAGGTGAGATTAACTTTACACAACTTTTTTAAAATGCTCTCTGGAAATAATTTGCAGCCAATTTTCAATAGCTATATGCAAAGCAAATAAAAGCAATTGATCTTCCTCACTTACAATACTTAAGATGCACCTCTATACAAAGAAATACCAAAGGGAGCTCTGGCGAAGGCTACGACTGTAAATCTTGATTTCTTTCCCTCAAAAATGGTTGCATATCAACTATTGCTAAAAATAACAGCTGTTTAGAAACTTAGTTGTATCTCTGCCCTTCATCTGCTTCCTTTACATTCTACTCAGTAGTTCTTTGTCTTTTGGATGCCTTAATGTGATGCCGAAGGTTGAGCTTATAATGACAATGTGTAGGATTTTTCCTTGTTGTGAACATGCCAGCTGTGCTGGTGTGACATATTGGAAGCAAGTAGCAAATATTCTGCAGTCTTCCGGAGCAGAGAGAAGGAGGAGGCGCTGTGGTTACAAATGCAAGTCATGTACCAGACAATCTCAGCAGGTGTCACTGTAGTGGGGAAAGTGTTGCTTCCTTTGACGACACTCAATAGCTACAGCTGCAAGACAATGGAGAAGCAAAGCTAAAAGGAGCCTATAAAATGCCAAGTTATTGAAATTTTAAATATGCCAAAAATGCAAATAGTTGAAGTTATGGTGAGACAATTCCTTAGAGTCTTGCAAAAATGTCTAGCTTTCACTACTGATTTTTATGAAATGGTGATCCTTTTGTAATGATGTGATAAAGGTGTAAAGGTAAAGGTAAAGGTTTCCCTTGCTCGAAAGCCAGTCGTATCCGACTCTAGGGTGCAGTGCTCATCTCTGTTCCAAAGCTGAAGAGCCAGCGCTGGTCCTGTGGCAGGCATGACTAGGCACACGGAACGCTGTTACCTTCCCACCGAAGTGGTCCCTATTTATCTACTTGCAATTTCTTGCTTTCGAACTGCTAGGTTGGCAGGAGCTGGGACAAAGACGGGAGCTCATTCCATCCTGCAGTACTCGGGAATCGAACTGCTGACCTTCCACCTCCCAGTCAGTGTCTTAGCCATTTGAGCCACTGCAGTCCCCTCGATAAAGGTAAAGAAGGATAATAATAATAATTTTTAATTTGTACCCTGCCCTACTCAGCGCAAGGCCGACTCAGGACGGCATTACAACATATTAAGAAACAATATACAATTAAGAAAGAAAAATAATAGTAATAATAATAAACAGTAAATATCCAAAAAACAATCGATATCCAAAAACACATACAATAAAAATATACAATACAATTCCAAGGTGCAAAGTACAATATAACAAAATACAATATAAAGAAAAACTCAACTTCCCCACAGCACATGCGGGACCGGGGAAGGAGCTGGACAAGGCAATAGCAGCAGATTTTACAGTCCGTGAGCTCAGTTTCCCCATGGCCAGAGCCAGGCCGGGGAAGGAGCTCTCTTATCCCCCACAGGGGCCGACGCAGGTGCTACTATTCCTCCCGGTTTGCCAAACCAGGAGGAGGGGCTCCATGTCTCTGTCTCTCTCCTTGCCCCTGCTCCCACCAAGGGTGGAAAATGACACTTCAGTATATATATATACAGTAATTCCCAGAGTAGTTTTGTTTAGAATGGAGACTGTAGAGTTCAATTACTCTGAAAACTGTAGGTTACTCTTATTCCTTGCACTCCTGTTGTTGTGCTTAATGTGTGGATGTAAGTAAAGGTTCCCCTTGCTTGAAAGCCAGTCATATCTGACTCTAGGGTTCAGTGCTCATCTCTGTTTCAAAGCCGAAGAGCCAGCGCTGTCTGCTTCTGCAGACATTTCCGTGGTCATGTGGCAGGCATGACCAGCCACCGGAGTGCACTGAATGCTGTTTCTCCTTCGTATAGTTTGTGAATCCCCACTATTGGGTTATGCGCCTGCGCAGAACGCCGATCGGAGGCTTGAAAAGCTATTGGTCAAAAGTTTTGGCGGTAAGACCGCCCACGGTACCGCCCACCCTGAGGCGCCCGCACGCCATTTTACCTCAGTTCTCTTCTTTCCGCCGTAGCAGCAGGACGATCGTTGAGAGCTTCTCAATTTTTGCTCGCCCTTCTGAGGGAAAGCCCTACCGATTTCCAAGAATTTTTTCCGGCGATCTTGTCCCTCGGGCAGGATCACCACCCCGGCGCTGTTTCTTCCTTCTGGTGGACTCAGTTGCCTGTTCGCTCCGGTCACCGTTTCCCCCCTCAAGGGGGTGGCGGCTGGCCCGCCCTTCGGGGTGCCCGTCTTCTGGATCCTTCCACTGGAAGAATTTTTTCGTTGATGGCTGCAGCTTTCAAGCAGTGCTCGGCTTGCCACAAGAAGTTCCCCGCTTCCGACGGCCATAGCCTTTGCCTTTTCTGCCTGGGCGAGTCTCACCAGGGCCAGTCCTGTCCTCACTGCAGGAAATTCACCCGTCTTGCAGTGCAGAATCAGAGCAACCGGCTCAAGGCCCACCTGATGGAGCTCGCTTTGGCTCCCGCCACGGCTGCCTCTACCTCTGCTGGTGCCTCCCAGCCTCCTCCAGCTTCTTCTTCCACGCTCTCTATCAGGAAGAAGAAGAAAAAGGACAAGGACGGGGAGAAGAAAAAGAAACGCGGGTCGGAGAAGAGGCGATCGCTCCCGCCTACTCCTCGCCCACCTGTCTCGCCGGGACCTTCGCCCCCATTCTCGGTCGCAAGATGTCCGTCGCCCGGGTCCTCCATCTGGGGAGGTCAGTCCTCCTCGGGATCTCCTGAAAAAGGACGCAGGGCTGGGGCTCCAGCTCACCCACTTCAGGTTCTCCCGTCTCCCCCTCGTGGGAGGGCCCGTTCGCCTACGAGGCAGGCTTCCGTCTCCCCAAGACCCAGGACTCCAACGCTCGACGACGCGGCAATCACCATGCCGGCTACCGTTTCGTCGCCGATTCTACCAGCCACCGTTTCATCGGCCACCGTTTCGTCGCTCCCGCCGGTGCCGGATCCATCCCAGATGGAGTTCCTCAAGGGGATATTTGAGGTCATGGCTCAGACATTTGCCAACCAGTTCAAGACCTCCATGCCTGCGGCCTCTGCGGCTCCGGTACCGACCACCGCAAGCTCCAGGGATGTTGGCCCTGCTGTGGCCCCTCCGACCTCCCGAGGGTCGAGTGTCCGCTCCGCTGGCCCACCCATATCATCTCAGTGTGGTCCAGACATTGATGCGGTGGACTCCCATCCTGCCGGCCCGCCCAGGCCGTACTGGCGCGGTCACAACGTGGATGTAAGAGTTCCTCCCTTGTCCTCCAATGACTCCAGCGCGTCCTCGGAGGAGGACGAGGGAGATGTCGACGCCGAAAGGACACCGGACCAAGCCATCGGCGCGGTTGACCCACCGCGTGGTGAGGATCAACGCTCGCTTACGGCTATGCTGACGCGCCTGGGGACCGCCCTAAACCTGAAGGTGGACCAGCCGCCACTGGAAGGCGAGGACCAAATGACCGCCAAACTGGACAGACGAGCGGTTCGGCCGGTTCATATTACCATGCTTCCATCCATGTTGACGTCGGCGAAGGCGACATGGCGGAAACCAGTATCAGCACACTCCGTTTCGTCCAGGCTCGACGGCATGTACAGAGTCCTGGACGAGAACGTCGAGTTCCTGCAAGCTCACCCCTTGCCAAATTCGCTGGTGGTCAAGGCTTTTCAACACAGGACGGCCACCAGCGGCTTCCCGGTACCTTCGACCCTGGAGGGGAAGAAGCTGGACGTGGTGGGCCGTAAGTTCTATGCCACCGGTTCCCTATTCCTCCACGCCGCCAACTACTCGGCTGCCATGGGCCTTTACCAGTCCCACCTCTGGGAGCGGGTGAAGGCCGAGACGGCGACATTGCCCGCCGACGTCCAGAAACGGATCGACGCGCTGGCGTCCGAAGGAGACTTCCTGTCGGAACAACAAATGCGGACGGCCAGGCACATCAACGACTACGCGGGGAAGGACATGGCTTCCGCTATTCTGCTCCGTCGTCACGCCTGGCTCAGGGGCACCTCCCTCGATGATGCTATGAAGAAGCTCATCGAGGAGTTCCCCTTCGACGGACAAGACCTGTTCGGACAGGACACGGACAAGGTCCTGAACGAAATGCGGCAAACGAACTCCACGGCCAAGTTCCTTGGACTTACCACGCCGGCGCCGCCTGCCAGGCCGAGATTCAAACCTTTCACGCGGCGATATCAGGGCAACCCGCAGCAACAAGGTGGCCCGTCGGAACAGCCCAGGTCTGGCTCCTACAAGCAACGGCGCCAGCACAAACCCCGCTACCAGCCTTATGGGCAGGGCAAGCGTTCCGACGCGAAGTCCAAGTCCCGTGTTTGAAGCTGCGACGGCCGAGTCTCTCTCGCTCCACATCCCGTACCTCCCCCTCCGGAACTTCCTCCAGGTATGGTCAGGCATCATGGACGACCGGTGGGTCTTAAAGATCTTGTCCTCTGGCTACGCCATCGAGTTCATGCGGGCGCCTCGGGTAGGAAGACATCGTTTCACCACCTCGTCCCCCCCATTTGGAGGAAGAAATATCAACTCTTCTGTCCAAGGGAGCCATCGAGCGGGTGACGCCGCCCGACTGGGACAATGGCTTCTACTCGAGGTACTTCGTGGTTCAGAAGAAGGACGGAGGACTTCGCCCAATTCTGGACTTACGTCGCCTCAACAAGTGCATCCACACCAGGAAGTTCCGGATGGTGACCCTGCAGACCGTCCTCCCCCTCATCAACAAAGGGGACTGGTTCACAGTCATAGACCTCAAGGACGCTTACTTCCATGTCTCCATCCTCGAGGAGCACCGAAGGTTCCTTCGCGATTCCGTGTACCAGTACCGGTGTCTACCGTTCGGTCTGGCCACGGCGCCACGGGTCTTCACCAAGTGCATGGCTCCAGTGGCTGCCTTCCTTCGTCAGCGGGGAATCAGGGTCTTCCCGTACATCGACGACTGGCTGATTGTATCCCCCACCAGCTCGTCGGCCATTCGGGACACGCAATTCACGGTCCACCTCATGGAGAGTCTCGGCCTCAGGATCAACTTCACCAAATCGAAGTTGATTCCCTCTCAACGCGTCGAGTACATTGGAGCGGTACTCGACTCGCTTGCCACCAAAGCCTTCGCACCCCAGAAACGCTTGCAGGACATCGCGCAAGGGGTCAGCGACCTTCGCAGCAAACCGTGCATCCGGGCAAAAAAGGCTCAGAGACTTCTAGGCCTCATGGCCTTAACGACGGCGGTGATCCCTCACGCCAAGTTGAATTTCCGGTCCCTGCAGTCGTGGCTCCTTCACGAATTCGACGCGCTCCGGGAGAGCCAGTCCAAATGGTTAACTCCGTCTCCGGAGTTGAGGGACCAACTGCTGTGGTGGACGACACCACTCAACGTGGCAACGGGGAAGAGCTTTTACCCCCCGCAACCCTCGTTGCAGATATTGACCGACGCAAGCAACCTCGGCTGGGGGGCTGCCTGCGGGACTCTCACGGTCAACAACCCTTGGTCACCTCAGGAGATGGTGCACCATATCAACTACTTGGAACTTGTGGCCATTTGGAAGGCCCTACGTTCCTTCGAGATCCTACTCACCGGCAAGGCGGTCCAAGTAGCCTCGGACAATACCACGGTGGTGGCGTATCTGAACAAGCAGGGAGGAACGCGATCCACCACCCTTCTTTACCTCGCTGTGCAGCTCTGGGAATGGTGCCTGGAAAGGCACATTTTCCCGATTGGAGTGCACATTCAGGGCAAGCTGAATGTCTTGGCCGACCATCTCAGCCGCCTCACCTCGACGACCCACGAATGGGAACTGGACGACGAGGTATTTCAGTCACTCTGCGAGGCCTGGGGGACGCCGAGCATCGACCTCTTTGCATCGGAGTTCAACAAGAAATGCCACAGGTACTGCTCCAGGGCAGGCATCGGAATGAACTCCGAGGGTGATGCCTTCATGAAACGGTGGGATCAGGACTATTGCTACGCTTTTCCTCCGTTTCCTCTGGTCCAGAAGGTTCTCACCAGAATGTACCAACAGAGGACCAGCGCAATCCTTGTGGCCCCAGCATGGCCTTGCCAACCCTGGTTTCCGCTGCTGTTACGCATGTCGTCACAGTATCGCACACTGCCGGAGTCACCGACGCTTCTCCAAATGGAGCACGGCCAGCTTCACCATTCGGACCTACCCAGCCTCCACCTCACCGCATGGAGGATAACCCCAGACTGTCCAGGATCCTGGAACTAGCGAGGCGCCCTTCCACAAGGAAGTCATACGCTTCCAAATACAGACGTTTTTGTGCCTTCCTGGCATCCCAACAGACGTCCCCTTCACAGGTGGGACTACAGGACGTCTTGACCTACCTCCTCCACCTGGCGGAGTCTGGCCTCAGCATCACCTCCATCCGAGTACACCTCGCAGCGGTGATGGCTCACTCTCCGACTGGTTCGCCCGCTTCCGGTGCCTTCCGAGACCAAACGGTGAAGCGTTTCCTCAAAGGACTACGAAATGCGTTCCCTCCGGTCAGGACTCCGACGGCTCAATGGTCATTGTCTGCCGTTCTCAACGCGCTCACCAGGACTCCTTTCGAGCCCATGGCTACCGCGGATGTCCGTCTCCTCACGTGGAAGACGGTGTTCCTAGTGGCTATCATGTCTGCTCGACGAGCTGGTGAACTAGTTGCTCTGCGGGCGGACGCACCTTTTCTTCAGTTTTTCAATGACCGTGTGGTTCTCCAAGCGGATATCACCTTCCTGCCCAAGGTGGTTTCCCAGTTTCATATGGCACAGACTATCTCCTTGCCAACCTTCTTCCAGAACCCCTCCAACACCCAAGAAAGGACTTGGCACACGCTGGATGTGAAACGGGCTTTATTGTTTTACACCAGCAGGACAAGGGAGTTCAGGAAGTCGCAGCGCCTGTTTGTGGCTTATGGAGGAAAGTCCAAGGGCGAACCCATTTCTGCCCAGAGGTTCTCCAAATGGATCACGTCTACCATCTACCTGGCCTACGAGTCAGCTTCGCTGCCACCTCCACCGCATGTCAGGGCACATTCCACCAGGGCGGTTGCCACATCCACTGCTTTCCTGAAGGGCACACCGCTGGAGGATATATGTAAGGCGGCCACCTGGTCCAGACCTTCTACATTTGTCGAGCATTACAGAGTGGACACCAGAGCCACTGCGGACGCCAGGCTTGGCCGTGTCGTCCTCACCAGGGGGCTCCGGACCCATCGCCCTTGACAGCTCAACCTGACCATCATGCTCATCGTGGGATCATCTCATCCGACTGCCCACCGACCAAGTGAGTGTGAGCTTGCTAATCTCCCAATAGTGGGGATTCACAAACTATACGAAGGAGAAAGTTCGGTTTCACTTACCAGTGATAACTTTCGTTCTTCGAGTATATAGTTTGTGAATACACACTACCCACCCTGCCTCCCCTCTTGAGCTGCACGGATGAGATCAATTGGTTTATCCTGTGCTTGGCTTAAGTATGGAACTGATGTAAAATGGCGCGCGGGCACCTCAGGGTGGGCGGTACGGTGGGCGGTCTTACCGCCAAAACTTTTGACCAATAGCTTTTCAAGCCTCCGATCGGCGTTCTGCGCAGGCGCATAACCCAATAGTGTGTATTCACAAACTATATACTCGAAGAACGAAAGTTATCACTGGTAAGTGAAACCGAACTTTACCTTCCCACTGAAGTGGTCCCTGTTAATCTACTTGCAATTTCTTGCTTTTGAACTGCTTGGTTGGCAGGAGCTTCTTTATTTATTTATCCAATTTGTATAGCCACACAACTCGAAACAACTCTTGGTGGCTCACAGCATTAAAATCAACATAACAGTCTAAAACATTAAAAACCCATAAAACCCAATTAAAAATACTACACGAATTAAAAGAATGAGGGAGCTATATTGCTATATTAGCTAGGACAAATACAGGAGCTCATTCTGTCCTGCAGTATTCGTGTATCGAACTGCTGACCTGCCCCTTTACAGTCAGCATCTTAGCCACTTGAGCCACTGCAGTCCTATTTGTGCAGTCTGCAAGCTATGACTGCACAAATTTGTCTTTATGTGGTCACTGCCACTTAGAACATACTGTATCTGTCATATGTCTGTTCCATGCACTTTCTGCAGTTTAGGAAATTCATTTTACAGGGGTTTTTTAAAATAAAAAAACATACATTTTTAAAATTCCTTTGTCATTTTTTTATATTCCTTTGTTTGTTTCTCCCAAAGAGTGTCTACCCAGTTCTCACAAACCCTGATGTTGTGTGTTGCCATCTCGAGTGAGGTGAAAAGAATATCTACTGCAAACTATGCTTTCTTGGTGGTGGCCCCTCTGCTTTGGAATGGTCTCGGTCTAGACGAGGCTCATCAAGACCTTTCTCTCCAGCTATATAAGAAATCGGTGAAAACAGAGCTCTTTAAGGATGCCTTTAAGAACAATATACTCTTTGACAGGATTATCTAAAGGTAAAGGTTTCCCTTGCTCGAAAGTCAGTAGTATCCGACTCTAGGGTGCAGTGCTCATCTCTGTTTCCAAGCCGAAGAGCCCAGCGCTGTCTGCTTCTGCAGACATTTCCGTGTTCATGTGGCAGGCATGACTAGATACCGGAGATCACGGAACGCTGTTACCTTCCCACCAAAGTGGTCCCTATTTATCTACTTGCAATTTCTTGCTTTCGAACTGCTTGGTTGGGCAGGAGCTGGGACAAAGACGGGAGCTCATTCCGTCCTGCAGTACTCAGGAATCGAACTGCTGACCTTCCGCTTTCCAGTCAGCGTTTTACCTACTTGAGCCACTGCAGTCCCCAGGATTATCTATTTCTGAGTTTTTAGTTATGTTATTAATCACCACCTATCTATTAGTCTATTTGTTTATTGTTTATAGGCTATGGGGTGCATGGGATTTCGATGATTATGTTTCAGTGGGGGTTGGTGGGGATTATTGTTTGTCCCAGCCCAAAGACCTCTAGACTAGTGGCCTGTCAAAATTGGATTGTATATACATTTTATAATTAAATGAATGAATGAATCAATAATAATGCATTTTGCATTGAATTCTTCTATGTGTGGTGTTCATTTCTTTCCCTAATGCATCATTTCTACATGCACTTTCAAGCCAAGTACTGCCTCAGAACATTTTGAACAGGCCAGATCCAAAACATACTATGTTTCTTTTCTTTTTAAATTACATTTTTATTATTAAAACAAGACAACATTCAAAGAAACACAAAAAACCATTACACAATCACATTAATTGCTGTTATAAGAACAAATTGTATGTATATATAATTTTATATTAACAAATCAATCCTCTTTGTTCTCCCCACCTGTAGGAATTGGGCCGTGAGGAGGCCCTTAGGATCCCGGAGGAGACTGGTCAAAGGAGCGACACGAGGCAAGATGGAGTGAAGACCAGTAGTTTATTGAGAAAAGGCTGCAACATATATAGAAGGAAAAGCGCAACGCTGGCAAGACTGTCAACTGACAGGAATGACATCACCTGTGCACTCAAGTTAATTGGGAACCTCTTTGGGGAAGTTAATTAACTGGGGCAAACATGGACTTAGGAGTCCCATTGTTCAGGGATTAGGCAGGGGTAAACATGGCATCTATTTGTGCCCGAGATTACACGGAGACACGGAGATGAGTGATTAACTGGGTTAGGTATCTGCTCTTCTCAGCAGAACCGCTGGTCAGGTCAGGAGTTGGGTGAATCAAACCCTATCATTTATCCACCCCCTTTAATTTAGCTGCCCGCAGAGCCCACGGCTCAAGGAGCGTTTCTCACCGAAGTGGCCTCTGCCGGGCCGTTCCGTGCCCATTGGGGCACGGGGAAACCACATTTCCCCTTTCTGTTTTATTTAAGAGCCTGACCGGCGGCTCTGCGTTAGAAAGGTGCCAGCTGATGAGCGGGAATGACGCTTTGGGGTTCCCTCCATGGGGAATATCTCGATAGCAGTGAGGGAATACATTGCGCAAAACAGCAGACTGCAATGCCTAGTATGACTACCCCCACCACCACTTTAAGCACCGTCTGAAGCCACCCCCATGGAATCCACAACCACAGGGAGTCCTGCCACCCCCATGAAGAATCCTCCTTGATGTCCCTAACTGGGGTGTGGAGGTCCGTGAGCTGGCTCTGTATCTTGTGGGTATTATCTGTGAGGTTAAAGCAACACATGCCATGGACAGACTTGCGGCCCAAATGATGTGACTACAGGGGATAATCGATAGCTGCTTGATTATCCAGTATGGCATGGCGAAGCTCTGTCTGCTCCTGGCTGAGCAGCGCTATTGCTGAGGAGGTGTGGTTAGTGGCTTTTGCAAAAGGCAAGCCAATTGACCAATTCATTCTCCGAGCGTTGCTTATGGCTAAGCCTGGCACACTGAATATAGCAAGGCAAGATAACGAGATGTGTCATTGATCTCTTACTGTGACCTGGGGAGATTCTAAGCTATCTCTGCAGCTTCTGGCATTGTGTAATTGTCTTCCTAGCACCTATGGGGAGGTGTGAAACTAACTGGGGATTACCAGCTACCGGGTACTCAATCTTTCCAAGCAATGGGCCGATGCAAAACATGGGCCGGTCTGACTTCCTTTGGTGGAAGCTGGCCGTTATTAACAATATGCAGAAATTCAAGTGTCCCTTGCAAATCCCAACTGGAGCATTGTACAAGGCATGAATAAATAATAGCAACTACAGATAATAAAAAGACATTCAGCAGCTTTTCCGGAGATGAAGCTTCCCTTCTTGGTGGGGTTTCCTGTGTAACTTGAGTTTGGAGAAGTCTTGTTTTGGGGAGCACTGAGTATGCAAAATGTTCATAGAAATGTCTTTGGAGATGTAAGTCATAAAGGAAGACGGACAGCTGATGACATCCAAGACAGTGACTGGTGCTGCTTTTTGCAATCATCCGGGTCTGATTCCGACCTCTGGGACCTGCATGGGGAAGAGACTTGTTTGGGAGATAAAAATTCTGAAAGAGTTAGTTGGTTTTTGCACTTATAGGATAGCAATTGCTGTGCAACTGTGGGACGTGGTTTCCCCCCCTTTCTGTTTGTTTGTCAACGTAGGACTTAAGCGTCCGATAGACCCGTTCCACAATCGCTTGCCCCTGCGGATTGTAAGGAACGCCAAAAGTGAGCTTAATATCCCAGGTGGCCCTGAAGGTGGCCAGCTGCCTGGAGCTATAAGCTGGGGCGTCAACGGACGTCGTGCGCCGACGTTCGCCCTTGGCCGTGGGAAAGGAGATGCTGCTCCACATGGGGAGCCGTTACTCCCTTCTGTGCTGTTACCCAAACAAACTGTGGGAAGGTATTAATGCAAACGTCCATGTACTGCCATTTGCCAAAATGTGGGGATGTGTGACGTCCATTTGCCACACCTGGATGGCCTCTGTCCCTCGTGGGTTGACCCCCCTGCGAGCCCCCCCCCCGGTGCCCCTGCACGATGCAGGCAGGGACGGACTATGCCTTGGGCTTGGGAAGGTGGCAGGTTGAACTGCCTTGCGAGCGCTTGGCATTCTGAAGAAGGAATGCATGACTCTGAATTGGAGTTGCGAGGAACAAACTTAGCAAATTTTGTCTATCATGGGATAGATGTATGCTCCCTGTAGACTGTGAAGCAAATTCCTAGGAAACTGGCTGTCAGCAATTATGTTGGAGCGTTCTTTGGCAAAGGTGCGCAAAGAGAGGTTCACGGCTGCTAACTCTGCCCGCTTGCGGAAGAGTCAGGAGCGTGCGCCAAGCTTGGTCCTCTCGCCAAGTGAGAACCTAATATGTGCGACCCCCATAAGTGAAAACTGTCCTAGCCCCCCCGAAGGGGAACCAGTGACATTCATCCACACAAGGTGACTGTCTGCTAGAAGTGAGACGAGTCTGGGGTCTTATGGCAAACCTTGGCGCATGAAGCGCCAGGCTTCCCTTGGGTAAATTTCTCAAGAAGGCCCCCCTGCGCACATCCGCCCATGGTGTGCGTGCACACTTTTAGAAGGGTGCCAGATGGTGGCTTAGCCTTTTGCCTGTGCTTAGACTAGCAGCAAAAGGGAAGGGGTGGCCTAAAAATGCCTGTATCCGATTGAGGGTGTGACCTGACTGCACTCTGAAAATGGTCCTAGGCAGTCCTGGCTAATGGGTGGCACTCTGCATATGCTCGGGAGCTCAGGGACTAATCCTTCCTCTGTGCCCTGGAGTTTGCGAAATGTGTCTGCACACTAGAGAGGGTGCTGTGGGCCAGGTGCCATACTTAAAATGACTGACTAAGACTTATTAAGGACAAGCCAACTATGACGTGCCAGCTGTAAGGAAATAATACACAAAAAATGAAAAGACACACAGGTTAAGCATTTCCAGCAGGGAGTTCCACTGGCGAAAGGAGAAAAGGAGGAAAGACAAGTCAGAAGTTAGCACAATGAGAATGCAACAACTCTTATCATAACGAAATCAGATTAGGTCAGGTAACCAAGGCAACCAGGTCCTCCTGTCAAGAAAATCCCTATCAGTAATTAACTTTGGAGCCTGTGAAAGGAAGCAAGTTAAGGCTGTAGGAAGAAATGAATTGGTTACAATTAAGGCCTGGAGAGGAATTTTATTCCTGTAAAAAGGTAAGCATTTTTTGAAGATACAGAGCGCAAAAATGTTTGCGTGCTTTTTCCTGTGAAAGGGGTACAATGCGTGAGTTACTGATTACAGTCAAAATACCAGAACAGTATCTTCCTTAAGAGAATGAAGGAGAGGTAGAACGGTTCTCAACCTGCGGCCAGATGTGGGCGAGTGGGCCAGATGTGGCCCATGTTGCTCTGCCACTCCCCCGCCAAGCCAAGAAGAGCTGTGTGGCGAAGGAAGGGCAGGATGACTGTCCGGACCCCAGGGCTGCCTGAGGCCCCGGAATTTAGCCCCTGACTTTAAAAGGTTGAGAACCGAGGTTACAAGATGATAACACAGTACACACATGGAGACAATGCAATTCTCTCACTCCTGGTGAGATACGTTACTCCAAGACGCTAAGAGATATTCAAAAAACCTTAAAACACAGAGATGGAGTTTTGAGGAACACAGACGTAGGGAGGGGCCCCATAGCTTATGATACAGTGAGGAAAACTCATAGAAGTGATTTTTTGTTTTCAGATCGTGCTTCTGAAAAGAAAAATCTGTTTTCCTGATTGCAAAACCGGTTTCCAAGAGAGGCTTAATCCTTTGACAAAGAGAAAAGTCTCAAGGGAAGGAGGCCTATTGTAGGTTAGGATTCCCCCCCCTCTCCTGCCCAAACTGCCAAGCAGGCAAGGCAAAGGGTTTTGCTCATCATGCTTCCTCAAAGTTCAAATAGCTCCTGCCCATGAACAGAGTGCAAACTGTTTTAACACATATTTCACAGTGACATTACCACGCAGTTACACACGAGGAACACTTTTTCAGTCAGACAAGGCTTTTGCAATCCTACACAGTTCTTGCAGACATACATTCAGTGGTGCACCACACATACACACATCTATTTACGCATTCGCACATTCCTCCCCTGATCTGCAGTGTTCAATACTACACATGAGGAGATGGCTAATACACAGCTGGCTATTTACAACCATCTGGGTGCTTCTACTTAGGGGCAAGTTTCTCTGGGCTACTCCCAAGGTGAGACAAGTAGGTTCTGCCTGTGCCCTGGGGGAACTCGGGGTACTATTGCTGGGATGGTTCTTCTGGCATGGCCAGGGCGATGGCTGCCTCCTTTCTAGCCTGGGCCAGATGCATGCCAGGGTGGCCATTTGGCATCCAGACAACCCTTTGAAGATCTGCCTGGTCTAGATTGGCTTTCTCTTCTAAGGTGTCTCACTTTTCCACACTGGAAGCAGGCGCCTTGGGGTTTTGGCACTGCTCTGCGCCTGAGTGTGGTAATGGGTCTGCTTTGGAGCCCTGCGTGGCCAGGGGCCGTGCAGGTTTCCGTGAGCAGTGGGCGCTGAGCATCCCTGCCTGAACGTGTATCTGCCTTCAGATGGGCTGAGCACAGCAGTTGGGCGCTAGCTAATTGTGCCACTGGCAATTTCCCCGTGAATGGATCTTCCTCACCCATGCGCTGAATGGAGTTCTTTCTTTGCAGGGAACTTTTAACTGTCCGAGAAGCGCCAAGGCCTCTCATGCCATGAATTCCTTCAGTGACGTCTGCAGCTGTCACTGAGGGAATGCTCCCTATACTGCCCTGCTTAAGCTGAAATGACGAATAGAGACTTCTTGGGGCTGATGGTTCTGACTGCGCTGGGGTTTTCTGGGTCTCTATCCGGACTGGGTCTACCTCTGCCGAGAGTTTCCTACATTTGCTCCATGTGCGGGTTATGCCCTCTGGAGCTTTCGGGGGTTGCTGAATGCAGTCTCCTATCTGATCCCAGAGCTTCAGGGTTAACGTACCTACTTCTGGGTAAAGTAGGCAGTGTTCCCCGAGGTACGCCAAAAGTCTCGCTAGCTCCCTGCTGTGAAATCGTAACTGAAAAACCCTGGCCAGGATTATGAACTCTTCTTCACGAGTTCTTTGGCTAGTGGACGGACTTGGTCTATGAGAACAAGTCCCCATATTACCTGCGATGGTCCTCTGAAGTTTCCTCCTCGGGACGAAAGTCGACGCGTCTTTGCAGGCAATAGATTCGGGCGTCTAGTGTCTGGGGTAGACCTCGGAGCGTGGACCTTCTGCCACGGGCCCTCGGCGGCCTCTGCGCTGTCAGGGGCTCACAGCTGCCCTGAGCGGAACGCGTTTCTCCCTTTGGTGCAAGCCTCCCCGAAAGCTGGGAGCAAGCTGTAGGAATGCCTCTTAGGAATGCCTCGCCGCTGGCCGTCTCTCTGTTCGGCTGGCTGCCGACCAGAGTGCCGCGCTGTCCTCCGGGCTGGTTTTGGTCGCGGTTCAAGCGCAGAACCGGACCGCGTGGATCGTTACTCGCGAGTAGACCTCTCCAGGGTCCCTTACTCACGAGTAAATCACGTCTCGGGGTCACCAGATGTAGGAATTGGGCCGTGAGGAGGCCCTTAGGATCCCGGAGGAGACTGGTCAAAGGAGCGACATGAGGCAAGATGGAGTGAAGACCAGTAGTTTATTGAGAAAAGGCTGCAACATATATAGAAGGAAAAGCGCAACGCTGGCAAGACTGTCAACTGACAGGAATGACATCACCTGTGCACTCAAGTTAATTGGGAACCTCTTTGGGGAAGTTAATTAACTGGGGCAAACATGGACTTAGGAGTCCCATTGTTCAGGGATTAGGCAGGGGTAAACATGGCATCTATTTGTGCCCGAGATTACACGGAGACACGGAGATGAGTGATTAACTGGGTTAGGTATCTGCTCTTCTCAGCAGAACCGCTGGTCAGGTCAGGAGTTGGGTGAATCAAACCCTATCATTTATCCACCCCCTTTAATTTAGCTGCCCGCAGAGCCCACGGCTCAAGGAGCGTTTCTCACCGAAGTGGCCTCTGCCGGGCCGTTCCGTGCCCATTGGGGCACGGGGAAACCACACCCACCACCTATGGGACTTATATTTTCAATTTATGACTATTTTATTTCTATTAACAATATTCTATACATTCACCCCTACTTCTCAAAAAGTTATGTATTCCTGTCCTAGTTTTGTTCCTTTTGCTTTATGACATGTTCTATAAATTCTCTCCAAATCTCTTTGAAGTCATTTTTAAAAAATTAATCCTGTCTTTTAAAAAAACTACTATCTTTCTGTCCATCCACTTTTAAAAATGTAGGCTAAAAAACATTGTCTTTTACATACTTGCAAAAGGAGACAGTCAACGAGACAATCACTAGAGCATCTGCTAGTTACAGCTTTGTCTTCTCCAGATAGTAAAGCCACCAAGGAAACATAAAAGGAACATAAAAGTTAGTCAAACGGAGCAATTCCGTCCTTGGGAGAAATTGTCGGGAATCTATAGTAGAAGACATGAAGCACTTTTGTCAAAAAAAGTGCAGTGTAAATTGTGAGCCACACATTGAGGATTTAAATTGAGATGGACAGTAGTTGGTCAGTGAGCAATTGCACATTTTTCACGATCAATTACACACTTGTGTGATGCTGACCAAGGTACTCCTTCTTCAGCCTGCTTCTAGAATAATTAATTTTATGCAAAAGGATCTGCTTTTTCACAATTGCTCCACAAGAGTGGTTGGAAGACTACTGGTAGATGTCTTAATTTGACTGCCACTGTTTCCAGAGACTTTTTTGAGGACAATCAGGAGGAAGCTGTATTTTAACCCAAATCTATTACTAGTGTACTTTGTGAGTCATTGAATCGTCTACCAAGATCAGATCAGCTTGGTAGCTGGGGATTGTCCACCTCCAATATTCCCCAAATGCTTGACCTCCGATAGTGAGGAAATCCAGATAGCTCTCACTGTCACATTGTGGTTTGTTCCAGGCCCTTCCTAATTGTCACATGTCCCTCTGTGCCTCCTCACGTTTGCTTTACAGACTAAAGAGACAAACCCACCATGATCTTGATTGGTCATGTGTCAACTACAGTGAGAAGGCTATCTAAGGATGTAAAGATGCTGAGAAATAGCTAACATTCCTCTCATTTTGTTTGTTTGTGGCATGGCAACCCCACAAAAAAAATCTTATTTCTTTAAAATTAATGGGTGTTATGGCAGGATACCACATGCATCATTAACATGACAAAATAGCTAAGTGTGTCCAATCTCCATAAAGTGGCTGGAAGGATGGCAAAGACTCCAGCTTGATTTCCATAGTCTGCTGAAAGCAGCGTCTTGAACAGGGGTGTGCTGAGCACCAAGGGAAGGTGCTGGACAGGGAGTGGTGGGGGCACCTATTTGGGAGAGGTGGGGGGGGGGGAATCCCATACATTGTTATTGGCACTCCAGAGCACCAGAGGTGAGGGCAGGGTGGGACAAAGCCCAATTGCCTGATATACCAGCATGCACCTGGTCTTGAATAATGCCTCACTCTCAGTATGGGAAGGAATACCAATTTTTTTCCCCCAATGCTCTTTTGAACTGTTGCAGAAGCACCCCCTTGCTTAAATTTGAACATACTTATTTAAAATGTTGATGAAGGTTTCTCTCTCACAATAGCTCCGCATGCAGCTTTCCATAGAAAACCGTAAATGTAGGCAAAACTATCCATTTTCTCAATGTGTTGCTATAAGGTTCTGTTTCAAATTGTACTTTCAATGTCTTTTTTTAAAAAAAGCATGCTGTACATAACTCCAATATAGCAGATTTGTACATTTTGACCTGTAAAATGGAATATGGCTTAATTTGACACTGATAGAATATTTTTGGAGCTTCTGGAAAGACCTCTGTACATCAGACTGGCTCAGTGTAGGCATTTTGGAGCTGAAGACTGACGAAAGCAGCTGCCAGAAGAACACTGCCCTGGGCAGGCCAAGGACTTCACCCTACTTACGGCAACTCTTACATCCAAACAGCCGGAGAAGCCCAGGCAGCTACTAGTCTACTCGCCCATCAGTGAGGGAGGAACACCCGACAGCAACAGACAGGGAAAAGCTCCAGAGCCAAAACAAGTCAAGTGGTGGAAATTTGTATTATTTTTGGTCGGGTCAGGAACTTTTAAAAATTTTCAATGCATTCCTATGGGGAAATGTGCTTCAGTTTACAACTTTTTCAGGTTACGACAGAGGCTGTTGGAACGGACCTCGATCATAACCCGGGGTTTTACTGTACACACACTCTCTCTCTCTCTCTCTCTCACACACACACACACACACACACACACATGCATACATACATGCATGCATGCATACATGCATGTATGTATACATACATACATACAAAAAAAAAACCCTAATAGATCAGGCTCAGATACTCCTCCACATTAGAAGGCACTGCTAGTCCAGTGTACATTTCTGGGTTGGCTGGCAATTTTGTTGAATAATTATCAGTGTGCAGGGCAAAAGAAATGTTTAACTGATCCTCTTTTTCTTTTTAATTCTTTCTTCTGTCTTGCACCTCGCCTACAGCATCCCCTGCTGATTGCTCACTTGGTCTGAGGCTCATGCCAAACACCCACCTGGCCCAGCTGTGCCTTTCAGCAACCGTTGCCAAAGCAGTGTTTAATCTTTCACTTTTCAAGGAATGCTAAAGTAGCAGTTTTTAATTATTCTTCTTTATTCTTTCTACTTAGACAGCTGTAAAGTGCTTTGTACAGCTCAGCTGCTAGCTGATCCTGGGCTTGATTCTGTTGATTCCTAGTGAAATGTATAGCGAGATTATTTCTCACTGTGCTGTCATCCAGATAGACCTACTTACTTTCAAAGAGGCAAGTTTAGCCTCTCCTGCCTACTATTCCTCCAAGAGCTGAGTTCATATTGTGATTGTGCAGAATATCTTCTTATTAGTAATGAGAACAGGTTAAAAAATGCAGATCCAGTCTTTTAGGAAAAGCAGTGACACCTTTCATTTTTTGACCAGAAAGTACTTACATATCACTGATGCCTGTCACACACTACTCTTTCACTCTGTCTTGGGTGCTGAGATGATGATACGGTGCATAGGGGGGAAAAAAACAGATTTTGTTTGGAAGCAGGGTCTCTCAATTTTGGGGCCCCAGATGTTCTTCTAATTCAATTCCCAGTAGCCCTGATCAGCAGGTGGGCTTCTGGTAATTGAAGTCCAGAACACCTTGGGGCCCAAGGTTGGCAAACTCTGTTCTAAAGGCTAATAGCTTGGGGCATTCAGATGTCTATTTTGAAAGATAACTAGAAACCAACTGTTTCCTTTACTTCCAAAAAAAAAGAAAACTACAATTACTTTGATAAAACTTTTAAAATGGTAGCCGAGTTAAGTCTGTGCAAGCATATCAGAGAGTAAACAAAACAAAACAAGACAAAAAAAGTTGTGGCACCTTAAAGACTAACTCCTGTATTTTAATGTTTGCTTTTGTGGATCATGTCCACTTTGTCAGACATAAGAGTGAGTTTTCATGGTATAAATTTATACATATCAGGTACAGAGGCACAGAATGGTTGGTTGGCATAACAGGTAGGTTTGCAAATCAGTGTGCTATTCACAACCAGTAATAACATATGATCACTGTGGCTATTTGCAACAGTAATAACAGATGATCCCTGATTTGGGTTAGTTTGATTATCTTTAAGTTTGGTTCTGTTAAGTTGGAAATGTTTAGTGGGTACAAAATAAACATTCTGACGTTACACCTCTGCTAATGAATTAATTGAGGATGCTGTGTGTGAGACCCAGCTAGAAGTCAAACACCCAGATAAAACTGTAACCAGACAGAATTGTAACCATCAATAACTACTAGCTTTGGGGGGTGGGTGGGAACATGACAACTTGGAACAGATAACTGTAAATAATATTATAAAAGTAACTTTTCAAGCTCTGTGGCTGCTAAAGACAAACAGACACCAAATATTGCTGCTCTCAGTGGCCTTTCTCTCTTACACATACTGTATATTAGTATACTAGCCAATTACCCGGCCTTGCCCAGTTTTCTTTTTACTGTAGGCCAGCCTTTCCCATGGAAACCTCATGGGGTGTGTTTGGGTCACTCCTGCCTCCCTTCCTCCATCTCTGTGTTCCCTCACCCATCCCACTTCTCCGTCGATGGTCCGCCCTTATCCTTCCCATACATATGTCCCCTTTGCGTCCCTACCTGGGACTGTGACATTAGCCAGCTCAATTACATCACAGTGATGTCACAATTGGGTGACCTACCTGGGGCTATGACATTAGCATAACTATGACATCACTGGGACACACACACCTCCTGTTGAGTATACTTCCCTTTGCAGATCAATTTAGGGGCATACACCTCCCCATGGTGCTTGTGACCCCCCCCCCCCCAGTGCTGTTCTCTGGAGGGCGAGGTACATATGTGCCAATTTTCGGTGTGCTCAGTCCAGGGGTGCGGATTTGTATAGAGCACATACAAGACCACACGTCTGTTTTATATATAGAAGAAGATAGATTAGAAATACTATTTCAAAGAGGTGTATGCCAAAACTTTATTTATGCATTGCAGTTTCCCATTTCCTTTCCCTTCATATCCAGCCTAGACAAAGGTACATGCCTCCCCCACCCTGAGTATGAAAAAGATGTTCTATTCAGAGAGAAATAGCTGGGCTTCACTCTCCAGGGGCTTTTTGTTTGTGCTCCACAGGGTGCCTAATAGCAGTTTGTTACAGTGCTTCAGGGGTAGGAATCCAGTCACAAGCTATGGGTCCCACTGCCAATAATAATAATAATAATAATAATAATAATAATAATAATAATAATAATAATAATAATAATAATAATAATAATAATAATAATAATAATAATAATAATAATGTTAAATTCAAGAAGTCTCAGAAGTGGTTTTTGGAAAGCTATGAGGAGACACATTTTCAGTACAGAAGTAAATACAGAAAGGATGCATTCCACCAATACTTTATTTTATTTGCAGAGCATTTCATTTTTATGTAAAAACCACTCTTGCCATTATGGCAGATATCCAGCTAATATTTATTGATATTGTTTAAGGCAATTGTTGAACTTGTATAATGCCTTTCCCCACATTTGTTTGTGTAAGTAGTTTTATCTAAATAAAGAATGGTTTTCATGATTTTGTGAGAAGTGTGGCATATTTACGGTAGCTAAACTTGTCTTTTCACTCTCTTTCATAATATCCTACACACAAAAGACTGGGTTTTCACTTCACATTTCAAAGCACTATGCAATTAGCTATAGAAGTTATAAAACAAGTAAATAAATGTGTCTGGATATCTGTTTATGCCACATGAATCAGGCCTTCTGCTGAGAATTTAAATTTCCCATGTTTTATTTCTTGATAAATTAAAGGACTGAGATTGTTGGGGTTTATTTCCACCTTGAGAACAGACTTGGTGAAAAGGGATAAATAATAATAAAAGCATTCAACAATTGATATTATTGTGTAAGTGTAAAAAGGCTAATCTATACAGTACTGCAGTGGCTCAAGTGGCTAAGACACTGACTGGGAGGTGGAAGGTAAGCAGTTCGATTCCCAAGTACTGCAGGATGGAATGAGCTCCCGTCTTTGTTCCAGCTCCTGCCAACCTAGCAGTTCGAAAGCAAGAAATTGCAAGTAGATAAATAGGGACCACTTCAGTGGGAAGGTAACAGCGCTCCATGTGCTCTGGTGTCTAGTTATGCCGGCCACATGACCATGGAAACGTCTGCAAAAGCAGACAGCCCTGGCTCTTTGGCTTTGAAACAGAGATGAGCACTGAACCCTAGAGTTGGATACAACTAGCCTTTGAGCATGGGAAACCTGCATGGGAAACCTTTACTTTTATACAGTACTTACAAAAGTCTTAGGCCACCAAGAGCTGGATTGCTGGTCAATGAGTGCCTGGGGAGACATACCTTAGCCCCTGAGGCACATAAACACACCAAAATTGGAGAGGATCTTCTGCTGACTCTCCTCACAGCTCTCGCCTAGATTGGTGAAGTTTGGAGACAGAGTGTCTGAGTTATGACCCCCAAATGATTCATTGGATTTTTCCCAAACCAGACCTGTTACTTTCATTGGCTGACTATCTTTCATAGCTCCAAGGAAAAGATCATGTGGAACTTTCTGCCCACAGAAATCATGCTCGATGTTTCTTTAGCAGGACTCTGCCTTCAGTTTGTTACAGCGTGCCATTTTTCTTGTTTATGTGTCTTGTGCTTAGTGTGCTTTGTTTTTTGATTGGTCATTGGAAGGCCAAGATGAGCTTCATTTGCAAATATAATTGCCTAAGGATGTACTGTACATCTGAGGTGATCTCTGTGGACGAAAAGTGAGTTAATACCTGAGGGTGAAGAAATAGGCTAATCATAGGGAATATACCAGTTTGTCCCACAGATTTAACTTTAAAGTGGCAAGGAATATTTGGAGATGAAACCAATATTGCTTAATTCTTAAAAATACAGGTAGTTTGGAATGTTTGTCTGTGCAAACATATTTGAGAGTAAACAAAACAGAACAGCAAAAAAAGTTGCATAACCTTAATGGCTAACTCCTGTATTTAAATGTGAGCTTTCATGGACAGGGGCCATTCAACAATTACGTGATCCATTTTTGGGGGGAAATTGACCCCCTCCCCCCCAATGTAATCTGTCCATAATTTTTGCTTCGAACCCTCCATCCCTTTAAAATTACGTAATCCAGAGCTTTTGTATCGAAACTCTAATTTTTAGAGCTTTTCACTATTGGTGCCTAATGCAGAACAAATCGGTGAGGATTCATTAATCTCTAATTGGATCAAAATTCCCAGAGATCATTTTTAAACCTAAAAAAGTGCCATGTTTAGAAACAACAGCTCCAAATGGATTACATAATCTTTGACCTGACCCACCCTGCCCCCCACGTAATTTTCCATAATTCAGATGGCAGACCCCCTCTCCCCCTCTAGGATCACATAATTGTTGAATGGCCCCCAAGTGATATTTGACATCAGTGCCTCATATATATTCATCTATCCTGGCACTTGTCTTAAGTTTCTTCTTATAGAAATGTGATTGTTAAACTTGCTTATTTTTTTAAAAATGCTACTGTTTCATCACACATTGAACAGGAATAAAACCAAATGGTTTCAAGGGAGGGGAGATGGATGCCAGCATTCCCAGTTATATGAGGTGGCATTATTGAAAAGCACTCTCAAATTGCAACATACACTGCAAATTAGCAGTAGACACACTGCTGATGGCATTTTGCAAAGGTAAAATTGGGTCCCTGGTTGGAATCATCATGTAAGTGGTATCGAGAGTTGCCAACAGACCAGACTAAGCAGACACAGCTGGGCATTTTACCTCTAGGCCAGTGGCCAGGATTCTTTGTGCAAAAGGCAGAAATTTTGTCCAGTTGCCAAAAATTTTGGAGTAAAGTTAGAATGTTGGGTATAAAAATTAGCATAATTTTTGTTTCATTTGTTGTGGAGTAGTGGTAAAGAAGAGGATGCAGATGGTCATAGGTACAACTGCAACACATCTAGTTTCTGGAATACCCCAATTAAAATGTCAGGGAAAGACTATTGTTGAGTCCTTGAAGAGATGCTACTAGACAGACACAGCAAATAGTCCTGCTGAAGTAAACACTACCAAATTGATGAGTGAGAACAGGGATTCTCAACCTGTGGCCTGTGAGCCAGATGCAGCCCACGGCACCATTTCATGTGCCCCCCGCCTCCACCACACCAGGAAGTGCCATGTGGTGGAGGAAGGGCAAAATGGCCATCCAACCACCGAAGCTGTCTGAGAGAGCGTGACCCGGACCCCGGCTTTAAAAGGTTGAGAACTCCTGAGCTAGAATAACTCATATTGAAATGATGCAGCGCACACAGAAACAACAGATAACCAGGTTGCTGACCTTACCTTCTGAATACTCTTTCATTCACTGTTGCTGCAAATAGTTTACAAAGCCACTTTCTTTTGGTTCTGTTGCGTTAAAGAATAATTAGGTGGATATTGGCAGAGCAACACATATCTGCTGTATGTTGTCTCCTCTTGCTTGTGTAGCTATGCACCAACGTCCAAGCTTTGCTTTGGCTTGGTTAAACACCAAGACTGTTGGATCAGGGCCGCAAGGCGGCCATTGGGTCCCGGAGGAGACTGGTCAAGCAATGAGACACAAGACAAGATGGAGCGAAGACCAGTGATTTAATGAGGGAAAATCATCAGTATATATCATGTCAGAGGGCTGCGTTCAAGGAGACTGCAATCTGACAAGACCCACGTACCATGTTTACACGAGTTAATTGGGAACCTCTCCCAGGGAAGTTAATTAACTAAATTAAACACTGACAGGGGAAATCCATTGTTCCGTACTATCTTGGGGTAAACAACTGGCCGATGTTGGTTCAATGCTTAGGGTAATCCGCGGGTGCGATATTACCTATTACATGACTAGCGAGTTAGCCATTCAACTTCCTCTTGCCCGAACTGCTTGTCAGGTCAGCTGTGGGTGAAGTAAACTATGGCTATTAATCCGCTCCCCAATTTCTGTCCCCTCGGAACCAAAGCTCAAAGGAGCGATCTCCCAAACTATGGTTCTGTCAGGGACAGTATGCCAATTGTGTGCGCAGATCCCGCACAAGACTTTTCAAATAAAAAGAGGCACAACCAAGAAAATGTCAGGGTAACCAGACGAGAAGCAGACTGAGAAAGCAGGATTTTCCTCCAAATTAATATGGGGACTTAGCACTGAAGAAATCGCTTTCTAAACCAGATTAGTAGAACTGTCTTGTGTCTGGCCAGGTCATCCTGCTATGCAGTGGTGGGCTTCAGCAGGTTCGCACCAGTTCGCCAGAACCGGTAGCAGAAATTCCGGCTGGCCCCGTCCATCTAATTTTTGAAATAAAGTAGTCCTAATTCAGGTGAAATGCAGGGGTTTCTCCCTGGCCACTCCCACCATACCACACCCACAGAGTAGGTAGTAAAAAAAATTTGAATCCCACCACTGCTGCTATGGTAATAGAGTTAGGCCATACTGCCAGCGTCAATGCTGAGTGTCAGGTGGTGGTTAACTAAGCTGACAACCATGAGGACTAATGGCCTTGGGTGCCAAAGTCCACTGGGAAGGGTGATGGTCCCCAAGTGGATTAAATCCCACTTGAATTCATCTTGATGGAGGGCAGCAGCTTCATCAATACTGGCCTGCCTAAAGGGCTCAGGACCAGAAAGTGACTTGCAGAACTGAATCAGAGGTACGGGTGTCATGCTGCGACGCAGAAAGCAGATGAAAGGCCACTGCATTATATTCTCAGGACAGACTTCATGGCTGATCACCATATGATCGGCAGTATTCAGATTTTGATATGGCAGAGCAAGAAGAAGAAGAAGAACTGTCAATTTTTGTATGTTTCAGGGTCAAACCCTGTCCAACAAAAGGGACTATGCATCAGGTATTCATAGTCTTCCCACCTTCATTGTCATCATTATTTATGTGCAGAAAGTGACTGTCTGCCCACAATGTCCTTTTCTGCTGCTCCATTGACTCTCATTCTTCTGGTGGTCATATCGACTTTCTGGGCTGTAAAGCTTGGTACCTGACTCCAAACATGAGTCACAGTGACAAAATGATTTGTTGCCCTACTTCCTGATAAATAAATATTATCCAGTAATTAAGGACCCATGCAAACATTGTTATTTTCCCCCTCTGGCTAGAAATGTTGATTGTTTTTATTTTTTAACTTCTGGTTAAGATGGCGGGGTGAGTGAATGCAACTGGTGGTGCTCCGGCTGATCTTGCAAAAAAAAAATAAGGTGGAATGTGAGAGAATGAGATGGAAATTATAAAGGTCTATAGAGGAATGTAAGAAAAGACCGCAAAGAAATTACAAAGTGGTGAATTTGGAGGAGGAGGACTTGAAAGAAAAGAGCGATGGAGGGCAAGCAAGGCGAAAGGCGAAAGAGTGTAAGCCCAGGTGGATGAGCGAGCTCAGGTGAATCTATATGAACGCGACGAGACAGGCGAGACGTTTTATAAGCCGGCTTGAAACGAGTGGGGCTGCTACTGACACCGACCACGTAGGGGCTGAGAGATTATTGGAGAGGGGTGCTAGAGACAAGAGAGGGAGCGAGACTGGAGGATGGTGAAGTGAGAAATAACTTAAGTTTCCCCTTTGACTTGAAAGCCCTATTAGAGTCACCACTCCAATGACTGGACAACTGGACATGGTGGCAGATGGCAAGCAGAAAAAGGAATGTGAACATGTATGTTGAAAAAGGACACAGGCCCAGTGGTTCCTAACCATTTTTTGGCCATGTCCCACCTACATTCTGATTTTAACTTTTAAAATGTGTGTCGCAATATACAGTATATTTATATACTGTATATGTGGCCCCTAGAACCATAAGAAATGCAAAAAAATCACTGTTAATACTCACTATCAAATTGCCCCCTTAAAATCAAGTTGCCCCCTGTGAGCATATGCCCCACGTGGGAACCATGAGGCTATACAGTCCTGAGTTTCACTTCATAGATACAGAACAATGAGCCACTGGTCTCTTTAACATTATTCTGATTTTAGTGATGATTAGTGTATTGTTCGTGCAAACCATTTTGAAGCTGACAAAGGTGGCAAATAGCTATATAATCATTTTTGTTTACAAGCAAAAATATTACATTGACCAAAAACATAAGGGAGGGCTGTATTTCTTAGGCACATTTAGAAACAAATACAATGCCTACAGTACACACACACACACACACACACACACACACACACACACACACATACACATACACACACACACACTGAAATATATGAAATATATATATTTCTTTGTGCAGTGGTTATCCCAAACTCTGTTCATGATCTGAGTTTGATTCCAATAGGCTAAAGGTTGACACAACATTCCTTAGATAAAATGGCTTGTTGGGAGAAAAATGCTAATTGCCTTGCGAACCAGCCAGAGAATGCTGCGCTAAGCCATTGGTCCCACCTACAGGGGGACTTCTATTCCCAGAAGCCTCAGTCAGTACATTGGCTAATCAGTGCTTTGGGTAATTGACTTGGGCTTCTGGGAATTGAAGTCCAAAAACCAAAGGTTGGGAAACACTGCGAGTCTTCATGCTATGGGGTGGAATATAAGTGTTACTGCTGTTGCTCTTTTGTAGGGAATACCTTTGAAATGGAAAATCTAGGTAGTATTAAGCATGCATATTTGAACATTTGTTCGAATCAAATGCTGCCCCTTTTTCTCATGCCACATTAAGTACACTATGTTCATACCTGTCAAGTTTTGGATTCGTAAATAAGGGAAATTTCCTGGCAAATACAGGATACTTGACAGGGGGGAAATTTCCTGGCAAATACAGGATACTTGACAGGGGGAAATTTCCCGGCAAATACAGGATACTTGACAGGGGGAACATTTCCCGGAAAATACAGGATACTTGACAGGAGGGAGATTTCCCAGCAAATACAGGATACTTGACAGGGGTGAAATTTCCCGGCAAATATAGGATACTTGACAGGGGGTAAATTTCCTGGCAAATACAGGATACTTGACAGGGGGTAAATTTCCCGGCAAATACAGGATACTTGACAGGGGGAATTTCCCGGCAAATACAGGATACTTGACAGGGGGGAATTTCCCGGCAAATACAGGATACTTGACGGGGGGAATTTCCCGGCAAATACAGGATACTTGACAGCTAGACCATTAGGAAAGCTGAGCGCAGAAAAATAGATGCCTTTGAAATGTGGTGTTAGAAATAGGTCAATCCTAGAAGAAATCAACCATGACTGCTCAATAAAGGCCAAATAGTAAAGATGATGCTAAAGTACTTCGGACATCAAATGAGAAGAGAGGATTCACGTGAGAAAGCCTTGATGCTGGGAAAGGTGGAGGACAAAAGAAGGGGATGTCCAAAAATAAGATGGCTAGATGGTATTGTAGATGCAATGGGCACAAAGCTGTGCGGGCCAAAGAACCCTTTCCCCATCTTCTTGGGGGATTTTTGTTTTGCTTTCTTTCTTGTTTACTCAGTGGCTTAAGTGACTAAGATGCTGACTGGGAAGCAGAAGGTCAGCAGTTCGATTCCCGAGTACTGCAAGACGGAATGAGCTCCGGTCTTTGTCCCAGTTCCTGCCATCCTAGCAGTTCGAAATCAAGAAATTGCAAGTAGATAAATAGGGACCACTTTGGTGGGAAGGTAACAGCATTCCATGCGCTCTGGTGTCTAGTCATACCTGCCAAATGACCACGGAAACATCTGCAGACTCAGAAAAAGCTGGCTCTTTGGCTTTGAAACAGCGATGAGCACTGAACCCTAGTTGGATACGACTGGCTTTCGAGCAAGGGAAACCTTTGCCTTTCTCATTTTTAATTATTTTTTTCCTGGGCAGCAAAGAAAGTGCAGAATAGTAAATCAGCCCCCCAGGGTTACTCTCTCTCTCTCTCTCTCTGTCTCTTTCTCTCTCTCTCTCCCCCCACTGATTTCCCTTCCCTCTCTCCCTCAATGATTTGCCCCCCTCTCTCCTCCCACACACTAATTTGACCCCTCTCTTTCCCTCACTGATTTGCCCCCTCTCCCCACACTGTTCTGCCCCTCTCTATCCCCCCCACTGATTTGCCTGCTCTCTCTCCCACTGATTTGCCCCCCTCTCTTTCCCCCCACTAATTTTCCCCCATCTCCCCCCACACTGATTTGCCCCTCTCCCCCCCCCCCCCCATTGATTTTCCCCTGCATGTATGAAATATATCGTTCACCTAGAGTAGACTCAGCAGCAGCAAAAACGAAGCTTCCCCATGACCATGAGTCTGGCAGGGAAGGGAAACAGAAACTACAAAAAGTCCCCACCACCTTCTCTCTCTCTCTCCCTTTCCACAAGCGAAAAGCCACAAACAGCGACCTCTGGTGGCTGAAAAAACATACTGCAGCTACAGTCAGGATTTTTTTATAAAAAAATAAGGGGAAATAAGGGGAAATTAATAAAACGGGATGGGGCGGGAAGAGGGGTAAAAAGAAGGGGTTTTCCTGGGGGAAACGGGATAGTTGACAGGTATGTATTACTCACGTTATCAGGAAAATCGGATTTTTTTCACCTGGACTATTACCCACGGTATCAGGAAAATCTGATTTTTTTCACCTGGACTATTACCCACGGTATCAGGAAAATCGGATTTTTTTCACCTTGACTATTACCCGCGGTATCAGGAAAATCTGATTTTTTTTCACCTGGACTATTACCCATGGTATCAGGAAAATCTGATTTTTTTTCACCTGGACTAATACTCATGGTATCAGGAAAATCAGATTTTTTTCACCTGGACTATTACCCCATACCTGTCAAGTTTTGGATTCGGAAATAAGGGAAATTTCCCGGCAAATACAGGATACTTGACAGGGGGAAAATTTCCCGGCAAATACAGGATACTTGACAGGGGGGAGATTTCCCGGCAAATACAGGATACTTGACAGGGGGAGATTTCCCGGCAAATACAGGATACTTGACAGGGGGGAGATTTCCCGGCAAATACAGGATACTTGACAGGGGAAAAATTTCCCGGCAAATTTATTTATTTATTTATTTATTTATTTATTTATTTATTTTTGCACATTTATATCCCACCCTCCTGGTGAGTACACCACTCAGGGCAGCTAACAATATAGTAAAAATTACAATAAAAACAATTCAATGACAATAACTAAAAACAAACCTAACACCCCAATTAAAACCAGCATTAAAACACAAACAAATTGTCATTAAAAAACAACCCACCCCCACCCTAGCCCTGTTAAAACAAAATAACCAAGCCTGGGGGGCAGCCCCTCACATAGGCTAAATCAGCCACCGGGCCTAACTGGTAGAGTCAAGCGTGCCCCAAACTTGCTGAAAGAGCCATGTCTTCAGCCTCTTTCTAAAGGGGAGTAGATCCATCTGGAGATGCAAATCAGGTGGTAATAAGTTCCACAGGGCTGGGGCAGACATGGAAAAGGCTCTTTTCCTGGTCCCAATAAGATGTACTTCTTTCACTGATGGGACCACCAGTGAACCCCTCCTGTCTGCCCTAGTAGGACGGGCTGCATTCCTTGTGGCGACGCGGTCTCTTAAGTAACCTGGTCCAATGCCATGAAGGGCTTTAAAGGTCAAAACCAGCACCTTGAACTGCACCCGGAGGCACACTGGCAACCAGTGCAGCTCCCGGAGAAGTGGTGAGGTGCAAGCATAACTCCCGCACCCCATCACGAAGCCACCGAATGGTCACCAAGGGCAGCCCCACGTAGAGAGCATTACAATAATCCAATCTGGAGGTGACCAGAGCATGAGTGACCATGAGCAAGGAGTCGTGCGCAGTTGGTAAATGACATGAAGCTGTGCAAAGGCACTCCTAGCCATGGCTGCCACCTGTTCTTCAAGCAGTAGCCGCGAGTCCAGGAGGACCCCCAAATTGCGCACCGGATCTGACTGTGGCAAAGATGTCCCAGGCACGACCAAAGATGGTAACTCCCGGGATAACACAGGACCCCGCACCCAAAGCCACTCAGTCTTGCCAGGATTCAGCTGAAGCCCGTTGTCCCCCATCCAGACCCAAACAGCCTCCAGACTGTTCAGGACTTCAACTGCATCACTCGGGTCCCCACGAGCTGAGATGTACAGCTGGGTATCATCTGCATACTGATGATACCTCATCCCATGGGAACGAATTATGTCACTCAGCGGTTTCATGTAGATATTAAATAATAGAGGCGAGAGTACCGAACCCTGAGGTACCCCACATGGGAGCAACCTAGGGTTGGAAAACCCACTCTCTAAAGACACCGACTGAGTCCGGCCCACCAGAAATGAGGAAAACCAAGACAACACCATGTCCTGGGTCCCCAATCCTCGGAGCTGGCCCAGAAGGATACCATAGTCGACGGTATCGAAAGCTGCTGAGAGGTCAAGAAGAGCCAGGACAGAGGGGTTGCCTCCATCCCGCTCCCGCCAAAGATCATCCAAGAGTGCGACCAATGCCGTCTCGGTACCATAACCGGGCCTGAATCCTGACTGAAATGGGTCCAGATAATCCGTATCATCCAGAACCCCCTGGAGCTGCCGAGCCACTGCTTTTTCCAACACCTTCCCCACAAAGGGAAGGTTGGAGATAGGTCTGAAATTAGAAATAACAGTAGGGTCAAGCGATGGCTTCTTCAGGAGGGGGCGAATCAGCGCATGTTTGAAAACTGCCGGAGAGAAAGAGGGAACCGTTCGGTAGAGTAAATTCTCCAGAAAATGTATTCACAAAAATATGTTGCCTTACATATTGTTCATCAAAAGGTTACAACGTAAATAATTCCTCCATGCGTAAAAAGTTCTCATTCAACTGGTAACACAAGGCTGGAAATATGTAATGAAAATAATTCCTCTATGGGTAAAGTATAACACAATCACTAGTCAGCTGTTGCCAAAAATCTTTCTAAGTCGATACTAGATAATACGACTTTTCCGAACTTATTGTTCCTTCTTCAGGAAATCTACATGAAAGAATAAGAGAATGTATATAATAAACATCATGCAGGCACTAATACAATATATTCCATTACACTAAAAGTCTTTTTACACAGAATTATCTTGTTCACAGAAAAATCTTATTCACTGAAAAATCCTATGTATTAGCTCCAGAGCCTCATTAAATGTGATACAGTAGCTTACCTATTTATTGTATGGAAGTGGTTATTTTGTCACGTCCTAGCCTCCACGTATTTTTTCTAGGTGCGTGTGGACGTTAACTATCAAAATGAAAAGCCTTCCTTTATACTGATAAGGAGGCTGCTCAGATGTATCTAATGCTGTGAGCACCAAATTTCTTGACCTTGATGACTAGAACGAGGACAGCTGCTGCCAGAAATAGCTTGCAAGAATTGCTTACAAAAAAGAAGCCAATTCAAATTCCTGATTTAACCCCTTGGGCTGCATAGTATCAAATAAATGAATGTAAAATGCCTCTCGTCTCAGTTTCTTATTTATGTCTATCTTTTCATGTGGACTTGGTCTAATGAGTTCTAAGGCTACAAATTTAAAGTCCCTTTCTGTGTGCGCTTGTTCCATGTAATGACTGACTAAAGGGGCTTCTAAAACCTGCCCCCTAATCTTACTGCGATGTTCCGATATCCGCACTTTCAGAGGATGACTGGTGAGTCCGACATAACGTTTACCACATGGACATTCCCATAGATAAATGACATTTTTACTGGCACAATTGGTGAGTGATTTTAAAGAGAACAAATAGTTCTTCTCTGGGATGAAGATGTCTTTGGTCTCCCAGCAGAACCAGCATACTACACAGGAATGACATTTGTAATGCCCCGTTGGGAATCTCTTTTGCTGGGTCATGAGTGCTCTGGCTGTGTGATCCGAACGTATAACCATATTACTAATGGATTTGGTCTTTCTAAAGCCAATTAAAGGCTTGGCGTCACAGTCAGGAAGCTCACTGACTAAATGCCAGTGTCTATGTATGATTTTCTTAATTTCTGTTGCTGCTGGTGAAAACTCAAAAGAACATCGTAAATTATTGTCACTCAACCATTGTTTTCTTACAAACAATGCCTTCCTAGGTATGTCCTTAACTCTTTGGAGGGCTCTATCTGTAATGTGCCTGGGATACCCTCTTCGTGAGAGTTTCAGTTGAATGGCGCCTGCAGAGTGTGCAAAGTCAGCAACATTAGTAGAGTTCCTCTTAGCTCTGGCAAACAAACCAAATGGAATGTTATTTTTTACACAAGGAGGGTGGTGAGACGTATACTTAAGATACGGGTTCCTATCAGTAGGTTTTCTGTACAGCCTTACTGCTATTTTTCCTGATTCTGCAATGTAAACTTCGACATCTAGAAATGGAATGGAAACAGGATCTGCATGAGGAGTGAAATGGAGGTTAGTATCCAAGGAGTTAATCCACAGCACAAAACTGTTCAGAATATCTTTAGAATCCAAGATGAAAAACAGATCATCTATAAACCTGCCATAGAAAATGACATGTGGCAAGAAGGGATTAGCAGATATGGCATCCTTTCCGATAAAAATAGACAAAGAAACAAAGGAAATATTGGATAGAAATGAAGTTTCCTTGGTGAAAGATTGGTTGTGGATTTGTAGGGACGAAGATAAGAAGAAAAAGTTGTTTGAACAGTTAAAATTGGATTGGTTTCAGATAATGAAGGTTAATAATTGGAATAACAAATATAGGAGAGAATTAGATATAGATAGAGAAAAGATGGAATTTGAAGAATTGGTTTCCAAGATTCGAAAAGGAGATAGAAGTATTAAGGGTCTAGTAAGCAAACTTTATGTTGTATTAAACAGGGGGGGGGGGGGGGGATGAACCACAGGAAGTTCTGAAATCGAAGTGGGGACACGATTTGAACATAAAGATAGGAAAAGATGAATGGAAAAATAAGTGGAAAAAGAGGATAATGAGAACTATGTCAGTAAGAATTAAGGAGCACAATTATAAAATGCTGTGGCAATGATACCTGACACCACTGAGGTTACATCAGATTGACAATAAAAAGGATAATTTATGTTGGAGATGTAAAGACACTATTGGAACTTATGAACATATGTGGTGGAGTTGTAAAATAATAAATGATTTCTGGAGAAGAATAGAAAAAGAGGTTGGGGAAATAATGGGTAAAAAAATGAACTTGGAATCAAGTACCATTATGTTAACAGATGTGGCTGGTATGAGTCTAAACAAGGAGGAAAAAGAATTACTAGAAATAATGTTAACAACGGGTAGACAATGCATTGCTAGACATTGAAAAAATGATGTAATTATACAGACGAGAGAATGGTATAAAGAAATGTGGAATTTAGCATTGAATGATAAACTGACATGGGAAATAAAAGTAAAAAGGGATAAATTGAAAGAAAACAGATTCTGGGGTATTTGGAAGCCTTTTGTAGATTACTGCCTCATGGGTGCAGAAAGTAGTAGACCTGTACCAACTCAAAGTAGTTTCTGGAGGTAAATATTGGGTACGAGCTTTCTAGGACAATGTAAATAAACACTGGGTGGAATTCAAGGGAAAGTACTATGTATGAGACTACGTTTTATGAAATATATGTTTTTTCTCTTTTTTTATGTATGTTTGTATATTTTTGAGAAAGTAAATAAAACTTTATTATATAAAAAAAGAAGGGATTGATATGTTTGTTGTAAATATGTCCTTTCTCGAAGTGGCTCATATATATGTTTGCTACACTGGGGGCCAGCGGGCTCCCCATGGCCACACCCCTAATTTGCATATAGTAGCTGCCGCCAAACCTGAAATAGGTATGTTAGTTGACAGGTATGCCATGACCATATGTCTGGCAGGGAAGGGAAACAGAAACTACAAAAAGTACCCACCACCTTCTCTCTCTCTCTCTCCCTTTCCACAAGCGAAAAGCCACAAACAGCGACCTCAGGTGGCAGGAAAAATATGCTGCAGCTCCAGTCAGGATTTTTTAATTTAAAAAAAAGGGAAAATAAGGGGAAATTATTAAAATGGGATGGGGCGGGAAGTGGGGTGAAAAGAAGGGGTATTCTTGGGAAAAACGGGATAGATGACAGGTATGTATTACTCACAGTATCAGGAAAATCTGATTTTTTTCACCTGGACTATTACCCACGGTATCAGGAAAATAGGATTTTTTTCACCTGGACTAATACCCATGGTATCTGGGAAATCAGATTTTTTTTCACCTCGACTAATACGCATGGTATCAGGAAAATCTGATTTTTTTTTAATCTGGACTATTACCCACGGTATCAGGAAAATCGGATTTTTTTTCGCCTGGATTATTACCCACGGTATCAGGAAAATCTGATTTTTTTTCACCTGGACTATTACCCAAGGTAGGAAGAAAATTGGATTTTTTAAATCTGGACTATTACCCAAGGTAGGAGGAAATTTGGATTTTTTTCACCTGGACTATTACCCACGGTAGGAGGAAAATTGGATTTTTTTTTCACCTGGACTATTACCCACGGTATCAGGAAAATCGGATTTTTTATCACCTCGACTAATACCCATGGTATCAGGAAAATCGGATATTTTTCACCTGGACTATTACCCATGGTAGGAGGAAAATCTGATTTTTTTCACCTGAACCCACGGTATCAGGAAAATCGGAGTTTTTTCACCTGAAAGAATACCCATGGTATCAGGAAAATCAAATTTCTCTCACCTGAACAAATACCCATGGTATCAGGATAATCAGATTTTTTTTTCACCTGGACTAATAACCACGGTATCAGGAAAATCTGATTTTTTTTCTCCTGGACTATTACCCAAGGAATCAGGAAAATCTGATTTTTTTCACCTGGACTATTACCCACGGTATCAGGAAAATTGGATTTTTTTCACCTGGACTAATACCCACAGTATCAGGAAAATCTGATTTTTCTCACCTGGACTATTATGCACAGTATCAGGAAAATCAGATTTTTTTCAACTGGACTAATACCCACAGTATCAGGAAAATCTGATTTCCTTCACCTGGACGATTACCCACGCTATCAGGAAAATCGGATTTTTTTCACCTGGACTAACATTCATGGTATCAGGAAAATCGGATTTTTTTCACGGTATCAGGAAAATCTGATTTTTTTTCACCTGGACTAATACCCACAGTATCAGGAAAATCTGATTTTTTTTCACCTGGACTAATACCCATTGTATCAGGAAAATCTGTTTTTTTATTACCCACGGCATCAGGAAAATCAGATTTTTTCCACTTGGACTATTACCCACGGTAACAGGAAAATCGTATTTTTTTTCACCTGGACTAATACCCATGGTATCAGGAAAATCAAATTTCTCTCACCTGAACAAATACCTATGGTATCAGGATAATCAGATTTTTTTTCACCTGGACTAATAACCACGGTATCAGGAAAATCTGATTTTTTTTCACTTGGACTATTATTCACGGTATCAGGAAAATTGGATTTTTTTCACCTGGACTAATACCCACAGTATCAGGAAAATCGGATTTTTCTCACCTGGACTATTATGCACGGTATCAGGAAAATCAGATTTTTTTCAACTGGACTAATACCCACAGTATCAGGAAAATCTGATTTCCTTCACCTGGACTATTACCCACGCTATCAGGAAAATCTGATTTTTTTCACCTGGATTAACATTCATGGTATCAGGAAAATCGGATTTTTTTTTCACCTGGACTATTACCCACGGTATCAGAAAAATCAGATTTTGTTTTCACCTGGACTATTACCCACTGTATCAGGAAAATCTGGTTTATTTCACCAGGACTATTACCCACGGTATCAGGAAAACCAGATTTTTTTTCACCTGGACTATTACCCACTGTATCAGGAAAATCTTGTTTTTCTTCACCAGGACTATAACCCACGGTATCAGGAAAATCTGATTTTTTTTATCAGGACTAATACCCACGGTATCAGGAAAATCTGATTTTTTTAATTACCTACAGTATCAGGAAAATCTGATTCTTTCACCTGGACTATTACCCACCTAATCAGGAAAATCTAGTTTATTTCACCAGGACTATTTCCCACGGTATCAGGAAAATCAGATTTTTTTTCACCTGGACTATTACCCACGGTATCAGGAAAATCAGATTTTTTTTTCCACGTGGACTATTACCCACTGTATCAGGAAAATCTGGTTTATTTCACCAGGACTATTTCCCACGGTATCAGGAAAATCAGATTTTTTTCACCTGGACTAATACCCACAGTATCAGGAAAATCTGATTTCCTTCACCTGGACTATTACCCACGCTATCAGGAAAATCTGATTTTTTTCACTTGGACTAACACTCATAGTATCAGGAAAATCGGATTTTTTTTTCACCTGGACTATTATTCACGGTATCAGGAAAATCTGATTTTTTTCACCTGGACTAATACCCACGGTATCCGAAAATCTGAATTTTTTCACTGGACTATTGCCCAAGGTATCAGGAAAATCAGTATTTTTTTCTGCTGGACTATTACCCACGGTATCTGGGAAATCAGATTTTGTTCACCTGGACTATTACCCACGGTATCAGGAAAATCAGATTTTATTTTCACCTGGACTATTACCCACTGTATCAGGAAAATCTGGTTTATTTCACCAGGACTATTTCCCACGGTATCAGGGAAATCTGATTTTTTTATCAGGACTAATACCCACGGTATCAGGAAAATCTGATTTTTTCACTTGGACTATTACCCACTGTATCAGGAAAATCTGGTTTATTTCACCTGGACTATTGCCCACGGTATCAGGAAAATCAGATTTTTTTTCACCTGGACTATTACCCACTGTATCAGGAAAATCTTGTTTTTCTTCACCAGGACTATAACCCACGGTATCAGGAAAATCTAATTTTTTAAATGACCTATAGTATCAAGAAAATCTGATTTTTTTCACCTCGACTAATACCCACGGTATCAGAAAAACCGGATTTTTTTCACCTGGACTATTACCCACGGTATCAGGAAAATCTGCTTTTTTTTCACCTGGACTACTACCCATGGTATCAGGAAAATCTGATTTTTTTTATTACCCACGGTATCAGGAAAATCTGTTTTTTTAATCAGGACTAATACCCACGGTATCAGGAAAATCTGATTTTTTTTAATACCTACAGTATCAGAAAAATCTGTTTTTTTTTTCACCTGGACTAATACACACGGTATCTCCAAAATCAGATTTTTCTCACCTGGACTATTACCCACCTAATCAGGAAAATCTGGTTTATTTCACCAGGACTATTTCCCACGGTATCAGGAAAATCAGATTTTTTTTCACCTGGACTATTACCTACTGTATCTGGGAAATCAAATTTTTTTCACCTGGACTATTACCCACGGGATCAGGAAAATCGGATTTTTTCACCTAGACTATTACCCACAGTATCAGCAAAATCTGATTTTTTTCACCTGGACTATTACCCACAGTATCAGGAAAATCTGATTTTTTTATCAGGACTAATACCCACGGTATCAGGAAAATCTGATTTTTTTATTACCTACGGTATCAGGAAAATCTGATTTTTTTCACCTGGACTATTACCCACAGTATCAGGAAAATTGAATTTTTTTCACCTCGACTAATACCCACGGTATCAGGAAAATCTGATTTTTTTCACCTGGACTATTACCCACGGTATCAGGAAAATCTGATTTTTTTATCAGGACTAATACCCACGGTATCAGGAAAATCTGATTTTTTTATTACCTACGGTATCAGGAAAATCTGATTTTTTTCACCTGGACTATTACCCACAGTATCAGGAAAATTGAATTTTTTTCACCTCGACTAATACCCACGGAATCAGAAAAATCGGATTTTTTTCACCTGGACTATTATCCACGGTATCAGGAAAATCTGTTTTTTTAATCAGGACTAATACCCACGGTATCAGGAAAATCTGATTTTTTAAAATACCTACAGTATCAGAAAAATCTGATTTTTTTCACCTGGACTAATACCGACGGTATCTGGAAAATCTGATTTTTCTCACCTGGACTATTACCCACCTAATCAGGAAAATCTGGTTTATTTCACCAGGACTATTTCCCACGATATCAGGAAAATCAGATATTTTTTTTCACCTGGACTATTACCTACTGTATCAGCAAAATCTGATTTTTTTCACCTGGACTATTACCCACAGTATCAGGAAAATCAGTATTTTTTTATCAGGACTAATACCCACTGTATCAGGAAAATCTGGTTTATTTCACCAGGACTATTTCCTACGGTATCAGGAAAATCTGATTTTTTTCACCTGGACTATTACCCACAGGATCAGGAAAATCAGTATTTTTTCTGCTGGACTATTACCCACGGTATCTGGGAAACCAGATTTTTTTCACCTCGACTAATACCCACGGTATCATGAAAATCAGATTTTTTTTCACCTGCACTATTGCCCACGGTATCAGGAAAACCAGATTTTTTTCACCTGAACTATTACCCACTGTATCAGGAAAATCTTGTTTTTCTTCACCAGGACTATAACCCACGGTATCAGGAAAATCTGATTTTTTTATCAGGACTAATACCCACGGTATCAGGAAAATCTAATTTTTTAAATTACCTACAGTATCAGGAAAATCTGATTTTTTTCACCTCGACCAATACCCACGGTACCGGAAAAATCGGATTTTTTTCACCTGGACTATTATCCACGGTATCAGGAAAATCTGTTTTTTTAATCAGGACTAATACCCACGGTATCAGGAAAATCTGATTTTTTTTAATACCTACAGTATCAGAAAAATCTGATTTTTTTCACCTGGACTATTACCCACAGGATCAGGAAAATTGAAATTTTTTCACCTGGACTATTGCCCACGGTATCAGGAAAATCAGATATTTTTCACCTGGACTATTACCCACTGTATCAGGAAAATCTTGTTTTTCTTCACCAGGACTATAACCCACGGTATCAGGAAAATCTGATTTTTTTATCAGGACTAATACCCACGGTATCAGGAAAATCTAATTTTTTAAATTACCTACAGTATCAGGAAAATCTGATTTTTTTCACCTCGACTAATACCCACGGTATCAGAAAAATCGGATTTTTTTCACCTGGACCATTATCCACGGTATCAGGAAAATCTGATTTTTTTCATCTCAACTAATACCCACCGTATCAGGAAAATCGGATTTTTTTCACCTGGACTAATACCCACGGTATCAGGAAAATCTGTTTTTTTAAATTACCCATGGTATCTGGAAATTCGGATTTTTTTCACTTGGACTATTACCCACAGTTTCAGGAACATCTGATTTTTTCACCACGACTAACACCCACGGTATCAGGAAAATCTGTTTTTTTTTCACCTGCACTATTACCCACGGTATCAGGAAAACCAGATTTTTTTTCACCTGGACTATTACCCACTGTATCAGGAAAATCTTGTTTTTCTTCACCAGGACTATAACCCACGGTATCAGGAAAATCTGATTTTTTTATCAGGACTAATACCCACGGTATCAGGAAAATCTAATTTTTTAAATTACCTACAGTATCAGGAAAATCTGATTTTTTTCACCTCGACTAATACCCACGGTACCGGAAAAATCGGATTTTTTTCACCTGGACTATTACCCACAGGATCAGGAAAATCAGTATTTTTTCTGCTGGACTATTACCCACGGTATCTGGGAAATCAGATTTTTTTCACCTCGACTAATACCCACGGTATCAGGAAAATCAGATTTTTTTCACCTGCACTATTACCCACGGTATCAGGAAAACCAGATTTTTTTTCACCTGGACTAATACCCATGGTATCAGGAAAATCTGATTTTTTTTTTCACCTGGACTATTACTCACGGTATCAGGAAAATCTGAATTTTTTCACCTGGACTATTGCCCACGGTATCAGGAAAATCAGTATTTTTTCTGCTGGACTATTACCCACGGTATCTGGGAAACCAGATTTTTTTCACCTCGACTAATACCCACGGTATCATGAAAATCAGATTTTTTTTCACCTGCACTATTGCCCACGGTATCAGGAAAACCAGATTTTTTTCACCTGAACTATTACCCACTGTATCAGGAAAATCTTGTTTTTCTTCACCAGGACTATAACCCACGGTATCAGGAAAATCTGATTTTTTTATCAGGACTAATACCCACGGTATCAGGAAAATCTAATTTTTTAAATTACCTACAGTATCAGGAAAATCTGATTTTTTTCACCTCGACCAATACCCACGGTACCGGAAAAATCGGATTTTTTTCACCTGGACTATTATCCACGGTATCAGGAAAATCTGTTTTTTTAATCAGGACTAATACCCACGGTATCAGGAAAATCTGATTTTTTTTAATACCTACAGTATCAGAAAAATCTGATTTTTTTCACCTGGACTATTACCCACAGGATCAGGAAAATTGAAATTTTTTCACCTGGACTATTGCCCACGGTATCAGGAAAATCAGATATTTTTCACCTGGACTATTACCCACTGTATCAGGAAAATCTTGTTTTTCTTCACCAGGACTATAACCCACGGTATCAGGAAAATCTGATTTTTTTATCAGGACTAATACCCACGGTATCAGGAAAATCTAATTTTTTAAATTACCTACAGTATCAGGAAAATCTGATTTTTTTCACCTCGACTAATACCCACGGTATCAGAAAAATCGGATTTTTTTCACCTGGACCATTATCCACGGTATCAGGAAAATCTGATTTTTTTCATCTCAACTAATACCCACCGTATCAGGAAAATCGGATTTTTTTCACCTGGACTAATACCCACGGTATCAGGAAAATCTGTTTTTTTAAATTACCCATGGTATCTGGAAATTCGGATTTTTTTCACTTGGACTATTACCCACAGTTTCAGGAACATCTGATTTTTTCACCACGACTAACACCCACGGTATCAGGAAAATCTGTTTTTTTTCACCTGCACTATTACCCACGGTATCAGGAAAACCAGATTTTTTTTCACCTGGACTATTACCCACTGTATCAGGAAAATCTTGTTTTTCTTCACCTGGACTATAACCCACGGTATCAGGAAAATCTGATTTTTTTATCAGGACTAATACCCACGGTATCAGGAAAATCTAATTTTTTAAATTACCTACAGTATCAGGAAAATCTGATTTTTTTCACCTCGACTAATACCCACGGTACCGGAAAAATCGGATTTTTTTCACCTGGACTATTACCCACAGGATCAGGAAAATCAGTATTTTTTCTGCTGGACTATTACCCACGGTATCTGGGAAATCAGATTTTTTTCACCTCGACTAATACCCACGGTATCAGGAAAATCAGATTTTTTTCACCTGCACTATTACCCACGGTATCAGGAAAACCAGATTTTTTTTCACCTGGACTAATACCCATGGTATCAGGAAAATCTGATTTTTTTTTTCACCTGGACTATTACTCACGGTATCAGGAAAATCTGAATTTTTTCACCTGGACTATTGCCCACGGTATCAGGAAAATCAGTATTTTTTCTGCTGGACTATTATTACCCACGGTATCTGGGAAATCAGATTTTTTTTACCTCGACTAATACCCACGGTATCAGGAAAATCTGTTTTTTTTTCACCTGCACTACTACCCACAGTATCAGGAAAATCAGATTTTTTTCACCTGGACTATTACCCACGGTATCAGGAAAATCTGTTTTTTTTCACCTGGACTATTACCCACTGTATCAGGAAAATCTGGTTTATTTCACCAGGACTATTTCCTACGGTATCAGGAAAATCTGATTTTTTTCACCTGGACTATTACCCACAGGATCAGGAAAATCAGTATTTTTTCTGCTGGACTATTACCCACGGTATCTGGGAAATCAGATTTTTTTTCACCTGCACTATTACCCACGGTATCAGGAAAACCAGATTTTTTTTCACCTGGACTATTATCCACGGTATCAGGAAAATCTGATATTTTTTCACCTGGACTATTACCCACGGTATCAGGAAAATCTGATTTTTTTTATTACTTACGGTATCAGGAAAATCTGATTTTTTTCACCTGGACTATTACCCACGGTACCATGAAAATCAGATTTTTTTCACCTCGACTAACACCCACGGTATCAGAAAAATCAGATATTTTTCACCTGGACTATTATCCACGGTATCAGGAAAATCTGATTTTTTTCATCTCAACTAATACCTACAGTTTCAGGAAAATCTGATTTTTTTCATCTTGACTAATACCCACTGTATCAGGAAAATTTGTTTTTTTTAATTACCCATGGTATCTGGAAAATCAGATTTTTTTTCACTTGGTCTATTACCCACCGTTTCAGGAACATCTGATTTATTCACGTGGACTAATACCCACGGTATCAGGAAAATCTGATTTTTTTCATCTCAACTAATACCCACGGTATCAGGAAAATCGGATTTTTTTCATCTTGACTAATACCCACAGTATCAGGAAGATTTGTTTTTTTTTAAAATTACTCACGGTATCTGGAAAGTCGGATTTTTTTCACCAGGACTAATACAGACGGTATCAAGAAAATCTGATTTTTTTCATCTCAACTAATACCCACGGTATCCGGAAAATCTGATTTTTTTCACCTGGACTAATACCCACGGTATCAGGAAAATCTGATTTTTTTCATCTTGACTAATACCCATGGTATCAGGAAACTCTGGGTTTTTTTCATCTTGACTAATACCCACGGTATCAGGAAAATCTGTTTTTTTAAATTACCCAGGGTATCTGGAAAATCGGAATTTTTTTTCATTCGGACTATTACCCACCGTTTCAGGAAAATCGGATTTTTTTCACCTGGACTAATACCCACGGTATCAGGAAAATCTGATTTTTTTCACCTGGACTAATACCCACTGTATCAAGAAAATCTGATTTTTTTCATCTCAACTAATACCCACGGTATCAGGATAATCTGATTTTTTTTCATCTTGACTAATACCCACGGTATCAGGAAAATGTGTTTTTTATTAATTACATACGGTATCAGGAAAATTGGAGTTTTTTTTAGTTTGGACTATTACCCACCGTTTCAGGGAAATCGGATTTTGTTCAACTGGACTATTACCCACAGTATAAGGAAAATCTGTATTTTTTCACCTGGACTATTACCCACCGTATCAGGAAAATCTGATTTTTTTTATTACTTACGGTATCAGGAAAATCTGATTTTTTTCACCTGGACTATTACCCACGGTATCATGAAAATCAGATTTTTTTCATCTCAACTTATACCCACGGTATCAGGAAAATCTGATTTTTTTTCATCTCAACTAATACCCACAGTATCAGGAAAATCTGATTTTTTTCATCTTGACTAATACCCACTGTATCAGGAAAATCTGTTTTTTTAATTACCCACGGTATCTGGAAAATCGGATTTTTTTTCACTTGGTCTATTACCCACCGTTTCAGGAAAATCTGATTTTTTCACTTGGTCTATTACCCACCGTTTCAGGAAAATCTGATTTTTTCACCTGGACGAATACCCACCGTAACAGGAAAATCTGATTTTTTTCATCTCAACTAATACCCACGGTATTAGGAAAATCGGATTTTTTTCATCTTGACTAATACCCACAGTATCAGGCAAATCTATTTTTTTAAAATTACCCACCTTATCTGGAAAATCGGATTTTTTTTTTCATTTGGACTATTACCCACCGTTTCAGGAAAATCGGATTTTTTTCACCTGGACTAATACCCACTGTATCAGGAAAATCTGATGTTTTTCATCTTGACTAATACCCATGGTTTCAGGAAAATCTGATTTTTTTTCATCTTGACTAATACCCATGGTATCAGGAAAATCTGTTTTTTTTTAAATTACCCACGGTATCAGGAAAATCTGATTTTTTTCACCTGGACTAATACCCACAGTATCAGGAAAATCTGATGTTTTTCATATCAACTAATACCCATGGCATCAGGAATATCGGATTTTTTTCACCTTGACTAATACCCATGGTGTCAGGAAAATCTGATTTTTTTCACCTGGACTAATACCCACGGTATCAGAAAAAGCTGATTTTTTTCATCTCAACGAATACCCATGGTATAAGGAAAATCTGGTTTTTTTCATCTCAACTAATACCCACGGTATCAGGAAAATCAGGTTTTTTTACCTGGACTATTACCCACGGTATCAGGGAAATCTGATTTTTTTTCACCTGGACTATTAGCCACGGTATCAGGAAAATCGGATTTTTTTTCACCTGGACTATTTCCCATGGTATCAGGAAAATCAGATTTTTTCACCGCGACTATTGTCCACAGTATCAGGAAGATCAGATTTTTTTCACCTGGACTATTATCCATGGTATCAGGAAAATCTGATTGTTTTCATCTCAACTAATACCCACTGTATCAGGAAAATCTGATTTTTTTCATCTCAACTAATACCCACGGTATCAGGAAAATCAGATTTTTTTCATCTTGATTAATACCCATGGTATCAGGAAAATCTTGTTTTTTTTAAATTACCCACGGTATCAGGAAAATCTGTTTTTTTTTCACCTGGACTAATACCCACAGTATCAGGAAAATCTGATGTTTTTCATATCAACTAATACCCACAGTATCAGGAAAATTGGATTTTTTTTCACCTCGACTAACACCCACGGTATCCGGAAAATCTGATTTTTTTCACCTGGACTAATACCCACGGTATCAGGAAAATCGGATTTTTTTCACCTCGACTAATATCAATGGTATGAGGAAGATCGGATTTTTTTCACCTCTACTAATACCAATGGTATCAGGAAGATCAGATTTTCTTCACCTGGACCATTACCCATGGTATCAGGAAAATCTGATTTTTTTCACCTGGACTATTGCCCACGGTATCAGGAAAATCTGGTTTTTTTTTCACCTGGACTATTAACCACGGTATCAGGAAAATCAGTATTCTTTTCAGCTGGACTATTACCCATGGTATCTGGGAAATCAGATTTTTTTCACCTGGACTATTACCCATGGTATGTGGAAAATCAGTTTTTTTTTACCTGGACTATTGCCCACGGTGTCACGAAAATCTGGTTTTTTTCATCTGGACTATTACCCACGGTATCAGGAAGATCAGATTTTTTTTCACCTGGACTATTATCCACGGTATCAGGAAAATCTGTTTTTTTTTATCAGGACTAATACCCACGGTATCAGGAAAATCTGATTTTTTTTATTACCTACGGTATCAGGAAGATCAGATTTTTTTTCACTTGTACTATTACCCAACGTTTCAGGAAAATCGGATTTTTTTCACCTGGACTATTAGCCATGGTATCAGGAAAATCAGTATTTTTTCTGCTGGACTATTACCCACGGTATCTGGGAAATCAGATTTTTTTCACCTCGACTAATACCCACGGTATCAGGAAAATCAGATTTTTTTCACCTGCACTATTACCCACGGTATCAGGAAAACCAGATTTTTTTTCACCTGGACTAATACCCATGGTATCAGGAAAATCTGATTTTTTTTTTCACCTGGACTATTACTCACGGTATCAGGAAAATCTGAATTTTTTCACCTGGACTATTGCCCACGGTATCAGGAAAATCAGTATTTTTTCTGCTGGACTATTATTACCCACGGTATCTGGGAAATCAGATTTTTTTTACCTCGACTAATACCCACGGTATCAGGAAAATCTGTTTTTTTTTCACCTGCACTACTACCCACAGTATCAGGAAAATCAGATTTTTTTCACCTGGACTATTACCCACGGTATCAGGAAAATCTGTTTTTTTTCACCTGGACTATTACCCACTGTATCAGGAAAATCTGGTTTATTTCACCAGGACTATTTCCTACGGTATCAGGAAAATCTGATTTTTTTCACCTGGACTATTACCCACAGGATCAGGAAAATCAGTATTTTTTCTGCTGGACTATTACCCACGGTATCTGGGAAATCAGATTTTTTTTCACCTGCACTATTACCCACGGTATCAGGAAAACCAGATTTTTTTTCACCTGGACTATTATCCACGGTATCAGGAAAATCTGATATTTTTTCACCTGGACTATTACCCACGGTATCAGGAAAATCTGATTTTTTTTATTACTTACGGTATCAGGAAAATCTGATTTTTTTCACCTGGACTATTACCCACGGTACCATGAAAATCAGATTTTTTTCACCTCGACTAACACCCACGGTATCAGAAAAATCAGATATTTTTCACCTGGACTATTATCCACGGTATCAGGAAAATCTGATTTTTTTCATCTCAACTAATACCTACAGTTTCAGGAAAATCTGATTTTTTTCATCTTGACTAATACCCACTGTATCAGGAAAATTTGTTTTTTTTAATTACCCATGGTATCTGGAAAATCAGATTTTTTTTCACTTGGTCTATTACCCACCGTTTCAGGAACATCTGATTTATTCACGTGGACTAATACCCACGGTATCAGGAAAATCTGATTTTTTTCATCTCAACTAATACCCACGGTATCAGGAAAATCGGATTTTTTTCATCTTGACTAATACCCACAGTATCAGGAAGATTTGTTTTTTTTTAAAATTACTCACGGTATCTGGAAAGTCGGATTTTTTTCACCAGGACTAATACAGACGGTATCAAGAAAATCTGATTTTTTTCATCTCAACTAATACCCACGGTATCCGGAAAATCTGATTTTTTTCACCTGGACTAATACCCACGGTATCAGGAAAATCTGATTTTTTTCATCTTGACTAATACCCATGGTATCAGGAAACTCTGGGTTTTTTTCATCTTGACTAATACCCACGGTATCAGGAAAATCTGTTTTTTTAAATTACCCAGGGTATCTGGAAAATCGGAATTTTTTTTCATTCGGACTATTACCCACCGTTTCAGGAAAATCGGATTTTTTTCACCTGGACTAATACCCACGGTATCAGGAAAATCTGATTTTTTTCACCTGGACTAATACCCACTGTATCAAGAAAATCTGATTTTTTTCATCTCAACTAATACCCACGGTATCAGGATAATCTGATTTTTTTTCATCTTGACTAATACCCACGGTATCAGGAAAATGTGTTTTTTATTAATTACATACGGTATCAGGAAAATTGGAGTTTTTTTTAGTTTGGACTATTACCCACCGTTTCAGGGAAATCGGATTTTGTTCAACTGGACTATTACCCACAGTATAAGGAAAATCTGTATTTTTTCACCTGGACTATTACCCACCGTATCAGGAAAATCTGATTTTTTTTATTACTTACGGTATCAGGAAAATCTGATTTTTTTCACCTGGACTATTACCCACGGTATCATGAAAATCAGATTTTTTTCATCTCAACTTATACCCACGGTATCAGGAAAATCTGATTTTTTTTCATCTCAACTAATACCCACAGTATCAGGAAAATCTGATTTTTTTCATCTTGACTAATACCCACTGTATCAGGAAAATCTGTTTTTTTAATTACCCACGGTATCTGGAAAATCGGATTTTTTTTCACTTGGTCTATTACCCACCGTTTCAGGAAAATCTGATTTTTTCACTTGGTCTATTACCCACCGTTTCAGGAAAATCTGATTTTTTCACCTGGACGAATACCCACCGTAACAGGAAAATCTGATTTTTTTCATCTCAACTAATACCCACGGTATTAGGAAAATCGGATTTTTTTCATCTTGACTAATACCCACAGTATCAGGCAAATCTATTTTTTTAAAATTACCCACCTTATCTGGAAAATCGGATTTTTTTTTTCATTTGGACTATTACCCACCGTTTCAGGAAAATCGGATTTTTTTCACCTGGACTAATACCCACTGTATCAGGAAAATCTGATGTTTTTCATCTTGACTAATACCCATGGTTTCAGGAAAATCTGATTTTTTTTCATCTTGACTAATACCCATGGTATCAGGAAAATCTGTTTTTTTTTAAATTACCCACGGTATCAGGAAAATCTGATTTTTTTCACCTGGACTAATACCCACAGTATCAGGAAAATCTGATGTTTTTCATATCAACTAATACCCATGGCATCAGGAATATCGGATTTTTTTCACCTTGACTAATACCCATGGTGTCAGGAAAATCTGATTTTTTTCACCTGGACTAATACCCACGGTATCAGAAAAAGCTGATTTTTTTCATCTCAACGAATACCCATGGTATAAGGAAAATCTGGTTTTTTTCATCTCAACTAATACCCACGGTATCAGGAAAATCAGGTTTTTTTACCTGGACTATTACCCACGGTATCAGGGAAATCTGATTTTTTTTCACCTGGACTATTAGCCACGGTATCAGGAAAATCGGATTTTTTTTCACCTGGACTATTTCCCATGGTATCAGGAAAATCAGATTTTTTCACCGCGACTATTGTCCACAGTATCAGGAAGATCAGATTTTTTTCACCTGGACTATTATCCATGGTATCAGGAAAATCTGATTGTTTTCATCTCAACTAATACCCACTGTATCAGGAAAATCTGATTTTTTTCATCTCAACTAATACCCACGGTATCAGGAAAATCAGATTTTTTTCATCTTGATTAATACCCATGGTATCAGGAAAATCTTGTTTTTTTTAAATTACCCACGGTATCAGGAAAATCTGTTTTTTTTCACCTGGACTAATACCCACAGTATCAGGAAAATCTGATGTTTTTCATATCAACTAATACCCACAGTATCAGGAAAATTGGATTTTTTTTCACCTCGACTAACACCCACGGTATCCGGAAAATCTGATTTTTTTCACCTGGACTAATACCCACGGTATCAGGAAAATCGGATTTTTTTCACCTCGACTAATATCAATGGTATGAGGAAGATCGGATTTTTTTCACCTCTACTAATACCAATGGTATCAGGAAGATCAGATTTTCTTCACCTGGACCATTACCCATGGTATCAGGAAAATCTGATTTTTTTCACCTGGACTATTGCCCACGGTATCAGGAAAATCTGGTTTTTTTTTCACCTGGACTATTAACCACGGTATCAGGAAAATCAGTATTCTTTTCAGCTGGACTATTACCCATGGTATCTGGGAAATCAGATTTTTTTCACCTGGACTATTACCCATGGTATGTGGAAAATCAGTTTTTTTTTACCTGGACTATTGCCCACGGTGTCACGAAAATCTGGTTTTTTTCATCTGGACTATTACCCACGGTATCAGGAAGATCAGATTTTTTTTCACCTGGACTATTATCCACGGTATCAGGAAAATCTGTTTTTTTTATCAGGACTAATACCCACGGTATCACGAAAATCTGATTTTTTTTATTACCTACGGTATCAGGAAGATCAGATTTTTTTTCACTTGTACTATTACCCAACGTTTCAGGAAAATCGGATTTTTTTCACCTGGACTATTAGCCATGGTATCAGGAAAATCAGTATTTTTTCACCTGGACTATTACCCACGGTATCAGGAAAATCTGTTTTTTTTCACCTGGACTATTACCTACGGTATCAGGAAAATCAGTATTTTTTCAGATGGACTATTACCCATGGTATCTGGGAAATCAGATTTTTTTACCTGGACTATTACCCATGGTATCAGGAAAATCAGTTTTTTTTACCTGGACTATTGCCCACGGTATCAGGAAAATCAGTGTTTTTTCACCTGGACTATTACCCATGGTATCAGGAAAATCAGGTTTTTTTACCAGGACATTGCCCACGGTATCACGAAAATCTGGTTTTTTTACCTGGACTATTACCCACGGTATCAGGAAGATCAGATTTTTTTTCACTTTGACTATTACCCAACGTTTCAGGAAAATCGGATTTTTTTCACCTGGACTATTAGCCACGGTATCAGGAAAATCAGTATTTTTTCACCTGGACTATTACCCATGGTATCAGGAAAATCAGGGTTTTTTACCTGGACTATTGCCCACGGTATCACGAAAACCTGGTTTTTTTCATCTGGACTATTACCCAAGGTACCAGGAAGATCAGATTTTTTTTCATCTCAACTAATACCCATGGTATTAGGAAAATCTGGTTTTTTTCATCTCAACTAATATCCACGGTATCAGAAAAATCAGGGTTTTTAACCTGGACTATTGCCCATGGTAACAGGAAAATCAGATTTTTTTCACCTGGACTATTGCCCAGGGTATCAGGAAAATTTGGTTTTTTTTTTCACCTGGACTATTCCCGACGGTATCAGGAAGATCGGATTTTTTTCACCTGGACCATTACCCATGGTATCAGGAAAATCTGATTTTTTTTATTACTTACGGTATCAGGAAAATCTGATTTTTTTTCACCTGGACTATTACCCACGGTACCATGAAAATCAGATTTTTTTCACCTCGACTAACACCCACGGTATCAGAAAAATCAGATATTTTTCACCTGGACTATTATCCACGGTATCAGGAAAATCTGATTTTTTTCATCTCAACTAATACCTACAGTTTCAGGAAAATCTGATTTTTTTCATCTTGACTAATACCCACTGTATCAGGAAAATTTGTTTTTTTTTAATTACCCATGGTATCTGGAAAATCAGATTTTTTTTCACTTGGTCTATTACCCACCGTTTCAGGAACATCTGATTTATTCACGTGGACTAATACCCACGGTATCAGGAAAATCTGATTTTTTTCATCTCAACTAATACCCACGGTATCAGGAAAATCGGATTTTTTCATCTTGACTAATACCCACAGTATCAGGAAGATTTGTTTTTTTTAAAATTACTCACGGTATCTGGAAAGTCGGATTTTTTTCACCAGGACTAATACAGACGGTATCAAGAAAATCTGATTTTTTTCATCTCAACTAATACCCACGGTATCCGGAAAATCTGATTTTTTTCACCTGGACTAATACCCACGGTATCAGGAAAATCTGATTTTTTTCATCTTGACTAATACCCATGGTATCAGGAAACTCTGATTTTTTTTCATCTTGACTAATACCCACGGTATCAGGAAAATCTGTTTTTTTAAATTACCCAGGGTATCTGGAAAATCGGATTTTTTTTTCATTCGGACTATTACCCACCGTTTCAGGAAAATCGGATTTTTTTCACCTGGACTAATACCCACGGTATCAGGAAAATCTGATTTTTTTCACCTGGACTAATACCCACTGTATCAAGAAAATCTGATTTTTTTCATCTCAACTAATACCCATGGTATCAGGATAATCTGATTTTTTTTTCATCTTGACTAATACCCACGGTATCAGGAAAATGTGTTTTTTATTAATTACCCATGGTATCAGGAAAATCAGATTTTTTTACCTGGACTATTGCCCACGGTATCACGAAAATCTGGTTTTTTTTCACCTGGACTATTATCCACGGTATCAGGAAAATCTGATATTTTTTTATCAGGACTAATACCCACGGTATCAGGAAAATCTGATATTTTTTCACCTGGACTATTATCCACGGTATCAGGAAAATCTGATATTTTTTTCACCTGGACTATTGCCCACGGTATCAGGAAAATCTGGTTTTTTTTTCACCTGGACTATTAACCACGGTATCAGGAAAATCAGTATTCTTTTCAGCTGGACTATTACCCATGGTATCTGGGAAATCAGATTTTTTTCACCTGGACTATTACCCATGGTATGTGGAAAATCAGTTTTTTTTTACCTGGACTATTGCCCACGGTGTCACGAAAATCTGGTTTTTTTCATCTGGACTATTACCCACGGTATCAGGAAGATCAGATTTTTTTTCACCTGGACTATTATCCACGGTATCAGGAAAATCTGTTTTTTTTATCAGGACTAATACCCACGGTATCAGGAAAATCTGATTTTTTTTATTACCTACGGTATCAGGAAGATCAGATTTTTTTTCACTTGTACTATTACCCAACGTTTCAGGAAAATCGGATTTTTTTCACCTGGACTATTACCTACGGTATCAGGAAAATCAGTATTTTTTCAGATGGACTATTACCCATGGTATCTGGGAAATCAGATTTTTTTACCTGGACTATTACCCATGGTATCAGGAAAATCAGTTTTTTTTACCTGGACTATTGCCCACGGTATCAGGAAAATCAGTGTTTTTTCACCTGGACTATTACCCATGGTATCAGGAAAATCAGGTTTTTTTACCAGGACATTGCCCACGGTATCACGAAAATCTGGTTTTTTTACCTGGACTATTACCCACGGTATCAGGAAGATCAGATTTTTTTTCACTTTGACTATTACCCAACGTTTCAGGAAAATCGGATTTTTTTCACCTGGACTATTAGCCACGGTATCAGGAAAATCAGTATTTTTTCACCTGGACTATTACCCATGGTATCAGGAAAATCAGGGTTTTTTACCTGGACTATTGCCCACGGTATCACGAAAACCTGGTTTTTTTCATCTGGACTATTACCCAAGGTACCAGGAAGATCAGATTTTTTTTCATCTCAACTAATACCCATGGTATTAGGAAAATCTGGTTTTTTTCATCTCAACTAATATCCACGGTATCAGAAAAATCAGGGTTTTTAACCTGGACTATTGCCCATGGTAACAGGAAAATCAGATTTTTTTCACCTGGACTATTGCCCAGGGTATCAGGAAAATTTGGTTTTTTTTTTCACCTGGACTATTCCCGACGGTATCAGGAAGATCGGATTTTTTTCACCTGGACCATTACCCATGGTATCAGGAAAATCTGATTTTTTTTATTACTTACGGTATCAGGAAAATCTGATTTTTTTCACCTGGACTATTACCCACGGTACCATGAAAATCAGATTTTTTTCACCTCGACTAACACCCACGGTATCAGAAAAATCAGATATTTTTCACCTGGACTATTATCCACGGTATCAGGAAAATCTGATTTTTTTCATCTCAACTAATACCTACAGTTTCAGGAAAATCTGATTTTTTTCATCTTGACTAATACCCACTGTATCAGGAAAATTTGTTTTTTTTTAATTACCCATGGTATCTGGAAAATCAGATTTTTTTTCACTTGGTCTATTACCCACCGTTTCAGGAACATCTGATTTATTCACGTGGACTAATACCCACGGTATCAGGAAAATCTGATTTTTTTCATCTCAACTAATACCCACGGTATCAGGAAAATCGGATTTTTTTCATCTTGACTAATACCCACAGTATCAGGAAGATTTGTTTTTTTTAAAATTACTCACGGTATCTGGAAAGTCGGATTTTTTTCACCAGGACTAATACAGACGGTATCAAGAAAATCTGATTTTTTTCATCTCAACTAATACCCACGGTATCCGGAAAATCTGATTTTTTTCACCTGGACTAATACCCACGGTATCAGGAAAATCTGATTTTTTTCATCTTGACTAATACCCATGGTATCAGGAAACTCTGATTTTTTTTCATCTTGACTAATACCCACGGTATCAGGAAAATCTGTTTTTTTAAATTACCCAGGGTATCTGGAAAATCGGATTTTTTTTTCATTCGGACTATTACCCACCGTTTCAGGAAAATCGGATTTTTTTCACCTGGACTAATACCCACGGTATCAGGAAAATCTGATTTTTTTCACCTGGACTAATACCCACTGTATCAAGAAAATCTGATTTTTTTCATCTCAACTAATACCCATGGTATCAGGATAATCTGATTTTTTTTTCATCTTGACTAATACCCACGGTATCAGGAAAATGTGTTTTTTATTAATTACCCATGGTATCAGGAAAATCAGATTTTTTTACCTGGACTATTGCCCACGGTATCACGAAAATCTGGTTTTTTTTCACCTGGACTATTATCCACGGTATCAGGAAAATCTGATATTTTTTTATCAGGACTAATACCCACGGTATCAGGAAAATCTGATATTTTTTCACCTGGACTATTATCCACGGTATCAGGAAAATCTGATATTTTTTTCACCTGGACTATTGCCCACGGTATCAGGAAAATCTGGTTTTTTTTTCACCTGGACTATTAACCACGGTATCAGGAAAATCAGTATTCTTTTCAGCTGGACTATTACCCATGGTATCTGGGAAATCAGATTTTTTTCACCTGGACTATTACCCATGGTATGTGGAAAATCAGTTTTTTTTTACCTGGACTATTGCCCACGGTGTCACGAAAATCTGGTTTTTTTCATCTGGACTATTACCCACGGTATCAGGAAGATCAGATTTTTTTTCACCTGGACTATTATCCACGGTATCAGGAAAATCTGTTTTTTTTATCAGGACTAATACCCACGGTATCAGGAAAATCTGATTTTTTTTATTACCTACGGTATCAGGAAGATCAGATTTTTTTTCACTTGTACTATTACCCAACGTTTCAGGAAAATCGGATTTTTTTCACCTGGACTATTAGCCATGGTATCAGGAAAATCAGTATTTTTTTACCTGGACTATTGCCCACGGTATCAGGAAAATCAGTGTTTTTTCACCTGGACTATTACCCATGTTATCAGGAAAATCAGGTTTTTTTACCAGGACATTGCCCACGGTATCACGAAAATCTGGTTTTTTTACCTGGACTATTACCCACGGTATCAGGAAGATCAGATTTTTTTCACTTTGACTATTACCCAACGTTTCAGGAAAATCGGATTTTTTTCACCTGGACTATTAGCCACGGTATCAGGAAAATCAGTATTTTTTCACCTGGACTATTACCCATGGTATCAGGAAAATCAGGGTTTTTTACCTGGACTATTGCCCACGGTATCACGAAAACCTGGTTTTTTTCATCTGGACTATTACCCAAGGTACCAGGAAGATCAGATTTTTTTTCATCTCAACTAATACCCATGGTATTAGGAAAATCTGGTTTTTTTCATCTCAACTAATATCCACGGTATCAGAAAAATCAGGGTTTTTAACCTGGACTATTGCCCATGGTAACAGGAAAATCAGATTTTTTTCACCTGGACTATTGCCCAGGGTATCAGGAAAATTTGGTTTTTTTTCACCTGGACTATTCCCGACGGTATCAGGAAGATCGGATTTTTTTCACCTGGACCATTACCCATGGTATCAGGAAAATCTGATTTTTTTTATTACTTACGGTATCAGGAAAATCTGATTTTTTTCACCTGGACTATTACCCACGGTACCATGAAAATCAGATTTTTTTCACCTCGACTAACACCCACGGTATCAGAAAAATCAGATATTTTTCACCTGGACTATTATCCACGGTATCAGGAAAATCTGATTTTTTTCATCTCAACTAATACCTACAGTTTCAGGAAAATCTGATTTTTTTCATCTTGACTAATACCCACTGTATCAGGAAAATTTGTTTTTTTTAATTACCCATGGTATCTGGAAAATCAGATTTTTTTTCACTTGGTCTATTACCCACCGTTTCAGGAACATCTGATTTATTCACGTGGACTAATACCCACGGTATCAGGAAAATCTGATTTTTTTCATCTCAACTAATACCCACGGTATCAGGAAAATCGGATTTTTTTCATCTTGACTAATACCCACAGTATCAGGAAGATTTGTTTTTTTTTAAAATTACTCACGGTATCTGGAAAGTCGGATTTTTTTCACCAGGACTAATACAGACGGTATCAAGAAAATCTGATTTTTTTCATCTCAACTAATACCCACGGTATCCGGAAAATCTGATTTCTTTCACCTGGACTAATACCCACGGTATCAGGAAAATCTGATTTTTTTCATCTTGACTAATACCCATGGTATCAGGAAACTCTGATTTTTTTTCATCTTGACTAATACCCACGGTATCAGGAAAATCTGTTTTTTTAAATTACCCAGGGTATCTGGAAAATCGGATTTTTTTTTCATTCGGACTATTACCCACCGTTTCAGGAAAATCGGATTTTTTTCACCTGGACTAATACCCACGGTATCAGGAAAATCTGATTTTTTTCACCTGGACTAATACCCACTGTATCAAGAAAATCTGATTTTTTTCATCTCAACTAATACCCACGGTATCAGGATAATCTGATTTTTTTTTCATCTTGACTAATACCCACAGTATCAGGAAAATGTGTTTTTTATTAATTACCCATGGTATCAGGAAAATCATATTTTTTTACCTGGACTATTGCCCACGGTATCACGAAAATCTGGTTTTTTTTCACCTGGACTATTATCCACGGTATCAGGAAAATCTGATATTTTTTTATCAGGACTAATACCCACGGTATCAGGAAAATCTGATATTTTTTCACCTGGACTATTATCCACGGTATCAGGAAAATCTGATATTTTTTTCACCTGGACTATTGCCCACGGTATCAGGAAAATCTGGTTTTTTTTCACCTGGACTATTAAGCACGGTATCAGGAAAATCAGTATTCTTTTCAGATGGACTATTACCCATGGTATCTGGGAAATCAGATTTTTTTCACCTGGACTATTACCCATGGTATGTGGAAAATCAGTTTTTTTTTACCTGGACTATTGCCCACGGTGTCACGAAAATCTGGTTTTTTTCATCTGGACTATTACCCACGGTATCAGGAAGATCAGATTTTTTTTCACCTGGACTATTATCCACGGTATCAGGAAAATCTGTTTTTTTTATCAGGACTAATACCCACGGTATCAGGAAAATCTGATTTTTTTTATTACCTACGGTATCAGGAAGATCAGATTTTTTTTCACTTGTACTATTACCCAACGTTTCAGGAAAATCGGATTTTTTTCACCTGGACTATTAGCCATGGTATCAGGAAAATCAGTATTTTTTTACCTGGACTATTGCCCACGGTATCAGGAAAATCAGTGTTTTTTCACCTGGACTATTACCCATGTTATCAGGAAAATCAGGTTTTTTTACCAGGACATTGCCCACGGTATCACGAAAATCTGGTTTTTTTACCTGGACTATTACCCACGGTATCAGGAAGATCAGATTTTTTTCACTTTGACTATTACCCAACGTTTCAGGAAAATCGGATTTTTTTCACCTGGACTATTAGCCACGGTATCAGGAAAATCAGTATTTTTTCACCTGGACTATTACCCATGGTATCAGGAAAATCAGGGTTTTTTACCTGGACTATTGCCCACGGTATCACGAAAACCTGGTTTTTTTCATCTGGACTATTACCCAAGGTACCAGGAAGATCAGATTTTTTTTCATCTCAACTAATACCCATGGTATTAGGAAAATCTGGTTTTTTTCATCTCAACTAATATCCACGGTATCAGAAAAATCAGGGTTTTTAACCTGGACTATTGCCCATGGTAACAGGAAAATCAGATTTTTTTCACCTGGACTATTACCCATGTTATCAGGAAAATCAGGTTTTTTTACCAGGACATTGCCCACGGTATCACGAAAATCTGGTTTTTTTACCTGGACTATTACCCACGGTATCAGGAAGATCAGATTTTTTTCACTTTGACTATTACCCAACGTTTCAGGAAAATCGGATTTTTTTCACCTGGACTATTAGCCACGGTATCAGGAAAATCAGTATTTTTTCACCTGGACTATTACCCATGGTATCAGGAAAATCAGGGTTTTTTACCTGGACTATTGCCCACGGTATCACGAAAACCTGGTTTTTTTCATCTGGACTATTACCCAAGGTACCAGGAAGATCAGATTTTTTTTCATCTCAACTAATACCCATGGTATTAGGAAAATCTGGTTTTTTTCATCTCAACTAATATCCACGGTATCAGAAAAATCAGGGTTTTTAACCTGGACTATTGCCCATGGTAACAGGAAAATCAGATTTTTTTCACCTGGACTATTGCCCAGGGTATCAGGAAAATTTGGTTTTTTTTCACCTGGACTATTCCCGACGGTATCAGGAAGATCGGATTTTTTTCACCTGGACCATTACCCATGGTATCAGGAAAATCTGATTTTTTTTATTACTTACGGTATCAGGAAAATCTGATTTTTTTCACCTGGACTATTACCCACGGTACCATGAAAATCAGATTTTTTTCACCTCGACTAACACCCACGGTATCAGAAAAATCAGATATTTTTCACCTGGACTATTATCCACGGTATCAGGAAAATCTGATTTTTTTCATCTCAACTAATACCTACAGTTTCAGGAAAATCTGATTTTTTTCATCTTGACTAATACCCACTGTATCAGGAAAATTTGTTTTTTTTAATTACCCATGGTATCTGGAAAATCAGATTTTTTTTCACTTGGTCTATTACCCACCGTTTCAGGAACATCTGATTTATTCACGTGGACTAATACCCACGGTATCAGGAAAATCTGATTTTTTTCATCTCAACTAATACCCACGGTATCAGGAAAATCGGATTTTTTTCATCTTGACTAATACCCACAGTATCAGGAAGATTTGTTTTTTTTTAAAATTACTCACGGTATCTGGAAAGTCGGATTTTTTTCACCAGGACTAATACAGACGGTATCAAGAAAATCTGATTTTTTTCATCTCAACTAATACCCACGGTATCCGGAAAATCTGATTTCTTTCACCTGGACTAATACCCACGGTATCAGGAAAATCTGATTTTTTTCATCTTGACTAATACCCATGGTATCAGGAAACTCTGATTTTTTTTCATCTTGACTAATACCCACGGTATCAGGAAAATCTGTTTTTTTAAATTACCCAGGGTATCTGGAAAATCGGATTTTTTTTTCATTCGGACTATTACCCACCGTTTCAGGAAAATCGGATTTTTTTCACCTGGACTAATACCCACGGTATCAGGAAAATCTGATTTTTTTCACCTGGACTAATACCCACTGTATCAAGAAAATCTGATTTTTTTCATCTCAACTAATACCCACGGTATCAGGATAATCTGATTTTTTTTTCATCTTGACTAATACCCACAGTATCAGGAAAATGTGTTTTTTATTAATTACCCATGGTATCAGGAAAATCATATTTTTTTACCTGGACTATTGCCCACGGTATCACGAAAATCTGGTTTTTTTTCACCTGGACTATTATCCACGGTATCAGGAAAATCTGATATTTTTTTATCAGGACTAATACCCACGGTATCAGGAAAATCTGATATTTTTTCACCTGGACTATTATCCACGGTATCAGGAAAATCTGATATTTTTTTCACCTGGACTATTGCCCACGGTATCAGGAAAATCTGGTTTTTTTTCACCTGGACTATTAAGCACGGTATCAGGAAAATCAGTATTCTTTTCAGATGGACTATTACCCATGGTATCTGGGAAATCAGATTTTTTTCACCTGGACTATTACCCATGGTATGTGGAAAATCAGTTTTTTTTTACCTGGACTATTGCCCACGGTGTCACGAAAATCTGGTTTTTTTCATCTGGACTATTACCCACGGTATCAGGAAGATCAGATTTTTTTTCACCTGGACTATTATCCACGGTATCAGGAAAATCTGTTTTTTTTATCAGGACTAATACCCACGGTATCAGGAAAATCTGATTTTTTTTATTACCTACGGTATCAGGAAGATCAGATTTTTTTTCACTTGTACTATTACCCAACGTTTCAGGAAAATCGGATTTTTTTCACCTGGACTATTAGCCATGGTATCAGGAAAATCAGTATTTTTTTACCTGGACTATTGCCCACGGTATCAGGAAAATCAGTGTTTTTTCACCTGGACTATTACCCATGTTATCAGGAAAATCAGGTTTTTTTACCAGGACATTGCCCACGGTATCACGAAAATCTGGTTTTTTTACCTGGACTATTACCCACGGTATCAGGAAGATCAGATTTTTTTCACTTTGACTATTACCCAACGTTTCAGGAAAATCGGATTTTTTTCACCTGGACTATTAGCCACGGTATCAGGAAAATCAGTATTTTTTCACCTGGACTATTACCCATGGTATCAGGAAAATCAGGGTTTTTTACCTGGACTATTGCCCACGGTATCACGAAAACCTGGTTTTTTTCATCTGGACTATTACCCAAGGTACCAGGAAGATCAGATTTTTTTTCATCTCAACTAATACCCATGGTATTAGGAAAATCTGGTTTTTTTCATCTCAACTAATATCCACGGTATCAGAAAAATCAGGGTTTTTAACCTGGACTATTGCCCATGGTAACAGGAAAATCAGATTTTTTTCACCTGGACTATTGCCCAGGGTATCAGGAAAATTTGGTTTTTTTCACCTGGACTATTCCCGACGGTATCAGGAAGATCGGATTTTTTTCACCTGGACCATTACCCATGGTATCAGGAAAATCTGATTTTTTCACCTGGACTATTAGCCACGGTATCAGGAAAATCAGTATTTTTTCAGCTGGACTATTACCCATGGGATCTGGGAAATCAGATTTTTTTCACCTCGACTAATACCCATAGTATCAGGGAAATTGGATTTTTTTTTAACCTGGACTATTACCCATGGTATCAGGAAAATCAGGTTTTTTTACCTGGACTATTGCCCACGGTATCACGAAAATCTGGTTTTTTTTCACCTGGACTATTATCCACGGTATCAGGAAAATCTGATATTTTTTTATCAGGACTAATACCCACGGTATCAGGAAAATCTGATTTTTTTTATTACTTACGGTATCAGGAAAATCTGATTTTTTTCACCTGCACTATTACCCACGGTATCATGAAAATCAGATTTTTTTCATCTCAACTTATACCCACGGTATCAGGAAAATCTGATTTTTTTTTCATCTCAACTAATACCCACAGTATCAGGAAAATCTGATTTTTTTCATCTTGGCTAATACCCACTGTATCAGGAAAATCTGTTTTTTTAATTACCCATGGTATCTGGAAAATCGGATTTTTTTTCACTTGGTCTATTACCCACCGTTTCAGGAAAATCTGATTTTTTCACCTGGACGAATACCCACCGTAACAGGAAAATCTGATTTTTTTCATCTCAACTAATACCCACGGTATTAGGAAAATCGGATTTTTTTCATCTTGACTAATACCCACAGTATCAGGCAAATCTATTTTTTTAAATTACCCACCTTATCTGGAAAATCGGATTTTTTTTTCATTTGGACTATTACCCACCGTTTCAGGAAAATCGGATTTTTTTCACCTGGACTAATACCCACGGTATCAGGAAAATCTGATGTTTTTCATCTTGACTAATACCCATGGTTTCAGGAAAATCTGATTTTTTTTCATCTTGACTAATACCCATGGTATCAGGAAAATCTGGTTTTTTTTAAAATTACCCACGGTATCAGGAAAATCTGATTTTTTTCACCTGGACTAATACCCACAGTATCAGGAAAATCTGATGTTTTTCATATCAACTAATACCCATGGCATCAGGAATATCGGATTTTTTTCACCTTGACTAATACCCATGGTGTCAGGAAAATCTGGTTTTTTTCACCTGGACTAATACCCACGGTATCAGAAAAAGCTGATTTTTTTCATCTCAACGAATACCCATGGTATAAGGAAAATCTGGTTTTTTTCATCTCAACTAATACCCACGGTATCAGGAAAATCAGGTTTTTTTACCTGGACTATTACCCACGGTATCAGGGAAATCTGATTTTTTTTCACCTGGACTAATACCCATGGTGTCAGGAAAATCTGATTTTTTTCACCTGGACTAATACCCACGGTATCAGAAAAAGCTGATTTTTTTCACCTTGACTAATACCCATGGTATCAGGAAAATCTGATTGTTTTCATCTCAACTAATACCCACTGTATCAGGAAAATCTGATTTTTTTCATCTCAACTAATACCCACGGTATCAGGAAAATCAGATTTTTTTCATCTTGATTAATACCCATGGTATCAGGAAAATCTTGTTTTTTTTAAATTACCCACGGTATCAGGAAAATCTGTTTTTTTTTTCACCTGGACTAATACCCACAGTATCAGGAAAATCTGATGTTTTTCATATCAACTAATACCCACAGTATCAGGAAAATTGGATTTTTTTCACCTCGACTAACACCCACGGTATCCGGAAAATCTGATTTTTTTCACCTGGACTAATACCCACGGTATCAGGAAAATCGGATTTTTTTCACCTCGACTAATATCAATGGTATGAGGAAGATCGGATTTTTTTCACCTCTACTAATACCAATGGTATCAGGAAGATCAGATTTTCTTCACCTGGACCATTACCCATGGTATCAGGAAAATCTGATTTTTTTAAACTGGAGTATTCCCCAGGTATAACGAAAATCTGGTTTTTTTCAGCTGGACTAATACCCATGGTATCAGGAAAATCGGATTTTTTTCATCTTGATTAATACCCACGGTATCAGGAAAATCTGTTTTTTTAAATTCACCACGGTATCTGGAAAATCGGATTTTTTTTCACTTGGACTATTACCCACCGTTTCAGGAAAATCTTATTTTTTCACCTGGACGGTCTCAGGAAAATCTGATTTTTTTCCTCTCAACTAATACCCACGGTCTCAGGAAAATCTGGTTTTTTTCATCTCAACTAATACCCACGGTATCAAGAAAATCAGGTTTTTTTACCTGGACTATTGCCCACGGTATCATGAAAATTTGGTTTTTTTCACCTGGACTATTCCCGACGGTATCAGGAAGATCAGATTTTTTTCACCTGGACCATTACCCATGGTATCAGGAAAATCTGATTTTTTCACCTGGACTATTACCCACGGTATCAGGAAAATCAGTATTTTTTCAGCTGGACTATTACCCATGGTATCTGAGAAATCAGCTTTTTTTCACCTCGACTAATACCAATGGTATCAGGAAAATCTGATTTTTTTCATCTCAACTAATACCCATGGTATCAGGAAAATCTGGTTTTTTTCATCTCAACTAATACCCACGGTATCAGGACAGTCTGATTTTTTTCATCTTGACTAATACCCATGGTATCAGGAAAATCTGGTTTTTTTCATCTCAACTAATACCCACGGTATCAGGAAGATCAGATTTTTTTTCACTTTGACTATTACCCAACATTTCAGGAAAATCGGATTTTTTTCACCTGGACTATTAGCCACGGTATCAGGAAAATCAGTATTTTTTCACCTGGACTATTACCCATGGTATCAGGAAAATCAGGGTTTTTTACCTGGACTATTGCCCACGGTATCACGAAAACCTGGTTTTTTTCATCTGGACTATTACCCACGGTACCAGGAAGATCAGATTTTTTTCATCTCAACTAATACCCATGGTATCAGGAAAATCAGGTTTTTTTCATCGCAACTAAAATCCACGGTATCAGAAAAATCAGGTTTTTTAACCTGGACTATTGCCCATGGTATCAGGAAAATCAGATTTTTTTCACCTGGACTATTGCCCAGGGTATCAGGAAAATTTGGTTTTTTTCACCTGGACTATTCCCGACGGTATCAGGAAGATCGGATTTTTTTCACCTGGACCATTACCCATGGTATCAGGAAAATCTGATTTTTTCACCTGGACTATTAGCCACGGTATCAGGAAAATCAGTATTTTTTCACCTGGACTATTATCCATGGTATCAGGAAAATCAGATTTTTTTCACCTGGACTATTGTCCACGGTATCACGAAAATCTGGTTTTTTTCACCTGGACTATTTCCCACGGTATCAGGAAAATCAGTATTTTTTACCTGGACTATTGTCCACGGTATCACGAAAATCAGTATTTTTTCACCTGGACTATTATCCATGGTATCAGGAAAATCAGATTTTTTTCACCTGGACTATTGTCCACGGTATCACGAAAATCTGGTTTTTTTTACCTGGACTATTTCCCACGGTATCAGGAAAATCAGGTTTTTTTACCTGGACTATTGCCCACGGTATCAGGAAAATCTGATTTTTTTCACCTGGACTATTACCCATGGTATCAGGAAAATCAGATTTTTTTCACCTGGACTATTGCCCACGGTATCAGGAAAATCTGTGTTTTTTTTCACCTGGACTATTAACCACGGTATCAGGAAAATAGTATTTTTTTCAGCTGGACTATTACCCATGGTATCTGGGAAATCAGATTTTTTTCACCTCGACTAATACACATGGTATCAGGAAAATCGGATTTTTTTTCACCTGGACTATTACCCACGGTATCACGAAAATCTGGTTTTTTTCATCTGGACTATTACCCACGTTATCAGGAAGATCAGATTTTTTTCACCTGGACCATTACCCATGGTATCAGGAAAATCTGATTTTTTCACCTGGACTATTAGCCACGGTATCAGGAAAATCAGTATTTTTTCAGCTGGACTATTACCCATGGTATCTGGGAAATCAGATTTTTTTCACCTCGACTAATACCCATGGTATCAGGGAAATCAGTTTTTTTTACCTGGACTATTGCCCACGGTATCATGAAAATTTGGTTTTTTTCACCTGGACTATTCCCGACGGTATCAGGAAGATCGGATTTTTTTCACCTGGACCATTACCCATGGTATCAGGAAAATCTGATTTTTTCACCTGGACTATTAGCCACGGTATCAGGAAAATCAGTATTTTTTCACCTGGACTATTATCCATGGTATCAGGAAAATCAGATTTTTTTCACCTGGACTATTGTCCACGGTATCACGAAAATCTGGTTTTTTTCACCTGGACTATTTCCCACGGTATCAGGAAAATCAGGTTTTTTTACCTGGACTATTGTCCACGGTATCACGAAAATCAGTATTTTTTCACCTGGACTATTATCCATGGTATCAGGAAAATCAGATTTTTTTCACCTGGACTATTGTCCACGGTATCACGAAAATCTGGTTTTTTTTACCTGGACTATTTCCCACGGTATCAGGAAAATCAGGTTTTTTTACCTGGACTATTGCCCACGGTATCAGGAAAATCTGATTTTTTTCACCTGGACTATTACCCATGGTATCAGGAAAATCAGATTTTTTTCACCTGGACTATTGCCCACGGTATCAGGAAAATCTGTGTTTTTTTTCACCTGGACTATTAACCACGGTATCAGGAAAATAGTATTTTTTTCAGCTGGACTATTACCCATGGTATCTGGGAAATCAGATTTTTTTCACCTCGACTAATACACATGGTATCAGGAAAATCGGATATTTTTTTCACCTGGACTATTACCCACGGTATCACGAAAATCTGGTTTTTTTCATCTGGACTATTACCCACGTTATCAGGAAGATCAGATTTTTTTCACCTGGACCATTACCCATGGTATCAGGAAAATCTGATTTTTTCACCTGGACTATTAGCCACGGTATCAGGAAAATCAGTATTTTTTCAGCTGGACTATTACCCATGGTATCTGGGAAATCAGATTTTTTTCACCTCGACTAATACCCATGGTATCAGGGAAATCAGTTTTTTTTACCTGGACTATTGCCCACCGTATCATGAAAATCTGGGTTTTTTTCACCTGGACTATTATCCGCGGTATCAGGAAAATCTGATTTTTTTTATCAGGACTAATACCCACGGAATCAGGAAAATCTGATTTTTTTAAATTACCTACGGAATCAGGAAAATCTGTTTTTTTTTTCACCTGGACTATTACCTACGGTATCAGGAAGATCAGATTTTTTTCACCTGGACCATTACCCATTGTATCAGGAAAATCTGATTTTTTCACCTGGACTATTAGCTACGTTATAAGGAAAATCAGTATTTTTTCAGCTGGACTATTACCCATGGTATCTGGGAAATCAGATTTTTTTCACCTCGACTAATACACATGGTATCAGGAAAATCGGATTTTTTTTTCACCTGGACTATTACCCACGGTATCACGAAAATCTGGTTTTTTTCATCTGGACTATTACCCATGGTATCAGGAAGATCAGATTTTTTTCACCTGGACTATTATCCACGGTATCAGGAAAATCTGAATTTTTTTATCAGGACTAATACACACGGTATCAGGAAAATCTGATTTTTTTCACCTGGACTATTATCCACGGTATCAGGAAAATCTGATTTTTTCACCTGGACTAATACCCACGGTATCAGGAAAATCTGATTTTTTTCATCTCAACTAATACCCATGGTATCAGGAAAATCTGGGTTTTTTCATCTCAACTAATACCCATGGTATCAGGAAAATCAGATTTTTTTTCACCTGGACTATTGCCCACGGTTTCAGGAAAATTTGGTTTTTTTCACCTGCACTATTACCCTCGGTATCAGGAAAATCAGATTTTTTTTCACCTGGTCCATTACCCACGGTCTCAGGAAAACCTGATTTTTTTTCACCTGTACTATTTCCCACGGTATCAGATAAATCAGATTTTTTTCACCTGGACTATTTCCCACGGTATCAGGAAAATCGGATTTTATTCACCTGGACTAATACCCACGGTATCAGGAAAACCGTATTTTTTTCACCTGGACTAATACCCACAGTATCAGGAAAATTGGATTTTTTTCACCTGGACTATTACCCCACACCTGTCAAGTTTTGGATTCGGAAATAAGGGAAATTTCCCGCAAATACAGGATACTTGACAGGGGGGAAATTTCCCGGCAAATACAGGATACTTGAGAGGGGGAAATTTCCCGGCACATACAGGAGACTTGACAGGGGGAAATTTCCCGGGGAAAATGGGATAGTTGACAGGTATGTATGTTTGGTATTCGCTAATGCAACCGTAATTTCTCAGAGGCATCCAAAACTGAAACCACATCAACAAAATACTAAACTCTTAAATATGGTAATGGATGCAGTGAGGATTCCTCCTCCATCTCCCCTGCCTCTCCAAACTGCAGCATCTCAAGCCCTTCACAGTTTAGGCATTAAAAACGGCTGCAGGAAATTTGTTTTACAAGGCTGGTTTTAACAGAACTACCTGCTGTGCACCACATTGCTACTGTTTGGGAAGTGAATGATGGGAAAAGCAAGTCTGTGATTTCAATTGTTCAGACCGATTAGTCACACATTGCATACAGTATCATTTGCTTGTCACTTAATGACTGACCAGCCTGCCTGAATCATTAGTTGCCATCGCACAATGAAAGGAAGACATAAGCATAATGAGGAGCTGAAGGAAAGCCGAGTGCTGTTTTACCTAAAAGAAATGGTGCGCAGAAACCGAGCACGGCTGCAGGTGTTCCAATGACAATGTGGGAAGCAGTTAGCTTCCAATTTAGCAGAAAATTAAGAGCGAAAAAACTGTTATTTGTGAGAGAAGATACTCATGGCAGGCAATCATCCATGCTCTATATCCACAAGATGAGCATTCAGCTGTCTTTGTCATGACTTAAAACAATTGGTATCTTGGGCAGCGTTCAACACCAGATTGGTGCTTATTATCCCCAGTTTATTCTTTCTTGGGATATTTTGTTTTTCTCTCCTCCCCCCCCCCCCCCCCCAATTTTATGGTTAATTTACTTGCATGAATGTAAAGACATTTAAGCTGGAAAATCTGGATTGTGGTTTGTCATTGTGCTCTGAGCTGTGTGATGCAATGTAATTGGCAATTTTGAGATTCATAATTCATTTTGATTCATGCATCCTCATGCAAACCCTTCTCTTCAAACTGGTAGAAAGCTGGCTTGAAAGCCTCCAGATTCCTTTAGTCCAACAGCACAAGCCAGAGGTACAGGTTGTTCATATAGTTTAGAGGGGTATACAGAAAGCGCCTCCTTGAAGAGTGTGGTATTTTGAACCACAATCAGGCTTACCCTCGTAATGGCAACCTTGTGTTGCTGGCTAATCTTTCTCACACTAGGTCAGGTGAAAGGAACTGCAGAATGAACTCACCAAAAGGTGGCTTTATTTTGACAGTTTCAGGATGGGCAACAATGAAAGCGGGCGCCAAAATGGCCACCTCGCTCTTTGCGGGGGGCCCGGACTCAGACATCCAGGTGAGTTAGGGGGCATGGCCACGCCTCTATCAAAGGGGTGGCCACGAGGCAGCCGAGCTGCCATTTTAGAACGCGACGGAGCGGAGAAGTTTTATCCACCGCGTTTCTTGCTCTCTTTGCCCTTCATACCTTTTGCTTTGAACGGAGTTCTTTGCGGTACTCAGGGCACAGGAACTGATCCCTAGCCAGGGATCCATCGGTAGGCAGCTTCTTCAGGAGACATGGCTCCCAAGCGCAAGGCTCCGGCGGTCAAGCCGTGGCCGAGGGGAAGGGCTTTCCCTACCCCTCCCTCTACTGGGGGGCAGCTATCGGGTTGGAGGACTCGGGCTGCACCCCCCCAGCTGGGCAGCGGGATGGCCTTGCCCACCGCTGCCAGTGGGGCTGATCAGGCTTCTACCGGTCAGCCCGGCACAGGCCTCCAGGCTGGGCTGGCACAGGCTGGCTCCTCGGGGATCCCTGCCCCTAGAGGGCATTTTCTTGGCTTGGGACAGGGTGGCCCACTTGGACCTGGTGGCGGTTTCCGCCCCACCATTCCTCCGGCCCCCCGCGGGCCGGAGTTTTGGGCATGGCCCTACTCGGGCCCTGGATCCCCATTCAGGTTTCCCATCCAGCAATTGACCACCGGGCCGTCCGGCCCATCTGGCCCACCTTATACTGGGGGCTCGGAGACTGTTGATGCGCTTCTTGCACGTATTTCCATGCCAGAGGCATCACTGGGCATTGCCCAACCACCTCCCGATGGGGGTTTAGCTGCTGCTTCTATTACGGCCCCTTCGCCAGTCCCGGCAGACACGTCGGCTGTGACTCTCCAGCGGGCCGCCAACAGGGTCGAGCTGCTCGAGGCCATCAGGCCAGCCCAGGCTGGCGCCTCGCAGCTCCCCGCACGTTCGGATTTGCCGGTGGAGAGCAGTCAGGTGTGGCCCCAGAGCTCGATGCCTGTCGCAAGCTCCGATGCCCACCGTGGGCCGGAACCCCCAGTGGGGGCGGCTCACGGGGGTGTGACTAGTTCAACTAGTGACTAGTTCAATTTAGTGCACTGACACTGTCCAGTCACACTGGGGGGGGTACAGTGGCCATGGCCACGCCAGGTTACTGTGGGTGGGCAGTTGCTTCCACACTGCCCTGTTAACTCCTGGTTGCCAAATGGCCCCTCGGTTAGGGCAGGGGTGTCCGCCCCTGGGGGTATGCCAAGTGTCACAGAGGCTATTCAGGGCCCGCTGCACATACCCTTCATTCAACATGTGCCAATGGCGGCTCTGCCAACGGCTGGTTATTCCTTGCCCCTGGGTGATCATCTTTCACAGGCCACGAGGGATAAGATTTGGCAAGGGGAGTACGTTGATATTTTCTCCCTCCTGAATCGTGAGCCCACCAAGGAGGAGAGGGAGGGACAGGATGACCGGGACAAGGAATTGTCCCGTCGTCGTAAGCCACCGCGTACCTGGGCCAATTGGTTGCCGGCATATCTTATATATATGGCGGTATACCTGAGGGCCCGGCCTGATTTGGCCATTCCGATGGTGCAATACCTCGACAACATTTATAGGGCGATGGTTGATTTTCCCGGCCCGTCGTGGTTGGCTTACGATGAGGAATTTAGGATGAGGGTGGCCCTACATCCTGAGATGAGGTGGGATGAGCCCTGCCAGCAATTGTGGCTCTTGTATATGACTCCCACGAGTCCGGTGCCTGGTGATAGGTACCATTGCGGCCATGCCGTGCAGCGGGCAGCTGCGACACAGGTTCCCCGCCAGCCGGCGGGGCAGGGGGTTCCAGCCCACCTGCTGTGTTGGAGCTTCTCAGCTAGCGGCGTATGCAACAAGCGTCAGTGTCGTTTCCGGCACGAGTGTCCCTCTTCCTCTGGCCCTCACGCTGCCTCCGCGTGCCCATGGGCTGGTGGGTCACGAGGCAGAGGTAGGGGCGGGCAGGGGGCAATCAGAGCTCCCTCTTATGGTGCTGGCCACGCAAAAGGCCCCCTCCCCAATTAATATCCCCATGCTAGGACGATGGCTTTCCGCTTATCCTAGACAGGATGATGCAAGGTACCTGCTAGAAGGCTTCCAGTTTGGCTTTCGTATACCATTTAAGGGTGTTCGGGGACCGCAGGATGCCCCGAACTTACTTTCTCTAAAGGGCAATGAGGAGGTCGCTGCACAAAGCATAGCTAAGGAGTTGCAGGCTATGAGAGTTGCGGGGCCCTTTACTGTACCACCATTCCCTAACTTGAAGGTCTCTCCTCTGGGGCTAGTCCCGAAAAAGACCCTAGGTGAATTTCGCATAATCCACCATCTCTCTTACCCTGCGGGTTCCTCGGTCAATGATGCTATTCCTGATGACCTTTGCTCAGTCAGGTATACGTTGTTTGATCAGGCCCTACAGATGGTACGCGCCTGTGGTCCCGGGGCCCTCCTGGCAAAGTGTGATATCAAATCGGCATTCCGATTACTGCCAGTGCACCCCAAGGACTTTGAGCTGTTGGGTTTTCGTTTTCGGGGAAAATTCTATGTAGATAAGGCCATGCCTTTTGGCTGTTCTATTTCATGTTCGGCATTTGAACGATTTAGCACTTTCCTCCAATGGGCCTTTGTTCGCAGGTCAGGGTCCCGGTCTGTAGCCCATTACCTCGACGACTTTTTGTTCGGGGGTGAACGGGGCTCGGATACGTGTACGCGTCTCCTTACTACATTTCAGGCCCTTATGCGGGAACTGGGTGTCCCCTTAGCGCCTGAAAAGACCGAGGGCCCAGCCACCAAGCTCACCTTTTTAGGCATCGAAACTGACACTGTCGCACAGGCATCCAGGTTACCCATGGACAAGGTGGCTCGGATCTCTGCGGCGATTCGGGCACTGATTTCCAAGCGTAAGGTGTCCCTTCATGAGCTACAGGTACTTCAGAGCTACCTCAACTTTGCCTGCAGGGTGGTGACACCGGGCAGAGCTTTTGCCAGGCGTCTGTGTGATGCCATGGCTGGCCTATTAAAATGCCACCACAGGGTCCAGCTCACCAGGGGTATACGGGCAGACCTTTCGGTTTGGCTCATATTCCTCCAGGAATTTAACGGGGTCTCTTTTTGGAGATCGGACCTTATGGTCTGCCCTAAATTTCAAGTACAGTCGGATGCCTCCGGCTCTCTGGGTTATGGGATTTATTTCGAGGGGCGGTGGGCATATGGCCGATGGCCTCACGCATGGCAGGGCATGGATCGTCTCCGCGATCTTACTTTCCTGGAAATTTCCCCATTTTGGGGGCACTAATGCTATGGGGCGATAAGTGGGTCAACTCAGTGGTCCATTTTTGGTGTGACAATGCTGCAGTGGTGCACATTGTAAACGCTCAGACGTCCAAATCCCCTAGGGTCATGGCATTGGTCCATCAATTTGTCTTGAGAAGCCTATGCCTTAATGTGCTGTTCAAGGCCAGACATGTACCAGGCATTAATGACGATATTGCTGATGCTTTATCCCGCCTGCAGATCTCCCGTTCTGTGCCTTGGCTCCAGAAGCAGAGGAATTCCCCTCGCCACTCCCGGCCGAGATTTGGACATTTGGCAAGGAGAGGTGAACTGGGCGATCGGCATGTCTTTGGCACCTCGCACGTGTAAGGCGTATCAACATGCTTTCATACAATTTAGAACCTTTTGTGGGCAACTACGGTTACCCGAAGTGTGGCCAATACCAGTAGACCAGATTTTACAATACATGGTTTATCTTCACGGTCAGGGGCTGGCCCCCCGTACTATAGCCTCTAGGCTTTCGGCACTGGCATTTATGGCCAAGGTGCGGGGCTTCGCCGACTGCGTGAATGATTTCCGCATATGTCATGTTTTGAAAGGGTGGGCACGTGAACGTGGCCGCCGCCCGGATACATGTCACCCAATTTCACCAGAGGTTCTTACCCACCTTGCACGAGGCTGGCATAACTTATGCTATGATAGGTATGAGGTGGCTCTTTTTCACGCAGCTACCACTGTAGCCTTCTTTGGAGCGCTCCACATCAGTGAGTTGGTACCACTGTCTAAGGCGGATGCGTCTTATAGGGCACTGGAACTCGACGATGTCAATGTTACACGAGAGTGGGCTCAGTTGAGGATACGGTCCTCAAAGGTAGATCAGCACGGTGTAGGCAGTGGAGTCAGACTGCTACGATGTTCCATTGAAGACATCTGTCCGGTTGGTGCCCTACATGAGTTTTTGGCAGTGCGTGGTACGCACCCTGGCCCGTTTTTCTGCCACCAGGATGGGTCTCCCCTTACTAAATTCCAGTTTTGGAAGGTGACCGGCATGGCACTTACCAGTGTGGGCCTCCCTGGTGCTCGTTACGGCACCCATTCATTTAGGATAGGCGCCGCGTCTACTGTGGCTGTGTTTGGGTACTCTGAGGCTGATATACGCAGGATGGGCAGGTGGGGATCCATGCGCTTTGCATTGTACATACCCCCCCCTCCATGCATGAGTACCAGTTATGTCATTATTCCTTTTTTCCTTCTTTTAAAGACCCTGTGTCCCCCCGCACACCGGTGGCAGTATGGCTGGTGGGCCACAGTTACGTGCACTGGGCAGCGCAGTATGCTGCGGCAACAGAGTGGGGACCCCATCTCGGGCTCCGTGCAGCCGCACGTATGCGATGGTACGGTAAGCGCGGTATGAGATGGCAGGAACTGTTGCCATTCCTGTTTTCCATCAGGGATGCTGGACCGCCTGATGTCCTTATCCTGCATCTCGGTGGCAATGACCTCGCACAGGTCACTGGCCTCTCTTTAAAATTCACGATTTGCAGGGACCTAGCCTATTTGCATTACGTATGGCCGTCCACGCGGCTGCTATGGTCGGACATGGTGTCGCGACATACTTACATGGGAGGTGTTGACTTCCGTGCCCTTGACTGCGCTCGCCGCTCGGTAAACAGGGCTGTTGCCCGGTTCCTGGCAGACAAGGGCTTGGGGACAGCCATCCGGCACCCTAGGATAGGCTTGCAGGATTATGATCTCTATGCAGGAGATGGGGTCCACTTGTCGGACAGAGGTATGAACCTCTTTCTTGAGGATATGCAAGCAGGCCTGGTGACTGAGCTGACGGTCTGGGGGGGCGGGGCGGTGAGTCATCATGGACGCCTCCCCGTGTGGCGGGTAGCACTGGTAAGGTAAAGATTTATGACCCATAGGTATCCGGCAGGTTCGCAATTGACTGGCCAACACGTAGACAGGTACAGGGGAAATAGGTTTGGGCAGTCAAGGGCGAACCAGGCAAGGGGTGATGGCAGGAGCTTCACAGCCTGCATCACCTTGATATTTAACGGATACACGTCATAGGGTGGGGTCAGTAGATAGTTTATTGACTCTGGTCAACAATTTGTTTGTGTCAACAAACAAATTGATACAAATAGTTACATGTAGCCAATTGCCATTGGCATTTTGGGAGGAACCTTACCAGTGTTACTGCAGCCTGCTTGCCTTAAAGAATTACAATTGGATGATTACACCAATTGAAAGTTATAATTCGGACTAGGGCATTATTCAATAAAAGTGGCCCGATGCCTTTATCCATATACCGGTGTCTGAGTCTTTCTTTGGGGGGTGCGCCTGCAATGTCATATATATGAGAATGAGACTTAATGACTTTGGCAATTATATGCACTCCAAAATTCATTCTTAACACATTTTGATCAGAGCGAAATAGACTGATTTTGTAGGAAACAAAATAGAGAAAAATAAGCTATATAGCAATAGGGAAAACTTTTTCTTTTTTAACTATTTCTGTTCTCAGTGAAGTATCTTTATCTATTTGGAGGACAAAGAGAAATCAAAACAATTACAGCACAAGCATGGCACAAACATTACCCCTGTGGTTATATATGTATCATGCAATAGGGAAAACTTATTCTTTGTTTAGCTATTTCTTAATTTTTTATTAATTTTCAAAATATAATTACAAAATCTAAATAGAAAAAAATTACAATACAATACAAAAAAATCATATGACAATATACAATACAATACATAAAATTCATGCAATAATAAACCATAATAACAAAAAAAATAACAGTACTAAAGATAACACTATACCAATACCTCTACTTAACAAGGTAATACCTCCCCATCCTTCACTAAATCTTAATTGTTATAGCTCAAACAATTATATGCAACTTAAAAATTACATTTACACAATTTTCTTTTTCTTATAGCAATATGTCCAAATTAAATTCATTTATATTTATCTATAATATTCATGTTTAGTTTAGCTATTTCTGTTCTCAGTGATACTTCACTGAGAACAGAAATAGCTAAACAAAGAATATGTTTTCCCTATTGCTATATAGCTTATTTTTCTCTATTTTGTATCCTACAAAATCAGTCTATTTCACTCTGGTCAAAATGTGTTAAGAATGAATTTTGGAGTGCATATAATTGCCAAAGTCATTAAGTCTCATTCTCATATATATGACATTGTTGCCCATCCTGAAAAAATATTTGCCCACCCACATCTAGAATACTGGCTACAACCCAGCTTCAACCTCTTGCCTACCTAAGCAGAGTGATGGTTTCATTGGTGTGGCAATTGCCCACCAGTAAGGGTTTTCTCTAGCCCCTATTTTTCCAGTTTCTCTATTTAACCGTATGGTTAAACAACATTTTAAAACTTCATATCATAATTGCAGTCATACAAATGACAAACAGAGCTTCACATTTTAAATTCTGTAGTTTAAATAATTTCATGTTACCTCTGTTGAAAAAAAAGAATGTAAAATGAATAGATTTATAGATACTGTATATGGAGAGATTTTATAAAAATGTGCCCTATTGAAGGGGAAAGGCCTTCACCTATGTCTGTTCTGGCAGATGTAGGCAACCCCCACCCCTGTCCCACTTTACATGTGACCTTAGTCTGATTTCACATGCACATAGCAATGTCAGATGAGCAGAAACTATAGCGATCTGTAGCAAGGAAGGGTTAGTAGGGGAAATGAAATTCAGCCCCTTCCTTTTCCTTCCAAGCAGCTGATTGGTGAGCATCACAAATTTATTTTTATCACAGTCTAGTGGTGTGAGTGTTAAATAACTAAAGAAATGGTGAATATAAAAAAGCTGCCTTTGCATAATACTAATTTCTGGCTTTCAGCTATACTTCAGAATGTATTGATTTGTAAAATTTTGATGTGACAGTGAAACAAATTGAACCCACCTGCTGAGGGCAGAAACCCACTGGGTTGAATGAATGAAAGCAGCCTCTTAAAATCTCTGAAATGATTACTTTCTCCTCTCACTGCCCTACTTCCTTCCATCACAGTCTTTATTTGTTTGTGCTTTATAGCATTCAAAATCTAGACAATATAAAAAATGGAGAGGGGAAGAAAACATATACACATTTTGAAGCAGTGGCATGTCCATTTAGGAGTAAAATCTCATGAATGATGACATCTTTCTCCTCTCCAGGGCCAAATTCTTCTCTCATTTGTATGGGTAAGTTTGCTTTGGTGTAAAATTGAGAGAAAATTCCTTGCCCCTGCTGTGGCAAAAGAAAATAAAATTGTCGCAGTGAAAAAGCATGCTAGTGGTGAGTTAGGGATTTCCCCACAGAGTAAATTGTTTGTGAAAACTACAACAACCTCTGTGTTTGTCCCCATGTCAGTTACCCCTACTGTGAGTTTATGTTCCAGTGAGCCATCCCAGTTGGAGAATTAACCTGAAAGGACACGGTTGACAAAGTGGTTATTGCATTAAAAAACAACCCAACCATGCCTTTAGTAGAGTTATGTTGAAGTGCTGATCAGATGCTTCCTTTGACAGCCGCCAACAGGGACGGTTTACCACAGAAAACTTGTCACAGATTTTATGGTAAAGGCAGAGTTACACTTTACAAAGGTGTTTGTGAAAACACACCCATCTTCTGTGTCAGAGTTTGGAAAGCTGCTTTGCTAAGGAATGATTTGTTCCTATTACTTGAAAAGGTGTGGTCGATGAGAAGTAAGTTACTGTACATGCTTGTAGAGAGCAAACTGCCCAACAGTAGGTGGGGATAGGAGGGTGTAAGGTTTTTGTTGTTGAGGTTTATACTGATGTAATAAAAAAAAATCCAGAACTGTAGAGGTCTCAAGCAGAGATGGGCTAGAGAACATCATCTGAGGAAGCCATGAGCCCTAAAAGATAAAGATTGTTAAAAGCAAGAAACATGGATGCTAGGCAAGTGAGTGTCATAGACTTATAATTGGGTTGGATAGCAATAGATCTTGGAGATTGAAGTTGAGTACCTACTACACTTTAAGACACCAACATTTCACTCAACTGGAACTGTGCCTATCCTTTCAAGGCAGCATGGTATCCCAGGGATTCATCTATTTATTTTTGCAGTTTTTCCTGGGAAGAAACTACCACAATGATTCTGGGAGTGCTATCTTGCTGCTCTTAGAGATAGAAGGCACCTCCCAGAGAACGACTACTCTCAAGACATTCTTTTAACATTAGTCGGTTGACATGAATCAAGTCAAAGGTAGCTTGTGCTGCTGTTCAATGTCTAGAATTTATTTTTTGTTGATATTAAAGGAGCCAAGGATTTTTCAGCAGCAAACAGCTGTCTTCTACATGAGGTTAATCTTAACCTATAAAATCAAGGGTTAACCGTTGGAACTTCGTATAGGCTCCTTAGCCAGGCCCCACTAACCCACACTCACCATTCGTGCACACGGCCAAACTGGGTACGCAGGTAAATGCAGGATTGAGACTTGTGCCAGGGGGGCAAGAGCCCCACAAACGCGAATAAACTAAATCAACTTCAATACCCAACGTTCTTTGCGCCGCGCTGCACTGCAGCCAATCAGGCTGAGAGGCGCGACCACAAAGAACGCTGAGAAACATGCTGCGGCCAATCAAAAGTGAGCCGCAGAAAAAAATGCAGCACAAACACAAACCACAAACCCATTACTACAATCCCCAGAGTCCTGCGCACCATTACTGTGCATAACGCTGAGGAATCCAGCGTGTGAAAAATTAAAAAAACTCACCGCCTCACAGCCACAAACACCAGCTGGCCTTTTCCCCCTCCCCAACTGCGCCTGAAACTCCCAATCATCGGAGTTTCCCATTTAATATCAGTAGGTGGGGGGCATCCCCTTCTCCGCTGGTTTCCCTGGGGTTGGGAGGTTTGTGGGGACAAAAGGGGTATGTCCCCCCAACCCTTCTGGACCCAGGAGCCCAGGGAGAGTGGATCGATTCCACTCCCACCCCTAAGAAAAACTCCGTTTTTAAAGAGAAGAAACCAAGCGGTTTCTTCTCTTTAAAAATTGAGTTTTTTTAAGGAAGGGGGGAATTGATCCACTCTCCCTGGTTACTGCTGGGGAGGGGGAGTCGGCTTACAGGAAGGAGGTTGAGATGCTGACGGAGTGGTGTAGGGAAAACAATTTATTCCTCAATGTAAAAAAGACAAAAGAGATCATTGTGGACTTTAGAAAATGCAAATTGAACATCCAGCCACTTATTATTGAAGGGAATTGTGTGGAACAGGTCTCGGTGTTTCGATTTCTGGGAATGGAGCTGAGGGATGATCTAGCATGGGGAGCAAACACCAAAGCTCTGATGAAGAGAGCACAGCAGAGGTTATACTTCTTGAGAATCCGCAGGAAGAACAATCTTTCAAAGAACCTGCTGTTGGCATTCTACCACTGTACCATAGAGAGAGTGTTAACCTATGGTCTGTGTGTATGGTTTGGGAGTTGTACAGCTAGAGAAAGAACAATGCTGTCCAGGGTCATAAAGACTGCGGAGCGGATAATCGGGTGTACTCTTCCCACTCTAGATCAAATCTATGCCACCAGGTGTTATAAGAAAGCTGTAGAGATTGCACAAGATAGTACGCACCCCGGGAATGATCTCTTTCAGCTTCTGCCTTCTAGAAGAAGGTATAGGGTCATAAAGACCAGGACCAGCCGCTTGAGAAATAGTTTCTACCCAAAGGCGGTTCTGGCTTTGAATACAGTGCAATGCATTCTATGAGGGAGCTTCTGTATATAGTTTTTAGAGTTTTTAGGGTTTTAGAGTTTTTAGAGTTTTAGAGCTTTTAGGGGTTAAATGTGTATATGTGGGGTGGGAGCATGTTGATCATTTTGTATTGTGTTTAGGTTTTGTTGGGTTGTTAAGTGTCCCCCCCCCCCCCCAATCTTGTTGTTCTGTGCAGGACAATGACAATAAAGATTTATCTATCTATCTAAGACAACTAATTTAAAAAATCAAAAAATTAAAACATTATTCGCTTAGATAAAACAATTTGAAAACATTATATCATACTTTGTTCTTTTATTAATCCTCAAAAACAACAACATAAAAAGCAGATCACAGTTAATAACAGCCAAGCCAAAAGATTTTTACGTAAATAACCATTTTAAAAATTAATATTACAAACAAAGCAATTTTGGAAAAAAATTAACACAATTTAACCTTCCAACACAATTTAAAACAGCCTGGCAACGCCGGGCAACCTCTGCTAGTTGAGTGATAAGACCAATGACAAGATACAGAGTAGATTGTTAAACTATGACCTTGATCCATTTGGAAAGTTTATGTTCACTATGTTGCTGAGCATACAAAATTGATCAAAAACTATGTTTTATGCCTTGAATCAAGAATCCTTTGACACCAGATGGATCACAACCATGAATGTGTGCACTTCCTAATAGGGACTTTGATGCACAATTGGCTGCATGCTTAGCAAAAATTAATGTATTCTTCTGTAACAATTGGCTTCAATAAGGAACAAATGCCTTTTCCCTTGTTTCACCCATGGATTAGAGAAGCCTCTTAGAGAAGACTCTTTGTTCTCATTCCTGTTGAGAAAAACCATATGGTTTAGAAATGGTTTAGAAATGGAGGACACTGAAGAGGCCTGGGGCACCTGTCAGACGCAACTAACAGTTGAAACCTTCCTTGCACTAGAAAAGTCATTGAATACATTGAAAGCTGAAAACAAAATTGCAGCTGAGTGCAGCTACAATGGATGATTATCATAAAGGACAAACTATTTCTAGCAACAAAGGCCCTGAGCATATCAACTCATTCAGTGAGTTGCATTGTGTATAATTCTTGCTTACATTTGCTGTCATGTGCTTTAGTTAAAATTTACACTCTCTTATTGGACATGAGAAGATATTTTTATTTATACCCTCTTTTGTTAGCCATTTGGCTTCATAATAATTAATCAAATCACCAAAGCACTATCATAGTGGGGAGGATTTATTTGCATTATTAAGATATTCTAACATGGTATCTCAATGTGCTAGCAGCTCAGCTACAATATGGGCCTCTTGCTTTATGACAAGTTGCAATTTTCTTGTAATGTTAGCTGAAGTTCATCTGAATAATTATGCTAAATTATAATACAGAGTCCTGCATATGTTGAAATAAACATTAAAATGCATTAAATTGAAGAGAAGAAAGTATTTATTCCAATTTGCATAGGAGAATCCTATGCATTTCCACATATACTGGCCTGAGGCTGTTTTCAGCTGGGGATCTTCTGAAAGGAGACCATTAGAGGAATTTAATTTAATTTAATTTAATTTTCGCGCTTATATACCGCCCACTCAGGTACAACCCGACTCAGGGCGGTTTACATGGAGGACAATAAATGCAAAATAATAATAATAATAATAATAATAATAATAATAATAATAATAATAATAATAATAATAATAATAATAATAATAATAATAATAATACACACATCTCCAGAGATACAGTTACAAAATTTCAGACTACAAAATATACCATTCAGTTACAACAAAATATAAATAAAATATGCACTACAATACAATTTCAAAAGCAAAAATAGCAAAACATTAAGTCCCAGAGAAGAAGAGAGAACAACAATGAATACGACCTCCCTGGCAGTGGGCGGGGTCCGAAGACGCCAGGGGGGAGATGGAATGCCCCTGCGTCCGGCACTGTGCAGGCTTCCCGACGGTGGAGCTGGGGCGGCGTTGGAAGTCCTGCCAGCCCCGCAGCCCTTAAGTCCTCCAGGGGTGGGTGGGAAGTGGACTTTATCCACAAAAGCTAACATTAAAATACCTGTACAGTAGTTAGTTTTAAAGGTGCCACAATGTTGTTCTTTTTTTTCTTTATTATCTGCTATTACTAGACCTAGTGAGTAATTTTGTCGCAATGTGAACAGCAGAGGTTAAATGTTATATTCTTTCAGTTACTGTACTCAGTTTTCTAATCCTGTTTCTCCACTCCACATGCACAGGATCTTTTTTTAAGTGAATGTTAAGGTAATTTGGCCTTATAACTACAGCTCTCTGCACAGTTCCATGGGAATCTTCCATTGCAATGATTTCCATTTAGTAATTTCTAGTGATATAGCCTGTATTAAATGGTATTAAGTACAGTTGTATGTAGAGTCTTTATAACTATAATGTTGCAGATGGTGTTTCACTGCATTTCATTTTTATATGTGCTAACCTTTCCAGGGATTTTTCCTTCTTGCCCCACCTTGGTTCTTCAAAACCTCACTGAAACATTTTCATGAGGCTAGAGTGCCAGTGTCGTGTAGTAGATAGACAGCTTCTTCTTCTTCTTCTAGCATCCAATTAAAATGGCTAGTTCTGTTTTCTAATAATAATAATGACTTTGTGCCATCAACTCAGTTCTGACTTATGGCAACTCTTTCCAGGGTTTTCTAGTTAGAGAAAGGTTCAGATGTGGTTTACCATTCCCTTAGTCTGGAGGTGGATATGGTTTCCCCGTGCCCCGTTGGGCATGGGACGGCCAGGCAGAGGCCGCTTGAGTGAGAAGGCTCCTAGCGGCGGCCTCTGTGGGCAGCCATATCAAGGGGGGTGAATAAATTATAGGGCTACAGGGTTTGATTCACCCAATTAACGTGACCTGACCAGCGGCTCTGCCAGACAGGCAGAACGCTATCTCCTGCATCTCCTGTGTATAATTAGGCAAACATTCTTCCCCCTGGCTTGGCGCTTATCTCGGGCGCAAACAGGGACCATGTTTGCCCAGCCGGTAAGCCCGAAACAATAGGGCTTCCCCTGTCAAATGTTTGCCTGTCATAATTAACTTCCCCTGAAGAGTTTTCCCAATTAACCTGAGTAAACAGGTAACTTGATTGAATCACTGGTGACGGCTTTTTCTACCTGCCTTCTGACCTATAAAAGGTGTGTGTATTTTCCAATAAAGCACTGATCTGATCCTGACTCCTTGCCTCGTATCGCTTATTGATCAGTCTCCTCCGGGACCTAAGCGCCACCTAGCGGCAGATATTCGCAACAGCTGGTGACCCCGACGTGATTTACTCGTGAGTAAGGGACCCCGGAGAGGTCTACTCGTGAGTAACGATCCACGCGGTCCGGTTCTACGCTTGAACCGCGACCCGTCACCCCGGAGGACAGCGCGGCACTCTGACCGGCAGCCAGCCGATCAGAGAAGTGGCCTGCGGCGAGGCATTGCAGAGAGGCATTCCTACAGCTTGCTCCCGCTTTCGAGGAGGTTGCCATAGAGGGAAACGCGTTCCGCTCAGGGCAGGCTGTGAGCCCCTGACATCGCAGAGGCCGTTAGAAGGGCCCGTGGCGGAAGGTCCACGCTCCGAGGTCTACCCCAGACACTAGACGTCCGAACCTGTTGCCTGCAAAGACGCGTCGAACTCGTCCCGAGGAGGAATCTTCAGAGGACCCATCGCAGGTAATATGGGGACTTGTTCTCATAGACCAAGTCCGTCCGCTAGCCAAAGAACTCGTGAGGAAGAGTTCAAAATCCTGGCCAGGGTTTTTCAGTTACGATTTCACAGCAGGGAGCTAGCGAGACTTTTGGCGTACCTCAGGGAACACTGCCTACTTTACCCAGAAGTAGGTACGTTAACCCTGAAGCTCTGGGATCAGATAGGAGACTGCATTCAGCAACCCCCGAAAGCTCCAGGAGGGATAGTTAGTACATGGAGAAAGTGTCGGAGACTCTTAGAGCAGATCGAGCCAGTCCGGGTAGAGGCCATAGAACCCCCATTAGAAAAGCCATCAGACAAGCCAGTCGAACCGACTGCGCCCACGTCACTCTACCCGTCAATTAGCTATCGGCAGAGCAGCGTAGGGAGCCTTCCCGCGGTGACAGCTGCAGACGTCACCGAAGGAACGCAAGGAATGAGAGGCGCTGGCGCTTCTCTGACAGCTCCAGGTTCCCTAGTTGTTAAGAGTGCCCTTCAGCGCACCGCCAAGATCGAGCTAAAGAAGGGGGAATTGTCAGTTGAACAGCTAGCTGAACTTAGGCAAATTTGTCCAATCCGTCTAGAAATGGACGCGCTCACGGGCGCACAGCAGGTAGTGCATTCCCCAGTCCCGTACAAGCTTCTCATGGCTTTACGGAAAGCAATTTCAGAGACAGGGCTCCAAAGTCGTTTTACCAGAGGCACGCTTCAGCAAGTGTGCGAGACCACCATGTGGATTCCTCATGATTGGAAAGCCGTCATGAGGATGATGTTGACCCCTAGCCAGTACATGATCTGGGACAGCGAGTTTCGGCTCGAGGCTCAGGCCAGGGCTGCTAGGATGGGAGGCGCGGTAATCCCTGACCAGCTATATGGTTCAGGTGCCTTTGAGCCCATCAACGCTCAGATCAACCTGCCTCTCGCCACCCTAGAGATGTCAGCCGAAGCTGCCTATAGGGCATACTTCAAGGTCCCGGCATCTGGCAAAACGGCCAAAAATTACACCGCTATCAAGCAGGGAGCCCAGGAGCCCTACATGGACTTCATCAATCGCCTGGAGGAGGCAATTAGCAGGCAGATTGATAATGAGCAAGCCCAGCAAGAGCTCATGATCAAGCTAGCAAAGGACAACGCCAACTTGGACTGCCGTAAAATCTTGCAGTCCCTGGGCAATCGCCCTGACATAACCTTAACGGACATGATCCGAGCATGTTCCGACGTTGGCACAGACTCTTACAAGATGGGTCTGCTAGCGGCAGCGGTGCAGGGGGGGAAAAGATCTCATGGCAATGGCAAGGCCAAAGGGGCATGCCACTCCTGTGGCAAGGTCGGACACTTCGCTAGGGAGTGCCGATCCAAGGGAGGCGGACAAAAGTCCGGCCGTCCCAAGGCTCCGAACACCCCCTGCCCGAAGTGCAAAAAGGGCTATCATTGGGCCAGGTTTTGTCCGAGTTCGGGAAACCGGAATCCGGGCATGTCTCTGGCCCCAGTTCAAACAGAGGCTTCCTTCAACCAGATCCAGAACTCCCCAGAACTAGACTAGGTGCTAGGCACATTCCAGACATTACTAGGGGCACAGGCCAGCCCCAAGGGTAGCACAGGGCTAGAATTGGCTTGCCAGGCGGACGTTACATGCGATCTGCCAGGCACAGTCTATCTAGTCGATTCTCAGTACATGGGACCCCTACCCAGAGGCTTTATAGGCTTAGTTTTGCCCCGTAGTGTAGCTGGAGCCTGCGGAATTTTCATAATTCCAGGAGTCATTGACTCGAATTTTTTAGGCGTTCTCCAGGTCCAACTTTGGACACACCTGCCCCAAATTATCCACAAGGGAGAGACCTTAGCGCAACTAATCATGGTTCCTTGTCACTCGCCAGCAGGCAACCCGAGAAGGCTCGGTGACAGCTCAGAGCCCGGTTCAACAGAGCGCTCGAGCGCGAGTGAGGCAGTGCAAGGATACCAGGTCTTAGCGACAGTGGAGACCAGCATTGAGTGGAAGCAGCGCCCCGTTATCGAGGTATTTTTGAACAAAAGAGTGTTCTCAGGGTTACTCGATACCGGAGCGGATGTGACCGTGATAAGCAGAAGCCAGTGGCCAAGGGAGTGGGCCATTGAGCCGGTCTCCGATGTGTGGGGGGTAGGTGGCGTTCAGGAAGCGTTTAGGAGCTGAGAGTGGGTAGAAGTCACAATCCCAAGGGCTGACGGCACGGCGGTGATTCGGCCGCACATTCTTGACGTGCACGTCAATCTTTGGGGGCGAGACATTCTCCAGCAGTACGGTGCCACTCTTACCTTCGGGTAATGGCGTTGCCACTTAAATGGCTCACCGATACTCCGGTCTGGGTAGAACAATGGCCGGTAGTGGGAGAGAAATTAGTTGCCCTCAAGCAGCTAGTGCAAGAACAGCTAGACGCAGGACATATAGAACAGTCCACAAGTCCTTGGAATTCGCCAATTTTTGTTATTAAGAAAAAGTCGGGGAAGTGGCGACTCCTCCACGATCTCAGAGAGATCAATAAATGCATTCAGCCGATGGGTCCGCTTCAATGCGGCATCCCAAATCCTAATATGATTCCCGAGGGGTGGGAGATTCTAGTCATAGATCTCAAGGATTGCTTTTATACAATCCCCTTAGACCCCAGGGACCGGGAAAGGTTCGCCTTTACAGTGCCGGTTGTGAACCACAGCGAGCCCACGCAGCGTTACGCGTGGAAATATTTGCCACAGGGCATGCTCAATTCGCCCACCCTGTGCCAAATTTATGTTCACAACGCGCTGGCAAAGTTCCGAAGCCTTTACCCGAAAGCTATTGTGTGTCACTTCATGGACGATATTTTAGTAGCGCTGCCGCAACTCGGTAGCGCAGTGTTTTCTGACCTCCAGGCCAGCCTGGGGGACAAGGGTCTACTCATTGCCCCGGAAAAGGTGCAGAAGACCGAACCCTTTTCATACTTGGGTCATCGGCTTCTCCGTTCCTTTGCCGCACCGGTTTTACCCCAGATAGCTTTACAGGACTCAGTCACCCTGGTAGAGTTACAGCAAGTTTTAGGAAACATCAATTGGGCCAGACCGTATTTCCGATTGGATACGGATCTTCTGAAACCGCTCTTCTCGCTGCTAACTTTAGGTAAGCAGCCGGCAGACCGGATAAAAATTTCTCGAGACGCGCGCTTGGCGCTCGAGAGAGTGAACCAAGTTCTCAGCCAGAGGTGGGTGGATAGGATCGCCCAGGGGCCTTATGCCCCAATCCTGAATTTGTACATCGTACGGTCAGGATCCATGTTCACCGGGGCGCTAGGCGTAGACTCAGAGAAGGGAGTGAAAATTGTGGAGTGGGTCTACTTGCCTAACACATCATCACGGAACATTGTTCCGCCCCAAGAGTTGGTTTCCGCGGTGATTTACCGCGGCAGGCTGAGAGCTAGGGACATTTCAGGAAATGATTTGGCCAAAATTGTGGTTCCTTTCACCAAGGAACAAATTCATCAGTTAATGCAGCTAGGTGATTCGCTTCCGATAGCTCTGGAGGGTTTCACTGGGAGTTTAGCATACCATTTGCCCAAAGATCCTAGGCTCGTTTCACTACAGACAGGCACAGTCAGCTTGTTCGAATTGCTCTCGCTGGTCCCACTTCAGGGGGCCAAGACAGTTTTTACCGATGGGGGACGCACATATGGTGTCCTGACCTGGCAGGAGGGCGAAGCTTGGCGCACGCTGCTAACTCTTCCACAGAAGTCCGCTCAGCGGGCAGAGTTGGCAGCCGTGAACCTTGCCTTGCGCACCTTCGCCCAGGAACGTTTAAATATCATAACTGACAGTCTGTATGTTAGGAATTTGTTGCACAGTCTACCGGGAGCTTACATCACTCCCACGATAGACAAGAATTTGCTTAGCCTGTTTCTCACCGCTCAATTTCATTTGCGAAACCGCACGGAGCCGCTCTATATTGCCCACATCCGAAGTCATCAAGACCTACCGGGTCCGATTTCCGCGGGCAATAGCAGAGCGGCCGCGGCCGCAAAGGAAATTCAGCAACGTTCGGTTTTGGGTGTTTTTACTACTCCGATCCAAAGTCATGCCTTTTTCCACCAAAATGCCAAAGCACTTGCCCGACAGTTCAATCTGCCACTTTCCCAAGCCCAAGGCATAGTCCGCTCTTGTCAGCATTGTGCAGGGGTGCCGGGGGGGCCCTCGTGGGGGGTCAACCCACGGGGGACAGAGGCCAATCAGGTGTGGCAGATGGATGTCACGCATGTGCCGCAGTTTGGTAGATGGCAATACATGCATGTGTGTATTGACACTTTTTCCCAGTTCGTTTGGGCCACAGCGCAGAAAGGGGAAACTGCCTCCCACGTGGAGCAGCACCTCCTTTCCTGCATCGCGGCGATGGGCAAGCCGCGGCACGTGAAAACAGATAACGCCCCGTCCTACTGCTCCAGGCAGTTGGCCGCCTTCATGGCCACATGGGACATCAAGCATACATTTGGGATTCCCTACAATCAGCAAGGGCAGGCGATTGTAGAACGGGTCAATCGGACGCTAAAGTCCTACATTGACAAACAAACAGAAAGGGGGGAGCCACCAGCCCTCCCCAAATCACAGGGACAGGCACAGTTTTGCTTAAATAAGGTATTGTTCACTTACAATCACCTTAATGTTTTTTCGGACTGTACGCTGCAGGAGAAGCATTTCCGCCGTTCGGAAGCTCTCCCGCGACCTATGGTCCGGTACCGAGTGCCACCGGATCCTTCTTGGAGGGGCCTGGTGCCGCTCATAACATGGGGGAGAGGGTATGCTGCAGTTATGTCCCCTACAGGTGTCGTTTGGATTCCAGCTCGGTGCGTCAAGCCCTACTTGGAACCACATGGCGCGGACACAGACCGACCAGAGCCCGATCCCGGAGATGGAGGACCTCACTCTGACCGAGGGGACCCGCCGGGAGAGACCGCGGTCGCGGACGACACCACCGAAGATAACCTGGGGGATGGTCAAGACCCTCTGCCATGATGCCCAGCATGCCATCCAGCGCGAGGAAAAGGAGCTGACACCGGAGAGCTTCGTTGTTGCAGTTTTCGCCCAGATCCATGCCAACTCCATGGCAGTCATCATCATCCTGACCCTCACCCTGCTTTTGGGGGGAGGCGTTCAGGCCGCCTCACTGGAGGCCAGCGATTTAATGCCGGGCGGAGACCTCTCTGCCCGCATGCAGTACAACATTTGGGAAAGGTTGGCAAGCCTTGTCAACCAGTCCGATTTTTGCCTCAGACAGGACGTCGGTTCTGCTTCAATCCTCAGCACCTGCCTCATCCCGGTGTGCCATTCTCCAGGCGCACACCCCCGGGATGGGGACTGGCTGGTGAAGCGATTCTTCAGCCCGTACATCCCAACAGCTTCCTCGGAATATGCTCGTTGGGAGATGCGGCTAACCATGACTTTACCGGCTGATGCGGCCACTCTCCACACTCCTCGAGTGGCGGTCAGCCCGAACTCTACCTGTGGCCGAATTTACGGTTGCTCCGGAATCGGCCGAACCCGGCGCCGATGCCTCGATGTAGGCAGCGGCAATTGGACTTGCAGTAACCCAGTGCCACGCGGCACACCATATGCACACATCACCCTACCATCTGGATGGTTTTTCACTTGTAACCAGTATACGTTTAATTACATTCCTGCCAATATGTCAGATGCTATTTGTTGTATTAGCCGGTTGACACTCTTGCTCCCCACTAAGGATATGATTGCCCCAAGCCCCAATGTTCCTAATGTTTCCAATGTATCTAATGTACCTTCGCTCATACGGCACACTCGCACCACTACGTTAGACAGCTCATGTGAAAGCAGCTTCAGGGTAATGAGACCTGCCGAGTATCTCTCCTTGGCAGTCAGCATCTTTGGCGTGCCAGGCTTAGCCGTCGGCAACGCAAAGAGGATTGGTCGCTTGGCTTGCGGTTTAGCAAAGGCCATCAACCATACCTCCTCAGCGATAGCGCTCCTCAATCAGGAGCAGGCGGAACTTCGCCATGCCATTCTCGATAATTGAGCGGCTATCGACTACCTCCTACTGCTTCACCACTTGGGCTGCGAGTCTTTTCATGGTATGTGCTGCTTTAACCTTACGGACAACTCTCGTAAGATTCAAAGCCAGCTCACAGATCGTCACGCCATAGTGGCTGGCATCACCGAGGGCTCTGCATGGGGGGCTTGGTGGAGCTCACTATGGAAATGGATGTGGTCGTGGATCCCATGGGGGTGGCTTCAGACGGTAATCAAGGTTGTGGTGGGGGTAGTCATACTAGGCATCACAGTCTGCTGTCTTGCTCAATGTATTCCCCCACTAATCTCAAGATGCCGCTGGAGAAGGAAACCCCGTGATGTCATTCCAGACCAACAGCTGGTGCCGCTTCTGCGCAGGGTCGCTGGTCAGGCTCTTAATATAAATAAGTAAGGGGAGATATGGTTTCCCCGTGCCCCGTTGGGCATGGGACGGCCAGGCAGAGGCCGCTTGAGTGAGAAGGCTCCTAGCGGCGGCCTCTGTGGGCAGCCATATCAAGGGGGGTGAATAAATTATAGGGCTACAGGGTTTGATTCACCCAATTAACGTGACCTGACCAGCGGCTCTGCCAGACAGGCAGAACGCTATCTCCTGCATCTCCTGTGTATAATTAGGCAAACATTCTTCCCACTGGCTTGGCGCTTATCTCGGGCGCAAACAGGGACCATGTTTGCCCAGCCGGTAAGCCCGAAACAATAGGGCTTCCCCTGTCAAATGTTTGCCTGTCATAATTAACTTCCCCTGAAGAGTTTTCCCAATTAACCTGAGTAAACAGGTAACTTGATTGAATCACTGGTGACGGCTTTTTCTACCTGCCTTCTGACCTATAAAAGGTGTGTGTATTTTCCAATAAAGCACTGATCTGATCCTGACTCCTTGCCTCGTATCGCTTATTGATCAGTCTCCTCCGGGACCTAAGCGCCGCCTAGCGGCAGATATTCGCAACAGGTGTCCTTGAACTATGTAGCTTGCTCATGAATATGAAAGTTGGCTCTTCTCCATGGAGCCATTGTGGGGAATTGAACTCCCAACCTCTGGCTCTGCAGACAGATGTTTAAACCACTGTTTTCTAGAGCATGGAAATTTACTTTGTTGTGTATTAAGGTAGAATTGCAAGTTGCTCAGGCAACGCTTTGCAAGAACAAATGGCAGTTTCTCGCCATCCAAATTAGGAGCAAATGTTGGCGTGCAATTCCCTCTCTGGGCGTGCTCATTATGCTAATTAGAGTTCTGTGGTTGGTTACAACTTTGGATCCTGTTCCTGATTGGTTAATACTTATATATCTTGTTATGATTGGTTGGTTATGATTGTCCGGCGGGTTACTACATTGTAACAAGGAGTCACTGCCGGGGAGACACTATAAAAAGTCCCATGGGTAAACAAGGGTGGGGTCAGGCCGGATCTATACTTCCCATTACCGCTGCAGGTTAGCCAACGTCAGGCTAAGCCTGGATCTCCTCTATATGCTATCACGCAAAAGTGTAGCTTAGTCACTGCCTCTACGGTAGAAACACGAGGGATCGATTACATGGGACTTGTGTAGACATCTGTTGTCCGGAATGCCTTGTAAAACTAACCAGAAAGACTGTTCGATAAACTCCGTTATTGTTCTGTTCATCGTTGCCTGGACTATTGCTTCTAAGGGCCGGTCACGACAAACTTCCAGACTCCTTCAGGTAGCTTAGTCACTGAAAATTCTAGCTCAATAAAGTGATACTTCTAAATTGCATTATAATCTGTTGTGAAAAACAGCAAGCAGGTAACTCATTTGTGTTATTTAGCTGTGTGGCTTCACTGTGCAAAGCTAAGAGATAATGATAATTCCCAGGCCTTTGTACAACTCAACATCTAATGAAGTTTGTTCAGTGGACATTGATGACCAGCTAATGTTTCTAGAACCTGAAATGCCAGTCAGATCCATCTTGCCAAGATGGCAGTCTAATGTCAGTGTAGCAAGAGGAAAGGAAAGAAATACTAGTTTGCTTGTGTATATACATATATACATCTTTCTGGCCTGAGAAACAGAATCTAAGGATTTTTTTGTTTTTGTTTTACAGTTGGCTGGCAAAGAAATATAAAGTGTTGTTGCTTATTGGGGGAACAGTGAGATTATGCTTATTTAGGAGTGTACAATTTTCTTAAAATTCTTTCCAAGTTTCTGCAGAGCAGGTTGCCATGGAATCATCATCATCACCACCGTCCAATCTTCATTTCAAAACATAGAAGATGCCAACACATTTACTTGGCATTCTATTTAGCAGGCATCTGGTCTTAGTACTGCTAAGTGTTCACATTTACCAAGCTAGACATGTGTCTCCATAACATTTAGTTAAGCCAGAAGTACAGAGGATTATTAAGCAGAAACATTGCTGTTATGCAAAATGGGAAAGTCTCCATTCAGACATTTGTGTGTGGAAGGCAGATATATGATTAAATATTTTAGAAGTCACCAGACTGTATTTTCTACATCACTGACTTCTCCATATTTCAATGCACAGAGTATAATTTATAAACATAATGTCAGAAGCCTTAATTTAGAAGTCACTTTCTCCAAGTACTGTATTTTGATCAGTATTTTAAACAGATTTTTTTAAAGTTAAATAGTAACTCTACCACAAAAGTACTGCATTTCATCTTTGGAAAATTGCATAAAGAGAGGCAAATTCATGTTCATTTTGCTGCTACATTGCCAGGTCTTCTCTTTAAAGATGTTGTTTAGTTGCATTCAGCCCTCCTAACGCTGCTTCTTCATAAATTAATTAAATTAAATTAAGATAAGACATTCATCACGTTCTCTGGCCTTTTATTAAAATTTCAAGATGGCAAGTGGTGTGACACAAAATCAAAACATATGAAATATAATAAAAATAATGAATTAAACTGAAACTACAATAGAAATGTTGGTGTTGATATAGTCTGGGATATAATCAGAATACAGTAAAACCCCTACTTACATAAAAAGTCCTTTCCGTAAGCTTTTGCTTAAACGTTTTTTATGTATCTTGAAGCAAACCCATAGGAAAATTATTTTTTTATGTAACTCAAAGCAAGCCCATAGGGAAAATATTTTTTACGTAACTCGAAGCACACCCATAGGAAAAATGAAATTTTTGTATAACTCGAAGCAAACCCATAGGAAATCATGTTACATAAATTTATGTAAATTGGGACATTTATGTAAATCGGGACATGGTTTTAGCACAAAGTCATTATGTAAGTCGAATTGTATGTCACTCGGGGCATATGTAAGTCGGGGTTTTACTGAAATAATTCTTCTTTCGTGTCTAGGTCAGATGTGAAACTGCCAAAATGAAGCCACCTTTTGGTGAGTTCATTCTGCAGTTCCCTTCGCCTGACCTAGTGTGAGAAAGATTAGCCGGCAACATAAGGTTGCCATTACCAGGTTAATGGTTAAAAAAATCTAGAATCTTCAAGGAGGCTCTTTCTGTGTACCACATAACAACAACAACAATAAAAATAGTAATCAAAAATATGGGGATGCATTTAAATATCTGAAGCCAGCTTGACAACTGGAAGGTTGGCAGGTCAGCAGTTTGAGGCCTGAATGCTGTGGGACGGAGTGAGTACCCATCATCTGTCTGTCCCAGCTCCTGCCAACCTAGCAGTTTGAAAGTAAGAAATTGCAAGTTGATAAAAAGGCTCCGCATCAGCTGGAAAGGTAACTATGTTCCATGCACTTCTGCTTCTAGTCAGGCCTGCCACTTAACTATAGAAATGTCTGCAGACTAAGTGGCTTGAATGTCTTGCTGAGTGGGAAAGGCAATAGGAGGGGCAGACCTATTGTTTTATTGTGGAGACTGGAAGGTCAGGTTTTGATACTTGGGGACACGAAAGGAGCCTCATTTGGGCATCCCCTAAAAATCCTTTCAACCCAGAGTAATCTCTGACATGAAATAATAATAATTATTATTGTGAAAAACAAACAAAATGTGTTAAAACTGTACAAAAATGAGCAAAGCAGATACGATATGCAAGCTAAGTTCACTCTGAGGCAGAAGAGGCTTTTATGTAGTTCTTTCTTTAGTGCACAGCTATAAACACACAGGAGAATTTTACTTTTTGGTGTAGGAATTGCCACGGCAACAGTGCAGATAGAATTCCTGCCAGCAGATGATGCTATTGCTACAAAAATAAACGCATATCAGCTTTTGTTTAAAAGTACAATGTACAAAAACTATGGTGCTTATCGCAAAAGGTCATTGTTTCATCAAACAGATGCAACATAAAACCGAGCAAACTATATCATCTTTTAATGTCTTGCTCACTTGGAAGGGCCAAAGCCTTCTTTGCCCTGCCATTTGGTATCACAAAAAAGTCAAGGAACTAAAGATTTAAGGGATGTGGCCGGTGAAAAAGCTTTTGTCCGCCAACAATAAGTTGGTAAAAGAGAGACAAGTAGGGAACGATTTGAATATTATTGGGTGGTTTGACATTAAGTTATAAAGGATTTCTCTTTGTTTGTCTGAAAAGGTATGTGCAACTAAAAGCTAGAGACACAGAATTTGGACACCACTGACCTCACAGCTAGGTTCTCAAAACTAATTCTGTTAGTACCCTGTTGTGTATGTAATGTTGTGTTGATGCATTTGGACAAATGATCCTCCATGGACATCACCAGATGGCCAACACTGAAACCAAATTGATTACATACTCTGCAGCCAAAGATGGAGAACCTCCATACAGTCAGCAAAAACAAGACCTGGAGCAGACTGTGGCTCAGATCACAACCTACTGATCACAAAATTCAGGCTTAGACTAAAAAAAATAGGAAAAACAAGGAGACCAGACAGATATCACCTAGACAGCATCCCTAAAGAATACACGGTGGAGGTGATGAACAGATTTAATGGCTGAGACTCGGTAGAAAGAGTGCCAGAAGAATTATGGACGGAGATGAGGGACATCATGCAGGAAGCAGCAAAGAAAACCATACCAAAGGAGAGGAGGCGTAAGAAAGCAAAGTGGTTGTCTGACGAGGCTCTTGAAATAGCAGAGGAAAGAAGGAATGCAAAAGTAAAAGGAGAAAGGAAAAAATACAATCATTTGAACACAGAATTTCAACAAAAAAAAGCAAGGAGAGATAAGGAAAACTACCTAAAAGAACAGTGCAGAGAAATGGCTGAAAACAACAAAAGAGGCAGAACCGGAGATCTTTTCAAAAAAATCGGGGAAATCAAGGGAACATTTAAAGCAAAAATGACAATGATAAGGGACAAAGATGGAAAGGAGCTAGCTGATGCAGAAGAAATTAAGAAAAGATGGAAAGAGTACACAGAGGAATTCTACAAAAAGGACCTCAACACTCCTGATAATCACAATGATTAAGAATTTGAACTTGAATCAAAAATCAAGCAGAAATCCGTCCATAGGTAAGACTCAAGGTCTCAAGTATAATGATATAATATGGTGGTAACATGAAGTCTTTATATTCAGGTGTAAAGATAAACTTAAAGTCCTTTATTTCAGGTAAGTAGATATGAAAATAATTCAAAGTTCTAATCCAAGTAAAGAAAACCGAAGCTATCTGGTGTATAACTATTGATCATTTCATCCCGCCCACCTGAAAAGAAACATCCCGTTTAGCCTCCTGTCCAGGGCAAAGAGAAATTCTACCCTTAACAAGGATTTTGTAGATTCAGCAGGCACGATCAGCCGATTCTTGAAGGATAAGGGCTATCCAGATAGTGTTATAGATCATCAGTTTAGGAAAGTTAATATGACTCCTAGGAGTCAATTCCTAACTCAGAGTAAAAAGAGCACCTTTTCTCGCTTACACTGCTCATTTGATTATTCCCCTTTGGCTATTAAAATTCAACAGGCAATCACTAAATATTGGAATGTGGTGGAGGATCTGCCAGGATGTGCTCGAATTCCTGTATTTGGATTTAAGAAAACTAAAACTATTGGCAACCACTTTGTGAGTTCTGACTCTCGCTCCCATCATTCCCCCCCCCCCCGATCATACGGGGACATTTCCGTTGCGCTGGCTCCGCAGCCTGTAGGTTTGCATTAGAAGTTAAATCTGTTGCGATACCGGGTAAAGATTATGAACACAAATTGATGGGGTGTACTAATTGCAACTCTGATAACGTTATTTACGCTATAATTTGCCCCTGCAATAAAATTTATATCGGTTTAACTGGTTGGCCACTGAAAGTTTGGGTGTTGGAACACCGTTCCCGAATTCGCAGCCAAGTCATGACCGCTCCTCTTGTATCTCACTATGTAGAAAAAAATCATTCGGAAGATGACTTAAAATTCTTAGCTCTGGAAAAACTTCTACCCAAAAATATGAAAAAACTGACATGAACAAACTGTTGAAGCGCAGAGAAGCTCATTACATTCACCTGTTTGATTCCCTTATGCCTCGTGGTCTGAATCATGATTTAGATCTTACCTGCTTTCTGTAAATGCTTAGTGATGAGTTTCCTTTGAGGATATTAGTGAGAACCCAGCTGGGAGCAACAGAGTGTATAAATGAGTAAGGTTTTTACTTGGAAACAACGTCATAGGCACACAAGAATCAACCCAGAGGCCGAGACGCAGCATATATTGAAATAATATTACCTAATTACCTGGAATAATACTTTATTAGAGAGGTAAGAATTGGGGGAATTCTGGTCTTTTCACAGTATACTGATATGTATTATATTGTATGTAAATAGTGTATTATAGAGCATGTAATAATTATGGTTTTGTGTATATTTTTCCATAGAAAACCCTGTTGAAACGCAACCGGATAGTTTCGGATACACCGGATAGCTTCGGTTTTCTTTACTTGGATTAGCACTTTGAATTATTTTTATATCTACTTACCTGAAATAAAGGACTTTAAGTTTATCTTTACACCTGAATATAAGGACTTTATGTTACCATCATATTATATCATTATACTTGAGACCTTGAGTCTTACCTACAGACGGATTTCTGCTTGATTTTTGATTCATATTCACCGTCTGGCCATTTTCTGTATTCCTGTGAATTTGAACTTGAGCCAGACATCCTGGAGAGCGAAGTCATAAAGGCCCTAAAGAACACTGCAAACAACAAAGCTAGTGGAGATGATGGTATCCCAGTTGAATTTTTCAAAGCGCTAAAAGATGATGGCATCAAATTACTGCATTCAATATGCCAGCAGATTTGGAAAACAAAACAGTGGCCACAGGATTGGAAAAGATCAGTATACGTTCCAATCCCAAAAAAGGCAATGCCAAAGAATGTTCAAACTATCGAACAATTGCACTCATCCCACACGCCAGCAAGATGATGCTCAAGATAATACAGGATAGACTTCAGCAACATGTGGAGAGAGAATTACCAGAGGTGCAGGCTGGTTTCAGAAGAGGCAGGGGGACTAGAGACCACATTGCCAACATATGCTGGATCATGGAGAAAACAAAGGAATACCAGAAACAAGTTTACTTTTGTTTTATTGACTACACTAAGGCATTTGACTGTGTGGACCACAACATGATGTGGCAAGTAATTAAAGAGATGGGAATACCAGAGCACCTCATATGCCTCCTGAGAAATCTGTACATGAGTCAAGAAGCAACAGTTAGGACAGAACACGGAATGACAGAGTGGTTTAGAATAGAAAAAGGAGTAAGACAAGGCTGCATTTTGTCACCCTGCTTTTTCAACCTATACACAGAGCACATAATGCGCAATGCAGGGATGGAGGAATCACAATATGGGATTAAAATCACTGGGAGAAACATCAACAATCTGAGATATGCAGACGACACCACCCTAATGGCAGAAAGTGAGGAAGACCTAAAGAATCTCTTGATTGGGCTAAAGGAGGAGAGTGCAAAAGCTGGCTTGAGACTCAATATCAAGAAAACCAAGATAATGGCAACAGGCCCAATCAGTTCCTGGAAAATAGATGGGGAAGAAGTAGAAGCAGTGACAGATTTTACCTTCTTAGGATCAAAGATCACTGCAGATGGGGATTGTAGCCATGAAATAAAAAGGCGACTGATTCTTGGGAGACAAGCCATGAGAAACCTAGGGAACATAGTGAAAAGCAGAGACATCACATTGCAAACAAAAATTAGAATAGTCAAAGCAATGGTATTCCCAGTGGTAATGCATGGATGCGAGAGCTGGACAATCAGGAAGGCTGAACGCAGAAGAATAGATGCCTTTGAAATGTGGTGTTGGAGGAGGGTTTTGAGAGACCCATGGACAGCGAGGAGAACAAATAGGTCAATCTTAGAAGAAATTAACCCTGACTGCTCATTGGAAGGTCAAATAGTAAAGATGAAGCTAAAGTACTTTGGACATCAAATGAGAAAGGAGGATTCACTTGAGAACCTTGATGCTGGGGAAAGGTGGAGGGCAAGAGAAGAAGGGGCATCCAAAGATGAGATGGATAGATGGTATTGTGGACACAATGGGCACAGAGCTGGGTGGGCTGAGGAGAATGGTGGAGGATAGAGGCGCCTGGAGGAAAATGGTCCATGGGGTCGCAAAGGGTCGGAGTCGACTGTGTGACTGAACAACAACAAAAAACAGAGTTGAAGTATCCCTCCATGACCGTTGGGAATAAGAATAGTTAAGTGGTTCCTCCTCTGCTCATTTTGCTGTTGGCAACAATAAACTGGTAAAAACTGAGTATCAGAGTGGGGAGAGTGGGAAAGAGAAAGACCAATCTATACCTATAAATCTGTGCGTTAACCGTTGTGATTTGACAAAGGATGTTTAGCCAGGCCCCACTAACCCCGACCGAGCATTCGTGCACTCGCCCGAACTGGGTACGGAGGTAACTGGGGGTTGAGAAATGCACCAGTGGGGCAGGAGCCCCCCAAACACAAGCAAAGGAAAAGTACTCAATTTCCCAACATTCCTTGGGCCACAACGCGCCACAGCCAATCAGGCTGAGAGGCGCGAGCAAAAGGAACGTTCGGAAACGCGCCGTGGCCAATCAAAATTAAGCCACAGGAAAAAAACCGCTGCACAAACGGTAAACACAAACACCAAACTACAAGCCCCAGCGTCCTGCATGCCATGAGCGTGCAGAACGCTGAGGAAGCCAGCGTGCGAAAAATAAAAATAAAAAACGCAGCGCCTCACAGCCACAAAAAACAAACAGAACTCCTGTATTAGAAGCTCACATTTCTCACTGCAGTTGTGTGATCAGTGGGGAGGAAATGTAAAATAGCTTGATTTAATCTGTTTTTTTGCTAATGTGGTCATGTCCTGAGGGAGAATAAATTCATAGCAATTATTATGAAAACTCTCTGTTCCAGCCAGTCTAATCTTGTGCTCCTCTGGTTGTAAATGTAATACTAACTGAGAACCAAGCCTAATTATTTAGTTTGAGAAGTGCTTGCCTAGTTTGCATTGTTTGAGATTATGGTTAGTATTATTAGTTGACAACACACACTAGCAGTTCTTATAGTATGGTAAAAGGCTCTGTTCTAACACATAAGTGGCTGACAACAGGTCTGTGATAAGGGTAAGGGACAGTACAAACAGGAAGTTACATCTCTACTACTTTATTCATTTCCAAAACCTGTTTTAATTACCAAGCAGAAGAATGAAAGCTGTAATAGTTTTCAAACAAGGTGTTTAAACATTTTGTAGCTAACCTTTTAAAAATAAGTGATTGTAGCCTAATTTGGAAGGGGCTAATCTCATCCTGAAAATCAGAGCCTCAGAACATCAAAGACCACTTTAACGATCCTTTGCTTTATTATCCAGATTTTACCACTGAGGATTCAGATAATTTCCCAGCATTCATCTTTTTCCTCTTAATATTTTGTTTCTGGGGTAGGCTGGCTAGTTCCTGGTTGTTGTTTTTTTTTTAAATAGAAGCATTTCTTTCTGGGAAGCAGAGATATGCCAACTTCTGTCCTAGGGAAACAATAATTGTCTACTAAACTTTAAAGATCTAGTTATTCAATTTAAAAAAAGACAAAGTGTAATTTGCACTACTAGCTTTAAAAATCTGGGAACAAAGAAGCAGTTGTATGACGTTAGGATAATACATCAAGACACAGCTTATTTTTGTAGTGCTTTTCTTATTAATAGCTTTTGTAGCTAATTTCATGTGCTCATCACTGATGCTTTAGGTAAAAATTGCTCCCATATAAGACTGTGGCTAAATTTATCACCCATCTACACTATTAAAAGCTCAGGATTTGCTCAATTTATAAAATGGGTAAATTTTAATTTATTATCTATCTGTTCATGCCAGAACAACTCATTTGGGCTTCTCCCCATGAAATCAGTTGTGATTCCTTCTTGCTAAAGATGAGGATGTGTCTGTTGGTAGCATGTCAGTGATGTAGGCAGTTGTGTTGTGATGTTTAGGCCTGGGAGAACATGCCTTCATGTTCTTTCCTCTCTTCTGAACATCTTCTGACTTTTTAAAACTTTGAGATTAGCACTAGAGCAGTCTTTCACTTTATCTCTGAGTCAATAACTGAGCAGGTCAGGAAGGCACAAGGAATGAGTTTTCTCCCAAGAACTTGTCTTTTTATTGAGAGAACATAAAAGAATTGGCAGAGGAAGGACCAGAGGAAAGAAGGGGAACCGTGAGCAAGTTGCAAGTTTGTCCTTCATTTGTTTCTAGTTGTTCCAGATTCTACACAGAAAGCTGTTGTTTTGGCTGTTGTTTAGTTTTGCCATGAAGAAAACCCTGGTATTAATAATAAAAAACTTTTTCTTTATAAAATTAGGTGACAGATGCAAAAAAGAGAGAAATGGGGAAATCATGAATGAGAGATTTTTGAATCCAGTGGGTGGAGTAAGAGTGTTAGCAATAAGAGAACAGCTGCAAATTTAAATAATCAAAATAAACTGAGAACGAATGCTGTGAAAATATAAATATCTGCTGCTTTAAATGCCTTCATTTTTAGACATTTATTCACAGTTTACATAATTAAGGATGATAATATTGACAATTTACAAACAGGATAAATACAGCAAAGGATGAGAAGAATGAGTAATCATATTGCAAACCTAGCAATGATATGACTTTACATATTTGTTTCAATATGTTTCTTTAAGGGTTAAAAGAAAACAGTAAGAACTTTCAGGGAAAAGATGATTAATTTATCTCTTTATCCAGTGTGAGTTAAGTTGTAATTATATTGTTCATTCTTAGGTATACCATTATGGGAATATACCCTCCAAGAAATCAGAGTTCATGAAATGCTGTTTATGGTGTCAACTAAAATCGATATGACCACTGACATGTGTGTTAGCACTGAGGAAACAGTATAGGCTTTGGCCACATTTCTTCTTCCAGCATGACCACAAATGTTATTTACTTCAAACTGGACATAAGTGATTACAGGAGAACTGGCTCATTCTGCAGATGTTGTTGGACCACAACTCCCATCTTTTTGCACTATTGGCTACACTAGCTAGGGCTGCTAGGAGTTGGAAAACTATATTTCCCGTCCCAGAATTACAGGATTACATACTTCATAGATCCTGTGAACATTGTAACAAAAAATGTTTTGCAGAGGGCTACTCATGATAGGGAGTTACCATGAATACTGAAATATGCACTGGATGAGGACTTAAGTTTGGCCAACAACAAAGCTAAGAAAGTGGCTTCATTTTGGCATTCCAGGGTTTGATTGGGACACGAAAGAACCATGCATACTAACGGCCAGTTCCTAATCCCAACTATAGATGAAGCAATGGGGTTGATTGTTTTTACACTTATGTATGTCTCATTGTTCCAAATAGTCTATTCTACTTGGGAGTAAATTTTGGATTTAACTGAAGGTGTGGACAGCATTTCATCTCAAGTTTTGGATCACTTTGAATTTATCAGCGTCACAAAGAAAAAAAGCCTCTTATTGCCCCTCCTGGCCATGGGAGATGTTCTATTTAAAAATAATTATGAATGATGCTGTGCATCAGCAATGCTCTATTACACTCTTTTAAAAAATCACTTCCTCTGTGCCTCCACAGATGTCAAATTGAGAACAACATGCAATTTGACAGCCACGGGGCTCACTTAGTTTCCCCAACCCCCCTAGGCCTAGTGGTTATGCACAAAACATCCAAAACAGAGTGATCCTACCCACAATAAAAAAGTAGAATCTCCCCTGGTTCACTCCAGTAATTATGTTGTGTGATTGCTGGAAAAAAAGAGTAAACCAATTTGTCCCCACAGTGGATCAGTGGGTTAAATGCCTATCTGATTGCCCCCTAAATCTCTGTAAGTGCAGTTTGTGTTCTTGTCTCACTGTTTACAGCGTACTTGCTGTAATCACATGGAGCTATAAATAATGTGACTACTAAGGATAATATTTCAAGCATCTGATAAAAGGAGGCTCTGGTCCATTAACACTTTTAACACAACACATTTGTTAGCCCATACAGCCTTCCCACATAAGATTTTTATAACTAATAGATTTGTATTCCAGAAGGATGTTATTTGTATTTTTGGTCTTTCCGAGTCTACCATCTTGATAGCAGTGACTTTGTGCTGTTTTTCAGCATTATAGGAACTTTTTCAGTGCTTGGGAGAGTTATTGTTTTGGACTACAATACTCAGACACCTCAGCCATTATGGGATAAGTTGATAACTAGAATGTCACTATTGCTAGTCCTAACTAGAGCAGATTTATTAAGCCAACTGTTGCATGGCAGATCAGCAGTCATGTGAATCCCACTGATATAATGAATCTAATTGGGAACACCAGTAAGATTTTTATCAGTAGAGTTCATCATAAGACCCAGGAGAGAATACTGGCTTCACCTACCAAGAGCCAGTAAACCAGTAGTTTACATGTGTTATATGTAGGTGTTGGGTTCAAACCTTGCATTTCCAGCTAAAAAGATATTGGACAGATAGCACTGTACCAAACCCTTCACTGCTGCTGTTGCTCAGAGTAGACAGTATAGACTTGGTGAGATGGTACAACAGCCTTTCACAGTAACAAAGCCCATACACAAAGAATAATGCTATTGGGGGGAACACTTAGATCCAAAGCTCTGTCTGGATGTTAAGCATACAATGAACAACCTAGACCAGGGGTCCCAAAGCTTTTCAAGCCAGGAGCTGGTTCATGCTCTCTCAGTCAGCTTTGACAGCAGGATGGCCATTTTGACCTGCCTTCATGATGGGGGTGGCCATTTTGTCCCAACAGCTTCAAAGAGGTTGGTATTTTGTTACTTTTTAAAAAATAATTTTTATTAATTTTTCACAAAAACAAAAAAGATGTACAAAGAAATAACAATAAACATAGTAATAATAGTAACAATACATAAAAATAAACATAGAAAACAAAACACAATTATATTAAAATTATCGAACATTACAATACTCAGCATTGATAATGCTCCTCATTATATGTCAAACCCTTTATTTTTCTTTAACATTTTATCTTGTCAAGTTCATCCTCTTTCGATAAACCACTTTTATAATGCTTACCACTTATAAATATAAAATATATATTTCTATTATTTCATTCTAAGTATCTGTAACCTTGACATTATATAAGGGAGCACAAACCCATCCAATAAACAATACAAAATAATAATAAAAACACCTGGTGATATATACAAGCCTTGAGGATCGCAGTCTTACAGTTCTAATCTTTCCAGAAACTCATATGATGTGGTACTGGTTTATTTCCTTTATCATCTAATAATACAAATTCCACAAATGGTCTCCATATTTCCCAAAACTTACTCTTTCATTATACCTTTTTAATATTCAGTTCCCATGTCAATTTGATAATTTGATAACATGATATCAACATGATAATGGCCTAGGGGCCAGATCTGACCCACGGGTCATAGGTTGGGAACCCCTGACCTAGACTCAGTTGGTTTGTTCCACAGCAGTGAGGAAAAGAATAAACATAATTTACGGTTATTTCTATGCTCTTCCATGTAAAGCCTATATATGTTATCTACAGACAGAGACTGTGAGCGGCACATCACAGATAATACTGAAGATGAAAAATAAAAAGCACAAGAATCTACTTACTCTTTCGGTCTGTATCTATGTTATATATATGATCTTATATAGCCACTCAACTAGACCATCAGCAGGTAAGATCTTTGAATTAAAATGATTGAGGACCATAGAACCATATAAGAAGACACAGAAAAATGGTACTATCATTAAAGAGTCACAATGCCTGCACTGCTAAACATAGACACCACAACTGCCATTCTACATCTGTTCCTTGGAATCAAACATAAGCCTACCTTATGTGCTGGAATGCAAATCCCATTATTCCCAGCCAGCATGCTGGCAGCTTTCTTTTATATTCATTTTTGCAGAAGTAAAAGCAGCCATATTATATGCATGTAAATGACATCCAGGAAAATTATAAGCTTAGGGATAAAACTTTATCTAGCAATCTTTTGTGCTTCTATCATTCTGTAAAGTGCCAAAGAATTTACTAATGTTACCTGAAGCTATTAGGTAAAATGTGTATTATCACAGCAAGTGAAGTAAGATTCTCTTTCCTGCAGATTCAGGGTTTTTTGTTTTAAAAATGATGTACAGAACCTTCTCGAACCAACTATCATACATTTATAGAAATTAGGATCAACTTAAAATGCTGCTGGTAAATATTATGTAAAGAATAATAGAATCCAAATAGATAACATTGCAATTCTAATGGCAAATAAAGTTGTTGTACAGTTGTTGTACAAACAGGTGCAGCTCAAAAACTTGTGTGACCACCAGTACATCTTAATTTTTTTAAATGCAGCTATATTTTATGAGATGACCATCACCCTACATTATGGAACAGGCCTCAGGCAACTTTTTTAAAAAAAATTACCAAAGGATTTAGCAAGAAAAAGAGGAATGCAATTTCTCTTGGCTGAACATAATACCTTAAAGTAGGTATATTCACTGAGAACTGTGGGAAAGTGCTGTCTGCTCAAAATGTTTGACAAGCCTAGGGAAAAATTGGTGACAGCTAGTTGAGATTTAAAATATATATATATTATTATTACAATGGACTCAAAATAAGTAAATATTAAAAACAGTACAAAAAACAAAACTTATGAATTAGGTTTTAGTTTAACATTTCTGATACATTTTTAGAACTGGCAAAAAATGATTACGTTACAGTATTTATTTAATTAAAAACATCATTACCACCCATTAGCAGGGCATTTCATAGACAATACCCGTATTGTACAATTATATTTCTGTGTCACTGTCATTACAATGAGGGGACCTGAGTAAGTGAACAGATTTGATATGTTTGCATAGCAGTTAATAATGTCTTCATATAGACATTTATGTGGCTCAGGAAGCAGCAGTTCAAAAGTGCTTAAGTCCAATTATAGGGTGTATCATAAGCCTCAAGCAGAATTATGGTTATACATTTCACTGCATGGATTAAATTCAAAGGACGGGCTGTGCAATCATCAGAAATACTCTTATAGGATGATAAGCAAAGTCAAAGGCTAGTTCAGACCCCAGTTATAAAATATACCCAGTGTGATGTACTATTGCAGCTGAAGTGCACCTAAGATCTAGCTATAATATCATCCTGAGATGTTGATGAGAGTCTTCAGGAAAGTTATAATACAGAGATGATCACGGCGTACAGAAGACAAATTTGAAGTATTATGAAAAGAGGTGTTTTTTAAACTTGCTGAGATTCAACTGCATGTGAAATCTACAGCAGTAAACTGAAAAGTATTTTAAATTCAATTAAGGAGGTTACAGTCAATTTAACTAAAAATGAAGATGTTAGGTAAAAGCAGAAAGCAAAAGCAAAACAATTACACTTCTATACCTCCCCATAGTGGGTGGTTCACAAGTTAATTAGCATTTTGCCCAAACATATTGGGTACTCATTTTACTGACCTCAGAAGGATGGAAGGCTGAGTCAATCTTGTGTCCTGGTCAGGATTGAACTCACTACCTTTTGGTTACAGTACAGCAGTTTAGCCACTGCACCACCATAAACCATTTGTAAAATGAAATACAGTACTAGGGGGAAAGACAAGTGCATATTAATGGAACGAGTGTATTAAATTTGTAAATCTAAATAAAATTTTTAAAATGAATTTACAGTTCTGACCATATTTTTGTCACTTTTCACTTTGGATTCTTACCTGTTCTTTATAACTTTCACCATCTATCTAAGTTTTTCTTTTTACAGCAGGAATTGTATTTTTTTTTTTTTTGCATTCTTCCCTAATAATATTGCTTATTTCAATCTACAGTTATTCTTGTTAACAGTCAATTTAGCTTCCCAATGCAAATCTGATCCATATGTGGATTTTCATCAGGAATATTGTTTAAATTATATTTTGGCACGATAGTTCTTTTAGTGTTCTTTTTCAGCTTAACTCTAATGTTGGATATTAACAGTTCATGATCAGTAGCAAAATTTGCTCCTGGGCTTGTTTTGGTAGACAGAATATGGCCTCTCTATTTCCTTCTTCCAATTACGTAGTTTATTTCTATACTGACCATCTGGAGTACAAAATCATTGTTTGATTGCCTGAAGCATGTATTGCACTAGAGATTGTTGGCCTCACAGAATTCTATTAGTCATTGTCCTGGTTCATTTCTGTTCCCTAGGCCAAATTTTCCAACAACATTTGGTTTTACTTTGTTCCCTACTTTTGCATTTAAGTCTGCTATGATTAGAGTATAAGCATGTCTTGTTCTGCTACGTGATCAATTTCCTCTTTATGAGCATAAGTAGTTGGAGCATAGACATGGATGGTGGCTATGTAGATCGGTTTTCTCATATTATTCAGTCAGCACTTGTATTATAGTACAGTAAAACCCCGACTTACATATGCTTCGAGTTACATAAAATTTGACTTGCATAATGATTTTTGTACTAAAACCATGTCCTGATTTACATAAATGTCCCGATTTACATAACACAATTTCCTATGGGCTTGAGTTACATAAAAAATTCATTTTTCCTATGGGTTTGCTTCAAGTTACATAGATATCATTTTCCTATGGGTTTGCTTTGAGTTATGTAAAAATTCATTTTTCCTATGGGTTTGCTTCGAGTTAAGTAAAAAACCAATTTACAAAAAAGTCTACAGAACAGACTTTTTACGTAAGTAGGGGTTTTACTGTATTACAAATGACACTACATGCAGGTAGAACCACAAACCAAAATGCATATCACCTGCTTTTTGCAGAGAAGATCAGTCAACACATAATAAAAACAAAACAACAAAAGGATATTCAGAGCAAATCCAATGAACTTTCTACTGACTTCATATTGGTAGAACTGGAGGAAGCCATAAGAGGTGGGAACAGCAAAGTCAATGATATTTGGAACTAGTGTTGGTCAAAACACAAAGGAATTGCTTGTTTAATGTTTTAATAACTCCTGAACAACCGAACAAATTCCAAAAAATATGATAGATAAAAGTAATCATTATAATGCAAACAGAAAAGAACCATCAGATTCAAAATGTTATGGGTCAATCTCCCTAATATGCCACCTATACAGTTTTTGAACAAATGATATTAAATCATCTAGCTCAGGGTTGGCCAAACTACAGCCCACGGGTCGGATCTGGCCCCCAACACCAATTCATCCAGCCCTTGCTGCCCTCACCACTCCCGAAAGTGGAAGTAAAACATGACCACGCATGCGTAGAACGCTGCCATAAATGCACCTTCAGCTGTCGTAAATGTGTTTACGACAGCTGCAGGTGCATTTTACTTCTGCTTTTGGCGGGAAGAACCATGTGACTGGTCTGTGGCCTGAAAAGTGTGGCCACCCCTGATCTAGCTCCTAAAATTGAACTTCTTCTAATTCCAGAACATGCTGGCTTTTTAAACAGAAAATAGTTTTGAAAACATAAAATAGTATTTGACTTTACAGCAGCATATGGCATTGCTGTAAAAAAGCTCCACCTGCTTACTAAATATCTTGGACTAACAGAAATGGCTGCCCTGGCCGTGTGGGCGGCTGACTCAACCCCGGCTGTGCAGGTGGCCGAGGATGCCTCCGCCCCCACCAGACTCTTTCCACCTGGCCGGGGGATAAAAGGGCCACCCAGCGGAGCCAACGGCCGAAGACGCTGCCCCGGTCGTGTGTGTGACTGATAATACCACCCCGGCTGTGAGCAGCCGACGACGTCTCCACCCCCCTGGACTCTTTCCACCTGGCTGGGGATATGTCGCTGCCTCCCCGAACTCCTGTTAGCTTCCCCCCCTCCTGCTGTTTTTTGTTATCTTGTTGTATTAATTTGTAAGCCACTCTGAGTGACCATGACACGGCGAGTGGGAAGCTATATAAACTTGATTTATAGATAGATAGATAGATAGATAGATAGATAGATAGATAGATAGATAGATAGATAGATAGATAGATAGATAGATAGATAGATAGATAGATAGATAGATAGATAGGGACCTGGTTAACAGCGTTCCGTGCGCTCCGGTGTCTAGTCATGCCCACCACATGACCACAGTAACTTCTGCAGAAGCAGACAGTGCTGGCTCTTCGACTTTGAAACACAGATGAGCACTGAGCCCTAGAGTCGGATATGACTGGCTTTCGAGCAAGGAAAACCTTTACCTTTACTACTTCAAAACCAAAGATTATTTGCTGAATTTCAAGAGAGTCACAGTCACTGGAGAAATTAAAAACAAAGGTCTTCTACAGGATAGCATCCTGGTATCATTTCCTTTTAACATTTATACAAAGATCAACCAATGTTTCCATAGGCCAGGAGTTTCATCTGTGCCTTTGAGTTCATTGACTATCAGCTAACGTCTGCATTAAGATATTTCCTTAAAAACAACCACTTGAAACCAAGCTCTTTAAAAACACAGGTTTGTGCCTTTCACCTAAAGAACAGGGAAGCAAAGAAGAAGCTGGTAAGATTTTGGAACATTGCCCCAAAGTATATGGGCATCGCTCTGGATCAAACCCTGGTCAAACTCAGCACGTGCTAAAAACAACAACTGGACATAGCTCTTAATGAATCATGCAAGATTATTATTGGCTGCTTGAAACCTACCTCCGCCCCCCACTGAAAATGTCTATTATTTGGCTGGCATTGCTCCTCTGGAAGTACACTGCATTTGTTATTGCTAGTAAATAATGAACAAAATAAGGTAATACAGTGCTAGATGGTGGCTAAAATCAAGGAAATGTTTTTTTGCATACTGTTCAAGCTCTAAATATTAAACCAGAAAAAACTAGACTAAACTTATGGAAAGCAAAACAAAAACATCTTGTTAAATTGATGCCAAAGAGGGTCTCTGTTGTGTATTGAATGTAGCGTATGGAATGTATTTGTAACCACACGAATGGGTTCATGTAACACTGTAACCTTCTGTATGAGGACGTGAGCTAGTGACCATCGGGGGCAGTAGCGAGCGCCCAGCTCACATAGCACACATTACTCAAATGCCCTCAGCTGCGCGGGAAAGATTCCCGCGCTCACCTCACCTGGACAAGAAAGGCGTGACCAAGGATGACGTCACTTGGACAGTGGCCAATGCCTGTCGAAGAGCCATATTCAATTGTATAGCCACCGTATAAAAGGAGCTGTTTGTCCGCCATTACCACATGTTCGTACTGTACTTCATGCAATAAAGATGTGCTAGGCTAGCTTACAGCCGTTTCCATTGTCTTGATTCCCAAACACTAAATTGGCGACGAAGGTGGGATGATGGATTCCCACGGGGACAAGACAATGTCACAGCAACCAGTTTTCGACGTGACCCATCCCGAGCGATGGGACTGGTTTGAAATGCATTTCAAGAGTACGGTGGCGTATGCCGGCATCACCGACGCTGGAAAGAAGAAAGGTCTCCTCATCACGATGCTCGGTTTCCACGCCGTGCAAGCGCTGATGGATTTGGTGGCACCACGAGAGGTGGACCAGGTTTCGGTAACTGAAATACTGGCGGTTCTGAGGAACCACTTCAAGCCCAAGGTGTCCTTCTTCTCCGCCAGGGCAGCCTTCACGAGGAGGGACCAAAAGCCGGGTGAGTCCGTATCCAAGTATGCAGCGGCCCTCCGGTTGTTAGCAACCCCATGCGAATGGCGGGAGATTCTAGACGTGGCCCTAAGGGACAGGATGCTCTGCGGGATGAGAGACGGGGAAACCCAGAGGAAGCTCATGAACCGAGGCCACGACCTCACTTTTAAAGAGGTACTACAAGAGGCCCTAGCTGCTGAATCCACGAGGGCCGGGTACAAGCTTCTCAAGGCAAAGCCCCCACCAGTCGAGGCAGCTGCATCCGCCGTCCAGGCGGCCTGGAGGGCAACCCCTGCCCCACGCTCGCCCACATCCTCAGAGGCTTCTGCCACCCCAGGCTCCAGTGAAGATGAGGGGGCACGGAAGGTCAGGAAAGGGCTGAGCGAGAAGAAAGGGAAGGGGGGTCGGCGCTGTGATGGGTGCGGAGCGTCCCACGAGAGGAGCAAGTGCCCATTCAGGAAGGCTGAGTGCCACAACTGTGGACGGAAGGGCCACATCGCCAGGGTCTGCAAGCAACGCCGGGACGAGAGTAAGCGCTCCCCGAGGAGCCGGGATGGCGTCGGCAGAGTCTGCGATGGCGGCGATGACCCAGAGGGGGACCACGTGTGCCGAGGGGTACATGCGGAAGATGACTTGGCCGTCCACAGCGTGCCTCTAGGGCAACCACGTTTTTATGCTGAGGTACTGTTGCAAGGGGTTCCTGTTAAGATGGAGATAGACTCGGGGTCTGTATACTCCCTCATTTCCCATAAGGAGTTTTTGCGGATTCCCCCCAAGGAGCGACCCAAACTCAAAGAGATGGGGGCAAACTTAAGAGACGTGCAGGGAAATGTAATTCCAGTGATGGGAATTGGGGACTTCGAGACATGGTACAAGGGACTCCGGAGGAAACTCCCCCTGGTAGTTTTAAGGGAGGGGGGGTGTAATCTCCTGGGAACACAATGGTTCAAACCCCTGGACATCTTCATAGGCGGCGTCCATGCCATCGGGGGGAATGAGATTCAGGCAGTGTGCGACGCACACGCAGAGGTATTCAAGAAGGGGCTCGGGAAGTACAAGGGCCCCCCAGTTTCTTTTGACCTGGACCCGGAGGTCCGCCCAATTAGACTCAAGCCACGTCGGGTCCCATTCGCCCTAAAGGACAAAATTGAGGCGGAACTGGACGGTCGCAGAGCCCCTGCATGGGCTGCTGAAGAAGGATGCGGTTTGGCGGTGGGGGGAGAAGCAGGAGCGAGCTTTCAGGGAGACTAGTGGGGCAAGGGATTTTAGTGCCTGTGGACTCTGCAGAGTGGGAGACTCCTATTGTCACAGTGTTGAAAGCGAATGGGGAGGTGCGAATTTGCGCTGACTACAAGTGTACAATTAACAAGGCGATCCGCCCTAATGCCTATCCGGTGCCTGTAGTTAGCCACCTGCTAGCTACTTTACATGGGGGAAAGGTTTTCGCCAAACTAGACCTGGCGCAGGCGTACCAGCAGCTTCCAGTAACCCCAGCCACAGCTGCTGCGCAGAACATTGTAACTCACAAGGGGGCATTCAAGGTGACGCGCCTACAGTTTGGCGTGAACTCGGCGCCGGGGATATTTCAGTCTCTTGTGGAACGTTTGTTAAAGAAATTACCGGGGGTCTTGCCATTTTTCGATGACATATTGATATCTGGGGAGAGCGAAGCAGAACTGGCCCAGAGACTAGATAAGGTCCTTACAGCCTTCGAATCCGCGGGGTTGAGGCTGCGGAGGGACAAATGTATGTTTCTGGCCAGGGAGGTGGAGTTTCTGGGGTTCCGTATAACCTCTGAGGGGGTGAAACCCGCTGAGTCCAAAGTCTCAGCCATTCAAAACGCTCCTCGCCCCACCGCGAAACCGGAGCTGCAGTCTTTCCTGGGGCTGCTGAATTTTTACCATTCCTTCCTGCCCAGGAAAGCGACGGTCGCAGAGCCCCTGCATGGGCTACTGAAGAAGGATGCGGTTTGGCGGTGGGGGGAGAAGCAGGAGCGGGCTTTCAGGGAACTCAAGCAGCTCCTCTCCTCGGAGGCTATTCTAACCCATTTCGACCCAAAGAAGCCGGTAGTCTTGGTCTGCGACGCCTCACCAGTGGGGGTGGGGGTGGTCCTGTGCCACGTGTTAGAGGGGGGGGGCGAGAAGCCCCAGTTGCATTCTACTCGAGATCATTGTCCAAGGCAGAACGAAATTACGCCCAAACAGATAGGGAGGCTCTTGCCATTGTGGCAGGTACAAAGAAGTTCCATGATTTTTTGTATGGTCACCCATTCACCATTGTAACCGATCACAAACCGCTGTTGGGTATCTTCACCTCAGACAAGCCCACTCCACAGATCCTCTCCCCCAGGATGCTTAGGTGGGCGATTTTCCTTAATGCATACAAGGGTTCGTTAGAGTACCGCCCCGGGAAAGAGATAAGCCACGCGGACGCCCTCTCAAGGTCTCCTCTTCCCCACCTGGGGGACCCAAAGTGTGAGGTAGAACAAGATAGCCAAGTCCTCCTCATAGAAGCCCTAGATGCACCCCCCATCCTGCCCAAGGAAATTGCTGCCGCCACGGCCAAGGATAAAACTTTAGCCCTTGTGAGATCCTGGGTACAGAAGGGGTGGCCCACAGCTCCCCCCGCAGACGAGTTTGCTGCATTTTTCAGGAAGAGGGTTGAGTTGTCCACAGAAAGGGGGTGTCTGTTGTGGGGGGAGAGGGTGGTGGTCCCACAAGCATTAAGAGCGAGGGTGCTACGGCTTTTACATGTCAGCCACCCAGGGATTGTGCGCTCTAAGGCGCTGGCCCGAAGCTATTTCTGGTGGCCTCAGCTAGACGCAGACATTGAACACATGGTGAACACCTGCGAAAGCTGCCAGAGCTCTCGACCTGAGGAGTCCCGCCTCCCACACAGAGAATGGGACACAGCTAGGGGGCCGTGGTCCCGCCTCCACATAAACTTCGCAGGGCCATTCAGGGGTTCGTTCTTTCTGCTGGTGGTGGATGCATACTCCAAGTGGTTAGAGGTAATTCCAATGCGCAACACCTCATCAGCTGCAACCATAAAGCAACTGCGCAGGCTGATAAGCACCTTCGGGATACCTGACGTCATTATTAGTGACAATGCGAGTTCCTTCACGTCAGCCGAGTTCCAGGCGTTCTTAGAGTCCAGCGCCATTCGGCACATTACCTCAGCCCCCTTTCACCCTGCAACAAATGGCAAGGCGGAACGTCTGGTGCGCACAATGAAAGAAGGGCTGCGGCGCATGGGTCCAGGGGATCTGGAGCGGCAGCTCTGCCAGTTTCTGTTGGCATACCGGGTGATGGCATTGGCGTCGGGATTCTCTCCCGCGGAACTCCTCATGAAAAGGAAGTTGCACTCATTGTTAACTAGATTGGATCCCACCAGGGTCGAGGATAGAGGAAGAAACATTGAGCACAGCCCCACCAAAACCTTCCAGATAGGAGAGCCTGTTCATTGCAGAAACTATGCTACCACAGGGCCAGCCTGGGTGCCGGGGGTAGTCATTAATCAAACAGGACCAGTCTCATACTGTGTTGAGACCAACACGGGTCTCCTCTGGAGAAGGCACGCTGACCAACTTAGGCATCGAGTGATTGGGGGGCCGGACAGAGGGGCTCAGCAGCAAAACTCAGCGTTAGGGTTCTCCTCCACCCGCTTATCCCAAGGGGGAGAAATCGAAGGGCAACAGTCCCAAACAAGGGGGGAGGCATAGGCTCAAGCTCGTATCCTTTTCATACGCCAGTTTTACCCAGTCCTTTGAAAGAGAGGAACAAGCTTGCCCCTGTAGTTCTACCCAGTCCCTCGAAAGAGGGGAATGAGTTTGCCACTGTTGCCCCCGAATTAGATTTTGAGTTACCAAACCGGGGGAGTTTTTCGGAGTGTTCCCCCACCCGTCCAAGCGAAGAGCGGGGTTTTTCTTTAGCCCCTAGTGCCCCCGGTTTGTCCACATCCGCATCAGAAACCCTTCCTCCTCCTTCTCCTGCCCATTCCAAAGCTGCAAGCCCGCGGCGAGTCACTAACGAGTCATCCTCTCCAATGGCAGGACAAGAGCCAGGAGGACACAGACGAGGGGGCATGGCCGAGTCAAGCATAACGGCCGCACAGCCAAAACGCACATGCGGGAAACCAGTTTGGTTGAGGGACTTTGTCCCATCTTAGGGGGGGAGGGATGTTGTGTATTGAATGTAGCGTATGGAATGTATTTGTAACCACACGAATGGGTTCATGTAACACTGTAACCTTCTCTATGAGGACGCGAGCTAGTGACCACCGGGGGCAGTAGCGAGCACCCAGCTCACATAGCACACATTACTCAAATGCCCTCAGCTGCGCGGGAAAGATTCCCGCGCTCACCTCACCTGGACAAGAAAGGCGTGACCAAGGATGACGTCACTTGGACAGTGGCCAATGCCTGTCGAAGAGCCATATTCAATTGTATAGCCACCGTATAAAAGGAGCTGTTTGTCCGCCATTACCACATGTTCGTACTGTACTTCATGCAATAAAGATGTGCTAGGCTAGCTTACAGCCGTTTCCATTGTCTTGATTCCCAAACACTAAAGTCTCCCACTGGGACAAGATTCTGGCTGGACAATCTGAAGCAAAGTAACACAAGATTAAAGAATAAATCAAATGGATGCAGGACAAATGGGTGCAGGACAAATTTTATGTGAATGTGGAGAAATACAATCTATTTATGTGCATGCAATTTATGTCCTACTACAAGTACAAAAGATCTAGTAAATGGCCAAGATAGCACTACAGAAGTAGTCTAATTATTTTAACATTTTAATTTGTTTGAATTTTAAATTGTGCAATGCTTTGATACAAAGAAAGAAAGAATAAATTTAGAGACATCTGCTTTGAAATCTTGAACATCTGGGGAAATGTTCTATTAGATGCAATTTGAATATAACATTGTAAAACAACAATAAGAGAAACATTAAGATGAAAGGCTATACATATATTCATACAAAATATTTTAGAATTATCAGTTATCTGTGTTCTGCATTATTTCAGGGAGTTTTAAAATGAGTTCTCATAGTATTTTAAATGTAATTTCCAGGTAACACAGATGTCGTCTAATGTCCAAAAACTATTAATTAAGTGAAGACAAAGGAGGATCACATCCTTACTGCATCTTTTTCTGTCTTTCTCATTATGTCACAGCACTGAAAACATAGAACAGAGAGTACAGCTGTGATTGTTTTTAATGGGTACCTTATAAGAAACAAGTAGGCCAACCACCATGGACACAGAATACTGGATTAATGAGGCTGTTGATCTATGTCTCTATAGTCCAAGATAAAAATTTATAACTGCTTATAGTTTCATTGCCCCTTAAGCCCAACAGTGTTTTATAAATTCCCATAGTTTTGGAAGAAATATCACGTTTCTTGGATCAAAATGAATCCAAAATGCCATCCTAACAAAACAGTGTATGCCTGATCTTCCATTCTTAGGAGGTTGATAGTGGAACTGAATGGGCTTTGAATGTAGGCAGACAGATCTTTAGGTCTATGCTGGATCTTACCACTAGTTGTAATGCCATTTCTCTCACACCCTTTGTTAGAATCTAGCTCATAAACTTGATTTTGTCTTTGGCACCCAGTTAAGGGAGGCAAAGTAAAGGTAAAGGTTTCCCTTGCTCGAAAGCCAGTCGTATCAGACTCTAGGGTTCAGTGCTCATCTCTGTTTCAAAGCCAAAGAGCCAGCACTGTCTACTTCTGCAGACATTTCCGTGGTCATGTGGCAGGCATGACTAGACACTGGAGTGCATGGAAAGCTGTTTAACTTCCCATTGAAGTGGTCCCTAATCTACTTGCATTTTCTGGCTTTCGAACTGCTAGGTTGGCAGGAGAGTTAATTCAATTTTTTTTGTAGTTAAGGGAGGACATGTACAAAAAAATATTGAATTGCATAACTCAATCAAATCAGCTTCATTCAAAGCAAGAGGTAGAAAAATCCTGCCATCATTCTTGATTCCTTTTCTAGCACTTCAGGTGTCGAGGGAGCTACAAGGTTATTGTTCTGGTGCTTCTAGTGGCCTTCACCAGCATTATTTGTTGTTCTTGTAATGTATCTTTGATTTTATTTCTCCACCTTCCTCTGGATCTGCCTCGTGGTCGTTGTCCTTTTCCTCTTTTCACATGCCTTGTATGGTATGGAATTCCAAGACATTCTCTCCAAATGGGCAAACCACTTTATTTGTGTTTCTGTATATAGCTTAAGTTTGGTTTTAACCTAGTCACTCCAGCAGTTGTCCTCAGACATCTCATTTCCATGTGACCAACTTTTAGTTATATTTTGTTGTAAGTGTCCATGTTTGGCACTGGTAACATAAGGTGTGGGAATAAATATGCTTTGTAGAGTGGAACCTCGGTTAACAACAAACGGCTAAGTTAACATAACAGTTGCATAACAAAAGGAAATCCATAGAAAACTAGCATATTTTGCCTGGCGGTGCCGGGCTTTGTAAAATTGTGTTGGATAGTAAAGGGATTTTTTTTCTTGAACCAATGGTGCTGAGCTGTTTTAAATGGTGTTGAAAGGTTTTATGATTTTGTGGCTTCGAGGCCTGCGGCGGACTTGCGCTCCCAGTGTGTGTGTGTGTGTGGGGGGGGGGGGGGGGTTTGCGAGCTGGCTTCCTCAGTGCCGGGCTCTTTAAATTGGTTTTGGAAGGTTTTTGTTTTATGTTTATGCAAATTTTATTTTATTTTAATTTACTTAATGTTAATTAAAAAAATTACTTTAAAATTTAATTTTGGTTTTTTAAATCTTTATTTTTATACATTTTTTATTTTGGTTTTTTGAGTGAAAAGTGATTTCTGTTTTTATTTTTGGTATTTTTTGAGATTAGTGTGAATATTTTTGAATTTTTTGATAACTTATTTGATTAATTTGGGAATTAATCTTATAAGTTTCAATATTTTTGAATGTTTTTTCTCTTGTGGCCTCTGGGTGGGGGTGGTGAGCTTTTCTTCCTCTCTATAATTTTTCTCTTCTGTCCTCTGGGTGTCGCTTCCGGTAAGTATTTTCATTATTTTCTCATCTGAGTTCCGGCCGTCATGGAGTGAAGTCATCTCCATGTAAGCTCTCTGGTTTTTTGGTTTTTTTTGCGGGGGGGTTGTGTTGGTTGTTGTTGTTTTTTTGGGGGGGTTCTTTGTGATGTTTTTGTTGTTGCTTTTTGAATGTTTTTGTGTTTCTTTTAAACTGTTTTTGTGACTGTTTTTGAAATTTTTTTGTGTACTTTGTTTTTTTTGGGGGGATGTCTTTTTTCTTCGCAGGCCAGGCTAAATCCCTGGCCCATTGAAAGAAAAGGGCGGGTGGGTGGTCTTTTCTTTGGGGGATTCCCGGGCCAGGCTCGATCCATGGCCCATGGGAAGAAAAGGGCGGGGGTGTCTTTTTTTCACGGGCCAGGCTTGATGGCTGGCCCGTCGACAATAAGGGCAGCGGCGGCGGGTTTTTTTCCTTTTTTTTGCACGCCGGCTGGCCCATCGAAAGGAAGGGCAGCGGCAGCGGGTTTTTTTCCGCACGCCAGCTGGCCCGTCGAAAGGAAGGGCAGCGGCGGCGGGGGAGCCTTTTTCCCCCGCGGGCCATGCTGGCTAGCCCGTGGGAAGGAAGGGCAGCGGCGGTAGGTTTTATTTTTACTTTTCGCGCACTGGCTGCCTCAGCGTTCTGCGTGCTAATGGCGCACAGGATGCTGGGGCTTGTAGTTTTGCCTGCGCGTGTTTGCTTACTGCAGCGTTTTTTTCCTGCGGCTTTTTTTTGATAGGCCGCGGCATGTTTCCGAACGTTCATTTTGCTGCGCCGCTCATCCTGATTGGCTCTGGTGCGGCTGAGCAGGCTGGGCTAGACACGATTCCCCCTGCAATAAACCAGTAGGCACGTTTGTACATGTTATCAGGGCCATAGGCCAGACGATTAGCTGCTGTGGGCCCCCTGGTATATTGTTCAATACATACAAGTGTACACACACACACTGTCCAATACACACACATATATACAGTACAATGTATATACCAGGAGCTTTCAACCTTTTAAAGCCAGGTCATGCTCCCTCAGACATCTTAGGGGGCCAGATGGCCATTTTGCCCTTCCTCCACCACATGGCACTTCCTGGTGTGGTGGAGGGGGTGGGGGCTGCATCCGGCCCACAGGTTGAGAATCCCTGTATTATACAGGTGAAACTCAGAAAATTAGAATATCGTGCAAATGTTCATTCAGTCCAGTAATGCAACTTAAAAGGTGAAACAAATATGAGACTCATTACACGCGAAGCGAGATAGTTCAAGCCTTACTTTGTTATAATATTGATGCTTATGGTTTAGTTTATGAAATTCCCAACCCCCCAAACTGCATGTACCCCATAATCATCACATAATCTCATGTACGCCGTAAGCCACGATCATCACAATTGTAACGAACTAAGGCATGGCCTCTCTCGCTTTGCATGTAGTGAGTCTTTCTCATATATTTGTTTCACCTTTTAAGTGAAACGAATGGACATTTGCACGATATTCTAATTTTCCGATTTTCGCCTGTACATTGTTGACATATATATCAAGGGCCAGCCCAGGCAAGAGCCATGCGGGGCGCGCAAAGGTTGCCAGTTTTTAATCCTTTTCCGTTCATAATAATAATAATAATAATGATGATGATGATGATGATGATGATGCCTCAGCCACTCTTTGAGTTTTGGATTGTTTTGTATGAGGTCCACGTGCGTGTGAGGCCCTGCCCGCTCCCTCCCTTCTCCTCCAGCCACTAGGCTCCCACCCCGCCCCATCTCCAGCTCGAATTCCCGCTCGCGTGTCGGGTCCTGACGACACGGAGGGGCTGCCCCGACTAGCCAACGCGGGCCCTTCGGCGCCGTCACGTGTGAAGGGGCCTCCTCCGCTGGGCGAGCCGCGCTTTGCCAGTCGGCTTCGGCTCCGCCTCTTCCGTGACTCCAGCAGCCGAGCCATCCCTTTATTTTTCGGCCACTCTCTGCCGTGCAGTTTCAGCGGTAAGTTGAAAAAAACACGGATCGGCGTGTGTGTGTGTGTGAACAGTTCTCAGGCTTGGAAAGGGGCGCGCGGAATGGACCCCGACCCACCCAGGCAGGATCGCCGACGGGGCCGGTGGGGAGGGTTCTGGTTCCAGCCGATCTGCTGCCAGGCCAGGCAGGGCGCATTTGCTCGCCCAAGCCACGCTTTGTGCCACCCGTTGCGTCCTAGCTTGCGCCCAGGTTGCAGGAGCGCCCGGTTCTCCCGACGACTTTTTTTTTTTTAAAAAAAAACATCCACCCAGGGATGCGACGCCCCACTGCTGGGGGGCTTCTACGATGGAAGAGTGCACGGGCGTTTTTCTCCTCCTCGCCTTCCATTCTCCAAAAGCAGGGATCGAACCTGCGCCCCCTTTGCGCCCGGCGTGGCGAAGCGAGGAGGGATCTTCCCAAGTGGGGCATTTCAAGTCACGCCCAGCCCCACCGAGTCAATTGTTTGGCCCCCAGGTGGGGCCGCCATCAGCCTCCCCCCCCCCTTTTCCACTTTGGTGTCCAGATCAAACTTTGAACTGACAAAATGAAGCCACTTTCTTGGCTTTGTTCTTGGCCGAAATTACAGGCGAAACTCGGAAAATTAGAATATCGTGCAAATGGTCATTTAGTTCAGTAATGCAACTTAAAAGGTGAAGCAAATATATGAGATGGACTCATTGCACGCAAAGCAAGATAGTTCAAGACTTACTTTGTTATAATATTGATGCTTATGTCTTACAGCTTATGAAAACCTCAACCCCCCAATCTCATGTGCCCCATTATCATCACAATCTCATGTACGCTGTACGCCAGTGCTTCTCAACCTTTGGTTTTTGGACTCCAATTCCCAGAAGCCTAAGCCAGTACTTGGGCTGATCAGTGTTTTGGGGAATTGATTTAGCCTTCTGGGAATTGAAGTCCAAAAACCAAAGGTTGAGAAGCACTGCTGTACATCATGATCCTCACAGTCATAATGAATTAAGGCATGACATCTCTCGCTTTGCATGTAGTGAGTCTATCTCATATATTTGTTTCGCCTTTTAAGTGAAATGAACGAACATGTGCACGATGTTCTAATTCCCTAGTTTCACCTGTAAATCCACATCGCACATGTTTCTGATATTTTGGAAGTGGTAACCGTGTTCGTCTGTGCAAGCATATCAGAGGGTAAACAAAACAAGACAACATTGTGGCACCTTAAAGACCAACTCCTGCATTTTATGTTCACTGGAAGATGATGGAAGACTAATGGCAAAGGTGGTGATTTGGGTCGTAGACTTGCTAATGGCACCTACCACTGCTTCAACCCATCTTAGGTCAGGGCATAGAAAAAGTGGCTGCGGTGGTTTCATGTTCAGGGAATGAAGAAGCAGACGAGTGAAGTAGTGAAATTCAGCTCTTTAATAGTGGGGTTTGAACACAGTTTGGATGGGGCAAAACCCGGACTTATATACACTATAAACTAACAATAATACAACACGCCCATTGGCTAACAGTGTGCACATTTTTGATCCACTTATTTGCACATGAATAGATACATGAAAAAAGATACATTCCGCTCCTGCCAGAAAACACAGTTAACATACATAACAGGTGGCTCAGTGGTTAAGAAGCTCGCCTTGTTAGCTGGAAAGCTGGCAATTCAGTGGTTCGAGACCCGAGTACTGCATGACGAATTGAGCGTCTGCCTCTGTGCCAACTCTTGGGGACATGAAAGGATCCTCATTTGGGCGTTCCCTGAGCGGAATTTCTCCAGCACAAATCCTTTCAACCCAGAATAATTTTTGACATGAAATTATTAGGGCCTACTGTAGAAAACAGTTTTTGAATTGCAGCTCCCAGATCCTCCCCAAGCAATAGTTACTGCTTGTAGGAATTGTAGCCTAGAAAATCACTTTTCCCCAAACATTGGTCACAACCAGCCAATTGAAGACCTGTGGTATTAACTTCTAGAACTGTTCTCCATATTTTTGGGCTGCAACCACTAGAATTCTCCAGAAATTCCCCAGGAAGAATTCTGTAACCAGGCAGTCCTGACCTGAAGATGGCTGGGATTTGTAGTTTCACTGGCCATTCAGCTCTAAAGATGTCTCCCCCAAAACTATGACTCCCAGGGAGATCTACAATTCCCTGGTTGTACTTTGGATGTTTCCTTGTTTTTAAAAGTACAAACAGGCTCAAGCAGTTTAAGAAAATAACGGGAAAGCTGGTCTGCAGAGGCTGCATTTATCAAAATTCTGTTTTGGGAACTGGGGGATTCTGGAGTTTGTGGTTCAAAAACACAAAAGAACACACTTTTCTTAATTTTTTATCCAGGTATCTTGCTTTTAAACTCTTAGAGGTAGCCATTTTAAACAAATAAATCAGTCGGCCCTTTTGTCAAGGGTGTTTATTAGTTCTTTGCAAAATTACCACCATGCAAAACATTCTTTTCACAGGTAGATGTGAAAATAAGAGTGCTTGTGGCAAGGAACCAGCTTGTTTTGTGTCTCAGTGTACTATTGTGGGTTCAATGACAAAACTCAAGTGATTGTGTCAACCTTAAATACCTCGTGTATATTATACAGTTCTAATTTAAAATAAAGCTATTACTGTAGCTGTATGGAAACTCTTGAAGGCTGTAATAAGACTTTTGAAAATTAATACCAAAGAAGAGGGAACCCAGAATAAAAAGTATTTTGAAGCTTCTTCAGTGTTGCCTTATTCATAGTCCTTCATTATTCTTATATAGTTTTTAAAAAGGCACTTTACTTTAAAAAGGGTTATTCATTTCTCATTATTAATCAGAAATCGCACCCCCATAATGACTTTTCTGGTGTATACGCAGAAGAAGGAATTAGGTATATGGTAATCGCAGCAGTCGCTGGCTTAGCTGTACATTAGTGCAGCAACTAATGCACTTGGCTTATAGAAGCTAGTGATTCATAAGCAATGAGATTTCACAGCTTTTAATATATTTTCTATTATGATGGAAAAGTAGTGGCTTTTTAAAAAATCTGATAGAAAGAAGGATAAAACCCTTGGTATTAGAAGGTTCTATGCATGTGACAGATCCCATTTTGATTGTTGACTTCCGTAAGTAGAGCTGAGACATGCCTCTATATCTGGTTCCCAATGTGGGGCCCATGCCCACAGGGGGACTTTATTTCCCAGAAGCCTAAGTCCTGGAGTTCTCAACCAGGTCACACTCCTTCAGACAGCTTTGGGGGCTGGATGGCCATTTTGCTCATCCTCCACCACATGACACTTCCTGGTGTGGTGGAGGCGGTGGGAAACCACATGAAATGTTGCCATGGGCTGCATTTGGCCCATGGGCTGCAGGCTGATAATCCCAACCTAAGTCAGTACATTGGCTGACCAGTGCTTTGGGGAATTCACTTAGGCTTCTAGGAATTGAAGTCCAAAAACCAAAGGTTGGGAAACGCTGTATATGAAACCATGGCAAGCTATTGCATGTCATATAAAACACTCATTCTCAACATGGAGTCTCTGGAGCCTATATTGACTCAAGCTCTTAACATCTTTAAGCATAGTCAGTGGTCATGGAATCTGGGTTTTGTGATCCAGCAGTATCAGTGGACCTAGTTTGTACTGGGATGTGAGATCACTAGGAATCTCCAGCTAGATCTAGGATGGGATCGTTAGAGAGTTTCTACTCAAGAGTTGACAGTACAGTACTGTGCTATGAATGGCCTGAATTAATATAAGGTGGTTTTATATGACCAAGGTTTCAGATAACTTTAATATAGCGGGGTGTGTGTGTGTGCAACTTGGTGCTCTTTATAGTGCTCTGGGGTAGCACGGCCTACTTGCTCCTTATGGGGATGGGGAAAGAACTGGAAACTTATATATAAATAGGTATCTTTCCCAATGTTAAACTCCACAGAGGATATCTGTGACCTAGAATCATAAAATAACTCAGTTGGAAGGGGCCTTTTAGGCCATTAAGTCCAACCTCCTACTCAATGCAGGAATCCAATGAAAGCAAATATGACAGATGGTTGTCCAGCTCTTCCTTGAATGCTTCCACCTCTCAAGGTAGTTGGTTCCACTATTGTACCTATTTTAATCAATGCTCTCTGAGGCTGCCAGAGGTGGGGATTGATTCTTTTTGCTGGTTTTGCTTTTGTTTTGGTACAAGGAGGATGATAGGAACAGAGGACACAATTTGCTCACCCCAGAACAGATAAAGCTGATCTATGTAGGTTAAAGCCCTGAGTTACTCTTAGGCAGCTTTCTATCTATGTGTCTTTTCCATAGGATCACAGGGTGCTTTTGCAAAGGGAAATGGCGATCCAGTTGTCTAAAGCAGCCTTTCTGAACCTAGTACTACAATAATGTGCAAGTATTTAGAAGAAGGAAGTGCAAACGTGAAAGCAGCCAATTGCTTGGTTTCCTGTGGATTGCATACAGGCAACGAAGCAGAGATGATTTATGACAAAGCTGTAAAAGTAGGATCTACAACAAAGCTGCACAGTGGATGGCTCTCTGTTTAGAGTGCAAGTCAGCATTTTCCCTTCCTTCTGTTTTTCATCCCCCCGCCCAACAGTCCTAGAATTTTAGGAAGGAATCCCAAAGACCATCTAGCCCCATGATGGTGAACCTTGGCACCCCAGATGTTCTTGGATTTCAATTCCCAGAAGCCCCCGTGAATCCACATGAATGGGTTTACTGCGATTCATCCGGCCCACACCGCCCTCGTCGCTCCTGGAAGCGGAAGTAAAACGCGCCTGGGAATTGAAATCCAAGAACATCTGGGGTGCCAAGGTTCACCATCACGGGGCTAGCCGACTTATAATGGAAGGAATAAATCTGTAGCAATGCTAAAGCATCTCACAGATGACAATCCAAGCTGTATTTAAAAACCTCCAATGAAAGAGAGTCTTTGGCGGCTATCCGCTACACTGTTGAACAATTCTTGCCATCAGGAAGTTCTCGATGTTTAATCAAATATTTCTTATTTACTCGGAAGTCATTGATTTAAGTCCTCACCTCTGCAGTAACATAACAAGTTAGCGCTATCCTGTGTTTAATATTCCTTCAAATATGGCTGTCACATCACTTCCAAGCCTTCCTTCTCAATATCAATCTTGAGAGAGCCCCCATGGTCAGTAGTTAAGTTGCATTAATGTAGCCAAACTCTGCTCATAATCTGAGCTCAATTCCGATAGGCTCAAGTTTGACTCAGCTTTCTGCCCTTCTGAGGTGGTTAAAATGAGTACCTTGGAGGTAAAATGCTGATTATCTTGTGAATTATCCAGAGAATACTATGCTATGGGACAATATATAAGTGTAATTGCTATTGGTATCTTGGCTCCTTACCTGGTCTTCAGTGGGCTAGATTTCCAGACTGTACCATGTTGGTTGCTTTCCTCTGAACAAGTTCTACCTGTTGATATCCTTAAATCCTGGTGCCCATGACATGATATAATAGTCCAGGTGAGGACTGACAAAATAGTAGTATTCTTACTTTATTTAACAGTATACTTTGATGTAGACTAGTATTATGTACAGTCAAGTTGCAAGAGGCTTAATGACAGTGCTAATCGCATTTTCAAGATATGGGAGATACTTTATCATTACCATTCACAATGAGTTCCCATGGCTAACTGGATATGAACTGGATTCACTTTCAGTTTTCACATCATAGTATTGAGTTATGTTTAGATTGTAGGCTGCTAACCACCCTCCAAGACTGGTGACTTGGTGGCTAAGACACTGAACTTGATGACAGTTCAAGACCCAAGTGCTGCTCCTATCTCTGTCCCAGCTTCTGCCAACCTAGCAATTGGAAAGCAAAAAAATTGCAATGAGATAAATAGGGACCACTTCGGTGGGAAAGGTAAACAGCGTTCCATGCAACTCCGGTGCCTAGTCTTGCCTGCCACATGACTACGGAAACATCTGCAGATGCAGACAGTGCTGACTCTTTGGCTGTAAACTGAGATGAGCACTGACTCCTAGAGTCGGATATGACTGGCTTTGGAGCAAGGGCGACCTTTACTAACCACCTTCCAGTTTTTGTACATCTGAATTTTCTGTTTACACTTTCCTGTTAGAATGTATATTTCTGATCTGATTTTTCAGTAGATTAAGATAATCTTGCATCTTGATATTGGCTGAAATTCTGTTGCTTATCATAGTAAGTTGCAGAGTAGACCAATTTGAATCAATGGAATGTACAGGGGAATTAACTCATCTAATCTCCAGTGATTCAGTGGGCCAAGTCTAGTGTAGTTTATCACACTGAGTAACTGGCTCTCAGCAACTTTTGAAGGTATTTGCTACTTCTCTTAGTTTGGTCTCTTACTTTGTTTTTGTTTTCCTGAATTTTTTGTTTTTGCAAAATGCTTTTACAAACCAGAGTGCCTCTTTATGCCTACTGAGGACTTCCTTTTGTGCGCAGATGCTACTGTTTCAGTTATATAATAATTAGCATTCATAATTGAAATTCCTGTTTTTTCTCTAATAGACTAAACGAAACGGAAGAATTGAAATAGTATGGTGAGAAATTGTATCAGTATTCCCATATAAGATTGTATAAAATAATTACTGCTATGTCTGATTTTTGTCTTCCTTTTTTTTAAAAATGCACTGGACACAGATGCTCAAATTGGCTGACATCTTTAATGCCCCAAGTGATGATGAAGACTTTCTGGGGTTTAGATTCAATGTTCCTATGGAAACAATGTCACTGGAGGACAGCTGTGAGAATTTCGAGTTACTGCAATCGGAAAAAACGGTACTGGAGTCTTGTAACAAATTGCATGTAGTTTCTGTCCTGTAAATAAAAATGTTAAGAGTGCATTTACCTGTGGCCAGCACTGAAACTGATTTCTTACCCCTTCTAGAAACTGTTTTCCATAAATGCAATGCCCTTTCAATATGAAGTACCTCTTGCCCTTTGCATTTTACAGAAATCATGGAGTAGCTGTTATTCATAACACATAACTCTTCTGAATAAGCAATCCAGTGAAGGTTGAGTACTGTAAAGCCTCTTTGATTTTAGCGGAAGATCTTACAGATGTTCTTAGCATTCAACTACCAAAATAACTAAAAGATGGATGTGGTTTAAAACAGTGACCTTTTTATTGCAGAAGTAGAACTTAAAGGTAGATCTCCTGGGAAATTGCTACGGGTTTCTGTCTGAGCATATTACAATAGTCTAAAAACCTAGAGATCAGAAGTAGGTTTATCATAGTAACCAGGAGATTGTATTTTCCAGAAAAGGCTGCACCACAATGCCTTAGGACAGTAATGGTGAACCTTTTAGAGACCGAGTGCCCAAACTGCAACCCCAAACCCACTTATTTATCACCAAATGCCAATACAGCAACAGAGGAGGGAAGAAATGCTCCCATTGGGCTGCTGGGCAGAGGTGCGGGGTGAACTCTGTGCTGGGAGGAGAGAGGAAGCGTTCCCATCGGGCTGCTGGGCAGAAGGAGGGTTGACCTCTGTGCTGGGAGGACTGCATGTGTGCCCACAAAAAGGGTTCCGAGTGCCACCTCTGGCACGTGTGCCATAGGTTCGCCACCACTGTTTCCTGGTTTGAATCTGATTCCTTATGGAGCAGAATTGTCTTGCCTAGCTTAGATTAATCCAAGGTCAACAGGTCTGCCTGTTTTCAGCAGTGCAATTTCAGCATCTCTGCTGAGAATGAAGTCCATTTACATCCAGTAGTTCTTATGTGCTTGTAAATTATGTGTATAATTGTAGCCTTACTCTTAGTTAGATTAACTTTCAGTCTGTTTTTTCCCGTTCATCTTGGTACTGAATATAAGCAGCAACAGGGAGTTTACCACCTTACTGGGATGTCAGGGAAAGAAGAAATATTGTCAGCATCATCAGCATCATCAGCATACCGTTGATACCTTAACTTGAAAACTTGGCATGGCCTCTCCCAGCAGGTTTATGCGGATGGCAAACAAAATGGGATATTGTTCAGGTCCTCCACAGGTAGACGTTGGAACCATATCAAATTAGGCATCTGAACCCACTTTTTATTAGTCATTAGATTTAGTGGTGTCAGATCAAGAAGAATTGATTTTAGTCTATAAAACAAAATGCAGTTCCAATTAGATCTATCAGCAAGTAATATCTTCCACTCCTATGGCCTACTGGCCATATTAAACTTTGCCAGGGAATGTGCTGCCCATGCTCAAGAAAGAACAGACAGGAGAAGATCCTGCACAGCTAAGCCAGTCTGATCCCAATGTTAAACAGAGAACCAAATCCAATGTAGTCATTGTTCAAAGTTTGAAATTTTTTAAAAAATTAAAATTCCCAATGTTCTGTGGCTGGTAATTGTGATAGATATGGCATTCTGGAAGTGGTGGCCCCAAACCATAACTTTTCTTATACTCTAAACCAGGAGTTCTCAAACTTTTAAAGCCAGGGGCCGGGTCACATTCCCTCAGATAGCTTTGGGGGCCGGACGGCCATTATGCCCTTCCTCTACCACATGGCACTTCCTGGTGTGGTGGAGGTGGTGGGGCCCCCCACATAAAATGGTGCCTGCTCTAAACCTGTAGTGTATGTGTGCATTTCCTGCTCAAACCGGAAATAACTTTGCACTGAATAGTGTATTATTCCATGTTCAAAAACTTAAGGCCCCAACATCAAGTTAAAGAGAACCTATATCAAATTAACTGGGAAGTCAGTTAGGTAACTCTTCTGTGTGTCATATTAAAGTGAAAAATCTCAAAATAACCTGTAAGAAGAAAACAAAAGGACACACACACCTTTTTCTAAAAACTGACCATGATTTTTAATAGCAGGAGATTCTAGGATTTTCCTTATGTGTATCTCTGTAACTGGAAATGTTCAGATTACGTGAACAGATTGGCTTGTCTCCTGTTGTCTCCTAAATGAACATAATTCAGTCAACTTCCTCAGCTTTTCTTTTTCCTATACTTGTCTGCTTGGGGAGGTGGAGTTGCTGAACATCAGACAAAAAAAACGCCCTGCTGGATCAGATTAATGGTCCATTTAGCTATTAATTTCTTCCTGCAGTGGCTAGCCACAGCCTTTGGCAAACCTCCATGGTTATGTTGTCCCGATACTGATATTTAAAGACATGCAGCCATCTTGAGCAGCAGACATTGATACCTTTATCTACCACATCAGTAGCAACATTCCTGGGTGTCCCTTTGTTTGCAAATAAACAAAAATATGTGGAATTTTATAATGGTATCCGATTTAAATGAGTGCAGTAGAATCTCGGATAAAGTCCAAACTCGGTTCCACAAGTTTGAACTTTATCCGATTTTGGACTTTATCCGAATCAAATGGGTGATGCATCGGATAACGTCCAAAATGGACTTTATCCGAGGTTCCTATACCAAATACCTTGGATAATGTCCATTTTTTAGCGGTTTTGGACTTATTCGATGCATCACGTGTGCATGAAAACCGCGACTTTATCTGAATCGGACTTTATCCGAGTCAGACTTTATCCGAGGTACCACAGTATTTGGCTGTGCTTCCATTGAATGGAATATCCTGCCAGAGTAGTAACACAAGATTAAACCATTTGTGCAAATGTGCCATTATGTGATGGAAAGCTGGATTTTCTTTATGGACATTTCCACTGAGCAGAAAATCCTGCCAGTTGTTAATGTGGAATTGCACTGCTTGCAGGATGCAGACCTTTGTAGACCATGAGGTTTACCTTTGCCTTATCAAATAGAACACACACATAAAAAAAGATGGTCTGTTACCTTTAAAAACTCATGCCAGAACAAGGCAGCCAGCTTAAGGGTCACATTACATGCTGCATGAAAATTGCAAAAGAGTGAAGAGCCAACAGTGGGAAGAGGTGCCTTTTACATCCCAAAATAACTTGAGAAATCGTAAGGTGTCTGTCTTTCCATGAGTCCTACATAACTTCACGCCATGTAGTTTAGGCCACCAGCTCTTTTAATGGGTGGTATGTGAGGTTCTTGTAGGGAGCTGGAGCTGGAAACACAACTGTGTTTACATTGCATGACCATCCTTTGATTAATTTATACCAGGAGTTCTCAACCTTTTAAAGCCAGAGGCCAGGTCACGTTCCCTCAGAAAGCTTCAGGAGCCGGATGGCCATTTTGCCCTTCCCCCAACACATGGCATTTCTGGGTGTGGTGGAAGCGGTGGAGGGCTACATGAAATGGTGCCATGGGCTGCATCCGGGCCGCAGGTTTAGAATCCCTGATTTATACTTTTCACCTGTTATAGTCTTCAGCATGATTTATGTTTTCTCAATTCATACCATCTGCAGAATAATATGTTAACCAGTCTGCCTGTATTTTGATCCTGAGGATCTTGGGGTGTCTCTCGGTCTTTTTCATATGGGGAATATTTTTCTACATTAATGCTTGGTGTTGCAGAATGAGTACAGAAACTGGAACACTCCCAAAAGTGTGATGAATGAGATATAAAAGTGTGTTTAATAACAGAAAATATTCTAGAAATATTCATATACTCGTCCTATGCTGAGGTAAATCTGGTGTTGCAGAATGGTCATTTCCAGTCCAAGTACCCGACTGAGGAACTGAGAGACATTTTCAACGAAGACTCAGATACTGAACATAAAGCATTCAAAGGATTTTCTTCAATGGAAACTGAAGGCAACAGGAATTTGGAGGTATTTTGTCTCTGTATATCTTTGTCTTATGCATTTATCTTTCCATTTTCAGATTGACTTCAGCATGCTACTTTAGCAAGCATTGGAAGTTCAGGGCTGAGAGGACTCCCATCAACATTTCTTTCAAACATTTGATCCACTAAGCCAGTTTATCCTACTGGCCTTTGCAGTTAGCTGCTTTGTGGCTTCTTCTCTTTTAGGGATGATTTCAGATGGTTGACAGCAAGAAAGAAGCCAGTATTATGTCTCCTTTCAGTATCTCCACTGGCCATATTTTCACGAAAAAATGGCATCGCGCTTTGTTCTCTGCCCCTGGTTTTCCTGATGTCACTTTTTGAGTAATGCCAGAATCTCGAGTGTGAAATAAACATGGTCTATTGGTTTTGCAGCCATGGATAATGAAAAGGCCAATGATATTTAAAGCCTACTTTGAACTCCCAGGGTCTGAGGCAGAGGTCTTCTGAAACACCTAATCTAACACAGCACCACAACGATTTTGCTACTGGGAATAAGACATGTGATTTACATGATATTGAGTGCTGATTCCAAATCTTAATTAAGAATCTGCCTATCGTACAGATTTTAAGGCGTGCCAAAGCTGTTCAAATGGTTGGTAATTGGGTAATGTATTTTTACATGGGAATATTATAACAGTTGCAGCTACCACTATGCCTGCTGCCGCCTCAGCTGAATCATGTCCCCTGGTGGCAGGCATGTTCTAGCAGCAGCTGGGCATGACTGGGCAAGTCAGTGAGCTGACATCAGAAATAGGTACAGGAAATATGGTGAGATGGACCAAGGGCTTGTATCTAGTGCAAAACCATCTTATTGGATAGTACAGCTAGGCCATAGTAACCTGGACATATTTTGCTATGTTTGTGGCAAATATACTCTACATGAACGCAAGAACCTAACCAAGAGGACAAGATTTGCATGCTTAAGATCCTGGTGTCCTAGGCAGAATTGGACTTCAGATTTGGATTCAGCGCCCTTGATTTTAGTATAGGATGCAGGATTAGACCAAGTAGCAGACTACTGTATTTGTGTGTGTGTGTGTGTGTGTGTGTGATGTGTAATCGATCCCCTTTCAACCAAAGAGGTCAGGAATTGATTCTGGGGCTTCTGCCTGCTCCTTAAACTAGAATTTGTTAAAGAAAGCCCTATTCCAAGAGTTCTCAGTCTTTTAAAGCCGGGGGCCAGATGGCCGTTTTGCCCTTCCTCCACCACATGGCACTTCCTGGTGTGGTGGAGGCGGTGAGGGTTCGCACAAAATGATGCTACGGGCTGCATCGGACCCATGTGCTGCAGGTTGAGAATCCCTGCCCTATTCAGTCAGATCTGACGTTGGGAAGGTTATCAAAATGTTCATGCGTCTGTGTGAATTATGGTTGCCTTTACTTTACTGCAGAGATCAGTTGTCCCTGCAACCAAGGCTGGCTTGAACATCATATATGAAATGTATTAATTTCAATTAAAAATAGATTTTTAAAGTTAGTCTCTCTCTTCCCCCCCCCCCCCCCCCCGGATTATCTATAGGCAGAGAATTCAGATCCAGAAAATGATCCTTCATCTTTGTTGGCAAGAGAGGAAGAGTTAAAGGCCGACGCCAAAAGAAGGGGCTTTAGCCTTTGTGTTGCACTGCAGTTGCCTACAAAGAAATCTGCTGAGAAGACGTCTTCCAAGTGCTACATGACAGACAACATGCGCTTCCCTTCTTTCATACGAATGAAAAATAATAAAACTTTGGAAAAAGTTGACCCTGAAGTGGCATCTCCAGGCTCTGGAGAAGATACTAAAGAGGGATCAGAGGAAAACTCAAGTGCCTTGCTTAAAAGAGCATCGAATATCAAGGAGAATAAAGCCATGGTAAGACCTTAGATCCAAGCGTCGTTGTCTCATACTTAACTGTAAAAGTATATGTTGACATTCTGGTTTTACATTAAAAATTAAAGCAGGGTTGCCCAAACTACGGCCCGTGGGCCAGATCCATCCCCTGACACCAATTTATCCAGACCCCGACACCCTTGTCATTCCCGGAAGCGGAAGTAAAACGGGTGCGTTTTACTTCCGCTTCCAGGAGCTACAAGGGCAACGCTGGCTGGATGAATTGGTGTCAGGGGTCAGATCTGGCCCGTGGGCCGTAGTTTGGGCACCCCTGGTTTAAGCAGCAAAAGTGGCAGCTTAAAATCTCATCCTGTTGTAAAACAGATTGCAAGGTACGGTTTACTTCCACTTCTCATGGGAGGAACCCTGTGACCGGCCCATGACCTGAAAGGTTTGGGTGCCCCTGAGTTACAGAAACCCATAAGAGTTTCCATTTATAGTATGCATCACTAATCACAGCCAGATTTTTTTCTTCTTTCTTTTTATTTGTCAGATGCGCTTTTTGATGTGTGTGTGGTGCAGTAATTGTGAAATGCTCAAGGTACTATCTTGTGTTCATGGTATTTTGATGAGTGTATGTCTGGCAGATAACATTGGTCTTGGCATTCCAGGTAATGTGAAACCTGCACCTACCTCATTGCCCTCTTTGGCAATCACAATCAATGCTGTTGTGGGTGTTTATGGACAAATCTATTAGGAGCCCTGATGGTGCAGTGGTTAAACTGCTGTACTGCAACCAAAAGATTGTGAGTTCGATCCTGACCAGGGCTCAAGGTTGACTCAGCCTTCCATCCTTCCATGGAGTCAAAATGCTAATTAACTTGTGAACCGCCTAGACTGGGGTGCCCAAACTTTTTGCACCACAGGCTGGTCACGTGGTTCTTTCCACTGTAAGTGGAAGTAACATGGACATGCGCAAAACCCTGCCATAAATGCACCCGTGCCTATCGTAAATGCATTTACAACAGCCATGGGTGCATTTATGGCAGTGTTTTGCACATGCATGTTTTACCTTCGCTTCTGGGTGCGGGCTGGATTATTAGGTGCTGTGGACTGGATCTGGCCCATGGGGCATAGTTTGGGCACCCCTGGCCTAGATAGTGCACTATGCTATGGGGCGATATATAAGTGTGATTACTATTTCTATGCTTGAACCACCTTATTTGCAGCACCACATTATCTCATGCTTTTTTCGTTCTTAGACTGAATGCTCAATCCTATTGACTTTTGATGTCTAAGCGAAGCTCACTTTAACCTTGTGTTGCTGGCTAATCTGTCTCCCACTAGGTCAGGTGAAAGGAACTGCAGAATGAACTCACCAAAAGGTGCCTTCATTTTGGCGGTTTCACGTTTGGCCTAAACGGAAGAAGCAGAAGTGACACCATTTTATTTTATTTTACCAATTTCTATACTGCCCAACTGGGCAATGTGCCCACTCTGGGCAGTTTAAAAAATAACACACATATATTCAGTGATGTCAAATAACACAAACCCCATGTTGTGGCAGTGTAATAAAAAAATCATAATCAGTCTCAATAAACATTCTTACCATTATTCCCATCACACACAAAAACAAAGTAGATCCTGGAAAATAAAAAGTTACATTACACTGAGCTGAGCAGCCTTCAGGGAGCGAATCTTTAAAGCCTCCTGGTACAAGATAGTTTTCAAATGTTTTAAAATATTTTCGTTTTTGAAAATTTGCATAAGTGAAACTACTTACACATTTGTATTGTTATTCTGTTTTTGATTATATTTGGTCACACACTGTTAAAAACACCTCATACTAATATGACTTGAAGAGCAGAGGTGTAGAAAAATAGTTTATCCTTAAATATAAAGTTAAAGGTTAAGGGTTTGTATTTTTTTAAAAAAAGGAAACAAGAAGCAGGTATATAGATTAAAAAGTTGTGAGGAACTATTGATTACCTGTCTTAAAATATTGGCTGTTTTATAAGGAAATTGTTATTCATTTCAGCTTGCCCAGTTATTAGCAGAACTGAATTCAATACCTGACCTTTTCCCAGCGAAATCCCCCTCCTCAGTTCTGGTAAGTAACAGTGAAAAATGTTTTAGAGCCAATATTTTACCTCGGTTGAGAATTTAACATACATACACACACAGTCCTCCATCTTTCTGCTTTGAGAATGGTAGGGTGTGTCTTAGGACTGCTTCTTAAGAGATAAACATTTAATAGTGAGATTTTTGTGATTTCTAAAACAAAGTGAATTTTTATGTTGTTGTTTTTGTAAGAATCTTAAAAATCTATTTTCAAAGTAAGTTGGTTTCTGAGGAGTAAAATTGGCCTACTGGCCTGCCTGTGTTTCTGACTCATTATAAAAATTCAAATGTAGATGAGTATGAAAATCTCTTAATTCCCAGAAACACTACTTTGCTTCCAAAGGAAAAATATGGTTACAGTAATACCTCGGATAACGTTTGCATCAGATAATGCTAAAACCACATAACGTTAAGCAATCTGGAAAAAAATGCATCGCATAACGTTAAAATCCTGTGAATAACGTTATCCATCGGATAACGTTCACTAAAAGCCTGTTCCGGTTATAATGTATCTTGATGGAGTTTTAACATTATTCGATGCATTCCATAGGATTTTAACGTTACCCGATGCATGCATCGGATAATGTTAAAAATTGGATAACACTAAGACTTGTGGAACCAAGTTTTAGCGTTCTCCGAGGTTTTACTGCATTGCTGTATGCATTGTTTTCTATCAGACTGATATCATCTTCAAATATTCAGATGTGGGGGTTAAACAACCGCCTCCAGCCTCAGATTAGAGAGGCCTGTATCTGCAGTTGGTAAAACTGGAGACAGACTTGGCTATTGTTTTGGCCCAAATAAGTTAATATTGTTGGTTTGGCCTAAATAATGTGATTTATAAATGGATGAAAGCTGAGCGCAGAAGAATAGATGCCTTTGAAATGTGGTGTTGGAGGAGAGTTTTGAGAGTCCCCTGGACAGCAAGGAGAACAAATAGGTCAATCTTAGAAGAGATTAGCCCTGATTGCTCATTAGAAGGTCAAATAGTTAAGTACTTTGGACATCAAATGAGAAGGGAGAATTCACTTGAGAAGGCCTTGATGCTGGGAAAGGTGTAGGGCAAAAGAAGGGGGCGGCCAAAAATGAGATGGCTAGATGATATTGGAGACGCAATGGGCACAGAGCTGGGCGGGTTGAGGAGGATGGTGGAAGACAGAGGTGCCTGGTGGGCAAAGGGTCGGAATTAACTGTGCAACTGAACAACAACAAAATAAATGGATGAGGTGAATCTCCTTTTATGTTGCAGTTAAAAGGAACTCATGCGAATGTTGTCTCTTTTTAGAAACAGAAAAAAACACCTAGGAAAACATTTTCAGAAGGCCAGATTGAGCGCCGTACCAACCCGACCAGAAATGCTCGTCCTCCGGAGAAATTTGCTGTGGAAAATTTTGCAGCATCTGCCATCAGATTTGCAGAACAACTTCACAAATTCCGGCAACAGGACCTCCTAAAGAGAAAGCTAAAAGGGGTAGATGGCTGATTGAACTTGATCTGTATTTGGTTTTGGCAAAAGCAAATAAATGCAGGGTTCCAAAGCTTTTGCTGTAACATGGACGTGGAAACAGAACGAAGAGCAAACAGTTTGCCTTTTGTGCTTCTCTCTGTTCCTCCCACATCTGCATGTTGTATGTGGTGGCAATGCAGATATAATTAGTACGTTGTTTTCTGAAGAAAGACAGGAAACGTAAACCAGGGACTCCCAGGGGCCAGGTCACATGCTCTCAGTCAGCTTTGAGGGCCGGGGGCCATTTTGTCCTTTCTGCACGATGGGTGTGTGTGTGGTGCAGCCCAATGGGAGTGCTTCCTCCCCCCAGCACAGTTTGCTCTGCCCAGCAGCCCAATGGGAGCGTTTATTTCCTCCCCGTATCACAGAGTTCACCCCGCCCCTCTGCCCAGCAACCCAATGGGAGCACTTCCTCCCTCCCCCAGCACAGGTCACCCTGCCCCTCAGCCCAGAAGCCCAATGGGAGCATTTATTTCCTCCCCCTAGCACAGAGTTCATCCCGCCCCTCTGCCCAGCAACCCAATGGGAGCGCTTCCTCCCTCTAGCACAGAGTTCACCCTGCCCTTCTGCCCAGCAGCCCAATGGGAGCACTTCCTCCCTCCCCTGTTGCCGTGTTGGCACTTTGTGATAAATAAGTGGGTTTTGGGTTGCAGTTTGGGCACTCGGTCTCTAAAAGGTTCACCATCACTGACCTAAACCCTAGCAAGAAGGCTCACATATAAGAATTCTGTGTGTATTCACTCAATGCAACCAGCTCCATGGTAAAGATGAACAGGATTGCAGCCTTAACTGTTCAGTGTGAGAAAGCTTGGGCCCTGTAGGTGTCTAGGCCAACAGATACATCATCCCCGCGTGGCATGTCCACTATTAAAGGATTGGGGAAATTGTCTAGAACTGTATTTTAGAAGCCAAACTCTGAATAATTTGTATGCTGGACAGAAGTGCTCTCTGCTGTACTCATTGCTGAATAGGGATGTGTAACTTTTAATTTCTGCCATCTGAGAAGGTGGGCAGGGAGGATGAAGACAGAAAAATTACATAATTTGTAGTAAACAAAATTCAAGTGCAGTTTATAGACCCAGTTTGATAGAGTTTTGTTACAGAGAACTAACACATTTAGCTCTCAAGTTAAACTATAACATTTTAAACTTGATAGGGGTTTTTATTCTTTAATATTTACATGAAAGCTTCCACGCTAAGCTTTTAAATCTTGCTCTTTATAAAAGTACGCCTCACTTTGAGGTGGTGGTGGTGAGAAATCCAATGAAATAATTTTCTTTTTTGTAGCCTTTCCCCACATTTTCATTTTTTCTTTGGGAGAAAGAAAACAGGAAAAGACTTTCTCTCTAGATCTTTCTGTTTTCCCTCTAGACTAGGTCTTCACAACTCTAGAGAATATGCAGAATGTTTAGGTGTGATGGAAGTACAGATGGACTTAAATCGCAGAAGACTTCCAAATGCAAGAAAAGATAGGTTATGTGGATAAGGAGGAGATATTTATGCCAAATGTAGTAAAAGGCTCTTGTTTCCTTCCCAGGGCATGTTGGTGGAGCCCAAAAGAAGAAGATCATTAAAATATGGTTCATTCCGACCTGTTGAAGACATAACTGATGAAGAGTTAGAAAACATCGCCATAACAGTTAAAGATAAGATCTATGATAAGGTTCTGGTAGGTACATGCATTCTTTTGTTTCAAGGGTCTGGTGAAATCATGTTAAGCAAATAACTTGCCATCACAGCATTTTGACTATATTGTCAAAGTGCCAAAGTATTTTTTTTTTACAAAAAATTACATTTTTGGTAAGGCAAATTGTCATAGAACCATACGTATAGCATTAAATATGCCTTTTTTCTACCCAGGATGACTGAGTTGCTTCTATTTTCTTTGTACTATTTAGTTAATATGGTGTACGTAAGAGAGGGGAATAATTCATTTGAGCATAATAGTCACCATCAAGTGTAGATATAACTATAACATGAACATAAATATTATATTTCAGACTATGTAAGTGGGCTTGCCACTTGCATGTGTCTACAAACACATTGTGACAAAATGGTATTTTACTGTCTGATTCCTTGTGTAATTCTCGCCGTACTCATTTTAGGGAAGCACATGCCACCAATGCCGGCAAAAGACTGTGGATACGAAGACAATTTGTCGCAATGAAGGCTGTGGGGGTGTGAGGGGGCAGTTTTGTGGGCCATGTCTTCGTAATCGTTATGGAGAAGATGTGAAATCCGCACTTCTAGACCCGGTAGGTGCCTGATTGCTTTGCAATGGGATGGAAAGGATTCTCAAGCTTATACTGTAAATAGTAGCATTATGGATCGCTTCTGTTCAAGGTACATTTTGTCTGAAAGTGTTTGCTGGTTGCTTAAGCCATAACAATGTTAGCTCTATTAAGTTGCTGCAATAAAATAGTGAGTCATTGAGCAAAAGAATGGCCGTGCAAAGATCAAACTTTGATGAGGTAGCTGAAAAATCTTACTGGAACACTTGAAGAATTAGGACAGTATTACAACAGCAACCATTTGAAGGCTAATCCAAGCAAGACTAAAGTGAGTGCTTTCCACTTTCAAAACTGAGAGGCAAGGGAGTTTGATGTTACGTGGCAAAGGAACCAATTACAGCATTGTTCAGCACCAAAATAGCTTAACGGGACACTCTTTTAAGTAGCACTGCCTGAATACCAAAGTTAGTACAAAGAACAACATCAGGAAACTCACAAACTATAAATGGGGAACTCAACCATCCACACTGCGCACATCAGCTTTGGCCCTGAGCATCTCCACAGCAGAGTATGCTGCTCCAGTATGGAACACATCCACACATGCAAAGCAAGCTGACATTGCTGTTAATGGAGCCATGCATATAGTGACAGTAGAAAATTTACCCTCTTGTTGATACCTCTCCACCTAAGATCAGGAGAGAAGTAGCAGAGGATGCCAAGAGAAGTAAGCAAGAGAATGACCTTCAACATCCTCTGAATGAATATGAGCCTCAAGTCCGCTAGCTCAGATTCAGAAAGCTTTATGGCAGAAACAAACATTCTTTAGGGTACACAAGAGCAAAACCAAATTAGAAGATGGAGGAAACGAGCTCACTGGACAAGGAACAACATTAAAGGAGGATATAGTTGAGGAACTCAACTCCTACCTCACTTGGAGGACCCAGAATAGGCTGAGGGTTGGAGTGCCTAAATGTAAGACTAACATGTTCAATGGGGGGCTGCTGGCGGACAACAACACACTGTGAATGTGGAGAGATGCAGAATCTGACTCATTTACTGGTCTGCCGATTACTGCCAGAAACATGACCTTAAGGGCTTAAGTTTGTCCAATGACAAAAGCGAAGAAAGCGGCTTCATTTTGGAAGTCCAGGATTTGATCAGGACACAAAAGAAGAATGAGCAAAAGAAGCAGATTGGCCTTGTGCTCACCATCCTAGTACATGGAGAGCTAAATCAGGAGAGTATTATCTAGCATTGGGGGCTTTGCACAATATCACAAATCCTGAAAAATCAGGGTTCCCAATACTCCCGGCCCCGGTGGGGGCAAAGAGGCCCTCCCGGCCACTCCACCGGCCGGCATTTCTGGGCTCTGCCCTCCCCCCTCGCCTAGGATTTAAAAGGTGAGGGGGTGCCGGGCGAACTACCGCTGCCGCGCTCCTGGCCCCGGTGGGGGCAAAGAGGCCCTCCCGGCCACTCCATCGGCTGGCGTTTCTGGGCCCTGCTCTCCTCCCTCAAAATAATCTAAGGCAGGGGTTTTTGTGGGTTTTGCATTATTATTTTATGTTGGTATTATGTGATGTTTTCATTCCCTGTGATTCTATTGTAATTATTGATACATTATTTTGATGTGGTGCTGATATTTTGCATTTTGTGGCTTGTTTTACCTTATATTGTTATTTGTAATACTAGACCTTGGGCTTTATTGTATTTACTTGAAACATTGTATTTATCATTGTATTTTGAACATTGTATCCTATATGTAAGCCCCTTGGGTTGCCCTAGGGTCATTTATATGTTGTTAGCCGCCCTGAGTCGGCCATGTGTTGAGTAGGGTGGGGTATAAGTCGAATAAACATAAACATAAACTATAGAGAAACTCCGTGCTTTGGGATTGTTTTTGTCTTCAAATCTGGTTCTGTACCTAAGAGAGGTAGGACTGGGGGAAGAGGGCAAGGCTTGCTTGCTTTGTATGTTCACAGTTTAAGATTAACCCTTTTATTAGCTATTTGAATATAGGGCTATTGTTTTGCTTATCCTGACATTGTTTCTAATAAAAAGTGTCCTGCTGTTGACTTTTCTTTAAGGGTTGGGTCTGTCCCCCTTGCCGAGGCATCTGCAACTGTAGCTACTGTCGCAAACGTGATGGCCGTGGTGCTACCGGAATGCTTATCCATTTGGCAAAGTATTATGGCTATGACAATGTACAAGAATATCTTGAAAGGTAGGGGGATTTTGAGGATTGTTTTTGAAGGAATGGATTTTATAGGCAGGGCTGGGAGAGGAGATTCCCCCTTCAGTCCCCACCAAACTGGTTCCAAAAGGCTGGGAGACCCTCTGGGTCCACTTTGGATTTGGAAAGTGGGTTGGAGAATGGGGATTATTAATTATTAAAAAAAAGATTGTTTCAGGCTTTTCACTCTTATACATATGATACAGGCTGTGAAAAATAATAATAGCCAATCACAAATTTTGGATAAGAAATATTTTACTGCTATCTTTTAAAGAGATTATCATTGAATTCTGTATATCCAGAAAATACAGTGAAACTCCTAAGAGCAGAAGGGCAGCTGTTGTTTGATTACTGCTCTTACAGTGGTACTTTATAGAATAATTTCGGTTGCTACTGTGGCTTGCCATGCCTATTCTCACATGTTCTTTGTCACATTCAGAGCAGGAGCCGCATGTTCTTACACTTGCTCCTAACAAATGACAAGGCATTGTTACAATGGACACAAACAGACATGGCATTTGAAAGTTGGATTGAAAGTATAATTTAAAGTGTAATTTATGCTCCCCAAATTTACACACATGATTATATCCCTTATAAAAAAATCTAACACTTTGACCATTCATATGAATCTTTTGTCTGATACTACTTTATTTTTTTAAATCCAAAATGGCAGTCTCAGTTTTGAAAGGTGACTTGTTTTAAGAATTCACACACACACAAATTGGGCTATGAAGGCTAATAAAGCTGCGATTTATTCTTCAGCATGAATTATACCAAAGATGGGGAACATCTGATCCTCCAGGTTCTGTTGGATTACAGTTCCCATCATCCCTCAACATTGGTTATTCTAACTTGGGGCTTGTGGCATACCTGTCAAGTTTTGGATTTGGAAATAAGGGAAATTTCCCAGCAAATAAGGGATACTTGACAGCTATGCTTATCCTGTGCTGCCCTCCAATGGCGGCAATAGGGCATTGCAGTCTAATTAATAAGGGATGACGACGGGAAAGAGGGTAAAATAAGGGGTTTTCCCAGCCAATAAGGGATACTTGACAGCTATGGCTGGTGGTAGCTGCAGTCCAGTAATATCTGGAGAGCCACATGTGCTCTATCCTTGATATATACCAACATATATACTGTAGTAGGATTTTGACTATCTGAACTAGCTAATGACAGCTGCTTTCTTTTTACCTCTGAAAGTTGAATACAGTACTATTGTTGTTTTTTTCCAGCTTACAAAAACAACTTGCTGAAGAAGACTGAAAAAAAGCCTATTATAGCCTACAAACCTGTACTCTTGTCAAGTTATAAAAACCTAAATCCATGTTGGAGGTTTACACTTTTACTACTTTTATACTTTTATAATGGAAGTTGTTTTGTATTACAAAGAGACCTCAAGGAAAACAGTTGTATATGTTGTTTGCTACAATACAGTGGACATTTCTTCTTCGAAATCTTAATTTAGTATGACAGACTAAAACTGCTTCCACTTGTTCTAATTGAGTCTTCCGTAGTAGAAATGCTTGTGGCTGAGCTGTTTAGGAATAGATTTCAACTCTCTGGGATTAATGTTCAGCAGAGCTATAATGCCCATCAGACAGCTGACTTTAAAATATTTCTGAACAAACTGAGTATAACTCATAGATTTTAAGAAGTGTGGTGCTGAAGCAGTACTTCATTGCCAGCAAAAGAGTTTTTTGTATTCTCAGCATCTTGATGTTTGTAGTTTGTCCTTAGACCAGCAAATCTCTCTTTGTCAGACTTACCCCCAAATAGCATGCATTTGCCTAAAGCTGCTACACCCTTGAAAATAGGCCCATCTAGTTACAGTGGACCCTCAATTAATGACGCGTTCAAATAGCGTCATTTCCGCTTAATGACACGTCGTCACTCGCCACGTGACTATCCGCACGACGAAAAACCGTCGTTGTGCGGATAATGACAGTTTTGTGCCACTAGATGGTGCAGCTGCCATTGAAAACCACACAACGACGTTTCCCCTATAGCGACGCTACTTGGGGAACCAAGCAACGTCGTTATGTGAGGGTCTACTGTAATGGAATTTATGTATCATGTTAAGCCACTGTTTTCCAGCTTTAGTTGGGACTACTGCTTTTATGTAGGCATTACTTATTACTCATTCATTCTGGATTGCTGGGGGTTCAGTGGTTGATTCCACTAGTAATTATTTATCCTACAGCAGAGCATACAAATCCTTAAGATCAATATAACATTGCATGAATATGATTTGGCTTCTGTGATTAAATTAATAATTAATGGCTGGAAGGCGGCAAATTTCCACAAGTCGGGAAGTCACAGTAGATGTTGCCTTGTCATGCAGATAGCATGTACTGCAAAGTGCCTACGCTAACTTCTTAGTGTGCAACAAATTACACCAGTGGGTGCACACCATTGGTTGTAACTAACAGGATTCTGGCCAGGCAAGGGAAATTAAACACAGTGTCTGAGCCCTTCTAAAATGTTACACAGGATCCCCAGGAAAATGGATATTGGTAAAATTAATTAGAAAGACACAGTCTAGCCAAAAATTGAACACTTTACATACTTTGCTTTTAGCTGGACCAGGTGAAGTCCACCATCAAAGTCACTAGATATACTCTTTACAGTGGAAGACAACCATGTGGTCTCTGCTGCTTCTCCATTTATAACATATGTTTGTACTACTCTACCAGAACAGAATGAGCAGTGATGTGCTTCATCAAATGTTAGCGCTGTCTCAGTTTTTCAGGGTTAAGCAAAATGAAGAGGGATGGTTGTCATATTCAAAGCACAATGAAGGGTTGCAGATTATGCATTGCAGAAATGACTGCTTCCATCACTAATTTGTGACCCCTGTCAAAAACAAGTTTTAAAAAGTTATCTAAATGCCAACTGTTTTGTGCCTTAGAGGTAAAACAAGAAATAATATGAACATGCATCAAGTATTCAGAAGTCAAAAGAACTCCTGTAATCAATATTGAAAATATTTGAAGCAGTCCAAAATTGTGACAAGGTGACCATTATGTGTATTCTTGGCACATTAGTCCATTCACTGCCAAAGCTACAATACTGCATACAGAAACACCAAACTCATGGGGGGGAAAAGATGACTACTTTATACACTGGAGTATTTAAATGAAGGTTTATTTTGATATTTCAGTAGTGATATTAAAATGAGAAAAACCAGCAGATTTCTTGAAATATTGTTGTTTTTTTAAAAAAGAAATAAGTATTTTAGCCTTAGACTATATTAAAGTTCAAACACTGTAAGTAAATTTATACACAAGCTTTGGAACATTGAAAGTAGGTGAATATATACTTTTATATACAGTACTGTATATTAGAGCTTCTTTAGCTTCAGGTACTGAACAAATGAAAATTGTGAACAGATGCATTATTCCGGGGGAGGTTGTTTTTGGTAAATTTGGGCAGTATATTGCATGCAATGATTCAGCATGGGATAAGTTATCTTTATTTGGCGTATCTAATGAAGGCTGGCGATATACTGCCAGGACAACTTGATTCTTCTTCTTCTTTAAACTGCCAGCAGCAAGGCTGCTCCTGCAAGTACCCACTTGGCTGGCTTATCTTTGCTTTTTAGATTGAATGTCCACACATAGGTGGGCCCTCTAATTTTTGTTTTATAAACTGGGCATTTATAAATATGCTTGGTTTCTTGCCTGTCTACCGGAATTGCTTTTACAAAGATGACTGGCATGGCTGGAGTCAACTCCTTCAGTCGGGCTTCAGCTACGACGCCTGCTTGAATGTCCCATCTAGCTCCTGTAACCAGAACAACACAATGTTTGAGTTAGCATCTTTTTTTTTATTTTGCAGGTAAAGGGATACCATTGATTAAATACAATGTGACATTCTCACTGTGACTAATACAGTACCTCACTTGGAAATAGCCACCATTGGCTAAAATCCTGTAGGGGGTACATACTAGTGCCATGATGGCGAACCTTGGCACTACAGATGTTCTTGGACTTCAATTCCCAGAAGCCCAAGCTCCCATGAATCCACATGAATGGGTTTGTTGCGATTCATCCGGCCCCCGTCGTTCATGGAAGTGGAAGTAAAACGTGCCCATACAGGCGCGTTTTACTTCTGCTTCCAGGAGCGAGGGGGGCAGTGTGGGCTGGATGAATCGCAGCAAACCCATTCGTGTGGATTCATGGTTTGGGCTTCTGGGAATTGAAGTCCAAGAACATCTGGAATGCCAAGGTTCGCCATCACGGCACTAGTGTAAATACAATTGCATGAATCATTAGTAAATTGCTGCTAATTAATGGGTTCATCTTTCATTCCTCGTTATGCATAACCAACAATGCAAGTGGCAACCCATTAATTAGCAGCAGTACAATGACTTAAACTCCCAATAGGATTCTAGCCATTGACTTCAGAGGGGCGTGTAGATACTTTATGCTTACGTTGTATAGTAAATAATGCAACAATAAAACATACAGAGTTTTGATTTCAGTTTCTGTTATTTGCCTTGGAGTGATTGACTTGCATAAAGTTATAGAGGATTCTTAGGAGAAGTTCTGTTGAGCCAATATTGATCAAGCTGTTGATTAAGGTTAATCATTTGTCCCTTCTACTTAAACACATTTCAAAGCCACAGCTTCAGAAAAACAACAGTTCTCACTGTCTTTTGTTTCATGGGGCTTGCATAGTACTTTTACATGGGAATAAGTGACCCAAAGTAGTTGTTGTTGTTGATGATGATGATGATGATGATAATGATAATAATGATAATAATGATAATAATAATAATAATAATAATTATTATTATTATTATTATTATTTCATGCCAGAGATTACTCTGGGTTGAAAGGATTTTTAGGGGACGCCCAAATGAAGCTCCTTTCATATCCCCAAGTGCAGCTCTCGGGTATCGAAACCTGACCTTCCAGTCTCCAGCTCAGAGCCTTAACCACTAAGCCACCGGAGGAGCTGATTACTGGTACTAGGATATAAACTAAGTGGATCCCTGAATCAGCATTTCACTATTGAGCCATAGCTGCTATTTAACTTCTGTAAGCTTACCTTCCATAAAAAGTCCAAAGATGTATGCTCCTTCCCTTGGTGGATGACCATAATCCTCTCTAGTTTTTTTTGTAACATCTGTAGTCAGACACATCTTATCCAGGGGCCAGTTGTTCTTCCGTGCCATGCTTTGCATAATGGCTTTCAAGAGGAAAGAGTTTCTGTGTTGTTTAATTGTTATCTTATGACCTAATGCTATATTGTGAGTGAACCAGCATTTCAAATAACATGTAGTTAACTGTAAAGAAATTAAACATTTTTATCCAGTTCACCTTCTGCTACAGGAAGTATTGCAAACTTCTATAACAGTGTAGAACTATTGTTTTCAGAGTCACATTCATTTAAACCTAAACCAGTGTTTCCCAACCTTTGGTTTTTGGACTTCAATTCCCCAAAGCACTGATCAGTCAGTGTACTGACTTTGGTTTCTGGGAATTGAAGTTCCCCATGGGGCATGGGCCCCACATTGGGAGGCACTGCTGTAGATTGTTCTGTAATACAGATTAATCAGAAGCATATGGCTGAGGGTGCAAACAGATATAATCCTTAGGTCTAATCAAGTGGTTCCTACTCTCAGGTATATGCACTCAAACCAAACAGTCTTATACAAAGCACACAGTGAGTCTCAGTTGTCGTTGACTGCAACATGTATCCAAGAATGCATTTTTCCTGAAGCAGGAAAAGGTGTTTAAGGTGGATCCCATCTTGCCATGAAGTGACCCACATAGTGCCATCTCCTGCAGCACACATGAAATGAGACATGCAGGTTTTAACTCCGGGACTGTAATGGACTGCTTGAGGATATTATCAAGGTGCGCCTTCAAAGCCAGCCCATCTGGCATGGCCTCTTCTGGCCCCCCCCCCCCCCACCGTAAGCCCGAAGGATGCTGTATTTCTAAGGTAACCAGCTCAGAAAAAGTGTAACTGTAAAGACAACACTCAGGAAATCATGATGTAAGAACTAGCCGAACTGTGGGGTTTAATTTCTTTGACCTTTATATATGACGAACCAGTGCTACCTACCAGTCAGAAAAGACTGGGGATTAAAGAAGCCAGAAAGCCACACCACTGCAGGAAGTACAAGATCTTGTGTCCAGGTATCAAGTTCTCGGCATCGTCTAAGAAGATCATTAAACCTGAGGAAAAAGCAGCAGAATAATTTACACTTTTAAAAGAAGTGGATCTTTAATAAGATAATTTGGTATCGGTTTCATCTTTTTAATCTTTGTTAGCTGTTAGAGGATAGCATTAGGTAGAGGGTGACCAAAGGGACTGCCGTGGCTTAGTGGTTAAGATGCTGAATTTCACAACCAGCAGGTCAAGATCTGTGTGTTGCTTGATGGAGTGAGCTTCCATCTGTCCTAGCAGTTTGAAAGCAAGAAATTGCAAGTAAATAAATAGAGACCACTTTGGTGGGAAGGTAAACAGCGTTCTGTGCATTCCATGTCTAGTCATACCTGCCACATGTCCATGGAAATCTCTGCAGACACAGACAACACTGGCTCTTTGGTTATAAACTGAGATCAGCACTGAACCTTAGATATGACTGGCTTTCGGGGTGACCTTTACCCTTTACTAAAGGGTGACCACATGGTGAAAGGGTTCCTGTGTCTTTAATGGGTGCTTGAGGGGAAGTTTCAGCAGTTGCAGTTTTAAAGACAAAGCCACAAACACGCTGTAAGGAAGCGCAAACTTGTCAACTGGAGATACCATCTGACAAACCAATCTAGGAGAATTGCTTTGGTGGCTGAGATCTAGGTGTGGAAGAACTGAAATCGGAGTGGGGTGAGAAGAAGTTGCAGCCTGCCCATAGTGCTTATTTAGGTGCAAGGGGAATCAGCAGCAAAAATGGAAGGGGGGAGGGGGAGAAAGCAGCAATGTGCCATTTGGCACACTCCTGTCTGAACAGGAAGTGACCCATTGCCCATTTTTCCTGATTATGAAGGGTGGGGGGGGAGGTGATTTTTTTTAATGTCTGTAGATCATTGTTGATGTACATCACTTTATTTGGATTAAAATGATAGTTTTCTTTGTTTTGCTGTACATTGCTGATTGAGAACCTGCCCACAGATATGGTTTCAATCAGCAATATCCAAAGAAAGAAATGTGTTTTTTTTTAAAATTAATATGAAGTGATGCATTGCACCAGGGATAATCAACAAGTACCAAAAAAATCTCTTCCCCTGACCACTCACAGACAATCCAAGGAGGTTTTCAATTTCTGTTATGCTTCTGTGTCTAGGCTAGACGTGAAACTGCCAAAATGAAATCCCCTTTTGATTAATTCTGTAGTTCTGTTTGCCTGACCTAGTGTGAGAAAGATTAGCCAACACAACAAGGTAGCTGTTGCTGGGGTATGCCCAATTGTAGTTCAAAAATGTCACAATCTTCAAGGATGCTCTTTCTGTGTACCTGATCAAAGCAGCAACTCAATATCTAATGAAAACATTCTCATGCTGTTGCATTTAGCTTTAGATGCATCTAAATTTTCCACTCCCAGTTCCTTCATTCTTGGGATATAACATCAGTGGCACTGTGCTGATGCAAAATAACTAATATATAGTTATATAATATATAAAATAACATATACACATCTAGATTAGAAAGATACTTATATGTAACAGTTAAAAATGTTCATGTTTGAAAACTAGAGCATTAATAATAGTACTGGGAATCTGTGGGTTGGATCCAATTTAGTCATACTTAAAGAAGACCTGTTGTAATTAATATGATTTAGTTTAGCAGGGCTGTTCTAACTCTGACTAATTACGAATTCTTGTACAACAGCTCAACTACTGTATATCAATTTTTCAAGGGTAAGAAATGTATTTACCATTGTGCAAGAGCGTAAGTGGATGGATAAGCCAACCTCAACCATGCATCTGGGACCAAGTCATAAAATAGCGATGACTGCAAAGCTTCCATTGTAGGAGAAAATGTCAGTTCACCCTAGATGTTTGAAGGGAAGAAAATAGTCTCTCTCTTGAAACTCTTTCAAAAATAATAATCATTAAAACAAAACAAAAATCAAATTTATTCTTACTTTCAGACCAAGGTCTAATTGTTTAAGTGACTTCCGTATCTCTCGAATCAGAAGGTTCATTCTCTCACATTCTTGAAAACAAACGAGAACGTAGGGACTTCGTGAGGGAGATTTCTGCATTATTTCAGCCATGTTAAACTCCTCTGGTAGCTTTTCTAAAACTTCATCCAGAACATTTTTCACCTAATCATATAAACACAAAGCAAAACCAGGCTAGATGCTAGGCCTGAAGGGTAAACACATTAGCAAATGTGTAATGCCACAATGTTTGTCTTGTACAGTAGAACCTCAACTCCGTTCCACAAGTTTGGACTTTATCCGATTTTGGACTTTATCTGAATCAAATGAGTGATGCATCGAATAAAGTCCCAAAAATGGACTTTATCCGAGGTTTCTATGCCAAATACCTCAAATAACGTCCATTTTTATAGCAGTTTTGGAGTTTATGCGATGCATCACGTGTACATGAAAACCGCAACTTTATCCGAATTGGACTTTATCCGAGGTACCATGTATTAATATACTAATCATTTACAATTCAAAAGGATGAAGCTTCACAAGTAATCTGAAGAACAGGTATTACCAGTTGTAAAAAAACAACACATTGACCTAAATACTTATCTGTTATGCTAACCATTCTGTACCCCTGTACCTGTTGTGTATTAAATTGATGCCATGAAGCTACACTCTTATGTCTGACGAAGTGGACTTGATCCAGGAAAGCTAACATTAAAATACAGCAGTTAGTCTTTAAAGTGTCACAATGTTTTTTGTCTTTTTGTTTACTCTTATTAAGAACAAACTTTCTGTGAACTAATAGCTGTGACAGTGCCACTGTTCAATTTTCTGGCTTCCCCCCTTATTTTTGAGCATGACCTGTGTGAAACACTATTCAATTGGATAAGAAGCTTTTCCCCTTATGATCACAAATAGCTTTTGGTGACAATCCATTTAACATTCCTATTTTGCTAAGCTGTTTATCAAAAGAGTCTGCAAATGTGGTAGTCTCACCTTTTCTTCTGCTGACTGTCCTGTTACCTCTCCAGCAAGCAGGTTTCGTGGCTGCAGTTCCAAGAGTGTTTTGAAAAGATTATCAGACAGTACTGTCAAGAAATCTATCTCAGCATTGGGATGGAGACCATAGAGTACAGGGCTTTCAACAGGCAGCATTTCATCAATGTACTTGTGGTATCCGATATAATCCAAATTTGGAGGAGCAAGGAAACCTGGAGCCAAATTAAAGTCACCTTCAAGCTGTAGTTGAGGAACAAAAGATAATTTTCTTCAGTACTTATTTTATGGCATCTAGGCCAGTGTTTCACAACCTTTGATTTTGGGATTTCAAATCCCAGAAGCCTAACTCAGTACATTGGGTGATCAGTGCTTTGGGTAATTGACTTAGGCTTGTGGGAATTGAAGTCCAAACACTAAAGGTTGGGAAACACTGATCTAGGCCAAGAGTATTCAAAGCTTGAAAAGCTCAAAGGTAATTTTATTGTTGTAGTAGATACATGTTTGTATACCACTCAGAGTGGGATACCACCCAAAGGGGCGGTATAGAAATGCAATAAAATAAATAAATGTAGGTTAGCTTGTATTTTGCAGGTGAGGAGGGATCATTTCCTGTGTTAGCCTGTTCAGGATTGCCAACACTTCTCATAAAGGAGTCCCAATGGAAAAGTTTTATAAGTCTGCAAAAAACTTACTAAGATATTTCTATCCATTGTAAATCTCAGGTCAGAGGATAGTAAATAAGATCACTCAAAAATGTAATCTAAAACTACTTAAACAATGTAAATAGTTTAACCATTTTATTTGAAACAAAATAATACCTGTAGTCTGGCAGATCAAAAATCACATTACCTTGAAACTCCCAGTTATTTTTAAAATGGCATTGACACTGTCATTTTGCTGCTAAGTTGGTTTGATTTAAATTGTTTTGATTTAGCAGCAAGAGAAGCATCTATGCCTGTGATGGAGAACCTTAGCACTCCAGATGTTCTTGGACTTCAATTCCCAGAAGCCCAAGCACCCTGTGAATCCACACGAATGGATTTACTGTGATTCATCCACCCTGTGCTGCCCTCGTTGCTCCCGGAAGCGGAAGTAAAACATGCCTGTATAGAGGAAGGGTTAACCCGGAAGAGTCTTAACCATACGGGTCCGTTTTACTTCTGCTCCCGGGAGCAATGAGGGCAGCCTGGGGTGGATGAATCACAGTAAATCCATTCATGTGGATTCACATGGTGCTTGGGCTTCTGGGAATTGAAGTCCAAGAATGTCTGGAGTGCCAAGGTTTGCCATCACAGATCTATGCCAATTGGAATTCCAATGAGAAACCAGGGTTCAGAGGCAGAACACATGCATTGCAAATGTAAAGTTCAAGGTGTAAACCACAATTCTCCAGATAGGGTTTGAAGTCCTCCTGCATGAAAGCTAACAGGCACTGCCAGTCAGTGCAGACATTACCAAGTTCAATGGACCAATGGTCTGAATTAGTAGAAAGAAGTCTCTTAAGTTCCTATCCTATTTACAGCCAAGGTAGTAGTAAGAAGGGTGGGGTGGGGTGGGGTGGGTGGGTGAGAGGCACAGTTTAGCACCATTCCCTGAAATACAATTCTTCCCAGCTTTCTCAATGGCAAGTTTATTGTAACATGCCCTATATCATTTAGGGAAGGGGTGGCCAACCTTGGTGCTCCAGCTGTTCCTGAACTTCAATTACTAGAAGCCCAAGTCAGCACACCTGCTGATCATGGCTTCTGGGAATTGAAGTCTAAGAACAGTTGGAGTACCAAGGTTGGTTACCCCTGATTTAGGGGAAGAGAGACATTTCCGCAGTGCCTGTAGAAGTCCATTTCTTCCCACTTTCCTAATGCATAGAGTACTGAAGCAAAACAAGTACTACAAATGAGACCTGTAGATGACTATTGGAGGTGGGAGTAGAGATCCCCCTTTTTGTTGTTGTTCAGTTGCACAGTCGATTCCGACTCTTTGCAACCCTATGGACCATTGACCTCCAGGCACCTCTGTTCTTCACCATTCTCCTCAGCCCGTCCAGCTCCGTGCCTACTGAAACTACAATGCCATCTAGCCTACTATCTACAATACCATCTACAATACCATCTAGCCATCTACTGACTAGTAACTAAAGGTCACTTTGTTGCCAAAATCCATTTTTGTAGTAATGCTAGAAAAAGAGAAATGGCATACATCACATAAAAGACCTCCATTTACAGTATCAACAAGTATCCACTTGGGTTCACGGTTACACATCAAATCGAAGAAGAGGGACTTGATGGTGTGCAATGAGAAATTCAAGGCGGGCATGCTAGTTAGCAACAATTTACTGCTGTGAGTTATGGCAGTTCTATTTCATTATGCTTAGTCACTACAGGTCCAGCATTGCAGGTTGTATGAAACAGAATTACTGTACAGTATATTGCTATGTTTAGGATCTTGCCCAGCATTATTGCCTTTTCCAGACAATCCTGCCTTCTCATGATGTGCCCGAAGTAGAAGAGCTTATTTCAACCTTTTTATGCCTTCAGAAATAGTTCAGACTTCATTTACCCTAGAACCAACTTGTTTGTCTTTCTCGCAGTTAAGAGTTATCATAAAGCTCTCCTCTAGCACACTATTTCAAATAAGTATCCCCCCATTAGTTTTCTTTACTGTCCAACTTTTACATCCATACATGGCGATTGGGAATACAAAAGAATGGATGATCTTGGTCTTAATCTCCAATGACACTGCATTACATCGATGGTCATTTCTAATTCCTTCATTGCTTCTGATTTCTTGGCTAAAGCCTTCATAAGGTATAAAAGTCTTTCACTATTTTAATGTATTCATTTCATTTTATTTCATGAAGAGATGCTGAGAGCTGCAGTCCAGCAACATCTGGAAGAACACTCAACACATGAGCTTTGACCAGCAATTTACTCACTCCAAATGGATATGGGGGGAGGCATCTCATAAAACAGCATCAAAATAGGTGTATCACACTTTTAGAAAAATATCTATTAGAAATCTCTTCACCTTTCAATCTCTCTTTTAACAGAGTTTCCCTCATGATTGCTGATTATAGCTTACTTACCTGAATATTTTGATATAACATTTCCCTCCAAGCAAATAATTCAATGCGCAAACAGACCTCCAGGTCTTAGCCAACTTTATGCCTAATATTTATATACAATAATTTTCATGCTAAAACAGTGTTATGTTCTTTGGTTTATTGGTCACCTTAACATTTAAATGCAACGTTAAGCTGATAGCCAATGCAAATACCTATAAAGCAAGCAATATCCCACTTAGGCATAAAAGTAAGACAGCTGCTATGTACCTGTTGACCTCAATTCATATTTACACATCCATCAGTCACTGAAGGAATTTTTGTTTCTTTTGGTTTACACAGGGGGAAAAAAAACATTGCCCAATTACACGGAAATCCGTTATTTTGTTTCTGAATGCTTAACTAAACTTGCCCTCAGTGTTGATTAACAAAGGGCATTTAATTCCAGGCCTCTATTTCTAATTTTGTACCTATATTTGACATATATCTGAATAAAAGTTCAGCCTTGTGAAGGTTAATGGAGTGCCTATTTTTAGTGTATGAAGACCAAGACACAGGACACAGCCTCGGGCTGGGTTAACTCAGGTTTATTGCATCGTGGACAGAGGGAACATGAGGTGATGGCGGATCGATAGCTCTTTTTATACAGCAGTAATACATTTGAACGTGGTGCCATGGTAGCCCATTGGCTACTGCCTGCGTGACGTCATTTCGAGTCACGCCCTTCTTGTCCAGGTGTAGGTAGTGGCGGGAAAGCTTCCCGCGCTGTTGCCTTTGATGAGTTCGGACCAAGAGAGCTTGGACGCTCGCTGCTGCCAGCTGGTGGTCATTAGCTCGCGTCCTATTACAGGGTTTATATGATACAGCTGAAGGTTACATTGTTGCTATAGGCAAGGTTACATTGGCTCCGATACATTGTAATCCATGTGGAAGGAAAACCATTAGAACACAACACCCCTCCCCCCTAGGATGAGACAAAGTCTCGAGCCCCCACTCAAACACACTCCCCCCCTAGGAGACAAAGTCTCTCAGCCAAGATGGCTTATTTCGAACACGCTGGGGTCTCGATGCGGGCTGCCTTTGCCCGGGTTTGCTACCTTCTCTTTGTCCCCTGGTTTCCTGCCCTGTAATTGGAGAGGGAGACTCGTTAGTGACTTGCCGCGGCTCCGCGGCGTTGTTGGGAGGTGTGCTCTCTCTTAGGGAAGAACCGGGGGCACTGGGGACTAACGAAAAACCCCTCTTCTCGCTTGGATGGGTGGGGGAACACTCCTGAAAACCCCCCCGGCTCGCAAAACCAAAACCAAAATTACATTCGGGGGCAGCGGTCGCGAATTCCTCTCCCCCTTCCCCGGCCTCTGATGGAACTGGTTTATCAAAAGGATATGAGTCGGGGCCGCTGCTTCTTCCTTCCCCCCTTGCTTGGGACTGTTGTCCGCTGATGTCTCCCCCTTGGGCTAAGCGGGTGGGGGAGAAACCTAACGCTGAATCCTGTTGATGAGCCCCACTGTCTGGTACGCTCACTCGGTGCCTCAGCTGGTCCGCGTGCCTCCTCCAGAGGAGACCTGTGCTGGTCTCGACCCGGTACGACACTGGCCCCGTCTGTTCTACTACCGTCCCCGGCACCCAGGCTGGCCCTGCGCTGGCATAGTTTCTACAGTGAACAGGGTCGCCGGCGGCGAATCCTTTCGAGACTGCCAGCCCTATGTTTTTTCCCTTCTCCTCGACTCTCGTCGGGTCTAGCCTGGACAGAATCGTGGTCAGTTTTCGCCGCATCAAGAGCTCTGCTGGCGAGTAACCTGACGCTAAGGGGGTCACCCTATACGCTAATAAGAACTGACATACTTGGTGATTTAGGTCCCCCGGGCCCATGCGCCGAAGCGCATCCTTTGTTGTACGCACCAACCGTTCCACTTGGCCATTCGTGGCCGGGTGAAACGGTGCGGATGTGACATGCCGAATTGCGTTTGCCGCCATGAATGCTCCGAACTCCGAGGAGGTGAAGCAACTCGCGTTATCGCTGACTAACGTGTCGGGTAAACCGAACGTGGAAAAGACTCTCCGTAGCTGGCTAATTGTCGTGGCGGAGGACGTGCTCTTTACTGGGATAACCTCCAGCCACTTGGAGAACGCATCCACCACCAGGAGAAACATGGTTCCTCGGAATGGGCCAGCGAAATCTATGTGTACTCTGGACCACGGCCCCCTTGCTGCGTCCCATTCCCTATGCGGGAGGCGAGCCTCCTCTGGACGGGATCCCTGACATGCCTCACAAGTGCCGACCATGTGCTCAATGTCCGCGTCCAGTTGTGGCCACCAAAAATAACTGCGGGCCAGCGCTTTCGAACGAACGATCCCCGGGTGGCTGACGTGCAGCAGTTTGAGCACCCTCGGCCGCATGGATGTAGGGACCACCACCCGTTGGCCCCACAACAGGCACCCCCTTTCTAGGGACAGCTCTAGCTTTTTCCGAAAGAATGTGTCGAATTCCGTGCTCGGGGACGATGCCGGCCACCCCTTCTGTACCCATGAGCTAACTTTTTCCAGCGTTTTGTCCTTGCCTGTCGCCCTAGCAATATCGGCTGGTACTAGTGGGGGTGCGTCTAAGACCTCGATTAGCAACACCTGGCGGTCTCTTTCTACTCTAGCCTTTTGGTCATCCGACAGGGGCAAAGGGGATCTCGAAAGTGCATCAGCATGGCTGATCTCCTTTCCGGGCCGGTACTCCAACTCGTGTTGGTATGCGTTGAGAAAGATAGCCCAACGCAGCATTCTCGGGGATAGGATCTGCGGCGTGGGCTTGCTTGCCGTGAAAATCCCTAACAGGGGCTTGTGATCCGTTACAATTTTAAACGGGCGGCCATACAGAAAATCGTGGAACTTTTTGGTCCCCGCTACTATGGCTAATGCCTCCCTGTCGGTTTGTGCGTAATTTCGCTCTGCTTGGGACAGGGACCTTGAATAAAACGCAACCGGGGCCTCCCTTCCGTCATCCAACACGTGGCAAAGCACCGCCCCCACCCCCACCGGTGATGCATCGCAGACTAATACCACCGGCCGTTTGGGGTCGAAATGCGTTAGAATTGCGTCAGAAGTCAAGAGTTGCTTTAGCTCTTTGAATGCCCTCTCGTGCTCGTCACCCCACATCCATGTCTCCTCCTTTTTAAGCAACCGATGAAGCGGTTCGGCTACGGACGCTTTCCGCGGAAGGAATGTATGGTAAAAATTGAGGAGCCCCAGGAATGACTGTAGCTCGGTTTTGGATGTGGGGCGAGGGGCCTTCTTGATGGCTGCCACTTTGGATTTGGATGGCCTAATACCCTCGGGTGTGATTCGGAACCCTAAAAACTCGACCTCGGTTTCGAAAAAGACACATTTGTCCTTCCTCAGTCTCAGCCCCGCTTTCTCGAACACAGTTAGTACTTTGTCCAATCTTTTTGCCAGTTCGGCCTCACTCCCCCCTGTTATCAACACGTCATCAAAATAAGGCAACACCCCCTCCAGCCCCTTCAGGAGGCGTTCCACAAGCGACTGAAAAAGGCCGGGTGCCGAGTTCACGCCGAACTGTAAACGCGACACCTGGAACGCTCCTTTATGTGTGACTATCGTTTGGGCCGCGGCCGTGGCGGGAGTTACGGGGAGTTGCTGATAGGCTTGTGCTAGATCGAGCTTAGCGAAACACTTTCCCCCATTTAGCCTGGCCAAAAGGTGGCTGACCACCGGCACCGGGTATGCATTAGGGCGGATCGCCTTGTTAATTGTACACTTATAATCAGCGCAAATGCGCACCTCCCCGTTAGCCTTCAGAGCTGTTACAATTGGAGTTTCCCACTCCGCGGAATCAACAGGAATAAGAATCCCCTGGCCCACCAATTTGTCCAGTTCCGCCTCTATTTTGTCCTTTAGTGCGAAGGGCACCCTGCGCGGTTTGAGTCTTATCGGGCGGACCTCCGGGTCTAAGTCGAAGGCTACAGGGGGTCCCTTGAATTTTCCCAGTCCTTTTTTAAAAACGTCGGGATGCGCGTCGCACACCGCTTGTATTGGATCCCCCCCCACCGAATGTACTCCCCCTATGAACAGGCCTAAAGGCTGAAACCACTGTGTCCCAAGGAGGCTACAACTTCCCCCCTTGAGGACAACTAGGGGCAGTTCCGCAGAATGTCTCTTGAAATTAACCCGAAATTTCCCGACCCCCAATACCGGAATGCTGTTTCCCTGTACATCTCATAGCGTGGACCTCAATGTTTTAAGTTTGGGCCGCACGTGGGGGTCGATTTTCAAGAACTCTTTCTGGGGGATTATGGAATAGGAGGACCCTGAGTCAATTTCCATCCTGATAGGGGCCCCTTGTATTAGTACCTCAACGAAGTAATGGGACTGTCCCGTGGACACGCTGAACACCGGGGCGTCATCTTCGCTGCCGTCCGAGACGCGGCCCACGCCGTCCTTCTTCCTCGTGGTCTGGGCGCCATCTTTGGGCCTCGCGGGACGGTCCGGTCTGGTCGAACGGTCTGGTGACTGCCTCCGGCCCTCCTTTCTTTTTCTGCATGCCTTGGCAATGTGGCCCCGACGGCCGCAGGTGTAACATTCAGCCTTTCTAAATGGGCATCTCGCGCGTTCGTGGGCCGCCCCGCAACCATCGCAGCGGCGCCCCCCTTTTCGGACCTTCTGGACCTCCTCGCCGTCGCTGCCTTCCGAGGACGATTTTGAGGCCCGCCGAGTTGCGTGCACCGATTGTCCGGACTTCCCGTGCACCGAATTTTCTGCTTTGCCGGCCCTGGGACGCCACTCACGCCACTGGTGCATCTCGTCTACTCCAGCATTCGTGGACTCCGCGGCTTCGGCGGCCTCGACGACCTCTGCCAGCGTGGGTGGCGGCTCCTTGTTCATCAAGCTGCGCTGCACCTCCTTGTCTTTCAGGCCACACAGCACGCCGTCCCTGAGGGCCATGTCTAGGATGTCGCCCCATTTGCAGGGGACGGCGGCTACCCTCATGGCGGCCACGAATGCCTCAACCGACTCGTCCGGCGCTTGGACTCGCCTCCAAAACGCGCTCCGAGCGGGAAACATCGCCCTCGAGGGTTGGAAGCGCTCCCGTAGCAGCTTCATGATGTCGTCCGCCTTAAATTGGCTCACCTTCTTCGGAGCGATGATGCCCACCAGCGTCCGCTTGGTTTCCACCCCGAGCATTCTGGTGAGGATGGCCCTCTTCCGCTCCTCATCGTCTTCCTTGACTTTGAGTTCCACCAGCGCCGCCTGGAAGTCCATCTCCAACAGCTCCCAGTCTTGCGGTTTGGTGATGTTGAACCCGCTCTGTGCCCTGGCTGCTCCTTGGGGATCCATTATCCCACCTTCGTCGCCAATTTAGTGTATGAAGACCAAGACACAGGACACAGCCTCGGGCTGGGTTAACTCAGGTTTATTGCATCGTGGACAGAGGGAACATGAGGTGATGGCGGATCGATAGCTCTTTTTATACAGCAGTAATACATTTGAACGTGGTGCCATGGTAGCCCATTGGCTACTGTCTGCGTGACGTCATTTCGAGTCACGCCCTTCTTGTCCAGGTGTAGGTAGTGGCGGGAAAGCTTCCCGCGCTGTTGCCTTTGATGAGTTCGGACCAAGAGAGCTTGGACGCTCGCTGCTGCCAGCTGGTGGTCATTAGCTCGCGTCCTATTACAGGGTTTATATGATACAGCTGAAGGTTACATTGTTGCTATAGGCAAGGTTACATTGGCTCCGATACATTGTAATCCATGTGGAAGGAAAACCATTAGAACACAACACTATTCTAGAAATTTCTGTGGGCTCAATGCAAAGGAGGTACCAGCAGAATAAGCTTCCCACACGGCCCCCATGACCTCAGCTGTCATATGGAGAAATCAGCTTCCGCAGAGGTCAGAAGTACAGTAGTGTTTATCCTTTCCATCGCCATGGTAACTCACTCCTGGGCCTTCCAAATGACTTCCAATTGTGTTGCCCTGAATGCAGCTTTGTGACATATGAAAACCTACTCATTAAGACGTGAATACATGCAAGCAAACTCACTTCATATCAAATCACACCACAGGAGTCCAGCTATACCATGACTGAGAAAAGATGGAATAGCCTGAAACCGACCAATGTTTCATAGTATGCATGATGTCTTTGTGCTAAATTCACCACTCACTCTAACGCCACTGAACTTTTGCCTGCACACTAGTTCAGTAAGGCATTCTTATCCCCCTTGAAATTGCAGGGATCTAGACAGAAAGGATTATGTCTTAGATTGTAAATGTGTGCTGAAACTCCATTCACTTACTTAGGAGTAAATTCCACTGACACCACTTGCTGTTACTTCTAACATCACTAAGACTATGATGTCTTTTGCAGTAGAAGAAACCAATGTTTTGAACACAGGTTTTACCTGAATCATGTTTCTCCAAAAAATATGTACAGTAAAATCCCAACTTACATATGCCTCGAGTTACATAAAATTCGACTTACATAATGATTTTTGCACTAAAACTATGTCCCAATTTACATAAATGCCCTGATTTACATAACACAATTTCCTATGGGTTTCTTCGAGTTACATAAAAAATTCATTTTTCCTATGGGCTTGCTTTGAGTTACGTAAAAAAAATTGTTTTTCCTGTGGGGTTGCTTTGATTTACATAAATATAAATTTCCAATGGGTTTGCTTCGAGGTAAGTAAAAAATTCATTTTTCCTATGGGTTTGCTTCAAGTTATGTAAAAATTCATTTTTCCTAAGGGTTTGCTTCGAGTTAAGCAAAAAACCGATTTACATAAAAGCCTACAGAACAGACTTTTTACGTAAGTAGGGATTTTACTGTACTTTCAGGTTTAACCATGGGTTATCCATTAGGCCTATTTTTGTTCACATGTACACAAGATTGTAGCATTATAGCAGTATTGTTAATGAAAGTAGAAGAGTCGTTTTAAAAATGTCATTTTTTAACCACTCAAATAGCAACATTTACCATAGTCTTGATACTTTGTGTAGCAGTGATTAAATGTATATTGTTTGTACTGGCTTGGGTCTTTCTCAGTTTTAGAGAGGGCTGCCTGTTGTCCTTTCTGGAAGCAAAATAAAATTATTTTTGCTTTGTATAGCTGGTTGTATCTTGCCTCTGCTTTTCCACCAGAGTGAGCCGTGGAACATTAATTTAAGTAACAACATGATAAGTCTTACATTTATTACATTAATATTCCCTGATGCTGACTTACAATAGCTTCAAGATGCAATAAACTATCAAGTTTGAACCTCTCTATCTGATGCTTTTCTCTCTTTCTCCTTCACACACACACACACACACACACACACACACACACACACACACACACACACACACACAAGAAAATGAAATACAGTAAAGCCACGTATAACAAAGGGCTCTAACAGCGAAAAAACATTATAGCGAAAGGAAATTGAGGGGAAATGATGCCTTGTATAGCGAAAATTTTCAATGCATTCCTATGGGAAATTGCACTTCACATAACAAATTTTGTGTTCAATGCATTCCTATGAGAAATTACATTCAATGCATTTCTATGGGGAAATTGTATAACAAAAATTTCACTTTATGAAAAACCTTGTGGAATGAATTAATTTCGTTATACGAGATTTTACTGTAGTTTAACACAGGGGCTGAGGAATTTGAAAATGAATTTGCCCATTGCTTGACAGTATACCTTTGGCTTGTGCACGTGCCCTATGGCCTATAATATTTTAATATAATGGCCTATAATAGTTTCCTCCTCAAAAAAATAAGGAGGCAGCCATTGAAAATGTTACGGTCCTAAATCTTTTTCACAAGTGTTTTTACATATGATTTTCACTGCACCCACTAATTATTTACCAGAGGAGGGCTCATCAGTTCTTCTAAATATGTGCAGCAGAGTCTGCGGTCCCAGTCATCGGTGATGTGTCCACCATACATAATCTCACCAAAGAGATAACGCAAATCTTCCCATGGAACCTACAGGACGTAATGGAATGTATAATTAAACAAAGAACCAGCTCAGTTTCTGAAAGGACAAACCAAAGTCACTTGTAATGGCAATGGCACAACGCCCTGACTTTATCAGCACAAAGGGAAAAATCAACATATGGTCCTGCGAGATTTCTGCAATTATGGCGTTACATCTATATGTGTGTCTTTTTACAACAAGAGAACCTTAATGAGAGTGCTGACCCACCTGCCACAGCACTGTCACCTCTGGGGCTAGATTGTCATGTTCAGTTGTTACACTCTTGGCAGGTGAGTGTATATTCCTGTGGGGTATGCAAAACACTATTGTATACATGCAAGGGGAGGATGAATGCAAAAGAGATGGATTAATTGGGTGTGAAATGAAAAGAGAAATGGAACATTAAGAGCTTTAAGTCTGTTTTTTAAAAGTGTAACCTGAACAATGGTCTCTTGTTTCAGGTAAGTAGCAGAGCAAACTTTGATAACTCAATAATTGCTGCTTTGAATAAATGTATTTATTTATATATTTATTTGTTTATTTCAATTTGTATTGCCGCCCCCTTGCCTGGGCGAATCTGGGTAGCTCACAACCAAATTTACAATATAAAAACATCCATACTAAAAACCTTTAAAATCCTATTAAAAAGCCCAATTAAAAACCATTAAAAAGCCCACCCACCCCATCTGCAATGAGGGAAGTTCAAATGAGCCAGCAGGCAGGTGCCATCTCCTCAGCAGCACCCCACACCTGCCCAGCCAGCCAGCTTTCGAGTTCTTTCCTGAAGGGCAGCAATTCTGTCTGTAACCGCAATTCTGCCAACAGGAGGTTCCATAGAGCTGGGGTGGACACAGAGAAGGCCCTCCTTCTTGTGCTAGAGAGGCAAGCCCCTCTAGCCAATGGTACAATTAGAGAGCCCCTCCTGTCCGCTCTAGTCGGATGGGCAGACATTCTTGGGGCGACCCGGTCTCTTAGGTATCCTGGCCCACTACCATGTAGGGCTTCAAAGGTCAAAACCAGCACCTTGAATTGCACCTGGAGGCAAATTGGTAACCAGTGCAGCTCCCGGAGCAATAGCGAGGCATGAGCATAATGCCCGCTCTCCGTCACCACCCAAGCAGCCGCATTCTGGACCAACTGTAGCCTCCAGATGGTCGTCAAGGGCAGCCCCATGTAGAGCGCATTACAGTAATCTAGTCTGGAGGTCACCAGCGCATGTGTGACCATGAGCAAGGAGTCCTGGTCTAGGAGCGGGCGCAACTGGCAAATTACACAAAGTTGTGCAAAAGTCCTCCTGGCCACGACTGCCACCTGCTCTTCGAGCAGTAGTCGTGAGTCCAGGAGGACCCCCAAGTTGCTCACCAGGTCTGTCTGGGGCAGAGTAGCCCCAAGATAGTAGCTCCCGGAATAACGCAGGGCCCCTAATCCATAGCCACTCAGTCTTGCCGGGATTCAGTTGTAGCCCGTTGTCCTCCAACCAGACTCACACAGCCTCCAGACACCTGGATAGGACTTTGACAGCATCGCTTGGATCACCACGGGCCGAAATGTACAGCTGAGTATCATAAGCATACTGATGATACCTCACCCCATGGGAACGGATGATCTCTCCCAACGGCTCCATGTAGATGTTGAATAGGAGAGGAGAAAGCCCTGAGGCACCCCATACTAAAGGGGCCTAGGGCTGGACCTCTTACTCTCCAACCTTTCACTACAGAGTCGGTAGGCCTTACTGTTTATATCCTACTCTTATTTGTCCAGGGTAAACTATGAGTAGCAGATTGAGGCTAACTCTTCATAATATCTATCTGATGAAATTCAATTTCAATTCAATTCAATTATTCAACTTGTATGCCGCCCCACTCGCAATGCGACTCTGGGCAGCTAACAAAGAAGCAATATCACAGTTACAGTAAATACAATTACAATATCATAGTTACAACATATCACAATTACAATATCACAATTACAATTACTGTATAAAGTAATTACCAAAACATTTCAAGAGCAAAACTCAAAAATACATTACAAACTCAGTCTGAACCACTATGTCCATTTCCCTCCAGGTTGGGCCAGCTGAGGGGAGTCTGGTGTTGAGGGAGATGGCATCGGCGTTTTAAGCCCAAGCCAAGCCGCACGGCTGTTCTTTCCCCTCCAGGCCAGGCCAGCCGAAGGGAGTCCAGTGGTGCATTCTAGTCCATGTTTATAGCCAAAGAGCCAGTCCTGTCTGCATTTGCAGATGTTTCCGTGGACGTGTGGCAGGCATGCCTAGACACTGGAGTGCACGGAACCCTGTTTACCATTGAAGTGGTACCTATTTATCTACTTGCAATTTTTTGCTTTCGAATTGCTAGGTTGGCAGGAGTTGTGACAGAGATGGAAGCTCACTCTGTCCTGCAGTACTCGGGATTAGTAACTGAATTCTTTTAAATCAACATGTTAAAATCATGTGAGACACAACCAATCTAACTGGGTAAGGAAAGTAGCATTAAGTCCTTAATTAAATGTAAATTCTTATTAGTTGAGGAATAATACATGGAGTCTTGTTTACATAGAAAGAATAACCAATACAGAGTGACAGAATTTGTTATGATACGCACAGACAGCTTTCAGAAAGAATGGAAAAAAAACATTCTGTCATCACATACTCACTTGAGAGTTACTCTAATTATAGCAGGGACTGTGATTTTATTAGTGGAACTGTCTTGTGATTAGGGTGTTGGAAGGAACCATCAGCATTTTCTGTACAATCGTAGTGCTTTATTTTTTTAAAACAATATTGAGGATGCATTTCTTCCAAGCCCTGATGTTTATGAAGCATCCTTTTTAGACCTGAACCTTTATGACCTCAGGGACCATATTTCCCTCCCAATAGTTCAAATAAAAGCTTAATTATAGGCTTTGCATATTGCATGATGAGGCAGAGCAGGGTAAGTAAAATAAGTGCAGCTATTGCAAAGCAAGCCAAGTAACAGCAGCTTTTATTGCCTGGTTGGGACACTCTGATTTTCATTTCAATAAAAGAACATTTAAATGCAACTTTTCTTAGGAATTCAACAGCAGCAAAAGGACATAATCAGACTAAAGATCTAATACAAATATTTTTTAAATTCAAAATAGCTTACATTTGATACCCAAGCAGAAGGACTTATCTATTATATATTAACGATAAGCATTTGCTTTCCCTCTTGTAAATGTTGTAAATTCATTTTCAAAGAATTAATACTAGAGTACAGTGGTGCCTCGCTTAAAGAGCATAATGCGTTCCATGGGATTGCTCTTTAAGCGAGCTTGCTCTTTAAGTGAAACACCATTGTAAGTGACCGATTGTGACTTCAGGAGGGAAGGATTGTGAACCTTGATTTGGTTGTTAAGCGAGTTTTTGGTTGGTTTTAGTTGTTAAGCGAGGCAACCATTCAGAGAAAATTCTGCTCTTTAAGCGAGTTAATCTCTAAGTGAGGCACTCTTTATGCAAAGTTTTACAGTAATGTGGTTTAATAAAGCCAAGTTCATGTGTTAGATAAAAAGGTTTTTGAAAACAATAGATCTATGCAATCAATTAAGACTAAAGACTGCATAGCAAAAGGGTGACAACAAGATCAAAACATCAGTGTTCAGTACCCAAAAGGATGACTAGCTGAAGGTTCTGTCACAAGAATAGTTGATTAAATTTATTTCCCAATTTGACAATTTCAAAAAAAAATATATTGAATTCATAATTTTGAAAAGGATCTCTGATGACCAACAATTGGAACACATTACTGCAGAAATATCTTAAATAATTTACTTCAAAAGCTTAATTTTTATGCAACCCTAACTCATGTTTAGTTATTGAAAATGTTACTTGCTATGGCATAGGAAATAAATCCAGTACATAGCTGTCAAGTATCCCTTATTGGCCAGGAAAACCCCTTATTTTACCCTCTTTCCCGCCATCATCCCTTATTAATTAGACTGCAATGCCCTATTGCCGCCATTGGAGGGCAGCACAGGATAAGCATAGCTGTCAAGTATCCCTTATTTGCCAGGAAATTTCCCTTATTTCCAAATCCAAAACTTGACAGGTATGATCCAGTACAGTATTTTATCCATGAACTCCAACCATTCATTGTCATTACTTAGCATGTTGAAATAACTCACAAGTGAACAGATATGCAAGGATTAATATTCTCCCCCTGCATTAGCCTTTTTGTTGACCCATATGTTTATAATCTATTCTAATGATCGCCATTTGGTTTTATTGTTCTTATTTGATTTTTTAAATGGTTTATATTGTGTATCATAAATCTCTCTTTTTCCTTTCTCTTTGTAAATAGCCCAGGGTAGTGGTTTATCATTAAATGGGTGCTACATACATTTAATAGTATATCTGGCTGGACATCCCACTATGGTTATGGAGTAGACCGTACAGCCAGCAACTCTACGCTGAGTATTGAGTGGCAGTAACTAACCTGATTTCCTAAAAGGGCCAACAGCTACAGCCAGATAAGCCCCTTTAGGTGGGGTGATGGCCTCCCTCATTAGAGGAACTCTGATTCCCAACAATCATGGAGGCAGAAAAGGCCATGCCAGATGGACTGTCCATCGCAGTCCCAGTGTCAAATCCTGCATGTCTCATTTCATATGTGCTGCAGGTGATGGCTCTGTAATTATAGTGTGTGGGCCACTTCATGGCAAGCTGGGATCCACCTTAAACAAATTCATGCCAATGACATTTTTCCTGTTTCAGGAAAAAAATGCATTCTCAGATATGAGTTGCAGCCGACGACATTTAACAAACAATTAAACAAATCTACTTCTTAAATTTAATATATTACTGTTGTTTATCATTGTAATGTTTGAAGCTCCTCCGTGGGACATTTTTCACCATCTCCCTTCCAAAGTTACTTGACTTCTGTTTCTGACAATACTTCATTCTACTGAAACCATTGCTACAGAATTCAGACAATTTATAGTGCAAAACATTCTAACAGACATTAGGTTATGCTAGAGGGACTCTGATACCAGATTTTACAGTGGACCAGAAGAAAACCACTGTATTAGGTAGATAACACTTTCTCATCCTTGATAATACATTTTTGGAAAGAAAGAAAGCCATGGGCTATACCAAAGCAGCCAGCAATCTTGGGATGTCATGGCTTGCCATAACATGAATAGCAAACACCCTAATGGGCAATGTGTAGAAAGAGAAACTTTCAGGTGAAACTTACCATTTAATTAGACAAACGAGTTAAGGAGACAAGATTTATATCAGCTGCACTAGATTAGCATGAATTTGTACATTGTAAGTATCTTGCATTATACTTAGAAGGTCAAATAGTACGTTGTGTAATGGATTGTTGTAGAACAGGGGTTCACAACCTACGGCACACGGGGTGGACCCCGACACCATTCCATCTGGCCCATGGTGACAACCGCATAAGCAGGCACATTTACGACAGCTATAAACACACCCATGCATGTGCAAACGCATCCACCAGGGGTAAACCACATCTCCGGCCCACTCAGCTGCCTGAGGGTGAGTGGTTCGGCACGTAGTACGAAAACCTTGAGAACCCCTGTTGTAGAATAAGTATCTAATGTACATATGAGAGAAAAAATAAAATGTTTCTTTGCTGTTACTGTCTACTGTTCACAGGAAACCATACATAGGTGTAGAAATGTGCTGCCATGATTCAATGATAAAAAAAAACATGAAACAGCCTCTAGCATGTAGGGTTTAAATAAAACCATACAATAAAATCAGTTTTATGATAATCCACTGAAATTTATTGTCCTTGTCCCAGAGAGACAGGGCCATTAAATTAAAGCAGAAGATTTTTTTAAAAAAATACAGTGATACCTCATACAACGTCCAAACTTGGTTCCACAAGTTTGGACTTTATACGGATTTGGACTTTATGAGGCATGTAAGATCCTAGCTGCGATGCCTCATACAACATCCAAATCCTTGCTGCGATGCCTCGTACAACATCGTTTCCATAGAGATATATTGTACTGTAACAGCACAGACTTCAGGGCAAAGTCAAGGAAACATACAGGAAACTGACAGAACTTTAAGAAAACATTGTCTAAAGGCTAAATACGTTACAAAAACATGTAAAACAACCCTGATTGTCCAAGAACCTGAAGAATGCTGCAAAAATCCCAGGAATGCTTCTAAAAATTCTGATGAAAAATCCAAAAAAATCCAAAACCACGCTCAAAACCACTCCTAAACACTCTTTGCCTTGTGCAAAACCCACAAGAGCAATGCACGCATGTGTCCTGTCTTTTATACTCCCCAGGCACAATGCAACCTGGGAAAAACTGAATGCCTCATACAAAGTTAAACGACTTTTTATGAGGTAACTTTTAAAAAGAAATTAGGCGATGTTGTATGAATTCGATGTTGTATGAAGCGGACTTTGTATGAGGTATTACTGTACAGGGAATATTTATATCTTTCTCTATTCTCCTCAAAAAAGAAATAAAAGTATTTAAATATAAGAAGTGAGGACTGCATGTGTATAATATTCTCTTCCTCTACAACACTGTAATTCCCCCACCCTTCCTCTGGACTTGCATGAGATCAGTTATAAGACAGAGATTCATTACCGACCCTCTTAGTTGCTGCTGTAACTGGTGGGTTGGTCAACCAGGCTATTCGTGCTTATGAAGAAAGGGCTTGGGAATTATTTGTTGGAAATAATTTCCTCTCAAAGAAATATAGGTAAGTGGAATGTCCTAATTTTGGCTAGTTGGCTGGCAGGAAAGGTCACGTTCCATACCCACAGGGATTACATTCTGAGATCTATTGTGGATACCTTAAAGTATGCATAACAGAAAACCCTATATTTTACCTTCCAGACAGTGGACTCTAGTGGCCAGCTCTGGTAATGGGACATAGAAATACACATGTATTTCAGGATTTTTACTGAATATTCTTAACCCATGGAAAACTGAAACCACAGTTACTGAACCTATGGATATTGAGGAGGGAGCACCTTTACAGATCAAGCATTATTGGAATGGGAATCACAAGTCATCCAGATTTACCTGCTCTTGGGGTGGGGGTGGGGGTGTTGAGAACATTTTTTCTCCCAGTGTCCACACTTATTAAGTACTGGAGTGGGGGTACACAGAAAGAGCCTCCTCAAAGACTGTGGTATTTTTGAACCATAATCAGGTGCACCATGGCAACAGCAACCTTGTGTTGTCAGCTAAACTTTCTCACACTAGGCCAGGTGAAAGGAAATGCAGAATTAACTCAACAAAAGGTGCCTTCATTTTGGCAGTTTCACGTCTGACATAGACATGGGAGAAGAAGAAGCACTGGAGTGGGTCAACTTGTCCTCAGTGTAAAATTTCCTGAGGAGGGGACAATGCATCTTTTTATTATAGCCCTGTTAATATCAAAGTCTTTTCTATTAAGTAGAAACAGGTAGAATCTATACACATGTTTTGTGTGTAAATTAACAAATTTTGATCCATCCTATGTTTGGTGAAGGTCTCAATGATCCCTTTCATCATGGAGAAGAGGCTATGGGATATGAGGAGTCTTTCCAAAAATTGTCACCACCAAGATTATTGGTGGCAATGGGATTTAAGGCTCCCTTCCCCCTGGCCCATAGTTACCAATGATGAAAGATATCTCAGGGAAGTCTTGTGACCTGGAAGGAGTGAACTGGAAATTTTTAATTTTTGGAAAACTGCCACACTGATGACATTATTCATACACAATGTAAATTCTGCTACTAGATTTCAGTCATTGCTACCACAAGCTCTACACTGCAGAAAAATACTTCATCTGAACATCTCATTAGTTACCAGTAAATTGTAAACAGTTATTCCCCTTATAAGACCAATTGTACCAGTGAAGTCAGCATGTTTCCAGGTTGCACAGAATTCGAAGAAACAGAAAAGAAGAATTATAGAAAGCTTAGCAGGTTGCTAACTGTGTAATTGGATTAAAAAATGGTATCACCTGAACAGTTTTAGATCCTCCATTTGGCAGCTAATCTCAAAATAGAGTAAAATTACTCATCTAGTTTTTAAACTTGAACTCAGGGGAAACATTCCCTGAGAAAGTCACAGCAAGGTGGTCTCCTTAATGTATAATAATGGCACACAAAGAAACGCACCATTATTTATACATGTGACGTGCTGTAAATTGCTTCCATCATCAGAATTAATTGTAGTGATTATTAATGCCATGTTATGAACTGTCAGGTCTGCTGTATGTAATTACAGTTGTGTGAATGCTTCATTACCTGCCTAATGAATTTGGCATATATGCACATGTAAACCTGTGTTTTCGTTAACATAATGAAGGACATTTTTATTTATTTATTTATTTATTTTAGCTAAATCACTAGTGTGGAACTGGTTCATCCTATGTTATGAAATTTAAACATCCTCTGTGAGAAACCTTTGATCCTTCTGATTTATATACTCAACAGCAGATGCTTTAAAAAGAAATTTTATTCTGTCTTCTGGTATTCACTTGTAAAAGCAAGGAAAAACAATTACAACTTAAAGCCACTTGGCAAGCAACATGAAACATATGTGGAAAGCTTTACTTGCCAGAAAAAAAGAAAGTAGAAAGGATAAACAAAAAGTCAAAAACAATATTTTTGTATTATAGGAACACACCTAGTTCTAATGGATAATGACTTTTCCGGTAGCAGCAGGTCATAGTTCTAGGACTCTTAGTTTTATTGGGGAAAAGGTGGGTTCTTAAAAGCAAATTTGAGTAACAGGAAGCTGGGATACCATGTGCAACCCTTACTCAAATTCTTACCTGAGTGTTTGCTTCCAGATAGTTGTAAAGTATGTTGACACAAATCATGAGGTCCCCTACATTAAAAGGGTATTTTCGATTCCATCCTTGAGGTCCAAATTTGAGTCTCCCAGCAACACAAGTATGAAAGAAGCAGAGAGAAAAGAAGATGCTCTTAAACTCCTGCTCTCTGGTACACAATTCAAGTGCATCCTAATAAAGATAAAAAATGAGGGAGAAAGCAAAATGCCATAAAAATAAAATCAGTAACAAACTTTACATTTAATGAGGGTTGATTACGTTTGTTGCACAATGGCAACATACAGAATCTATTAGCATATTCCATTTGGAACAAACTGTGAATGTTTTTTTTTAAAAAAAATGTTGCCATATCAAATTAATAATACCCTAAGCATAATAGCATTTAGTGCTATACTCTCTTTGATACAAACTTGCAATATTGCATTACATTTGGCTGGCAGTATGACAAAAGCATTCTAAAGATGCACAAGAAAAAGAAAATGCATTATATCAAGCCTTCACAAATCATCACCCACCAAGTTGAAAGCAGCTGATGACCAGAAATCTATTGACTGACCAGCCTCCTGCTCAATGTTGGTCTTCTCTAGGCTTGATAAACCAGGATGTTGATAAACCTGTTTTTGCCATTTGTCTGCGACTGTACGATCAAGATGACTGACAAAATGCTAAGCAAGCTACAACAGAAGCTTGTTGATCTATTTTTATCAAAAAGTATAATCAATACAAGCTTAATGTGCGGCGCGACTGGAAGGGGCTTTGCCGGCTCCAGCGTTGGAGGAGCCACCACACCCCCGGGCCTCTGCCCCCATGCCACTGGGGCCAAAAAAATGCCGGGAGGGGTGGTGCGGTGGCAGGAGGGTTTTTCTTATCCCACGTTTTTAGTTGGTGTGAGTGGGGGCCCTCTCTTTGAGTTCTTGTTTCTATGTTATTATTGAGCGGTTTGATTCTTATATTGTTTAGGGTAATTTGATGTTTTATTGTATATGCTTTTGACAGTTTATATTGTAATTGTATTCTGCTGTTTTATTTGTATTATATTTTATTATTTGGCATTATTGTTGTAAACCACTTTGAGTTCCCTTTAAGGGAAGGAAAGTGGTATAAAAGTCGAAACAATAAATAAATAAATAATGTATATTGCCTTACATAATGTGATTATTTATCATGGATTAGGTAACCACTGTGCATATAAGTTGACTGATCAATGCAGTCATAGCAACATTAAAGGCTTTTGCTATATAATTGTTCCACTGTTTATTATTAGAAAAATATCAGGGCTAAAGACAGGTATTAGAAGGGAGACATATGGGTTAGAATTGCTGGCAGAAGAAGACAGTTTACCTGGTGATGCCCCAACCCAAACAGAAACCTATACAGTATTTCTACTGGCTGAAAGCCAACATCCCTTTACAGCTGAGAAGACTGAATTATGACTTGTAGCTTATCATAAGTGGCAAAGTATTCATGGCTTTAGTTTTGGTAGTCCTTGTAGAACAGGATTGCATTGGAACAGTTTGTGCGTGCGTGCATGCGTGCGTGCGCACATGAAGTATGTTTCATGTGCAATAAATTCTGATTCACTTTTCCATTTGAATTTGGGGCAATGCATTACAGTATCCCCCTTTCCTTTGTGATATCTGAGAATTGCTTTTGAAGCCTGTGATACAAAGAATAAAAACAATTTAAAAATCAGTAAATCAATACCCCATGTTCCTGCCAGGAAAAGCTTTCCCTAAAACTCAGGTACTGGGAAAGCAAAGCAAAATCATTGCTGTAAATCTTAACTGTTACCTGGTCAAAATTGTAGAGAGCAGCATGAAGGTTTGCCAACAAACCAGTAGGGGGTTCATTAATAATTTTAATAGAGTTCTCTAATATTCCCTGAGGTATTATGTGCTCTTCATGAGTTGGAGCTGGTTCCGCACTAATGAAGACACGGTAATCAGAATGACCTCCGTTACTGTATTTCTCCAGCAGCTTTTCTAAAGTTCCCAGCCATTTCACTACAAGATGAATGTTCTGTTTCAGAGAATAAAACATTTTCATTATAAAATTAAGTTTATTATTTAAAAGTGGCTAATTATAACATCAAGGGCTTAGAGTATTACACAGCAGGAAGAAAAGAGACAGATAATACTCTTAACTATCTTTTACATAAGAGTTAAAGATACCACAGCAGTCTTTTAATACCGGTTACATTAGCAAAGACTTCATTATCTCCATGTGCTATGGGTTCATGCTTTTGCAAAACAGTTAAGTATATAAATCATGTCACAGTACTCTAGATGTGGAATAGCTAATACCAAATAGAGGAAGACTAGTATCTCACAGGCTTTGAAGACTATACTTTTGTTAATGCAGCTAAAATATTATTTGCATTTTTTGCAGTCACATTGTTGACTCATACTCAGCTTGTGATCTGCAACAATTCCAAGCTCCTTCTCGCTTGTACTTATTACTGAGCTAAGTAAGTAACCCTCATCTTGTAACCAGTGGTGGGCATCAGCAGGTTCACCGCAGTTTGCCAGAACTGGTAGCAGAAATTCCAGCTGGCCCTGCCCATCCAAGTTTTGAAATAAAGTAGTCCTAATTCGGGTGCAATGCAGGGCTTTCCCTCTGGCCACCACGCCCACCATACCACGCTCACAGAGTAGGCAGTAAAAAAATTTTTGAATCCCACCACTGCTTGTAACTGTGCATTTGGTGTACCTACCAACCATATGGGAAGACCACAAAGTCTAGCACCAGGGTAGTGTTTGCTCTCAAGGGTGTGCCAGACCTCTTGGACATCCACACTTTGAAACTCACCTCTGAAGTCCTGTTGGCCAGGACTGAGCAGCAAGGAGTGTAAGACTCACAAAGTTTTTAAATAATTCAGGTTGTAAATCCAAGCCATGAATTTATCCCATCTATTGTGGTATCTGACCTTATTATATCATATGATTTAAATGGGATTTCCTCCAGCCCAAGCCTTTGTATTACAACACACATTTTTGTGTATTTGCCAAAATGTAGCCCCATAGTATGATATAATGACATCATACGTAAGAGCAAAAAATCACAACTATATTTCAGCTTCCATTCTGAAATTTCTACTGATGCTGATAATTGTGAAAAAGATTAAAATTCATAAAAGAAAAGGAGAGCCCATGGATCAGCAAAAAGAAACAATATTCTATTACTGGCCTTTGCTGATATATACTATTCAGTCGTAATAGCTACTTAGCTATGACTGGTCACCCTATATGAAAAAGACCAGAGCAAAACTAGGAGGTACCTTTGCAACTGTATGTAACCTTAGTACACTTTCCTCTAGATTAGCACATCCTAAAACTGCATCAGCATGGGGAAAAAACCAAATGCTTGCACCGACATCCATTATTTTCTTTCCTCTTGCAATTTCATATTACATAACGATCATTAAAATAACATTAGAAAATATTCCACTTAGCACAACTAACCTCGGATATTCTTTCCCCCTCCATTTGATGAAACATGTTTTCTAATTCCTGTTGCAGCCAAAGACATGGGTTATGTTTATTTGAGATGAAAACCAAGTTATAAATGCCACAGATTCCACCTTGCCCTGTTGTTATTAAATAAAGTATGCCATCAAGTCAATTTTCCAGGGCTTTCTAGACAGAGCATACACAGAAATGGTGTGTGTGTGTGTTTTCGTGTCAAATATTACTCTGGGTTGAAAGGATTTTTGCAGGGGACCTCCGAATGAGGCTCCTTTCATGTCCCCTATCGTGCAGCTCTTGGGGAAGCGAACCCTGTCCTTTCAGTCTCTAAGCATAGTGCTTTTACCCACCAAGCCACTGCACAGAAGTAGTTTACCACTCCCTTCTTCTGGGGGGCTGTCCTGCGGCTATGCAGCTTGCCCATGGCTACATGAGCTGGCTCTTCTCCCTGAAGGCACAGTGGGTTATTGAACTCCCAATGTCTAGCTCTACAGCCAGATGCAAAAACACTGAGCAATCCAGCCAGTTCTTGCTATCATTACAGGAGTGAAGAAACAGTTTCATGGCAGATGCAGTTTTCTTCCCTCAGAATTTTTCAGAAGCTTGTTTCTGGTCCTCAGCTTTCCTTCCCAACAACCACTTCACAGGTTCAACACATGCAGAGTGAGCCACTTGACGGCTCACACAAAGACCATCCATCGCGCCATTTTACACTTACTTGGAGAATAACCCAGTGGCCCTGCTTTGCAGCTTTATCTAGTGTCTCCTCAGCAACAGCCTCTTGCCCTTGTCCTAAAGAGATATTGTGAAACTTCCCAGAGTCAATGGTGAAGCCAAGCTTTTTGCCTGCAAATCAAGCAGTGAGGGCGGAGAATTAAATACAAGTGGAAAGGAAAGAGTGGGGATGGAGGGGAAGGAAAAAAGAGAGGGGGGGGGGAGATAATGTTCCATCAATTTCACTATCACTGGGACAATACACATCAGTCCTTGTGAAGTCCTTCATGCAACACTATTTCAAGAAGCAAATTGTGAGCTCTCCACAGCAGCCTTATGGCTGGTATTAGAGGAAAAGAATCAGCAGAAATTTGCTCCCTTGGCTTTAAGATAATGAACCTTTTGACATTTTGATAGATGCTAGGTATTGTTACCGAGCTTTATAAACTCGCACAGGGGGTACAAGCCATTTCTCTCATAAAAAAAGGAAGCAACATGTGGTAGCTATCACATCATTTTTTAAAAAAAAAAACTGATTGGTTCAGTGGGTAAATGTGCGAGTCCCTCACCTTGTGAGGCATGAGTTTAAATTGAGCACAGTCAGGTCACAGCTGTATTAACCTGGTATTCTCAGCAGAGTCGGTGGGGAACGGTAATCCAAAGTATAAAGCGACAGTTTCTTACACAATTGAATATAGTTTGTATAATGACCATTATTTAGTCACAGGGGGCACAAGATTACATGAGCATGGAGAAAATTGCCCTCTGGCCCTCATCTAGTCAAAAGGTAAGAAACAGTTACAAAAGAGCCTGTATTATGCCAAGCAGAGGAATGTTCAATCTAAAAATTTCTTCACACTGCAGCGTTAATAGCTTCATACTTTTTATCCACCCTTCCAGAGTGAATGGAGGGTTAGGGCAAGAGAGGAGGAAAAATTTAAAAACTTAAACTCTTGTTGAGGAAAACAATTCCAAATTTAAATCTGCTTTATTTCTTGATAATGACTATTTGTGGGTTTTTGTGTGTGAGCTTAACATGTACTAATTAAAGACCAACCCCTGCTCTGTCTTAGTCAAAGCACAAACCCCCATTGTTAACAATTATAATGTATGCATTAAGAAAAGGTCTATGGGCTCTGAAAATCAGCAACATTAAAAACTGTTGGATAAATTTTCTGTTACCACAGCCCTCTTAGAATTCCTATCAAAAAATGTCTGTGAATACAAAATGTTCAAAGCCCTTTCTTTTCATCAAGAATGCATTTCCTTTTCCAACACTTCCTATGACAAATATTTCTAACCTTTTTCATCTATCACCAGTATGTTTCATATGTTCATACAACAAGGTCCATCTAAAAACAACAGTTAAAGCAAAAACCCCTACAAGAAGATAATGGGGAAATGATTTGCAAATCTTCAGCTACAAATATCTTATTAGTGTTCTGTTAGTACTTTACTTTCTACAGGACTTTAGATCATACCCATCAAGTGCAGCTCCCAAAAATACGCAAAATTCCTGTGCATGCGCATGCGCGCATACACGGAACCCATTTGTGCATGCACAGAATACGTTTGCCATTGAAAGTATGGGTTGGAGGCAGGAAAGGGGAGGAACGAGTGCCAAAATACAGGATTCCCCGGCCAATCCGGGATACTTGACAGGTATGCTTCAGATGGTTGACAATGAAGCAAGTGCAGCCATACTCATTTAAAGAAACAGGCTTACCAAGTGCTTCCACATCTTTAAGAGGATCGACTCCAGGAGAAAGAATGAAAAACAATGGAGTGGATGGAGTGCTTTCTTCATAGGGTTTAGTCAAGTCGGTTCTTGAGCCATCAACATACTTTGAACCTAGCTTTTCCTCTACAAAATTTCTATGAGGATAGAATACAAATATGATGAATAGCTAAATAAACAAAAAGAACAGCATGAGATCAGCGTAGACTAAGTTCACCAGTGTTCATATTAAAAGAGCATTAACCGTCTACCTGCCTTGGTTCTCAATATGAGGTAGTTCTGAACTAAAGATGCTTTAATATCAGATTGTAGCACAAAAACAACAATATTGAGGCCACTTCAGAAGCAAGAAAGCAGATTGCCAGTATGTGCTCATAGTTCATGTATGTGGGCACTGATACCTCAGACTTGAGCTCTTTGCCTTTCTCCCTTCTGCTGTATGCCAGAGCACAAGACAGGAAGTATCTGCTTTTTTATTTAATTTATCCAAACCTGGTGGTTAAACCTGAATCACAAACTGTTGCTAGTTTAAAGTGTAGTTTACTAGAACAAGCTAGGGTGAGATGCCACAGTTTCTGCTCCTGCCTTCTTTCAAGAATCCATGCACCACATTCGAAAGACAGCAATGACAAAGTGTGCCTTCTAGATTTTGCTAGACATCAACAGTCTGCTCTAGCAATCTTTGCCATTGGCTAGGCTGCCTAGAGCTGATGGGAGTTGCAGTTCAGCAATATCTGGAGGGATGCAGTTCATCCATTCCAGTTATAATAGCAAGCTGCTGTTTAATTTCTAAAGATGCCATTTCCAGTTTTTCCTCTGACGCCTACTGAAAGACGAAGAAGAGAAGAAAAGAAAGCATTCAAATCTGATATTCAAGAGAGCTTATTTGTGTAGCCTCATAACATGACATTGTCTGTACATGAAGCAATATAGACCTAAGTGCATCAAATGTACTCCTTATATGGTTAGAAGGGAAAGTAGAGGTGAAACTCGGAAAATCAGAATATCATGCAAATGTTCATTCAGTTCAGTAATGCAACTTAAAAGATGAAAAATATATGAGATAGACTCATTACATGCAAAGCGAGATAGTTCAAGCCTTACTTTGTTATAATATTGATGCTTATGGCTTACAGCTTATGAAAACCCCAAACCCCCAATCTCATGTACCCCATAATCATCACATAATCTTATGTACGCTGTACACCATGATCATCACAATTATAATGAATTAAGGCGTAATATATCTCGCTTTGCATGTAGTGAGTCTATCTCATATATTTGTTTCACCTTTTAAGTGAAATGAATGAACATTCGCACGATATTCTAATTTTCACCTGTACAGTTCAAAGTCAGAGATTTATTTATTTATTATTTCGATTTCTATACCACCCACTTGGCCAAGGCCAACTCAGGGCGGTTCACAATCATAATAAAAACATGATTAAAACAGCTTTTAAACTACCCTCGCCCTAAAAACAAGGTGCAGGGACCGAGGGGGCCGGAATTCACTATACCAGCCACCCAACAGGAGTCACCCTTCCATCTGCACCCCATACTTGGCCTGCCAGCCAGGTTTTAAGTTCTTTTCTGAAGGGCAGCAATTCCATCTGGAGATGAAGCTCTGATGGTAAGAGGTTCCTGAGTGCCGGTATGGACACGGAGAAGGCCCTCCTTCTGGTGCTAGAGAGGCGAGCCCCTCTAGCGGATGATACAATAAGAGAGCCCCTCCATTCTGCCCTGGTTGGATGGACAGATGTCCTTAGGGCGATGCGGTCTCTTAGGTAGCCTGGCCCACTGTCATATAGGGCTTTAAAGGTCAAAACCAGCACCTTGAATTGCACCTGGAGGCAATTTGGTAACCAGAGCAGCTCCCGGAGCAATAGCAAGGCACGAGCATAATGCCCGCTCTCCGTCACCACCCGAGCAGCCACATTCTGGACCAACTGTAGCCTCCGAATGGTCGTCAAGGGCAGTCCCATGTAGAGCTCATTACAATAATCTAGTTTGGAGGTGACCAGAGCATGAGTGACCGTGACCAGGGAGTCCCTGTCCAGGAACAGGCGCAACTGGTGAATTAATCGCAGCTGTGCGAAAGCCCTCCTGGCCACGGCTGCCACCTGTTCTTCTAGCAGCAGCCGTGAGTCCAGGAGGACCCCAAAGTTGCGCACTGGGTTTGTCTGGGGCAAAACTGCCCCATCCAAAACCAAAGATGGTAATTCCCTGGGCAACCCAGGGCCCCCAATCCACAGCCACTCAGTCTTGCTGGGATTCAGTTGTAGCCTGTTGGCCCCCATCCAGACCCCCACAGCTTTCAGACACCCAGACAGGACTTTGATAGCATCGCTGGGATCACCACGGGCCGAGATGCACAACTGAGTGTCATCCGCGTACTGATGGTACCGCACCCTGTGGGAATGGATGATCTCACCCAGTGGCTTCATGTAGATGTTAAATAGGAGAGGGGAGAGCACCAAACCCTGAGGCACCCCATATTTGAGTAACCTAGGGCTCGATCTCCCACTCTCCAACCACACCGACTGGGGCCGGCCCTTTAGAAATGAGGAAAACCAGGACCACACAGTGCCCTGGATCCCCAATCCTCTGAGCCGTTCCAGAAGGATACCGTGGTCAATGGTATCGAAAGCCACAGAGAGGTCAAGGAGAGCGAGAACGAATGGACGACCTCCGTCTCGCTCCTGCCAGAGATTATCCATAAGCGCGACCAATGCCATCTCAGTACCATATCTGGGCCTGAAACCAGACTGAAAGGGGTCTAGATAATCCGCTTCATCGAGTACCCCCTGCAGCTGATGCGCCTCTGCCTTCTCCAGTACCTTCCCCATAAAGGGGAGGCTGGAGACAGGTCTTTAATTGGACAGAACGACTGGGTCTAGGGAAGGTTTTTTCAGGAGGGGGCACACCAAGGCATGTTTTAATGGTGAAGGAAACACCCCCTCCCGCAAATATGCATTAATTATCGCCTCGACCCAGCCAGCTGTCACCATCTTGGAGGCCTTCACCAACCAAGAGGGACAGGGGTCCAATGGACAGGCAGTGGCACGAACAGCTGCAAGGAGTCTGTTCGCTTCATCATGGCCAACTGGATCAAACTGTTCCCAAATGACATGGCAAGACTGTGCTCCAGTTTCCTCCGGACCCTCCCCATCCACGCCAGGATTAAACCCCGAGCGAATGCGATCAATTTTCTCCACCAGATAGTCAGCAAAGTCCTCAGCTGACCCCTGCCAACTGATCAAGTTGGAATAAGAGTTTGTAGTCTATCCAAATTACACTTCTTTTTAAGGTTCCAAGAGACATAACTGAGCTCTTCTAAACATTATTTTGGATATATTCTATTTAAACAATATACAAGAAAGCTTAGAAACTGAGTTTGGTTTGACCTCTATAAGCCAAGTTGGATCTCTAAGGCTCATCTGTATAAAAAAAGTTTAAACTAGCAGTTTTAAATACATGTCCCATAAAAACTGCACATATATTGGTATAATAAAACAAACAAAGAAAAAAGTATTGTCCTGTTGACCAGTTTGTCTATATTAGTTTTATTGATTAAACCAAAATAAACATTATTTGTAAAGACTGGGCATGGAAATGTTTCCATTTTTACGTGCTGAAATAGACTAACATGACTACATCTTTGAAAATTGCTCTTATGCAATGATTCCCTCATTTGCCGTGGGAATCTTATGTTTCACCGTATGAAGTACTCACCATGTGAATACACAAAAAAGAGAGAATGGAATGATGTGAAAGTGGCAAATTTAGGGCCAAGGAGTTAGATAGAGTGAATCATCATATGAAGTTCACATGGTTTTGAAACAACCATTATATGGGTATGTGCTCATCTGTAGCTATACTTTGTTAAGTTCACCACAGATGTGCTTGATGTTATATTTGTTTGGGAAAGCCATTTAGCACACAGTTTGACTTATATGTGTCCATAATGAATGCATTTACAAAGATAAAACTACCTAAAATGTCAAACATTGTACCTCAGAGCATATGTCATCCGATCTGGGCGCAATCCTCGCAGTATGATAAGCTTCTGGAAAGAGGTTTTGCTTTTCCACTCCTGAGGAAGTGTCTCCTTTTCTGGGCATTCTGAATCCACCCATTTTTTCCATCTCTTGGGTGAACCCTCAATGTCTCTATCTAGTCCTCGAAATTCATCCATTAAGGAAATAGCCTGTAATTCATTAATAAAATTAGTGAATTTTTTACATCTTTGGTAGAAGACAAGAAAGTGACTTTAACTGCTCCATATCATTTACCTTCAGGCAATGTAACAGTTAAATCTAAGCCATTTCACAGTCCATTGACAATTAGTTGGCAAGACAGGTAATTATGACATTTAAGTTTCTACATACTTGTGATCAAGTGTGGAGATGAACCCCACAGAGATGAATGGAAGTAAACAAACTTCTCCAGGATTGTTTAACAAAAGGGACAAATTACTATACTTCCATAGCCAGGAATAATGAACTCAGTTTTGAACCAATAAGTCTTTAGCCAGCTATGAAGTCAGGTACCACTGGCTACAAGCTGTTAATGTAGAAATGAAGCTGGGCAATAATTCACATCAGTCAGCTCCAGCATAGCCAATAGTGAGAAAAGAAAGGAACAGCATTCCAATTGTAAATATTTAGAGGACCACAAGCTGGCCATCCTTGTGGCAAACAACAGTTCTTCAAAATTGGATTATATTTTCCAAAAGATAGATGAGTAGTTGGTAAGAGAAATGCTTGTTGGCTTGCTTATTTACTTAAGTAGATCATCTTCTATCGGCATTTCTCTGATCAGCCTTTTCTACATTGTTGACTCTCATATTCTAACGGGAGAAAGAATATTCTTGCACTCAAATGGAGGTGTATAAATACATTAAAAAGTAAAAAAAACTGATCATTGTTGACTTTAAAATTGCTCAGATATATTACTGGTTTTCTTTAACTAGAAACTGGATAAAATATAAAATATAAAGATGTGCGGGGAATTTCTGGACTTGCCTTAATAGCACTCCATGACTGATGACTTAAGAAGTCGACAGGACTTTTATAAGTGTGTTCAATTGTAAATTGTAGCAGAAAATTAAGTTCATTAAGTTCTATTTCTTCACTTTGCAACAGAATCTAGAAAGTAAACAAATTGTGAATGACAGTCAAAGGCCATTAAATTTAACTCAGAGTCATCAAAAAGAAACTTAATTTTATTTACCATTATATAATACTGTGATGGCAAACCTTTGCACTCCAGATGTTCTTGGACTTCGATTTCCAGAATTGGAGAATTGACGTAAAATTTTGGGAATTGAAGTCCAAAAACCAAAGGATGGAAAACACCTAAGAAGGTGTAACCGCCAAGCTCTACGCCTTTCACTGTATTGTTACACAGGACTTCTAATGTAAAACTATATCTGTATCTATATGTAGCATTCCCTTCAGATTTCCTGACTAATCCATTGCTCATTTTCTGTGCTCAGCTATCGGTAAAGCTCATCCCACCTCTCATTGGCCAAGATCCCCATGTTATTTGTATTAGATTTGCACAACTTGCTGCAGCTATCTGTACTTAACTTAATTGTTAGGGCCTGCCTCAGTTATGAGCACTATCATGTGCCTGAATATGCAATCAAGATGTACAGTAAAACCCTGACTTACAAATGCCTTGAGTTACATAAAATTTGACTTACATAATGATTTTATGCTAAAACCATGTCCTGATTTACACGATTTCCTATGGGTTTGCTTCGAGTTACATAAAGATTCTTTTTCCTATGGGTTTGTTTCAAGTTACAAAAAAATTCGATTTAAGGAAAAGCCTACAGAATGGAATTTTTTTGTAAGTAGAGGTTTTACTGTACTTTGGTACTTTAGCCATCTTAAGCTACACAGAACCCACACAAACACCAATAAGACTGTAGCCACTATTTCCCATACATTTCTCCTCCCTAAATTATTCACTACAACAAAAATCTTTAGGTTTGGTTATAACCCACACCCAAGCAAATGTGCCCTACAAATCATGTGCTGATGTATCATGCCCCTGATTCTTGCCATATCAATTGCAATGTACCCATGCTGTACCAAAAAGTACATCTGAAATGCATAAGTAATGATCAAAGAATTACTGGCTCTTTTTCACCTGAAATGTTGTCTGCCCAGAGAAAATGAGCTTGTCCTTTTCAAAAAGTCCCTGGCTGATATAAAGGAAGGTGAAATATGTAATAGCTTCTGTCAGGTTGGCAATGCGTTCTTGGATATCATCTGATGGTTCTGCTTGCTCAATTGCTTTGTGAAAGACGGTGTTGAAAGCCTACAGAAACACAGAATTTCTTGTTTATAATATTTTCCTCTTGGCAACCTATGTGACTGCTTTCAGAACAAGATCATTACATGTATTCTCTCTTAATAAACTAGCTGGCCATTGTGCCAACTTAACTGTTGCAAACTGGATGCTGGAACTATAACCGCCAAAAGGCTATTGTGTGGTTGGTTGGTCGTTCTGTCAGTCTTATTTACTATAAATAATAGTAAAATTATAATAAATTACAGATTAAAAAGTAATTAAACTACAATAATAATTGCAATCACAGTAATTAATTAAAAGCATTTTACATTTGTAAAGAAAAACTTAGAGAAACAAAAGTCTAGCATACAGGGACTGTTGTAGTTATTAAAACCCAGTGGGTCTTCAATTGTCAGAAGAATAAAAGGGAGAGGATCAATCTACTCTTCCAAGGGAGAGCATTCTGCACTCTGTGAAGATCAATAGAGATGACCCCTCATCTTGGGCCCCATTAAACACACTTGTGTTGTGAGTAGAAGGCTGGACACTCCAGAATATATTTTTAAAAGAAGGCAGGGCACCCCTGAAGATATTACAGGCCATAAAGGCTCATTTGGGGAGATAAGATACTTACAATGACAGAAGGTAAATTATGTTACCTACAGCAGGAAATTGCTGCTAATTAATATGCTTCTGCTTGGATTCCTGGTTGAGCACTAGGCCAACCAACTTGGCATGTAATGAGGAATCCAAGCAGGACCTCATTAATTAACTGTGCTTTACTGTTTGAAGTTATGCTATTTCCTTTCAATGGATTCACTATAGAACAGGATTTTGGCTAATGACTTTTACTACTAAAGTAAAAAGAACATCAGGCATTGTGTGTCACTAGCAATGAAAGGAGTCTACAATTAGCATTATGCATGCTCATTATTTGCTGCAGGAATTAGATACAGTGTTATCAGCAACTGGGAAAAATATTCATTTGAACGTGAACAAAGCTCTACTTAACCCAGCTCTGTTCTTACAATGAGCAGATGCTCATGAGTAAGGAACAAATTCACAAGTTATGTTTTCCAGGAACTGACATGGGTGGCCATACTTTAAACGATATACAGTACTGTATACCCATAATGTAAAGTAGTCAATGATAGCCTTATCTATCACAAGTTTCTTTTTACTATGTCTCCCTCTGAGATTGGGAAATGACAACAGTTTTTAAGACGGTACCACAATATTATCCAAAATGTTCATGAAAACCCATCTTCCTCTCATAATGTTCTTGCCAAGCAAGTATCTGGAAGTTTTTATGGAAGCTATAAAATCTATTTGGGCAGGAAAAAAATGGGAGCAATAAACAAATAAATAAACAAACCAACAAATAAATGTGTGTCCTGTGAGTTGGTACTTAATTCATACATGTAGTAGACAACATTCTATTAATATGGATAAACAGTAAGTCTTCAATCTATGTCTCAGGAGGTTTACAACAATGTTCCAGTTATGAAATAAATTTGTACAAGAAAAATAAATAACCTTCAATGAAAACTGGTAGATGGGATTAATTTTGCTCAGATCATGTATGACAAAATAAAGAAGAGATGCTCTTGCCGCTGCTGGCCTGTAATGTTCTCTTGCATCATTAATATTAATTTCATTTTCTTTGGCTTCTGTTACCTGTAGAACATCAAGTTTGAAAATAACACAAGGAAATGATCATGAGAACTAATTTACAGTTCAAAGGAGCCCAATGGTATTGTTAACAAAGATTCTGTACATTGTTTAGTCAAACTCTTAGGCTACAAACATTAACACAGAATTAGGTAAACCCCCTAAGGACCAATAAAATATTACAGAAGTGCTGCAAATATAGCACAAGCTTTTCAGATGTCCAGAACTCTTCATCAAACATGACAGTACAAACATTAGTGGGTTGGAGATCCATTAATACTGGACTGTGTTTTCCAACCTTTGGTTTTTGGACTTCAATTCCCAGAAGTGTAAGTCAATTCTCCAAAGCACTCATCAGCTAATATACTGACTTAGACTCCTGGGAATTGAAGTCCCCTTGTGGGGTGTAGGGCCCACGTTGGGAACCACTGCACTAATCTGACTTAATTTTATGACCATTCTCTCCCTCTTTCTCTTTTAGTTTCAAGACACAAAATATCCTAATTGTTGTTTTATCATTCCTGAAAAAGAGTTCTGGAGAACATGGAAACTCACACAGCTTCTGAAACACTTTGTGATTCTACTAGAACCGTGATGGTGAACCTTGGCATTCCAGGTGTTCTTGGACTTTAATTCCCAGAACCCAAAGCCTCTGTGAATCCACATGACTGGGTTTACTGCGTGTGGATTCACAGAGACTTGGGTTTTTGGAATTGAAGTCCAAGAACCCCTGGAGTGCCAAGGTTAGCCATCACTGTATTAGAAGCTATTTCTGAACTGTGTATGTTTTCCTTAGCTATTTTATTTTTAGTTTAGTACAACACATAATTTCTGAGGAGCGAGGCCCACTTGAAAAACAAGACCAACTGCTGGGTAAATAAAGTTGCACTGGGTTTTACTATTGATCTAACATCTATTTATTAATCTATCATGTAATCTGAACTGTCAGATCTTTACCACAAATGACTCCTCCCTACTCCCTATGATAATGGAATATATCCTTAAAAAACAACTGTTTAGAATAGCAACAGTTATTTAAGGAGAATAAACTACTTCAATGAAGAAGTGGAAGAATGACTTTGGCAGAGAACACAAGGTTTCCCTTGCTCGAAAGCCAGTCGTATCCGACTCTAGGGTGCAGTGCTCATCTCTGTTTCTAAGCCGAAGAGCCAGCGTTGTCTGCTTCTGCAGACGTTTCCGTGGTCATGTGGCAGGCATGACTAGACACCGGAGTGCACGGAACGCTGTTACCTTCCCACCGAAGTGGTCCCTATTTATCTACTTGCAATTTCTTGCTTTCGAACTGCTAGGTTGGCAGGAGCTGGGACGAAGACGGGAGCTCATTTCCGTCCTGCAGTACTCGGGAATCGAACTGCTGACCTTCTGCTTCCCAGTCAGCGTCTCACAAGGAGTAACTTTATTTCAAGTTTATGTTAAGAAAAGGAATATTACAAGTGAGGATGGCTAAAAATAATTAGACAAAAACCCTGGTCCAGTAGTACATAGTGCAACAAAAAATCTTGTGAAGTAATTGTGATCTTGAAATGTAATGAAATGTACAGTACCTCATACAACAATTTCAATCCATTCCATGGGACTCATTGTTGTATGAAACAATTGCTATACGATGCATGCATCGTATAGCAATTTTTCCTATGGGATGCATCGCACAACAATTTTTTTACTAAGTGATTTTTCCCATTGAAAAATTGTTGAACGATTTTTCCCATAGGGAAAATTGTTCTGTGGGATACTATTTTCTCCCAAAACCTAATTGTTATGCGATTTCGTTGCTATGCGGGGCAATTGTTGTATGAGGTTCCCTTCCACTGTACTTGTACCTTAATTATGGGGAAAGGAAATTCATTACAAACAACTGATTATTTATACTGAAGTTCAAATTTATTCTCATTCAAGCTTAAATGGGGCATATTAATAGAAAGTAAAATCAAACAGTTGTTGCACATGCCTTGAGCTCTATCTCTGCAGCCATTGACTTTGTTGTCTCAAGTTTTTCCACAAGTTCATTGTCCCCTAGAAAACTTCCCTCAGCAGCAGAAAGGCGAAACAGCAGATCATCCTCCAGAAGCTTCAGTTGAATCTTGAAATCATTCTGTTGTTTTGTGAGAAGGGACTGCCAAAAGTAATGGAAATAGAGATCGTCAATAGCAAGAACTTAACAGTTGTACAAACATTTGTATATTCAGGATGCACTTTCAGACATTCTGGAGTATAAGTGGGGCAATCATTGTGTATGAGTTGATTGGGTCCCCTGTTTTTTTTTAAATGAATGCATACTTGAGCTCACACAAAAGGTGTGGTGCAATCAATATATGTTTCTTGATATGTTGGCATATGTGAACTTCTTGTTCTTGTACTGCTGTATCTGAATCTGAATATTGGCGATCCTCATGGCGATCAGCCATAAAGACTGCCCTGAGAATATAATGCAGTGGCCTTTCATCTGTCTTCCGCATCGCAGCATGACACTCTTACCACTGATCCAGTTCTGTGAGTCACTTTCTGGTCCTGAGCCCTTTTGGCACATGAAGTCCTCATTGGCCCCAGGCCAGTATTGATAAAGCTGCTGCCCTCCATCAAGATGGATTCAAGTGGGATTTAATCCAGTTGGGGACCATCACCTTTCCCTGTGGACATCAGCACCCAAGGCTGTTAGTCCTCAGAGTTGTCAGGTTAATTAACCACCGCCAGACACTCGGTGTTAAGTTGCTGGCAGTATGGTCTACTCTATTACCATAGCAGGATAACTTGGCCAGACACTGTGTGAACTGGTACTACAGAATTTCATGGATTACAGCCTACATCTACACATAATCAGACTATTTTGCCAGAGGGCTTTGCTGTTAGCAATGTCATCTATACCTATAAAGAGACCGTTAACCATTGGACTCCGGCATATGCTCCTGCACCCATCCATACTATCCCGTACCGAGCCGCCTGCACTCACCCGAACCCAGACTGCAGAGCGCCACAAGGTTCCCGAAGTCGGCAGTGGGGCAATAACCCCACAAACGCAAATAAAGCAAAACAACTTCAAATCCCAATGTCCTCCACGCCGCGTCTCAGCCAATCAGGCTGACAGGTGTGAGCAAAGAGAATGTTGGGATCGGTGCCGTGCCCAATAGAAACCGAGCCACAGAAAAAAGCCACCAAATGAACTCAAACAAAACAAACAAAACTCCAAGCCCCAGCGTCCTACGTGTCATGAGCACTTCTGCCAATCAAGCTGAAGGGTGCGAGTGTGCAGAACACTGAAAAAGCCGGCACGTAAAAAATAAAATAAAAAACGCCGGCCTCCTGCAACGGGAGCGCAAGGTCGCCACAGGCAGATGCAGCGCCTCACGGCCTTGCAAAAAACCCCCCCACAAAAAACCATGGCAAGACCACCGCCGGCCTTCTTTCCCAGAGCAATGGGAAAAAGAGGGACTCCCTCTCCTCCCTGCTACCCCAGCGAAGACACGGCAAGACCACCGCTGGCCTCAAGGTAAGTTGCGCCAGGGTGGAAAAAAACCAGCAATTCATCAGGGGAAGCACACTCCCTGGCGGATGACTGAATTATGCCTTTCTACTACCCACAATGCTATTTCGAGAACTAGCATGAAACAGCGGTGGAGGTAATAGAAAAGCAGCAGCCAGCAATCCGCAAGGAAGAGCACCACCCCTTACAGATCGCTGCCTGCCAATCTCCGGTTAGGTAAGCCAGGAGAGAAAGGAGACAGAGAGGAGAGAACCATCGTGAGGCAGATAGCTCTTATCTGCCTCCTTTTCACCCGACCTACCTAATGAACCTTACCGGATGAAGAGCAAGCTGACTGCCAGCTCTTCCTTTTCCCCATCGCTGCATCGAAACCAAATTTCAAAGCAGCAATGGAGAAAAGAGGAACCGACAGACAGGCCGTTCTTCACACACACAAAAAACACAACAACAAGAAAACCAAAGAGTTAACCAAAACGCCAATCACAAACATTAATGAAGTACAAATAAATAAACAAATTATTAAAAAAACATTAAACAAAAAAAATAAGCAACAAAAACAGCAAAAGACACCCGAAATACCAAAGTCTAATGAAAAAACCATGAAAGCACACTAGTAACACCTATCAAAAACATGAAAATACCTAAATCAACAAACAAAAATAACACAAAATAAACAAAAAAATACGGAAGAAATAAAAAAACCCAGAAATAATTAAAGTAATTAAACACATCTAAAACCCAAAAAAACAAACAAAAAACCATCAAGAAACACTTTGGTGGGTTTAAGTAGAAACTCTCTATTTAAACCACCCAACCCAACACCACAAAATCAAAACAAAAATTAAAAAGAACAAACAATCAAGAGAACTCACCAAGCACATCCTCCCTCCATGCGTTCCGGAACTAAAGTGAACACAGATAAAGAAAATCGCAGTAATCTAAATAACAGCCTCACCTAGAGGCCGGAAGAGAAAAAACAAGTCAAAAAATATAATACAACATTTTAACTAACAGCCCCACCTACAGGCCGGAAGAGTAAAAACAAGTCAAAAATATGCAATACAGCACTCTTACTAACAGCCCGATCTAGAGGCCAGAAGAGTAAAAACAAGTGAAAAAAATAAGAAATAAATCAAAATGACAAATAAATAAAATAGATTTTAAAAAAAACACAAACCACAAATGCAACCCCCCCCCCCCCAAACCACCCCTAACAAAAAAAACTCAAATAAAAACTGCCCGGCTGACCGGGCACAAAGATGCTAGTATTCATAATGGATATGAAGAGGAAACCAATGTCTTACATCTCAGTGTTTTATATAAAGGCTCTTTTCAATATGTCTCTTTATTGTAAAAATAAAATACAGAGCAGCCCTTATTCACATGTCTTAGCTTTATATTATATGACACACCAGCTTTGTAATCAGAAAGTAATAGAATGTAATTCTTCCAGAGACAAATTCTTTCACAGATTCTCTGCCTCAGCAACTGGACTTGCAAATAAAACCCATGTTTGTCTCCCAGTGACCAATCACAAAACTAAAACAGCTAATTTGCAGTTCAGAATCCTCAGCCTTCATGAGTTAAAATTTACTGGTACTTCTACGAAAGGGACCAGAGGGCTAGGCTTGCTCACATGTGTACACTGCACATAAATAGGGCCTTAAACGCAGGACAACATGAGACAACAAAATCTGACAAACTATGTGATATTGTTAGGCCATTACATTCATTACATGTATTTTTGCTAGCTGGGGAAATTCAAGCTCCTTAAAGGTTTTTTTTTTTTAACAGTCTCTGAACACCTCAGCGATACTGCTTATTGATGAAAATGACTGAGAGATGTCCATGCCAAAACTGCTGACAAACTAGTTGTTCCACATGTTGGTTTACCTTAACATTCTCCAAATCAGGTCGTTCAATACCAACAGTCTGTGCCAACAGCTGGTCTTCCAATCCATCTTTTGTGACTGTGAAATTAATGAGAGTGGCTTGAGCTTGCACTTCCGGCTTGTAGTGTGGGTTAGCCAGCTTTGTGTGAAGAATGAGATGGAAATTCTTGTTGAATTCACATTCTTTGTCCCCAATCTTGATATATCTACAATTAATTGATATTAAAACTATTGCAGTGTAAAGCTGTGAATAACAATGCTGTTAACCAGCATCTTACAATATATGCAGCCATAATGACATATTGGTCGAAAAAGAAAAGAAAAAGAAAAGAGTTCTAACACAGGAAATTGTACATTCTGAGGCAGATATGCTACTAATTACTATTCCGTGGGAGATGACTGCCCAATCATTAAGATGGAATCCACAAACAACAATGTTATTGTTTATATTAATTACGTTATACATTAGTGCACGATATGGTACGAGTAATGCCTTGAGAGTGCTCAACCAAAAATCACTGATATTTACAAATGAGATATATCATTATACAACTTTTCCATCATTATCAATGGTCTCATTTGCTAATATCTCATTTGTGTACACTCACAATTCTTGGATTAGACACGTGCTCTCTTAAACAATACTTGTTGTGGCAGCTAGCATTTTGTAGCATGCATTGGTTGGTATCTGTGATGTCCTTAATCCACCTTTTTTTCCCTGAAGAGTTTTCAGCTTTTAAAAATGAACTGTAGGCTTTTAAAAAGCAAACTAAACATAAGTGCAGGATAAACACAGAAACAATACCACCCATGCCCTAATTAATTCTGAAGCATGGGAAGAGAGACAAAACAGAAGACTAGATCAGTATTACAAGATACAGTATTACTTGTTTTAAAATACTTTGCAAATGGGAGGGAGCCAGATTCAGTCTACTTGAGGAAGAAAAGGGGGGTTTGCTGACCCCTGTTAAAAGATATGTGTGAGTCTCTTCTAGATGTGTACCTTAGAGAAAACAACCCACTAAAACTTTTTCAAATCTTTGTTGCTTCAAGATATATATCCAGGTATCTACCCCTTTGCTAGAATCAAATCCCTTCAAAATATTTTTAGAACTATTGCATTGTACTACCCTTATATGTACAGATAACCTGAACTATCTAGAAAACTGTATATGCTGATTTTCTCTTCTGGGTTGATTGCATCTCCATGCTGTGAAGGAAAATGGAAGACTGTTCCCTGAAATTACCAACAAAATGAAGAGGGCAATTTTGTAACTTACAGTTTTTCTTTGTTTACCAAAGGAAACATACCTGAGGAACAATACTGCGCTACAGCAATTCTAAATGTCTCATTTTAAAAGGAGTTCTGGAGTATTGCACAGAAATGCTACTTAATAGGTGCTCAGTGAACAATAGTAATAAATTATCACCAATTTCTGAGGTTATTGGCTATGAAAGGCACATATTGCACAATGATTCAGTGCGTTTCATCACTGCAGTTATGCTAGGTATTGTGCTAACTGCAGATCAGGGAAAAATAAATGTTTGTGCTATTGCTCTCTTATGGTTTTGCTATGATATTAGCCAAAAGGGTGGGGTGGAGTGAAGAAAATTCCATCAATTTATCAGATTTAACAAAGACATTTAGGCAGAGGTTAATACTGTAGCTTTATTTCTGGAATTCTGCACTGGTGATGTGACTAGAATCCTCAGAGAAATAGCCAGAGGGGTAGAAATTTTACCACAATGTAAAGGAAAATATAAAGTTGAGGTCTGCTAATTAAGGTAGCTTTACAGTAAAATAAAAAGCCATAGAGATATAAAGGACTAGATTTATTGAGTGACCTTGTATCAAGTCATTTAAGTACACAGACATTATCTGAAAGGAAGAGAGAAACCCAAGACTGTTCAATAGCTTCTTCTTTCATGCTTAGGTCAGATGTAAAAGGATCGTTTTGATAGATAAGTGATTAAAAATTTAAAGTTGTTAATAACAGGCCAGAAATCAAAGAAAAATGTTATAGTAATAGGCTCAGAATTATACCATAAATGCAGGGACAAGTGCAACTACAGTAAAACCCTGGGTTACGATGGAAGGCCGTTGCAACAGCCTCCATCATAACGCGAAAAATTCATAACCCAAAGCATCCATAGGGATGCACTGAGAATAAAAAAACTGGTTGTAAATGGATCGTTGTAACCCAAAAAAATTCCATTAAAAATTCGTAACCTGGAACAGCATTTTAATAGGATTTGCTGTTGGAAACCAGGGCAAACGTTACCCGAAGTGGTAACTCTTTGACAGTGTTGCTTATTTTGAGATACACTTTTCGAGCACCTCATGTTTAAAGATATCACTTGATAAATGGTGGAGGGACCACCAGTCCGACCCCCTCAACTGTCTGAAGGAGCATGACCCAGCCTCCGACTGAAAAAGTTTGGTGACCCCTGCATTAGTCAGTTGCTTAGAATAATGTTGCACATGAGTAGGCTACTGAACCAGTGAGGATTTGGTGATTTAAGTCCTCATAATTTCTATTGATTTAGTAGGGCTACTTGAGCAGCGAGTTAATACTCAGCAACAGAATTTCAGCCAAATTTTGCAGTACAGTATAAGAAGGATTTAGATAATTGTTTGGAGTTGGTCTATAGTTGCTGAAAATGGAGCAAATGTGGTGGAAGTTTGTTTTCTGGCACTTCAGAATGTAGGATGTGAACCAATACAAGAAAAGAGCTAGTAAAATTGCTGTAAAGGAGGTTGATAAATCTTCAGAGCAATAGTTGCTGTCAATTGATTTTGTAAGATATATTTTACTTAAAATTAGGATTGTCTGAAGCTCAGTAGATCTAATTATTCATAATTACCCAGTTGTTGTCAGTATGTGGTCATTTTATGACAGCAAAAGCTACTCTATGGGTCAGGTTCAACTGTATATCTTTTCAAACACAGAATTAATGTACTATTGATAAAACCATTACTAGAACCAAATTAAAGTCTGAGCTGATGTATCGTTCCACAGGGTGCTGTCAGACATGAAAGAAATAATTAGTATTCATTACTTCATACTCTACAACATTCCAATTATTAATGAACTTCAACTGTTGGTCTGTACCATATTTATCATGAGCAACTTTCTTGTCTTTCTCTATTAGAAGAGGGTAAACACAAATACTGACACTATTTCTAATTTGTTTTTTTAAAGAGACTTTGTTAAGATAGGCTGTATTCCCTCCTCCAGCACCACCACTGCCGCCACCGCCACCATCACTGTATGGTCACAGAAATTCAGGTTAGCATAACATCCACTCAACAATTCAATGATTACAACACACGGAGTAACTTCCTTCGTCTTATTTGCTGGGCAATTAAACTGATTGCTGCTTCTGTTCCACAGGGACAGGGATTTTTGTTAATTGCAACAATAATAAAAAACAAAGACACACATTCAAGCTGAACATTTTTTGTGACATAAGCTTTTATGGTCTAGAGCTCACTAAACTAAGTATGCTATTCTTTGGTAAATTCTCTTTCTTAAGAGGCACACAGAATGGCAGGAGGTGATCTGAGAAGAAATGTGCTTTAGTTACCAAAAGCTTTAATAATATATTTGCTGGTCTGCCACAGAACTCATTGTAGCCATATAAGTCTCTTTACCAGATTGTGAATTGACTTGAATTGATAATACTGTATATTTTTAGAGTTTGGAAGATACACTGTTCTTGTAACAGTTTCCTTCTTACTGAATAGGAAAGTAGTTGAACGGCCACAAATAAAGATGGGAAGAACTGGATCAAGCATTTAGTCCGGTTTGTGTCAGTATCAATCTCTAACCATTAATTACAGAATCACTGAATAATGGATTAGGAAGGGACGTATAAGGTCATGGAATCCAATCCTCTGTTAAGTGCAAGAATCCAAACCAAAGTACATCCAACAGACACCTCTCTAACTTTTTCTTGAATGCCTCCAGCACCGGAGCACTCGCCATCTTATGAGGTAGCTGGTTCCATTGTCATACTGTTTACAACATCATGGGGTACTCTGCCAAAGGCTTTGCTGAGGTCAAGACATATTACATCTGCATTTGCACTGTCTATCAGGGAGGTTCAATGATGTGTGATGAGTATCACAACACCAGCACTTGAGCATTATAATGTGCTACTGTAGCATTCTGCCCAAAATGAGAAAATGTGGACTGGTGACCTGTATTTAAATCTCTTCTTGGTTATTAACCTTAGGTGACCCAGTTTAGACTCTATCAATACAAGGGTTATTGTGAAGATAAAACTGGGAAGGTGGTATGGTCACATTTGATACCTTGAAAGCTTTGGAAGAAGGGTGAGAAAAGGATGCAATGAATAATTAAAATATTAACACAATGCAAGCCAATAGTTTTTAAGTCCTAGTTAATGCTAACTGATAACACTGTAACAGCGGTGCCAATATTAGGTATAAAAAAGGTACTGTGAGCCTGGAATTCTCTGTACTATCACTAGCTCTGAGCTTTTCTAACTCATGTTCTCATGACAATGTTCTAATATGGTGGTGTTATAGTATTATATATTTCTTTCTTTTAATGGGAGAATTTGTGGTTAGATGAACTAGAGAAGAGGAACCATAGACTCAATAACTGAAGACATTTCTTGAGCACTAACAATTCAAAGTTCAATCTGTGGCATCTCCAGGAATTGCTTGCAAAGATATTCTTCTGAAACTCCAGGAAGATGCTGCCATTCAGGTAAACACTAAACTAGATGGATTACCCCTTTGACAGAGATTAAGGCAGTTTCCTGTGATCTTGGAATCCACCTTTACCTATAAGGAGGGACATTAACCATTGGAATCCGGCATACATGCCCGCACCTGTCCCTACTATCCTGTACCGAGCCACCCTCACTTACCTTTACCCCGATCGACCATCGCTGTAAGGGTCCGGCAATCGCCAGTGGGGCAACCACCCCACGAACGCGGCCAACAAATAAACTACCAGGCCCAGCATCCTCCGCACTGTGCCACCCCTCAGCTAATGAGGCTGAAGGGTGTGAGAGTGGAGGAAGCAGGATAGCCAGCATGGCGGTTAAAAAAAAACCGCGCTGAGAAGAAAAAACTTTCAAATACCCAGCTGGCAAAAGGTAAGTGCAGTCGGTAGGGGTTAGGGAGTGGGGTGGGTGGGTGGAGAGGCACGGCCCTGGTAACCATGCCGCCAACCTGCCCCACCACCTAGCCCCCTCCCACTCCCTTACCCCACCGATTGCACTTACCTTTTGCTGGCTCTGGCTGGGTCTTTGAAAGTCTTTCCCTCCGGGCGCAACCTTCTGCATTGGGAGGCGCACCAGCCTGTCTTTTGTCCCTGCGGGCGTGAAGGCCTCATGGGCATGAAGGATCTACAGCATGTGTGTGTGCGCATTGTGTGTGTGTGTGGTTGTGTTGTGTGTTTGTAATGAGTGTGTGTTTGGTTGTGTTGTGTGTGCAGTGTGTGTGTATTGTGTGTGCATGGTTGTATGTGAGGTTGTTTTGTGTGTGTATTGTGTGTGTGTGTGTGTACTTGTGTTTTTTGTGTGTAACCCCTACTACCAAAACATACACACACACACACACACACACACACAAAACCGGCAGTGCCGGGCAAAAATATGCTAGTAGGATTATATGATTATAGTCTATCAATGCATATATAATATCCCCATCAGAGTTCTGTTGTAGCTACCATGTGTCAACAACGTATCCATTTTAAATTGTACTTTCTAAAAAGCAAAGTGAAACAATGAGTAAAACTATTATTGCTAACAACATCATGATTAAACGTATTTAAAAATATTTAAGATAATCACAGATGATTGCTTGTTCTGTATCCCTTCTCTCTTCTAGAAGGTACTTACTTCCCCCTTTTAATAGTGTTTCGCCCAAGCAGGGGGTCAAGTATGGGGTCTATAGTTTCATTCAGGTTTTCAATCAGGACAGTATCTCCACAAGCCAAAGCTCTTTCAATAGTTTGCAAGAACCTTAAGATAAAAAATCATGATGCATGGGTTAGAAAAATATCCTAGCAAAGGATAATAGCTATTTAAATAAAATAAAGAAATCTGGAAGCCTAATACAATCTTGAGAATGACAGTGCTGTTGAAATATCCAGAAGAATGAAGACGGGTTACATAGCAAGAGGGACTTCTATATTTGCTTTGTCAACAGAGATACAGATATTTGCCACTGAAACCTAAGAGCCTTCCTTTCCAGCAGCTACATTGAACAGAAAATTATAGTCTCTAATCATTCAGTGTAATCTACTTGTTCAACAAATCGACTATCAATGCAAGGATCAATAGGACAGCTTCCTAGAAATTTATTTCCTGGGACTTCACCCTTCCAGAAGTTATGCACATGCTAGCAAATCCATTTAATCCTGATCGGCTATTTTATTTTATTCTTTCTTATACCTGAAGACAAAATCTAAAACAGCCTTTGATTTCCCCTACATAAAGGAGGCAATAGAATAGTAATATGCCAGATCTCAGGAGGGTTCCTATATAAAAATCAGAGATGCCATACACTCTAGCCCTTGAAATCAGGAAATAATTAGCGTACTCTGAAGCCCCTTTTAAAGTTTAGCATCTAAACACATTAGAATACATGATGACTATAGAAAACATTGGGAAACTTCTGTACTGTAGTGGCAGATTTGGTAAGCACAACATTAAAAGAAACAGCAATGTCATTTAAAGATTATCTAGCTGAAAAACCACCTTGGTTGGACAGGAAATATATCATGTTGCTATTTATGCATAAGCATACATTTTCAATATACACATACCCCTTGTTTCCTAGATGTATAATTTTAAGGTCAGTTCCATATTTATTTTTTATCCATTTTATTCCTTGTAGTTGGGGATCTATGAGAAGTGGCCATCGTTCACAATTCGTAAGAATAGCGGCATTTTCTATTGACATTCTATCACTTGGTAAACCTTCATTATTCCATGCTGCAATCATTGCGTCATCAGTCAACATAGTAACTAAATCCAAGTCTTCACTGATTGGAATGGGATTCTTGGAGGAAAACAGAATTATATTTGCTGTAAATATTTGCTCTACTATTAGCAAGAGACCTCACAAGATGATACTGGAGATATGGCAGCAATAAAAAACAATCGGCAATGTTACTTTTAATTATGACTTCAAGAAAAAGTGGTTGAACATTCATCTGAGTAGAACTGCATTTTCTGAAAATAATAATAATCTTGTGCAAAAACAGAAGCCAGAAACATAAAGATTCCACACCAAGTAATATTTCACACAACAAATGCTTACTTTTTGTGATTTCAGGAATGGAAGCCACATAGATTCCACCAGTTCTTGTCGATACAGTTTGGTAAAGGATCCAATATAAGAAACAAAAGCTGCTGTTAACAAAACATCACCACACACAGACACTTCTTGTGCTTCAAAGGATTTTACAGATTTGGTCCAGCGAATGTTTTCAGACTGAAAAGCAAAAATTATTAAAATATATATGAAATAGCATGGCAGTTACCACACATCAGGTATTCCCAACCTAAGGCCCATGGGCCGGATCCAGCCCACAGTGCAATTTCATGTGGCCCCCCACTCCCTTTGAAACTGTTGGGACAAAATGGCCACCCTCAGCGAGCAGGTATGGCAAAATGGCCGCCTGGCCTTTCAAGCTGATTGAGAGAGAATGACCTGGCCCCCAGCTTGAAAAGTTTGGGAACCCCTGCTATATATATATTTCTGAACAGAGCATGTGAAGCATCTATTCGTAAAGAAAACTGTAACATTCCTGAATGTGTACAGGTCAAATTTCATGAGCTACTCAAGTTGCATTTAGAACCTGATAGCATGATTTGTGTCTAGTAACAGGACTCCCTAACAGTAGTGCATATTAGTTGCTGTTCACAGTTGGTTCCGACCTTTCACAACCCCATGGACCACCACACGCCAGGTCCCCTGATCTTCCACCATCCTCCTCAGCCCACCCAGCTTTGTGGCCATTGCATCAACAATGCCATCTAGCTATCCCATTCTCTGCCACCCCCTTCTTCTTTTGCCCTTGACCATTCCCAACATCAAGGCTTTCTCGAGTGAATCCTCTCTTCTCATTTGATGTCCAAAGTACTTTAATTTCATCTTCAATATTTAACCTTCCAAGGAGCAGTCAGGGTTGATTTCTTCTAAGATCAACCTGTTTGTTCTCCTTGCTGTCCAGAGTACTCTCAGAACTCTCCTCCAACACCACATCTCAAATGCGTCAATTCTTCTGCGCTCAGCCTTCCTTATTGTCCAGCTCTCACAACCATACATCACTACCGGAAATACCATTGTTTTGACTATGCGGACTTTTGTTTGCACAAATTAGACCTGCAAATTAAGCTCACGTCTACCTCCTGATGAAAACAGTAAAGCAAAGTAAGGTAATTTTCAAGAGATGGGAGATTTAAAAAGGCTCCTGCTAGATTCTGTTATCACCTATACGTACTGTTATTGTAACTATAGGTTAGCTTCAAGTTTGACCCTGGGGCAGGGGTGGCCAACCTTGGTGCTCCTGGTGATCTTGGACTTCAATTCCCAGAAGTCCAAGTCAGCACTCCTGAACAGCAGGAGAACCGAGGTTGGCCATCCCTGCCCTAGGGCATTTTCCTCATTACTGTACCTCAGACTGTAATATGGATTCTTTTGATGATTAACACTGAAGTAGTTGTAACTTTTTAAAGAAGAAAGTTGCCTCTCTCTCTCTCTCTGGGGTAGCATAGGTGACAGGGCTTGGGACCACACAAATTGTCTTAGTGACAATATGCAGCCACAACACTCCACTTTTTGAAGCAAAAGTCTTCTTCTATCTCAGCTAATCATTTATGCATCTGTTCTTCTTCTTCTACTGTATCCAATTCTGAATATTGGCAATCATCATGGCGATCAGCCATGAAGACTGTCATGTGAATATAATGCCGTGGCCTTTCATCTGCCTTCAGCATTGCAGCGTGACACTCATACCACTGATCCAGCTCAATGCAGCTGTTAAAGGTAAAGGTTTCCCTTGCTCGAAAGCCAGTCATATCCGACTCTAGGGTTCAGTGCTCATCTCTGTTTCAAAGCCAAAGAGCCAGCGCTGTCTGCTTCTGCAGACGTTTCCGTAGTCACGTGGCAGGCATGACTAGACGCACGGAGCGCTGTTTCCTTCCCACCAAAGTGGTCCCTATTTATCTACTTGCAATTTCTTGCTTTCGAACTGCTAGGTTGGCAGGAGCTGGGACAAAGACGGGAGCTCATTCTGTCCTGTAGTACTCGGGAATCGAACGGCTGACCTTCCGCCTCCAGTCAGTGTCTTAGCCACTTGATCCACTAGCATGGGAGAAATTAACTTTTTTACAACAACTGTTGGGTGGCAAGCAGTGATTCATTCCTTGTAGTAATTATGTTACCAGAAGATAAAATGCTGAAAAGGCTGATGTAACATTTAATAACTGTTGTTCTCATACCAAGGTATCACTTGTTAAGCTTGGCAGGGTTAGGGTTAGGGTTAAGGTAAAACTTCTACATTGAAAAAAACTGCCCTAAAGTGTGAAATAGTGATTAGAGTGTGGAACTAAAATGGGAAAGATTCATATCCAACTGCTTACATCTCCATGAAGCTCACTGGTGACCTTGAGTCAGTAACTTTCTCTCAGCCATAGTACTTCAAAGTGATAACAAAGAAGAAATATATGTGGAGAGAGGGAGAACAAGGTAGACCACCTTGAAGAAAGGCACAAAATAAATACGACAATTAATAAATTTGAGAGCATTTTTTCCCTATTACTTCTGAACATGATAGATTAGAATGAAGGACATAAATTGGCTCAAAGTCACTCTATGAGCTTCAAAAGTGAGGAAGGGAACCAAGCAGAAGTTCCTTAGAGCATATTCTCTGAGCATGGTAATTATATAGTAGCTGCTGTATAGGTTCTGGTTTTCTGAGGAAAATTCTGAGTCTCATTGTTTAATTATTAAATGAAATTATAATAATATTGCATTTCAAAGAAGGAGAGAACAGATTTTCTTGGCACATTTAGAGATACTAGTGATAATTCTTTGTAATTCATTATGATTTCACTCTAAAGCCTCCTTGAAATCTAATCTCTATTCTCTCTTTTTCCTTTCGTTTTTCCTTTTCCTTTCTTTCTTTTTTGTTTTGCAGAATAGAATCATTTCTTTCTTTAACTAATCATTTCTTTCTTTAACTAATCAACTAAACCAAGTAAACTAAACAACATACTCATTAACTTGTAAAGAAGAAGTTTTGATTGTTTTCACTGGCTACTAAGTCATAAACAAAAACATGTTCCCATCTCTCCAAACAGCTTTGGAATTTGAAGATTTACTAAACATCGAATGATTGTCCATTTAAATCTTCAGTGATTTTACTGTATAATTACAGCATCATAAATCACAAGAGACATTGGCTAACAAGGGTCCAAGAGTTGGAACATGCTATGTAATAAATTTTTAGACAGTTAAAAATCACTATAATTTTATTCTAATGCATTATAGATTGCCTGTAATATCATCCTGGCCAGGGTGACCTATTTCTAATTTTGAACAGCTGTTCAGCTCGGGAGTTAGTTAATGATTAAATATAAATTGCCTGATTTATTAGTTTGAATGGTTGAGCTTCCAGGTCAATGCTATATAGACAAAATCATCAGTCTTGATGCTTTTCAGAAGTTAACAGTCTCCTGTTCTAGTCAAAAAGAATTTATTATCCGAGGGAAAAGGTTGATGCTCTCAATTAAATGTTGTATTTTTCCTATTCTTTGCTTATACAAAAATATTTCCCATATCAGATGAAGCAAATACTGTACTGACACTCAGACTTAAAGAATTACAATGGAAGCATGCTTAGTAAATAAGTCAATGAAGGTCATGAAATCAATGTCCTGTTTTTATCAGGCTTAAACCCTCATACTCAGATCACTTGACTGCTATTACATAATAAAACATTCCTTCCTTCAGTGTATCCCTTTTGAGGTATATAATTTGAAAGAACCATGGTACCCCATCATACTAACTACAGTACTAGTATTTCTAACTACTATATTTGTGTATTGTGTGCTATTAAGTCAGAACTGTACTGCCTTATAGGGCTTTCAAGGTAAAGGAGAGAATTAAGGGAGCCAGATTTGGGACCCAGGTCTTTGATGCCTAGGTAGTAATCCTATCCACTTTATGGTACACTAGGTGGATCTGTTTCTAGATACAGTAAAACCTTGACTTACAAATGCCTCGAGTTACATAACATCCGACTTACATAATGATTGTGTGCTACCATGTCCCAATTTACACAATTTCCTATGGGTTTGCTTCAAGTTACATAAAGATTCTTTTTCCTATGGGTTTGCTTCGAGTTATGTAAAAATTCATTTCCCTATGGGTTTGCTTCGATTTACATAAAAATTTTCTTTTTCCTATGGGTTTGCTTCGAGTTATGTAAAAATAATTTTTTCCTATGGGTTTGCTTCAAGTTACGTAAAAAATAATTTTTCCGATGGGTTTGTTTCGAGTTACAACAAAATTCAATTTAAGCAAAAGCCTACGGAATGGACTTTTTTTCGTAAGTACTTACGAAAAAAGTCCGTTCCATAGGTTTTTGCTTAAATTGAAATTTTTTGTAACTCGAAACAAACCCATAGGAAAAAATATTTTTAATGTAACTCGAAACAAACCCATAGGGAAAAAGAAATTTTTATGTAAAGAGAAGCAAACCCATAGGGAAATGAATTTTTACGTAACTCAAAGCAAACCCATAGGAAAAAAGAATCTTTATGTAACTCGAAGCAAACCCATAGGAAATTGTGTAAATTGGGACATGGTTTTAGCACAAAATCATTATGTAAGTCGAATTTTATGTAACTTGAGGCATTTGTAAGTTGGGCTTTTTACTGTATTGCTATTTTTAAAGTCAGTCCTCTTTCTTTCTAAAACAGTAGAGATTTCAACCAACTTTGTTATAAACCTCCCATTTGATTTTTAAGTATTGAGTTGAAAACAAGATTTCTGAGTAGAAAAATGTACGGTAGTTACTATTCCAGGTAACTTTCTTAACCTTATGAAAGCTAAATGAAATATGGTGCTTTAAATGTCAATGTAAAATGCATTAAATATTCAGTCAGATGTAAAGATTACACATCTATCTTTCACTAATATTGTATTATTTCATGTATTCATTTACTGCTAATCAATATGTAATGATGATACTTAATGGCCACAGTCCAGATCGGTACATGTACCAATCATATTGCAAACTACTTTTGAAATTCATTGCAAGCTGTTCTAGATAAAAGAGCATACTCAGCTTCACATCATGACAAAAATGGACAATCTGGACTTCTCTGATTTCAGCAAAGTGTTTATTTAATGCAATTCCTGTGTTAAAACAGCCCATCCAGTGCAGTTAGAATTACTGCATATTAATGGTTTGCTGAAAATAATTATATGGCAACTGACGGTTTAGTAATCACCGGTTTTATTATAAAGATACTTTTATACAGGGAAAAATAATTAGAACACTGAGCTGTGTAGGGAGTTTTTAATTTTTCAATGTGCATTTGGTCTTTATTAAAAGATTAATGGTTTTTATGAATGCAAGGCAGAAACAATGCAACTACTGTAGCCCACTTATGCAAAGGTTATGTATTGTGGGTGGGTACAAAATGATTCAGTCTTGACCTAAGGATTTTTCAGTCTCAGTGCTCATTAACCAGAGGCTGACCATGCTGTCACAAAGTATTCACTGCTATGTGGCAATCTAGTGACTTACTTAAAGAGACGTTTCTCTGGGGACATCCAACCGATGAGCAAACGTACAGCTTATGAAGCAAAAAGCAACAGCATAATGTTTAGGGCTGGGTATCAATTAGGTTAAATAAGCAGTAGGGAAAGACCTCTCTAATGCTGACCTCTCTGTCCAGGATAATTATTTCAAAGTTGCTCAGTCTGGGGAGTGCATACCTATTGTGCTATTTGCAGGAATGTTGGAAGGCGGCTGCAACTCCTATCTGATAATGCATTTTCCCTCTGAAGCAGGAAAAATGCCATTGGCGTGATTTTGTTTAAGGTGGATCCCAGCTTGCCATGAAGTGACCCACACGCTATGACCACAGAGCCATCTCCTGCGGCACATATGGATTGAGACCTGCAGGATTTAACACCAGGACTGTAAAGGACTGCCGCAGCCTTCAGGATATTATCAAAGTGTGCCTTCACAGCCTGTCCATTTGGCATGGCCAAAGATATAATTATCTACCCTTTTGGAATTTATATGGAGCAATATTTTTATTTGCTACAAATTATAGTGTGTCTGGCCAGGTTATCCTCTTATGGTAATAGAGTAGACCAGGGATGGTGAACCTTGGCACTCCAGGTTTTCTTGAACTTCAATTCCCAGAAGCCATGATCAGCAGGAGTGATGACTTGGGTTTCTAGTATTTGAAGTCCAAGAACACCTGGAGTGCTAAGGTTGGCTATCACTGGAGTAGACCATACTGCCAGCGACTCAACGCCGAGTGTAAGGTGGCAGTTAACTAAGCTGACAACCCTGAGTACTAATAGCTTGGGTAGCAAAGTTCACAGGGAAGGGTGATGGTCCCCAGGTGGATTAAATTCCACTTGAATCCATCTTGATGGAGGGCAGCAGCTTCATCAATACTGGCCTTGGGCTGAACAGGACTTTGTGTGTCAAAAGGCCTCAGGACCAGAAAGTGATTTGCGGAACTGGATCAATGGTACGGGGGTCATGCTGCGATGCAGCAGGCAGTTGAAAGGCTACTGCATTATATTGTCAGACAGTCTTTATGGCTGATTGCTATGATGATCACCAATATTTGGATTCAGATACGGGTGCAGCAGAAGGAGAAGGTGGCAGATATTTGAAAACAACAACAACCATTCTCTGTTGGCACATAAAAACCTACTGCTTTAAATATCCCTACTGGTGGAATATGGAAGTTACATGTGGTGGCTGAAATGAAATGCTTAATCAATCCTCTACTGAATGTTAAATCATTCTCTAGGTAAACAGTTCTCAACCTTTTTAAGCCAAGGGACAGGTCACGCTCCCTCAGACAGCTTCGGGGGCTGGACGGCCATTTTGCCCATTCTGCACCACGTGACACTTTTGAGTGTGGTGGAGGTGGTGGTGGGCCCACATGAAATGGCGCCGTGGGCCACATCTGGCCTGTGGGCTGCAGGTTGAGAATCCCTGCTCTAGGCCATACCCTTCAGGGCTCCCAGGAATGGTCTAAGGTACTACTTCCCTCAATATACCGTTTTCATTGTTTCAAAATCGTTGAGATTTTCTACTTACAGAGATAAGGAATGTTGCAGATTATGTAACAAGGAAAGGCCATTTTTCAGATTCGTCAGATGCCCGGTGGCCACACTCCTAATCTGGGATCGGGAAGGGAGAGGGCTACAAGGGCATAGCCTAACAGTCTAATTTGTACTTTGTTACTTTTAATATAAATGTTGCTAGAATGGTTTTTGTTTACTGAAATTTAGGTTTTAAAAAAATTAATGAAAAATCCCCCCACCCAACCTCTAGTGGTTCATAATAAATTAACATTAAAAAGAGGGAATAGGGCCTCTAAAACACGGCAAAATTGCCCCCACGCCATACAGAAGGGCAGGCACATAGGAACTTTTAAAGCAAAAAAAAAAATGTATTTACCAAAAGGCAGATATTGAAATTATATGGCAATGGGCATGTTTACATTTTAGCTGCACAGAAGAAGTAAAACATAACAATGATCCCTCATTGTTGAAAGGTTCAGTTTAAATATTAACTTATTAGGTTCATTTAAAGGTAAAGCCAGCGCTGCAGATGCTTCCGTGGACATGTGGCAGGCATGACTAGAAGCTGAAGTGCACAGAACACTATTACCTTCCCATTGAAGTGGTACCTATTTATCTACTTGCAATTTCTTGCTTTTGAACTGCCAGGTTGGCAGGAACTGGGACATAGACGGGAGCTCACTCCATCATGCAGCACTCAGGTCTTGAACTACTGACCTGCTGACTTTCCGGTCATCAAGTTCAGTGTCTTAACCACTAAGCCACCACAGCCCCTCATTACCTTGACCCAAACTCAGGAAAACAATAAAAAAGAAAACACTACTTGCCTCAAGTCCTTTAACAAGCCTGTTAGCCAGTTCAATGGTCTTACTGGTTCGGCCAACATCTTCTTGACATCTAACTTTTTCTCCTGTTGCTTTTTCAAAAGATGCTGTGAGTTTGTGCAGATGGGCATCCAGTTCCTGTACAGAAAGAATATGCTTTTATTGCACCTTGTTCCGTCCTTCAACAATAATAACAACCTACAGGCTCATCAATTTGGGAGGATACAAGTGCCACTAAAACCTCTGAACTACCTGGTTTGATTTCATTTTAATGTATACAACAGTACATAGCAAAAAAAATTAAAATGTTTGTATCTAAAACGGTTATGTGTGGTAGGCAGCCTTGGGGTGGGGGTGGAGATTAGGAAAGATTCAACAATTGCCAGATATCTAGAGACACTGGGGCAGCTGATGTTCATATTTGCTATATATGTTATCAATTCATTTCATTTCTAAATTGTAGTATCTCTCAAATATTTCAGTCACTGTTGTGGATAGTGAATGAGGCAACATTGGTACATGAGTGAACAATAAAGGGATACTGTGTCACACTTTTTTTTAAATGAACTGATTTTTCTGTTTCTTGCTATATGAGTTAACCTTTCCATCAATACAATTTCCCAGACTTTCACAAAGCTTAGAATGTTAGGTTAAAAATGTATGAGGTAAATATTAGAAATTGGAAAGGTAATTTTTGGCACTGTTAAAAAATATTTATATTTAACTTGTTAAATTAGAGTTATGAATATGTCGAATTATTTTAAACAGTCATTTAATTAACTCTATATCACTGACCCACCCCCTCTTCAAAGACAAAATAACCTATATTTTTCTTTATAAACTAGGTTTATAATACTTTTAGAAATAAATAGAATTAGATCACAACATTCAGAAACTTTAGCTAAAATATTTAATAACTACTGTACATTACTTCCTTCAGCTTCTGAGGTTTACAGAAAGAGCCTTGGTGGTGCAGTGGTCAAACTGCTGTACTGTAGCCAAAACCACTAACATTGTGAGTCAGATCCTGCTGGGGATCAAGGTTGACTCAGCCTTCCAAGGTCAGTAAGATGAGTACTTACTATGTTGAGGGCAAAATGCTAATTATATTATAAACCGCCCAGAGGGTGCACTAAGCGCTATGGGCGGTATATAAGTATAATTGCGATTGCTAGTAGAGTCCAGGAACCCCAACGTTAACTATTTTTCTTAATTTCAAATTAGCAAACATCAGTTTTATTGTAGAAGTTTTATCATTAAACTGTCAAGCACTGAGTGCCATGTTGCTACATTTTGAATCTACCTCCAATCATCCCAAAGACGGCTGCAAATGAAAAACAGCTGTTTGTTGTGATCATTTCATTTTATGTTTCAGTCAGACATGAAAATATGCTGACTGCCATGGGATGGGCAGTTACCTAACAGAATCCATGCACACATGTGCCTGTACAAAGCTTTTCATTCTCAATAAAGTCAATTATTTTTCTTGGCCTTCCAAAGGTGAGAACAACCTCAGGTATATACTATGTTTTATTATGTTGTGAGTACAGTAGATATGGCTCGGTACAAACCTGGAAGTGAATCTCAGAGCCTTTAACAGTACAGTAATACCTCATACAAAGTCCACTTCGTACAACATCGAATTCATACAACATCGCCTAATTCTTTGAAAAAAGTTGCCTCATACAAAGTCGCTGATACTTTGTATGAGGCATTGGGGATTTTCATAGGTTGCATTGTGCCTGGGCAGTATAAAAGGCAGGATGCATGCATGCATTGCTCTTGTGGGTTTTGTACGAGGCAAAGAGTGTTTAGGAGTGGTCTTGAGCGCGATTTTGGAATTTTTTTTGGATTTTTTCGTCAGAATTTTTGGAAGGATTCCTGGGATTTTTGCAGCATTCTTCAGGTTCTTGGACCATTCATTAGCACAGTGGAAAGGTAGGTAAATGAGGTTTTCTGTTTCTGATTGGCTTGGGGTGGGGAGGTGGATGGGGGAGGGCAGTTTTTTTGGTGGGGTGGGCAATTGTTTGGTGTTTGCTGCTGTGGTTTTTTAAAACAGATTGCATGCTCCATAAATTTTATGTTGGCCTTTTTTGGGGGAGCACTGTTTGGTGGGACAGGCAATTGTTTGGTGTTTGTTGCTGTTTGGATGATTAACACTGTGGTGCATGATCGGACATGTTGGCATCCATTTTGTCCTTGCTTCCATCCAGTAATTTTGTACTGTAGCTTGTACAAAATAGATGATCGGCCGCATGGCTGCAGATTAACACTGTGCTGCATGATGGGACATGTTAACTTTTAAACTTGCACTTCATAAAGTTTTCAAAAGTTAAAAACTTGTTGTATGGTTTGCATACCTGTCAACCGCAGCTCCAGCGAATCCGGGACCTGCGCGAACCGGGTTTGCGCAGGTCGCATTGTACGCATGCGCCTGGAGGGCTACGCCGCTTGCGTAGCCTTCTACGCACATGGTGTAGCCTTCTGCGCATGCGTGGAAGGGAGCTACGGAAGTGTAGAGCCCTTCCACGCATGCGTGCAACGCGACCTGCGCAGATGGGCTGCGCAATGCCTCCTTTCCCCCGCTGCCGAAATCCGGGGTTTCGGCAGCGCGGAGCGGGAAAGGGCAAAAATCGATCCCGAAAACCGGGAAATCCCGGCCAATCCGGGAAGGTTGACAGGTATGGGTTTGTCCCCTAAAATCAGGGTTGTTTGACATGTTTTTGTAATGTATTTAGTCTTTAGACAACGATTTCTTAAAGTTCTGTCAGTTTCCTGTCTGTTTCCTTGACTTTGCCCTGAAGTCTGTGCTGTTACAGTACAATGGAAACTACGTTGTACAAGGCATCGTGGCAAGGATTTGGACGTTGTATGAGGCATCACTGCTAGGATTTTGCATGCCTCAAATCTGTATAAAGTCCAAACTTGTGGAACCAAGTTTGGACGTTGTATGAGGTATCACTGTATATGGTACAGCCATTAAGAGAAACACTATCGAAAGCTAATTTGGGAAAGGACAGGACATCCTTTAGTGACAGTATTATAAAGTAGGATAGAAGTGAAACAGCTGGAATACTGGGTTAATCAGATATGCAAGTATGACTGGAATTCTTCTGGGTACTGAGGTATCTGATCCAATTTTGTTTATGGAGGTATTTATGGTAATGGGTTTAAGGATGACCCATTCTGCATGGCAAAATGCCACTAGTTCCTCAGAGAGATTTTAAATGGAGGCTTGAGCAATGTGGGACATTAACTGTGATCCTATCAAGTTTAATGGACTATGAATGAGTTCTGAATGCAGTGCGAAGTAAGAAGGCCAACAGAGAACCACTTTCTTCTCTAAGTCTATTAAATTAAATTAAATTAAATTAATCTTTCCTGATTCAATATTCTATAGCTCAGACGACTAATGAGCGCTTTTTCCTGAGAAAATGTTCCATAAAGTTCTATAAAGAAGGACCTGATATTTATCTGAAGGATGTATTAAACATGGGAGTCTTATATGCTCCCTTTTCCTGCTCCTCCTTTTGGCATGCAAACCTGTGAATCACAACACCAAATGTAGAACACCAGCTGCAATCTGTCACCAATCAAGGTCTTGATATATTTCTCTTTTAAAAAAACATTTGACTTCAGTTTCATATGTTAGGCAGGCCATTACAAAATGCTGTTGGCAAACTTTTGGCTACGCAGATCCCAGGTTGTTCAGTTTCACAATTACTCTTGACCACTTAAACTCTGTAGCTGGGTGTACCAGAGTAGATTTCAGCAGCTAAAGAGCTGAAAGAGATGGTAGCTTCCATAAATGGGCACTTTCATGCCACTGAGGTTTTGCTTTCCCAAAATCAATTAAAAGCAGAATAATAATAATGATAATGATAATTTTGTGTCAGAAATTATTCTGGGTTGAAATGATTTTTGCGGAAGAAACTTCGCTCAGGAAATGCCCAAATTAGGCTCCTTTCATGTCCCTAAGAGGTGGGACAGAGATGGGTGCTCAATCGTCATGCAGTACCTGGGTCTCGAACTGCTGGCTTGCCAGCCTTCCAGCTAATAAGGCGAGCTTTTTAACCACTGAGCCACCACAGACCCTTAAAAGCAGAATGAAAAGGAAAGTATGTAAGAGCCCTCATGGTGCAGTGGTCAAACTGATGTACTGAAGCCAAAACCTCTGATGTGTGAGTTTGATCTTGACAGGGATCAAGGTTGTCTCAGCCTTCCAGCCTTCTGAGGTTGGTAAAACGCTTACCCAGCATGTTGGAGGTGGGGGAATGCTTATTACCTTGTGAACTGTCCAGAGAGTGCACTAAGCTCTATGAGGTGGTATATAAATGTAATTGCTATTACTACTTCCTAAGTTTTCCACTTGATGTGTGCATAAAGGAAACAGTATGAGATCTAGGGATGGATAGGTTCATCTAGGGGTGTCATGGCAGAATTCTTGTATAATTTTAAAAGGACCAAAGACAGGAAATTCCATTTACGTGAAATTTTGACTCAGTCTTTCTGATTGACCCCACTCGCACCCCTAGCAATGATGGATAGTAAATTTATAACATGTTGTCTTCACCCAGTGATGAGATGTTGTTCATGTCCCTGCATGTATTACAGCTTGTATGTTTCTATCTAGACCAGGGGTTCCCAACCTAAGGCCTGTGGGCCAGATCTGGCCAACAGCACCATTTCATGTGGGCCCCCATCCCTCCAAGGGCATTTGAAAGAAAAAAAATGGCCACCCCTTTGAAGCTGTTGGGACAAAATGGCCACCCCACATCATGCAGACAGGGCAAAATGGCTGTCTGGTCCTTGAAGCTGACTGAGAGTGCGTGACCTGGCCCCTGGCTTGAAAAGGTCGGGAAGTCCTGATCTAGACTATATAAACAAAAGCAAAGTTTATCGTTGACAGGGAAAAGTGCTAATTTATTTATTATGCTTGCAAATTTACTGTATGTTGGAAGATGCTGAAGTTGATGTAATATAATTGTGATCAAAATTGTGTGTTTATGATGCATCTCACAACCTCTGAATAAAGTAGCAACACATTGCCTCCTGCAGCCACTTTCCTTATAAGGATGCTACAAAGGACTGAGAAGCCCTCTGGAAAGATACGTGATATCACAGAGGGCTTCAATGGTAACGGGAAGGGATGAAAACTGTGACTAGAGGTACTGTATTGGATATGGAAATATATCACTGGATCTTAGCCAGTAAAAACATGAAAATAAGAAAAATGCAACCATTCCAAACAGATGGGAGATTAATCTGATGAAATGCATGCAATGCAAAGAAAAGCGAAGCTTCTAAAATGAGAACACCATTAAATCAGTGAAGGTTTGACGTAATAAATAGTGCAGTTTTTTGCCAGCCATCTGCCCATCCCACCAGAGCAGACCGGAGGGGCTCCCTAATGGTTCCATCAGAAGGAAGGCCTTTTCGACATCTTCTCCTGCCCTGTGGAACCTCCTGTTAACTGAGCTGTGCCTCCAGGCAGAGCTATTGAACTTCAGAAAAGGTCTACAAACCTGGCTAGCACAGCAGGTGTGGGGTGCTGCCAGTTGGGCATCCCCGCCCCGGCTGGCTTATATAAAGGCTGTTTGAGTTTTTAGTTTCAGTTTTTAATTTTTTTGTGGCTGTTGGTAGGGTATTTTAATGGTTTTTAAATGTCAAGTGTTTTTGTGATTTTATTGTTGTGGGGATGTTTTATATCTGAATGTTTTTATTGTGATTGTGAGCCACCTGGACTTGCTTCGGCAAGGGGGCGGCGACATAAACCCAATAAAATAAATAAATAAATCTAAAGCAGGGCTCCCCAATCATGGACTGTCCTGAACTGGGCTGCGGGGTGGGTGGCGCTGGGGATAGCAGCCTTCTGCCCCCCCCCCCCCCAACATGCTCTGCCAGGTCTGCCTGGCGAATGGAGCGAGAGCACGAGACACAGCAGACAGGCAGGTGATGGGGTCCCTCCTCAGTGTTGCTTATCTACCTGTGTGCCATGTGATACCTCACTGTCCGAGTCAAACGGTGTGGCTGGCAGGTGGCTTGGCCGCTCCTCCTTGTTTTTGAGCTATAGCGGGGCTTCTCCCCCACCCCACCCCTGTGCACAGTGTGGTATCACACTGCCCATATTCAAGCTGTGGCTGGCAGACAGGAGAGATTTTAAAAAGAGATGTTAGCAAAACTGAATATATACTCTTCACTTACTGGTCTGTGGAAAAATTGTTTGGCATGAAACCGGTCTGTGATGCAATAAAAGGTTGGGAACTCCTGATCTAAAGGACAATAATGTGGGACTCTAGAAGAATGTAGAAATGTCTGGGGAAAGTGTTTTACAACTTATCTATATTATAAGGTTTAAAACCTGTTGTGAGCCGCCCTGAGTCGGGTTCGCCTGATTGGACGGAATAGAAATTTGAGCTATAAATAAATAAATAAAAGATGACTGATTATGGGGAGACAAGCTATGAGAAACCTGGGGAACATAGTGAAAAGTAGAGACATCACCTTGAAAACAAAAATTCGTATAGTCAAAGCAATGGTATTCCCGATGGTAATGTATGGGTGTGAGAGCTGGATCATTAGGAAAGCTGAGCGCAGAAGAATTTGAGATGTGGTGTTGGAGGAGGGTTTTGAGAGTCCCCTGGACAGCGAGGAAAACAAATAGGTCAATCTTAGAAGAAATCAAACCTGACTGCTCATTAGAAGGTCAAATAGTAAAGATGAAGATGAAGTACTTTGGACATCAAATGAGAAGGGAGGATTCACTTGAGAAAGCCTTGATGCTGGGAAAGGTGGAGGGCAAAAGAAGAAGGGGGTGGCCAAAGATGAGATGGCTAGATGGTGTTGTAGACACAATGGGCACAGAGCTGGGCTGGCTGAGGAGGATGGTGGAGGACAGGGGTGCATGGAGGAGAATGCTCCATAGGGTTGCAAAGGGTCGGAATCGACTGTGCGACTGAACAACAAAAGATTTAAATTAAAGATATATTTTTGTTACTGATTTTCAAACAAGGTAAATGGAGGATTTTAAAAAAATCAAAAAGAATTTGTCATTTTGAAATATATTTTAGCAAGCATTAAAAAAATGAAAGGTTGTTAGCACAGCACCATCCAAACTGATGATGTGTTATTGATTACTAGGTAATAGCAGTAACATTTATTAATCATTAAAGACAATTACCAGGCAGAATTAAAGAACCCTCTGTATGAAAAATTAGTGCAGCAGCATTTTTCTCATAGAAAAGCACTGGTTTATAGGACCAGATTCCATTGGAAAGCCACAAGCTAGGAATAACAGCCCTGTATAGTATTTTTCAAAGGTGCAAGGGCACAGAATGTTAGCAAGAGGGCACAGAGTGAGGTAATAAATCTTAAAAGGACATTATGCTACAAGGTGCACTGAGACTTGAAGCCTAATGAGCAAGTGGATCAAAGCATGGATAAAGCATGTTATATACATATGACAACACATAGTATGGCATCTAGCTGCATCATCAACTATGTAAACTATTTATTTTAAAATAAAGAATGGGGCTATGATGTTAAACTAAATTTGAAAGTACACAATATTCAATTACATTTGGCGTGACCAACTAATCTAAATGGTACAATAGTTATCTTACAACTAAATTGGGTCATCTTCTGCATGGCTAGAATTTACTTTGATCTAGTGCAACAAAGAAATGGATTTGTATTGTGCCTGTTTGCTGAGATGAGCAACAATTACAATTAAAGTGTATGGGTGTGTATGGGTAGGTACAGCTGTGTGTATAGTTATGAGTATGCTTTATCAATACACATGCCCATATACACCCACCTATACAGGTTGAAATCTTGTTGTGCAATTATATAAATGGTATGAATTTTAGAAGTGAAGTGCTTGCTACAAGTTGAGAAATTTCCAAAGACCTTATCTGTTGAATACCAGGTTGCACGATTGAGCATTCAACAAATAATGTCTATGGTGGTTTTTTAGCCTATGACATTTCACTTTCAAACGTTGTGCCATCTGCCTAGCTGCACAATAGGATTTTAGCCATTGTTACCCAGTGACTTGGGCCAAAATTCTAAATACAGTATCAGATGTACCAAAATATGAAAATGTGTCGGATCTTCACATGGTCTATAGGAAAATAATAATGATGCTGAAATGGAGACATATCTCACCTTGAACAATAAAACAACATCTGAAATCCTGTTTCTGTAAATTCGTCAGCAATAAGATTATGCTTTTACCAACAGTGAGGATTTCAGTAATTAAGTACAGTGGAACCCCGACATACAAATGGGTCAACTTACAAAAAAATTGACATACAAATAGAAATCTTGGCTAAAAAATAATCGACATACAGTACAAATTTTTAATAGGAAAAATTTGACATACCAAAAAAATACAGTGACATCTAGTGGCTTCTTCTGGTAATGCAATGTGTTTTTGACACAATTTTTTCAACATACAAATAACCTCGTGGTACAGAAAAAAATTGTATGTAGAGGTCTTACTGTACTTCATACTTCCATCCCTTGACCTCCACAGGTTCCTGACAATGAAACGCATTACTCAGGACCCTCAGTAGCCTTGAAACAGGAGGGAGGAAATGTTTAATGACATCAACAGCCTTCTGCAAATTACACATTGACTTCATAGCAGAGTGAGAAAGTAATAAAATTCCACATCTTCTACAGCCTCTGAGCACCATCACAAAACCCACACACAATCCAGTAACATTTTCTTGGGAATGGAAAATTATTAAAACTGGAGTAAGATTATACATACAGCAAGTTTTTTCCTGATAACTTCCAGCTTTTCAGTAGCTGAAGCAAGTTCAGCATTTGCTTGGGCTAACGCTTGACGTTTTGGTTCCACATCACAGTATACCTGGAATTCAGCCATTTCACAGTTAAAGGTAAAAACATAAAGAACAAAAGTCAAAGGAAAAAACTGAAACAAAAATAGTAAAACAGCAACGTGTTCTTCTCTTTAAAGAAAAATCCCTGTCCTCTGCTGTTTTCATAGTAGTTTATTAGGTAATATTTCAACTGGAATTGATTGCATCCTCCCTTCTTTTCAAGATGCACTTGAAAAGTCATGGAAGAAACATCATGGAATAGATTAATGAATGCAGTAGATACACATTTAATTAAAGTAGCATCCTGGCATATGATAGATAATCTAATACTTGTATTTCAAGCCATCATTTGCTTTCAAGTTGCACTTGTTATTTGTGTAAGTATCATAATTCATTGGCTCCGATCTGGAGAAGTGTATGGTTCTTTCCTTTTCTGTAAAGTCTGTTTATCAGCAATGCATTGCCACCTGCTTTGTAACACCTGCAAAAGTTTTTAAAACACTTAACGGTATGCATGAAACCCAAAACACACCCACTCACCCCACACCCTGTTCTCTTCTCTGGGCTACATAGTTCACTGCAATCTTTGCTTACCTTCTAACCCAGAGGTCAGCAACCTTTTTAAGTAGGAGGCCTGGCCACGCTTCCTCAGATAGCTGAAGGGGCCAGACTGGTAGTACCCCCGCCGTAAACACTGTTGTAAATGTGTTTACAGCTGCTGTAAACATGTCCGCAGCCGTCATAAATGTGTCCACAGCTGCTTCCAGTGGTGGCGACAGTTGGAGGAAGGGTGGGGGCCAGATTATTTGGCACCACAGGCCAGATACAGTCTGGGGGCCTGTTGAGTCCGGAGCTAAGAAGTACTTTGACCAGCAAGATAGGGTCAAACAACAAGTGGTTTATTTACACAAGAGGATACATTTGCCTGGGCTTCCAAAGAAGCGGGAACATTTACTATAGCGAATCAGAAACCAAGATGGTTTGCTTGAAATTCGCACCTTTGGAAAAATGGCGTGTAGCTTTGCCTTAGACTTCCGGCAAAGCTAAAACACCAAGCAATACAATGCTTCGACACAACAGGACTGTAGGTTGCTGACCCGTTCTGCCGTGCAGGCAGGGGAAAATGGCCATCCAGCCCTCAAAGCTGACTGAGAGAGCGTAACCTGGCCCCAGGCTTGAAAAGGTTGGGAACCCCTGGTTTAAAGCAAATATTGTTTATTACTTTAGTGCAACTTAACTCATTCAGTACCTCATAGAATTTTACTATATTGATGACCCAGGCACAGAGACCGGCTGCTGCAAATGACTTCGTGTGAACCAGGTTTGGGTTGAACTCCGAGTCTTTCAGGTAACGTTCCTTGACCTCTTTCAGACATTTCTCTGGTATATGCTCCTTATCATAATTAATTAAAGCTTGCAAAAATTCATCAACCTGGAAGAAGGCAATGTTCTTAACTTATTATTAAAGAATAACATTTCAAGTTGCTTTCACAGCTGAGGAATCAAAAAAAATAATTATTATCTTTCACTTTAAAAATAGCAACTCATATATGAAGCATAGATCTAAAAACAGAATACAGGTGTTACACATTTTCCATCTTTAAACTAAGAGCACGGTTGCATAGTGGAAGGAGCATGGGATTCCTACCCACCCCTTATGATCCTAAAGAAGGTGGGCAGAACCCCCACTCTTCATGAGTCAATGATTGGCTAACTAGATAACAAAAACTAGCATCCCGACACTATATTTAAATATACTTAAAAAGCGGTGCTTTGGGAGGATTGTTTATACAAAACTGAAGTTTTATTGTATGTATTTGCACATTATTACTATTTAGTTCCATAGTATCTGTACTCAACTTTATGACTTTTTCTCCTGTTTGGAAAACTTGTCCAATAGGAGTTTGCAGGTGCTCCATCTATATTTGTTTCACTCTTTGCAAGTAATTAGTGCTCACCAAAGAAGCTATGGGAAATCATTTATGCTTGTGGAACACTTTGTAATGGCATTTTTAATGTTTTTGCTTTATTAGTTAAAGCAAGTAATCAGAGGACCATACATTGAATAGAGGTTGATCAATGCATTACAATGGAACTTTTAATCACTACCTGCATGTTGTTGTTGTTTTTGAAGAATATATGCATAAGTAGACATGGATATATAGAGGTCATCATACAGGATTGCAACCTACATAATTGTAAACAATGCTCTCAGATTCTGCCCACTTGCTATATTTTCCGTAAATAAAAGAACAAAAATGGCTGGGAAGAAAAACCTACCAGTATAAAGATAAGGAATACAGTACTGTATTCCATGCCGTTTTTCAACTAACTGTCATATAGTTCTTTATTTATTTATTTGTGTCAGAGGCATCACCAGCATATAATAACAAACAAAGCTAAAATTAACATATCGAAGACAAAAAGGAATTGAAAGGACTAGATGACATCTGCCTAATATCAGGCCACCTCAACAGCATTTGCTCTTGCTAACGTAAGGTCCTCCTCAGTGCACGTTGAAAGGCATTGTATGGGCAATTGTTTGTTCTTCTCCACATTCACACAGGCTACCATCTACAGGGAAACCTCACTTTTTCAGATTAGCCCTTGATCTTCCTACCCCAGCACACAGTCTGTTTAAAGCTTTCCACACAGGTCATGATTGTTCGCGGCCAGACAGTAAAGAATCATGTGGTTCTGCCCAGTTATCTGGTAGCTCCTTGCTCGCCTTCCAAAGTGCCAGGGGCTGCTTGTTCGGGTGAGCAGAAGTTATGAGGAAACCTTGCCTTGATTTCAGTCTCTGCTTTGGTGGTTGGTGATCAAATAGCAGGTCTGTTTCCGAGGATCTTGCTTTGACCCATTCTTTCTGAGCAGCACTTTCTCGGTAAAATGTTGGTGGAGGGATGACAGCTAAGTAATGCACTTTTTGTATTGGGGTTGGTTTTAGGCATCCTGTGACCAATATCACTGTTTAATTTAGGGCCAGTGTGGTGCAGATCAATGCATGCACCACACTGGACTAAGATACTCTCCTGCAGAGTAACATAACTAGCACAGAATGTCTTAATGTGTGTGATTGGGCAGCACCCCAACTTGTGCCTGTTATTTTCCTCAGAATATTGTTCCTGGCAAAAACCTCCTGTTTAGTATTTAGGCAGTGGGTCCTGAAAGTGAGAGTTTGATCCAGGTTAACTCCTAGGTATGTCATACAGTTAAACGAAAGCAATGTGCTTTGGTCGTCAGTTATCTTCCTTCCAGAGAAACTAAAATTTCTTCTATTAAGAAGACACTGGAATTTATTAAGATCAGGAACTAAACCTCAACACAAGAAGTCCCTGCCCTACTTTATTTTACCTGATTAGACTTTTAATCTACCTTATATTTTTTGGCTCTAGGTGTCCAGATGAAATACATTTGATTCTGCACACTCAAAACCTCTGGGGATGTTTTAATACCCAGACATATAGTGGAATTCTCACCTGAAACAAAAAATACCACAGAACAATCACACTGCAAGTTTATTACTCTACAGCATGATATCTATTTTTATATCTACCTTTCCCATAAAGAGCTTAGCAGCTTTCCAGCTTCGGTCTTTTGGTAATTTCCCTTTATTTGCCAGTAGGACCATTACTGCAGCCAGAACATTGATCACTGCAATTGGTGGACTAGGAAATGCTTTCAGTTCCAAAAGATTCACCTGAAGAACAATTGTACACATGAAAACTGCACTGTTAATAACCAAAGCCAACAGACAAAGAAAAAGAAGAGTTAATACCATCTTTGAGACATGTTGTTATTCTTTCCTTTGTTTGTAAACAGGCATTGACATATATGAAGCTATGAGAATGAAGTGATGGATTGAAAGACCACAGAGTGCAATTATATGTTTACCATTTAACAGATACAACATCTGAAACATCTTTGCTTCCAAAGTTACAAAACATTAAAGGTGCAATTTAAGTTCTAGAACAGGGTGGCCAACCTATGGCCCATGTGCCGGACCTGGCCCATGGCACCATTTCATGTGGCCTGCCACCGCACTCACTGCTACCAGAAGCGTACCCATTTACGACAGCTGTAAAACACACCTGCACATGTGTAAATGCGCACATGCCTGCTGTAAACTTTGCCATAAGTGCACCTGCAACTGTCGTAAATGCACTTTACAGCAGCGTTTACGGCAGGAAGAACCACGTGACCGGCCTGTTCAGGGTGTGTGGTCCGGCCTGCAGCGTGAAAAGGTTGGGAACCCCTGTTCTAGAAGGCAAAATATTAATTATTTTCAATGTTCTATATGAGACTTTTCTAGTTAATGATTTTGTTCCCCCTTTTTGTGCCATGGCAAAAATAAATTTTAACATGCAGCATCTATCATGTTTTCATCATTTTGCAGAGTTTTATTAATTTTTATTTATTTATTTTCAAATTTTTACCCCGCCCTACTCAGCACAAGGCTGACTCAGGGCGGCAATCACAACATATTAAATACAATATAACAATACAGAAATTCAATACCAAAAGTTAAACATCAGGAAAAAAAATACAATAATCAAAGGGGGGGGGGTGTCAGAGCCCAAGGCTCAATGACCTTAAACAGAGTTAACAAGGAGCGGGTTCAACAACCATGTCGGAGCCCAATTCCAAGTCCTCAGCAGCATCAAAGAGCGAGGCAACAAAGCGGCGCTACAAGCCCAGACTCCCGCGACCAACGCCAGACTGGGGAAGAGGGCTGAGACAAGGTGGCGACAGCAGCCAAATTAAAAGTCCTTTGCCGCACTGGGAACCCAGGTGCTCGTTCTCCCCTGCGGCAAATGCCAGACCGGGGAAGAGGGCTGAGGCGAGGTGAGGCTGGGCTGGAGGGAGGCAGGGCCAGTAGCCACCTCTCCGCCTGGTGGCAGGGTGTGGGGAGGGACAGCTTCGCAGGGTGGCGGTGTCTTCATCTCCCTTTCTGGCCTCAGAGCCCTCGGAGTTAAGACCAACATGAATGTAACCCAGTGTTTTATTACATGAAACACAATAACCTGGGAAGGTTCTGCAAGACAACATTCTTAGATCTGATTCATAGCGTTCAATATCCCAGAAACCCTAAGTTAAAAAGTGAAGAATCCTTTGGGGAAGCAATACAACATTTATGCTGTAGTTCAGTTCTTACTTTATTAAGTGTATTTAGAGCTGCAGTAGCAGCCACCAGGGCAGGTTCAGCTTTCGTCAGGTCATCTTCACACTCTTTTTGTTTCTGAGACACTTCTGCTTGGATAGCAACAACCTGTTTGAACACAGAGAATGTTCACAAACTGAAGTCTGTTTTAGTATGAGACTCTGTAAGATTGCAACTTTAAGCAGAAAAAGTAAGAAGCAGGTACTAGTAAAATTTGCAAGATTTGGTTCTAGCACAGATTGTAATCACTCAAATTGTTTTAGTAGTTGATTCTCTAGCCCAGGGATTCTCAACCTGTGGCCCGTGGGCCGAATGCGGCCCCTGGTGCCATTTGATGTGGCCCCTCACCGCCACCGCCACACCAGGAAGTGCCATGGGGTGGAGGAAGGGCAAAATGGCCATCCGCCCCCTGAAGCTGTCTGAGGGAGCGTGACCTGGCCCCCAGCTTAAAAAGGCTGAGAACTGCAGCTGTAGCCTGTCCCTCAATTCCCACTACCACCTATCCAGTAAAAAAAAAAAGGGCGGTGGGGTGGAGAGGGGTAGGGGTTAGACTACTACTCTGAAGTCTTCATGGGTGGTAGTATGTCTTTTAAATAGTATTCAGATCCCTTTGTAACACTCAATGCCCCCAAAATCCCTCCCCCCCCCCCCCAAATTTTGCAAAACTGAAACTGGGCTTCTGGACACTTATGCTTTACTTGTTTGGAATTTTTGCATTTTTCTACCACTGCTCAATTGGTTAAGACACTGAACTCAATGAGTGGAAGGTCAGAGTTTGATTCCTGAGTACTGCACGACGGAGTGAACTCCCATCATCTGTCTCATCTCTTGCCAACCACTGCAGTTTGAAAGCAAGAAATTGCAAGTAGATAAATAGGTACTACTTCGGTGGGAAGGTAAACAGCATTCCATGCACTCAGGTGTCGAGTCATGCCTGCCACATGTCCATGGAAACATCTGCAGACACAGACAGCTGTGCCTCTTTGGCTATAAACAGAGATGAGTACTGAACCCTACAGTCAGATAAGAATGGCTTTTGACCAACCCCAGCAGAGCCTTGGGCAGAAAGTTTAGCCCCTAGATCTGTTCTCAGCAAGATGTTTCGGATTGAGCTGTATGTTTATAAATACAAGGGTGCAGTGAATGGCAATACTTAAAACTGCAGCATTTCTAGAGTCAAACTACATACTCGATACAGTATGTCAGGAGTAGTCAATAAAAATGTAGTATTCATGTATTTTGTGCTGGATGACTGTGTCTAATTCCTGATACCACATTTTAAATAGGATAGTCTCCCTACATAGTCATTATTGCTCCCCTTTATCTAAGACATACCTGTCAAGTTTTGGGAAATTTCTGTCAAACCCCCATATTTTACTCTTTCCCGCCATCATCCCGTATTAGTTAGACTGTAATTGGACTGGAGTTAGACCGGAGGCCAGCACAGGATAAGCATAGCTGTCCAGTTTCCTGTTTTGGCTGGGAAATTTCCCTTATTTGACAGAAATTTCCCAAAACTTGACAGGTATGATCTAATATGTGAGCAAGAGAGAGGGCTTAGCCCCATATGGAAAGTGATGTATCTACAGAGGAAATATTCCTGCTCCTATATAGGCTCTCCGTTTGAACAAGAAAACTCTCTCAGTGTATGCGTCTATTCTTCCTTCCTACATACTTCCAATGCATAATGTTCTTTAAACCTCTTCCTGCTATACTCCATGTCTTCCCAACAGAAATGCACAGGGAACAGCTAAGGCAGTGGTGTTGAACTTTGGTACTCCAGCTGTTCTTGGACTTCAATTACCAGAAGCCTAAGTCAGATATTTTGATCTACAGTTCCCAATGGTAAGAGATTCTGAGAGTTGCAATCCATCATCATCTGTAGAACAACAGCTGCTGACCCATGCTTTAGGGACATAAAGAATATATTTTCAGGGGCATGAAAAATAAGCCTCATACTTGAAAAGGTGCAAAAGTGGACATTTATCTCTTTATGGACACATTATGTGCTGATCTAAATTGCTTAATGAAGTGTGTGGCAATGTGTTAACATTTAACAATTATCCCTAATATTATCAAAACAATATAGAATGCTTTTAGGTGGGAGGGTGGCGATCCTTATTGTTGTAGCGCAACAGGGATATTCTTAAATTGTCCCAGGTATGCAAAGTTAAAAATAAACAGTTTGGGCTTGAAAACCACACCTTGCTTATATTTTCGTGAATTTGGTTCATGAGGATCCATGTGTGATTCTCATTCCTAGTGCTGCATATTGTCTAAAACAGCATTCTTAGTTTTTCACTTCTCATAAGCCAGAATTATAAATAACTTGTTTAATATTTGTCTGATATTTACACTGCAGTGACTCAAGTGGCTAAGATGCTGACTGGAAAGTGGGAGGTCAGCAGTTCAATTCCTGAGTACTGCAGGATGGAATGAGCTCCCGTCTTTGTCCCAACTCCTGCCAACCTAGCAGTTTGAAAGGAAGAAATTGCAAGTAGATAGACACCACTTTGATGGGAAGGTAAACAGCATTCCGTGCACTCCGGTGTCTAGTCATGCCTGCAACAAGACCATGGAAACTTCTGCAGAAGCAGACAGCACTGGCAATTTGGCTGTAAACAGAGCACTGAATCCTAGAGTGGGATATGACTGGCTTTCGCGCAAGGGAAACATTTACCTTTACCATTATTTACATTTCCTGGCTTGAACCTAATAGTTTTAGGTTTAGTCCCCTCCTTTAATAATGCTAAATTTAAATGATTTAATGATGAAACACAGATTTAGTATGCTGACAGGAAAGATACAGAATTGGAACATTTAATGTTGAAGCTCAAAAAGTGTATCACAGAATGCAAAATTTGGAAGAGGAATGGACTTCAAGAACAAGTGAGTTGTTCAATTGAACTAAAGAATCAAAAGCCTTTAAAAACCTGAAGTGCTCAGAGATGACTCCCTGACCTTTACTGTATTACATACAGGACTGATTCTCAAGTTGTCCCATCCATTACATGCTTGAATGAGCTCAGTACTTATTGTTCTTTCATATCATTAAAAGAGCTAAAAGGTTGGGAAAATGCATAATGTAAAGAAAGGTCAAGTGGTAATCATGGTGTGAAATGCTGAAACATGTGTAAGTATAATAATTCTTTAGATTTTATGCTCCCTGGAGAGATAGGTGTTCAAAATTGTTCACCTACAAAGGTTTATTCTGTACTAAATATAGCTCAACAACACTAAAATGTGGAATTGCACTGACCTTTTGTTCCTCTGCATCAGCAATGGCCTTTTCCTTGCTCACTTTCTCAGTCTGAAGCCCTATCTTAGTAATCAAAGCTTCTGTGTCTTGATTTCTCAGTTTCAGTTCTGCTTCTTGAGAGGCAAGTTTAGATTTTAAGTCTTCCACCTAAAGCAAGATAACGAAGGAATTAGTCTGGTATAGGTAACTATGTGCATGGGTATATATAATGGTTAATAATGACCTTGAAATTGCAAGTAGATAAATAGGGACCATTTCGGTGGGAAGGTAAACACTGTTCCATGCACTCTGGTGTCTATTCATGCCTGCCACATGACCACGGAAATGTCTGCAGAAGCAGACAGCACTGGGTCTTTGGCTTTGAAACAGAGATGAGCACTGAACCCTAGAGCTGGATACGGCTGGCTTTTGAGCAAGGGAAACATTTACCTTTACCTACATGACCTTGGAGACTGGAAGGTCAGGGTTCGATACACGAGTACTGCATGACGAATCTTGGGGACATGAAAGGCACCTCATTTGGGCGTCCCCTGAGCAGAGTTTCTCCAGCAAAAATCCTTTCAACACAGAGTAATTTCTGTCATGAAATTTATCTAATCTATCTAATCTATTTTATCTATCTATCTATCACCTATACTGGTTGAAATCCAATTGTGTAGCTTCATATGCACAATAATAATAATAATAATAAAAATAATAATAATAATAATAATAATAATAATAATAATAATAATAATAATAATAATAATAATAATAATAATAATAATAATAATAATAATAATAATAATAATAATAATAATAATAATAATGTCATCAATTGATTAAGGACTCCCTTTAGTGATTTTGGTGTGTGCCTGTCTTTTTTCCATTGTATATAAATCTCATGCACCTCAGAAATGCCTTTAATCAGCATTAATTTCCCATTGATAATGATGTCATCACAACTGCACATGCAGAACTGCACAACAGGATTTCAGCCAGTATTAACCATAACAAGATAGGATTATTAACCATATAAACTGTATATGTTTGCATACATAATTATTAATCTTCACAAGACCCTAATTATTTATGCAAATGTATCTATGTAAATGTGTACATCTGCTTGGATACACACAGGAGCATCAATTAGATCATATATACCTGTCTCAGTAAAATCACTAACAACATCCATCTTCCTAGTTTCATTCTCCAAAGTACAGGGTATACAGTAAATTGGTAACAGGATGTAATTGAGGAGAATAGGAAATAACTTTTAACCCTACCTTCTTTTTAGGGTTTAAAAGCATAGCTTTGTTAATCATTTGTAGCAAAAATATTTCAGAGATAGTGTTATGTATGTTAACTGTGTTTTCTGACAGGAGCGGAATGTATATTTTCTCATGTATCTATTCTTATGCAAGTAAGTGGATTGAAAATGTGCAAACTCTGTTAGCCAATGGACGTTGTAGGAGTGGAATTTATCTTTTCTCATGTATCTATTCTTATGGAAATAAGTGGATCGAAAATGTGCACACTCTGCTGGCCAATGGGCTTGTTGTATTATTGTTACTGTTACTGTTTATAGTGTATATAAGTCCGAGTTTTGCCCCATCCAAACTGTGTTCAAACCCCACTATTAAAGAGCTGAATTTCACTACTTCACTCATCTGCTTCTTCATTTCCTGAACACGAAAGATAGATAGATAGATAGATCTTTATTGTCATTGTCCTGCACAGAACAAGATTAAAAAACCACTTATCGACCCAACAAAACCTAAACAAAATACAACTATACAAAATTATCAACAAATTCCCACCCCACATATACACATTTAACCCCTAAAAAGCTCTAAAACTCTAAAAACTATATACAAAAGCTCCCTCATAGGCTGCATTTCACTGCATTCAAAGCCATAACTGTTTTTGGGTAGAAACTATTTCTCAAGCGGCTGGTCCTGGTCTATATGATCCTATACCTTCTTCTAGAAGGCAGAAGCTGAAAGAGAGAATTTCCGAGGTGCGTACTATCCTGCACAATCTCTACAGCTTTCTTATAACACCTGGCGGCATAGATTTGATCTAGAGTGGGAAGAGTATGCCCGATTATCCCCTCCGCAGTCTTTACTACCCTGGACAGCATTGTTCTTTCCCTAGCTGTACAACTCCCAGCATCTTAAAATTTCTGTTCATCTTAAAGGTGATACATAACACTAGGTTATTTTTCTCTTATCAAACTGATCCTGCTCTAAACTAAAACAGTAGGAGCCAAGATAATTCTGTACTACTTTAAGAAATGGCATAAATGTAAATCAAATTCCAGGGCTTGCCAACCACACTAGGTGGATTATATATGGCTCTACAGGTGTTATCAATCTACTACTTTCATCAACTCTAACCAGCATTGCCAACAGTGAGGGCTTGATCAGAGTTAGAGCCCAATATCTGGAGGTCATATATTTCCCATCTCTGAATATAGATATTATTATTATTATTATTATTATTATTATTATTATTATTATTATTATTATTATTATTATTATTATTATTATTATTATTATTATTATTATTATTATTATTATTATTATTATTATTACCTGAGAAGCAGTTGTTTTTAGTTTCTGAATGCCATTTACAAGGTGTTCCTTATGCTGGGACATCTTCTGGATTTTCTTTTCTAGGAGGTTCTTGTACAGCATGATTTGTTCCAGGAAGCTTTTGGGAGTTGTATAGTTATACCTCTTCTCATTCTGCCGAAACTTTGTACTCATCTCATTTACACTGGTGTGGGCATAGGCCATGAAGTGGCAGATGGGCTCATAAAATTGCGGCTGAAAACATACAAAAAACAGATGGTGGTTTAAACCATAAAAATTCACCAGAATGAGAAAATGAGCAGGTGATAAAGACACTACTGACTCTCTGTTCAGACTCCAGAATCAAAAAAATTCTGTGCCATAATCACAAATTTTTACTCATACCATGGGATAAATCATAATAACTGCATGCTGTCAGTTCGATTCTCACTTACAGTAACTCTTTCCAGGTTTTCTAGTAGAGAATGCGCAGAAGTGGATTATGTTAAGGAAAGGATAATAAGGACTACTACTGTTGAGTTAAGGTGAGAAAAACAATAGTAACAAACCGTAGCAAAATCCTATTGTGCTTTTAAGGAAACTTAATGCAATTGTCATACATCTTGGTAGCAAACTATTATGAATTAAGAAATGAGTGTGGGCATTTGCTGTTTTGCATCAAGCCATACAACTCAATGTGCAACAGCAAATGCCTATGCTGACTTTTTGCAGCAAATATGCTGCTGAGATTTATGATGATTAAGTTACGCCAGCGAATGTGATTAACAGAATTTTAAGACACTAGTTGGGGAGGGGAAAAAAATAAGATGTAGACATTCAAAAGATATCAGGTCCCCAAGGAAGTGAATGGAAGAGGGAAAGGACTTTATTAATCTAATTAGCATCAGGCTGTTTCCAACAAATTCTGGCACAGATTAAATATATAAATAATTTCATTTCATATTCTTGTTATACATAGTAACAGGAAAAAGGAGATGGATTATGAAGAATCACTAGAAAGGATTCCTCTCCATTCATTTGTCCTAAAACAATTCTGCCCTGCAATTGTTCCCTTGGTCTACCTGACAACAGTTTACACAATACTGTTTCTGACACTATATTCAACAACATATGAAACCTGTTCTATAGATGTTGTTAAGATATACTATAACTTTTTACTCTACAGTATCTTTAACTTGGTTGCTTCAATTATTATACAATGCTACATAATTTTTCATCTAGAGTAGCATTTTTCTGGATGGATGGATAGTTGTGTATATTTATATATATCTTTGAATGATGGCTGCATAATTGTTACTGCTGATAGGCACATGAAGATAAGCACCTGAATATCAGAACTTCCAAACTACCTATTCATTACTAAAATATTCATTTTCAGTGTATGCGTATGTTTGTATCTGCATACAAATCAGTGTAAGCAATTTTCATTTTGTCCTCTATGACTTCTACCATACTTAACTTTCTAATTTGTAGAATCACATCTCCCTCATATTAATGATTATTTATTGCATTCAGTACGAGATGTACTCAGTTCAATTAATCAGGGGAAACTTAAAAATCAATTAATATGAATTAAATGAGCTACAACAACTCTTAGAAAAGTCACACGTAATTTACCAAAGCACTGTCAATAATGCTTTGACATCTTTTGGAAAATTATTCAAAAGTGGTTGTTAATACAGCTAAACATTTCAAGCCAATATAATTAATATTACAAACAGGCTCATTTTGACAGAATGCAATTTTTCTCTAACAGTGAACTTATTCTTGAGTGTTGCTTCATTAACAAGAGATCATTGAGTACTGTAAAAGTAATGGGAGTGATAACAGAAATACAGAAGAATTACAGTATTTGAGTGCAAAGTGACAAAACTGTTGTTTCTTCAAGGGGTAAATGCATATTCAAACAATTTTTTTACAGAGACCAAAAAAATCTTAAGTAGCTAAAATAATGTTACCATTGTTTTGTCTTGCGTTCTCTCTCTCTTTTCTCTCCCTCTGTCCCACACACATACACAAAAGGAACTTCCTTACATGGTGTCTGGCTGCTGTCCAGCCATGATCCTTATGAGAAATCTTTAAGCAGTAGTCTCAAAAAGCCTTTGGTAAAAAGATTTTCATTTGTAAATCACTCAGGGTAAAAGTGGGTTCCGGAAGAGCTGGAAGTGGCCTGAGAAAACTTGTCCCAATGGGGCAAAATAACTATTGTTATCAAGCTTAACAAAATGACACAGCATGGGAGGCATGCTGAGCCAGAGAGCAGCTGGTTGTAATTCACACTGTTTTTCAGAAACCTCTAATCGTTCAGAGCAGACCTCTTTGATGATTGGTCTTCCCTGCATTTTCAATTTGTCACTTTCTCTTATGATAAGGTCAGCAGTGACAGCACTTCCTGACATTAACAGCTGTGGCTTCTAAAAGGGTCATTGTGGAACTACTAATTGTAGTAATTTCATTAGCATAAATTATTTATTCTGCCATTCATTTATCTCCATGGTTTTTCTGGTGTTTTGTTCAATACTACATTTTCCTCTTCCAATATCAGCTTCATCAGGCAGAAAGGCAAACAATTTGAAAATTATTGATAATTTGACCCCTTTGAGTTTAATCCTACTAAAATGCACCATTTTTATTCAACTCTGAGGTAGAGAAGAACAGGTCTTCTTCATTCAACTTTTAAAGTACATTATGTCCAATGAAAACTGGGCAATACTTCCCTTGAGCTTTCCTCCGATTTTTCAAAAAATCTATTTGTGTGCCAATATCCAGCTGATTAATCTATACTAATGGATGAAGCATGGGTGAAAATAATATTGGGCTCAGTTTCTCTGTCTGTATATGCAGTATGATTTTGCACCCTGAGTGCATTATGAAAAAGACAGTTGATGCTGTTAGCCAATCATTTGTTTAACATGGAGGTCTGAATCATTGTGTTTTTCATCCCAACTCCCTAGCCCTAACAGTGACAGCAATAAGCATCAGGCATATAGAGTTGAAAAAACATGAAGAAGATCATCTTGCACAATCAAATGCCTGCATTCACCCACTTCCTACTTTCTAAGAAGGATCTCTGCAGTGAAACCAAAGGTCTCCTTATTTGACTTTATCACTATCCATGCTAGTGGTTCCCAATGTGCCGCCCATACCCCACAGAGGGACTTCAATTCCCAGAAGCCTAAGTCAGTACACTGGTTGATCAGAGCTTTGGGGAATTGTCTTGGGCTTCTGGGAATTGAAGTCCAAAAACCAAAGGTTGGGAATCATGGATATATGCATATATCACCACTATATAGGGTACCACTTCCCTCTGCATTGACATAAATTGGGAAGCCCACCTTCATGGGGACAATATGTGCCATTTTTTATTCTTCTTCTTGTGAGCAATAAAACTTTAAGCAAGATGCAGTATTGTCAGTGTCATCATTCATTGCCTATTGATTAATTATTTAATTTACTTTAACCTCAAAGCACTTCTTTTCCCCTGAATGCAATTACAACATTTTTGTAAATCATGGGGTAGTGCCAATTAGAAGTTGAATGAAGGCTCTGCTAATGAATTTAATTATAGATCTTGAATTTGTTGACACAAGTTTAATAGACAATGTAGTTCCCCTACACTAATGATCATTATATGTGGTCAACTGTACTTTAGCAAATGGGGAAAAAGTTTTTGCTATGATATCTAAAAGCAGTTTGCACAGATGAACTGCAAAATAAGACAGAAAGTTTGTTCATGTCAACCATTCTTCAGCTGACTGAACCCTCTGAACAGAGCAGTTTCTTTTTCACAGAAGTTGCACTTTATCTTTCTGTTAAGCTATCCAGACACAGTAAATTGTAGTTTTTTATTAAAGCACTCTCTTATTTTTGAGGAATTTCCCTTGGTATATAAATTCCACCTTTTGGCATTCAATATACCAGGGTAGGGCAAACAAGAACCCCACTGATCACTATTATTCCATTATCCAGAATGTCTCTCTAACACCGTACACCTTAGACCAGGGGTACGTAACCTACAGCTCGTGGGCCAGATCCAGCCCGTGGCACCAAATAATCCAGCCCCTGACCTCGCTCCAGCTGCCCCAGCAGCCTCCCCACCACCACTCATTTACACAGCCATAAATGAGTTTGCAGCCATAGTAAATGCATTTACTACAGCTGCAAAGCCATCGTAAATGCGTTTAATACAGCTGCAAATGAGTCCACGGTCATTGTAAATGCATTTTGACAGCCATGGATGCATTTTATGGCACCAGTCTGACCCGCTCAGCTGTCTGAGGGGGCATGGTCCAGCCCGTGGCTGGAAAATGTTGATATCCCCTGCCTTATACAGTAAGAGGACTTTTAAAAACTGATATTTCTCCACCTGATTATTTATCAGCACAGAGAAGAAAACTACAGAACACAAATTTGAGCTGATTTCTAAGGCTTCATTATGAGAGTATGTAATTCCAAACTCAAACATATTCTTTCTTCTATATCAACTATTAGCATTTGATTACTTAGAACAGATTCTGACATTATCTTTACTACTTTCATTTTAACAAAACTCTGAAAGAAAACAGATTTCAAAATTCAAGTGGCCATTTAAAGGGCCATTTGAGTATACAAATTTTTTCCTAGTGACTGAACTTTGTTCACTATATTTTATCTTTACAAAACTTTAAAGTTTGAAAAAGGCAGTGAATTTATATTGTAGAACAATGTAGTAAATGTGTCTCACTACTATATTCCAACATGTAAGAGTAATTACCCAATTTTATCAAAAAGTGTAACAAGGTCTTGAACAGAAATTACTTTAGTTTCAAATGGAGCTCAAATGGATGCACTGACTTATAGGAATATACTAACCAAAGTGAACTTAGCAAAATGAAAATGAAGACAAATATTTGAGGCAATAAGAAGGATCCTTGCCCCTTCCAACTTGTTCCATTATTGATTTTTGAGAAAGCTATCCTGTTTTGCATATGATTGACCAGCTTGAAACTCTGTACCTTAATCCCAGGCGTCTCCTCAATGAACCTCCTGCTGACGGACTGCAGGGCCTCTTGAGGCCACTCATGAAACCAGTCAATAGCTGAGCAGTTAACTATGGCTGGGAACTTCCGAGCTCTAACTCTCAGTGTGGAACCGACGGGAGAAAAACACAGAATGATCTGTACAGAGGAAGAAAGGAATGGGAAAAAGAAAGGGGAGCATTATACCCTCCTGAAGGAGAATAATGCAGTCAACTGTGCGGCAGTGAGCCATCGCAATCAGGTTCACAAACCAAAATGAAAGTTACCTTGCAGCTAAAGACTGCAGTCAAATTAGGAGTTCACATTCATAAAAAGGGGATTTTGTTCACTTGCACTGTGCTTTGTACTTGGTGCTTCATCAAATTCTGTCACTTCCCCGTGCAGTTGAGTATCAGTTAATGAGCCCTATAAACTTATTAATCAGCTGCACAAAGGTTTCACTAACATCCAGCCATCAATGAGCCTCAGTTGGACATAATACAATTTCCTTGGTCAGATCCTATGCAGTTTCAACATAGTTAAAATTCTAATACTTTACATTTTTCCTGTGTAGGCTTGCTTTTGACACAAGTGGTATCTGCTAATCCTCAGAGCTTCCTGCTAGCATCAGAAACTTCCCAAAATCTAGTTAAATAATTTCACTATTTAAAATAACAGTCCACTTAAATTAAAACAGTCCACTTTCCATGCCTCACATCCTGACCCTAAACACATTTACTTGGAAGCAAGCCCAATAGACAATTCATATAATTTATTACTAAGTGTGCTGAAAACTGAAGCCCTACATTACAGCAAACCTTTCTTCCTGCCATCACTACCAGTTTATCTTGTAGATGTTTTCCAATGTATTCACTAACATCTTCTACAATATGTGATCTCTACATTGTAGTCCCTGAAGGACTGAATTGATGCTACCCATTGTTGTCTCTGGAAATATTAATTCTGCACAGTGGGATAACTGCTAAGCAGTAGCAAGACAAGACACCAAAACATTCTGAAAGGATTTTTAAAGTGTTACCTATTTATTTACTTGTAATGTCTTGCTTTCAAGCTGCTAGATTGGCTGGGACAGAGATGGGAGCTCACTTCATTGTGCAGCGCTCAGGTCTTGAACTGCTGATCTTCCGACCTTCCAGTTATAAAGTTCAGTATCTTAACCACTAAGCCACCCATTAGAAACCACAAAAATATTGCTGCTTACTTTTAGCTGTAGCCATACTCTATCTAAAAAGAAACTCCAACAGTTTTCTCTGGTATCAATTAGACCAAGCCCTCGTATTTCAGATCGAATCCCTGCAATTATGTCATCCATGTCTTCATCGCTGAACAGGTCTGGAATCTCTCCTATGTTAAAAAAATAAAAGAGAGAGGACAGGTGCATCACTGTAATTATAAAATAAACACTAACAAATCACAGTTTTTTAAAGGCTAAAAACCTCAAAATATATTCTTATTTGGGCTGGTTTTATATGGCAAAAATTAAGCTAAAATTGGTTATTGGTGAACTCATAAACATTGTGTAAGTTCATTATATTTATAGATTTTCTACTAGTTTTATTAATAGGCGCCTTCTGTATCTTGAAGGATAAGAGAACACAACCATACTCCACAATCTTATATGTTGCGTAATTATCCACTTTCTCCAAATGTAACTGTAGTTCCATTTTTTTGCTCTATACCATTTGAGAATTAGTCTCACAAAACCACAAATTACAGGTGCAGGTATCATTATGTCTTTCAAAACATGTTTACCAGTAATGCTCCAAAAGACTAATGTTACCACAGATGTCTCCACTTTTATGACTGTCAAGTAAATCAAAGCAAAAAGTCCACTGATATGCTTCTTAGAAAAGTTGTTAAAATCATCACTCATATAGTGCTACACAGATGTACTGTAGACATACTGTGCTATACAGTTGATCGATGTAATGTACTCATAGGAGTGACTTTTTCTTTTTCTTAGCTGTCATGTTAGTCAATCACTTCTGCAAATGCAATAATCTAATACAAAAGTAACACCAAGAGCAGCACTTACTTATGCCTATGTAGTATATGACCTTCATAGTAGCTTTTGGGGAGCAACACTGTTTGCTTTTAAACACACTAAATTCAGTACTGAAAGGAAGAGTTCATGCATGCTTTTCCCAAAGGACACCCTGCCCACATTAGAAAACATCTCAAAGGCAAACAATCCTGCTTTTAAAGTTCATTGAAACAGCAGATAATTTGTCACTGGAAGAATCTTTCAAGAAATATGTAGGTCTAATCACCTGATGCCAACAAGTCATTAATCAGCACAAGAAAGCGTTCATCTGGAACCTGAGCATCTGTCAGCAAAAACACAGTGGGAATGTTCTTGGCTCCTGTCTTGATATACAGATTGGCAAGATCTACCTTTAAAAAAGAGAGGCAATCATTAATGCTAATATTGAAATATTGAAACAAGAAGGCGCAGAGGGGTAACAGGGTGAAAATGCATGTAACCTGAACTTTCTTTTCTCGTTCATATAACATCATGATTCAGCTTTTTCCAGAGGACCTTTTAAAAAATAAGATGCTATTGGTGTGTGTGTGTGTTGTTGTTTTTTTAAGATAGCTGGTGGTCTGATAAAATTGCAGGATGACTCAGGAGTGAAAATGATACAAAAATGAATCAATACAAGAACACCTTCCTTCTGTTATTCAGAAAATGGATATTAATGCTATGCCAAACTACTGCCTGTCAATAACTCCTTCATCCAGTTGATACTAGCAGTATATTGTACTGAAATCCTGCTGTTCAGCTATGCAAAAGACAGAAGGTTTAGAGGTAAACTACCAGAAGTTAAGAAATCTCCATAGATATTATCTATTGCATACTGAGTCACACAACTCAGTATGCAATATATATTTTCTACAGACATTTAATAACTTATGACAATTCACTTTTAAAAGTTATGCCACTTGTGTAACTATGCAACAGGTTTCAGCCATTAATAATAATTTTGTTTCAGAAATTATTCTGGGTTGAAAGGATTTTTGCTGGAAGAACTCCACTCAGGGGATGCATGAATGAGGCTCCCAAGATCTTTTCCCCACCATAATGGACCCTATTTATCTACTTGCAATTTCTTGCTTTTGAACTGCTAGGTTGACAGGAGCTGGGACAGAGATGGGGGGTCAATCTGTCATACAGTACCTGGGTCTTGAACTGCCGACTTGCCGACCTTCCAGCTAACAAGACAAACTTCTTAAGCACTCAGCTACCGCAGCCCCTTTCAGCCATTTATTTTACTCTAAAAAGCAACGCTAATTTACATACAGTGCACGTTGGCTGTTCCAGTAATGCATTCAGGCTCCCTGTTCAATTCCTTAGGATTCAACATTTGTTTATTTATTATTCATTTGGATTGCAATCCTCTAGCTATATGGAATCCTCAGGTTCATGGATAAGGGATAAATAATTCCCAGATAGCAATAAATATTTTAGTAGATATTTTAGTGTTACAGGATGTGTAACTGCAAATTTATATTTAAAATCATTCTTTTGCACTCATCTCGGGGAAAACACAATTAGCAGATTGAAGACAATTCATTTTGTGCAGTACCACAACCTGATATCAAATAGGGGTCCCTCCAAATCTCAAAGTAGAAGGGTAGGTGGCCAGACACAAATAACAGACCAACACTTCAAAGATTAGACCACTGATAATCTGCAATTCAGAGAAATTCTAAATGCCAGCTTTTTCCATCTCTTGAAAAATGTGCTTGTGCCACAGAGGTGCCTGGCAGGCAATGGTCCATGGGGTCACAAAGGGTCGGAGTCAACTGTGTGACTGAAAAACAACAACAACCAATATGCAACATATTTGAGGGTCTTCTTACTCTTTCTAGTTTCTGTGCACTTTTGTGAATTTTGATAAACTAATAATATGTCTCTTCACTAATGTCGAACGAGATAAGAAGCAGGCACAATAGCAATTATACTTATATACCACCCCATAGCGCTTAATGCACTATCTGGGTGGTTCACAAGTTAATTAGCATTTTGCCCCCAGCAATGCACAGGTAAAATTTCTTCCCACCCCAAAAGAGAAATGTTTTGGTGAAGAATGTGTAAATGAGGAGAGATAATGCTTCCTGCCCTTCTATATTCAACTTCTCTCTTTCGGTATAGCAATAGCAATTACATTTACATACCACCCCATAGCACTCAGTGCACTCTTTGGATGGTTCATAAGTAAATTAGCATCCCCCCCAACATGCTGGATTTTACCAACTTCAGAAGAATAGAAGGCTGAGTCAACCTTGAGTCTTGTCAGGATAGAACTCACAGCACCACCAGCTTTGGCTCCAGTACGGAAGCTGTGCTATCAGGGCTCTTACCTCCACCCCCCACACAAAGGATTATTTCAAATCCAGCTATGGTCTAGACCAAAGGTTCTCAACGTTTTTCAGCCATGGGCTGGACCATGCCCCCTCCAACAGCTAAGTGGGCAGGACCCGTGGTTCCCCTGCTGTAAATACTGCCGTAAAATGTGTCTCATTTACGGCTGTAGTAAACGTGTTTATGATGGCCATTGACTCATTTACAACTGTAGTAAATGCATTTACGCAACTGTAAATGAGTCTGCGGCCAATTCTGGTGGCTGCTGCAGCTGGAGCGAGGTTGGGGTCGGATTATTTGGTACCATGGGCCAGGGCCAGCCCATGGGCCGTAGGTTGCGAACCCCTGCTCTACAAAACTATGTAATTCGTGTGCTTACCTTGAGGTCCTGAATCATGTAGTCTTTCTTCAGTGTAATTTGGAACACTTCAAGAGAGCCAATGTAGGCAGCCAGTCTTGATAAGCTTTGTTTTCCACTGCCACCCACCCCAATCAGAAGCGCATAACCACGTGGGGATTCCAAGATTCGGTTGATACGACATCTGATAATGGTAAAGGGATTTTATGATTTCAGAACAAGGCAGTAACTCTGATATTAGTATGTTGGAAATATTGTGTACAACAGAATAATTATTATTTACTTTAGCAGTCACCTGGGAGATCACAATTTGTTATGATAAATATAGGAAAAGATTGCCACAAAGTCATTCCTAAAAGTGTTGATTATATTTATATCCCTCTAGCCTTCAACGAGCTCATGGCTAAACCATTATTTCATCCTCACAAAAACCTTATGGTTGTGTCAAGCTGAGAAGAGTGTGATTAGCTCAAGATTATTTGATTTGTGGTTCAGTCAGGATTTGAATCCAGGTTTCCTAAACCATAGTCCAACATACTAACCATTGCAGCTCATTGTGTTTCAGTGCCTAAATGCTATTGTTGAAAGATTAAACAGCATATGAAAATTTGTGTCCTTGCTGCCTCCTGATGGGCTGGGGCTGGGTAGGGCAAGAGAGCTCCTTCTGGAGCAGTCTTGCATGGCCTGATCCTGCCCTCATTGCCTCCTGATGGGTAGCAGCCCTGGGGCCAGGCCGGGCAAGAGAGCTCCTTCTGGAGGAGAGGCCCCTCACTAGGCCAGTTCGCTTGCAAAGGTGATCTCCTTTGGAAGCGATCTCACTCGCTTTCCCTCCCCGCCTCCTGACAGCCAACAGGAGGTGAGGGGGACCTCAATCAGGCAAGATCACTCACAAGGGCAATCTCCTTTGGGAGTGATCTCACCTGCTTTTCCTCCCCACCTCCTGACAGCAAGCGGTGGTGGGATTGTCTGGGCAAGAGGCTTCCAAAGGAGCTCTCTTGCCTGGCCAATCCTGCCTTCCCCACCTCCTGGAGTTAAAATGTAGAAAATTATTATTTTTCCTTACAACTTTGTCTAAACCCCAGAGTGCGTTTTATACTCTGATGCATATTATATGCCGGCAAATATGGTACATTCTGTTGTATTTGAGCCCAGAGAGGAAAACAATTTTGACAATATCTATCTATCTATCTATCTATCTATCTTCACTGAATAGTGACTCCAAGGTATCCAAGGTTCAACAAAAGAATATCCCAGGCACAATGTTTCAATCTAATAAAAATACAAAACTGTTATTGCTTTCAGAACTGGAAACAGACTATCATCACTATTTCTGTATTACAAGTGGGGTTCTCTGGCAATGAGACAGTAGGTTGCATGAAACTAATCACTGAGTTCATGCTTCAGGGATTATTTGTATCAGGAATGTTCAGACTCATGTGTCATTCTATACCTATATATGATAGTAAACCAACAATCCTGCATGAAAGAAGAAGAACAGCATTTTATGGCTTATTCTATATGTAAAAACAGATGATTCTAAGCCAAAATATATTAAGATGTGGAAATCTATATCCAAACTCTGACTCAGACCACAAGTAAACATTCACTTACATGTGTTGTATGGCATCCTCAAATAAAACTAAGTTCATGGATGCATTTAGTTCATTGTAGTTTTCTAGAGTCTCGGATAGTATTTTCCTCAGTACTTTCCAATCCTTGACAGGCATGTAGTTGGGGTCTGCCACACCATTTGCAAAATGACAGTAAATAAGTGGCTCCTGGAGAAGAAAGTGATCTTCTACATCCTAGTAGGTTGGCAACATAAAATCAAAAGGAGAAACTTAAGAAAAACATGCTCCAGAGTTTATCTCACTATCAATGTACAGAGAAAGTGAGCCATTTTAAAAACCTTGGCCAAGTTTGGTGATTGCTAAAGGAAATTCTAAGATCACATGATAGGTCTCCATTTGCACTGTGAATTAAATTTAGGATTACTGACTTCTGCAGAAACAACTGAAGTAGGTGCAACTTTAAGGGCACCTCTCTTATAAAAAAGGGATTCAAGCAGGTAGGTTATTAAGGTGGGATCAGACTTACAGTACATGTCATCTTTAGAAGATAGACATCTGTATGCACTGATTATGTGCAAATGTGCCAGCAGTAACTTCCCTCACTTCCTTGAATTTGCAATTTAACTTGCAATTGTTTTATCATTTTAGGACTTAAAACATAGGAACCTGTTAAAATATGAGCCCACTCAAGATGCACATTCTCTCTCAAATAATGAAATTATTCTTTCTGGGACAAAAATACTTCTAGGTCTAATAACGGTCCATCTGTAACATCGATTTGTGTGCTTAGAATAAAGTGTGATATTTTTTTTTTGTCAGATCTTATGTTGTTACTGCCATTTCAACAGGCTGACGCAGAGGAAGATGAGATGCAGGTCAATTCTGTCAACCTTGCTAGAAGACGATCCCCCCACCCCTTTTTTTGGTTGGTTATTTTTTGGCTTTTCTTCCCATCCCCCCCCCCCATATGACCTTTTAAACTTATAATAAAAAAAACATCAGCAAGGTATGTAGGCTGAACTATGAAACCTTTTGACTGAAGAGCAGGATAAAATGGTTAAAAATAACAATTAAACCATTTTCTGCAATAATAAGAATGAAGGATGGGGTGGGGCATTTGCAAGAGAGCCACAAATTCTGTGGATGGGTAGAATATGTGCTTAACCCTGCAATTATCGCCTGAAACTTTCAATCCTTGAACAACAAGGCCACTGTTCCCTAGCTGTGCTCACTTATTATGTCCACCTAAAGAAGGAAAGTTAAAACTAGCCAGAGGGATTTGCATGGAAGAGAACAATGCTTTTTTTTTTTTACTGGGATCATGTAAACAACTATAACACTGGTTATTTTTAATGTCCTTTCTGTGTTGCTAGTAGTCATTTAACTTAACATTCCAAAGGTTTTCTAGCTTGCTAGAGTTTTAAATGAAAAGAAAAATTACTTCTACTGTATTTGCAATAGCAATAAGATGTACATACTGGCAGTGGTGGGCTCCAAAATGTTTTACTACTTACTTTGTGGGCGTGGTATGGTGGGCGTGGCCAGGGGGAAAGCCCTGTGTTTCACCTGAATTAGGACTACTTTATTTCAAAACTTGGATGGGTGGGGCCAGCCAGGGTTTCTGCTACCGGTTCTGGCAAACCGGTGCGAACCTGCTGAGGCCCATCAATGCATACTGCCCCATTGCAAATAGAGCACTCTCTGGGAAGTTTACAAGGCAATTAGCACTTTGCCTCCAATATGCTGGGCACTCATTTTACTAACCCCAGAAGGTTGGAAGGCTTGAGTCCTGTAAGGATCGAACTCAGATTGTGAGCAGAATTTTAGCAGCAGTTTAACTACTGTGCTACATGAGCTCTTTATATTTTATTTGTACAAAGGGAAGGCTGTGCAGTTATGTACAATAATGAAAAATCAGACAGATATAGGGTGGAATGTGGTGGGATGTTTCCATCATTTTAGAGGCAGCAAGAAACATAGGGCATTATCTCAAATGGGTGGCATAAAATGCAATAAATAAATAAATAAATAGTGATGCATTATGGATCTAGCAAAAACAGCAGTACTATTTAACTAATTATAAATCACTTCTGGTCCTAGAATACCCTGGAAAGGGTTGCCATAAGTCAGAATTGACTTGACAACAATAATTATTCAATTATATATGCTGTAAATAAATAAAAAAAACTCTTCTGAAATACTAAAATCCATACTATTGGTCCAAGGATTTTCTCATTAATGCAGGAGTTTAGGCTGTCTCAATCAAATACTTACTGTAGTGCATTTACAGTACTTCCTATGTCCCCCATCAAACTGACATATTCATCTCTTCTATGCCTCTCTATACAGTTTACTAGCATATTTGTGCCCAGCAGTTTTTATTTGTGGGTTTTTTTGGTTAAGGGTGGTTTGGGTGGGGGTGTTTTGCATTTGTGGTTTGTGACTTTTTTGATCTATTTTATTAGATTTATTTGTGATTTTGATTTATTTCTTATTTTTTTGACTTGTTTTTACTCTTGTGGCCTCTAGGTGGGGCTGTTAGCAAGAGGGCTGCTTTGCATTTTTTTGACTTGTTTTTAATCTTCCGGCCTGCAGGTGGGGCTGTTAGTAATAGTGTGGGATTACTTTTTTGGTTTGACTTGTTTTTTCTCTCCTGGCCTCTAGGTGGGGCTTCTTCCAGTAAGTAATCTTTGTTTCTTCATTTCTGTTCTAGAGTTGTGGAAGGAGAATGTGCTGGTGAGGTTTTTTTTAATCTGGGTTTTGTTTTTTTGGTATTGGGCTGGTAGGTGTTTCTGTTTCTTCTTTTGTGGTTTTTTTTGGGTTTTAGATGTGTTTAATTGTTTTGTTTATTTCTGGTTGTTTTTTATGTTTCTGATTTCTTTTGTGTTTATTTGTTTAATTTGTGGTATTTTTGTTGTTTGAGTTAGGTATTTTCATGTTGTAGTTAGGTGTTTTTTCTGTGCTTTCATGGTATTTTGGGTGTTTTGTTTGTGGATTTTGTTGTTTATTGTTTTGTTGGTTAATGTAAATTATTTATTTATTTGTGTTTTATTAATTTTGGTGGTTGGCATTTTAGATAAATGTTTGGTTTTGTTGTTGTGTTTTTGTGTGTGAAGAACGGTCTGTCTGTCAGTTCCTCTTTTCCCCATTGCTACTTTGAAATTTGGTTTCGATGCAGCAATGGGGAAAAGGAGGAGCCGGCAGTCAGCCCACTCTTCATCTGGTAAAGTTTGATATAGGTAGGTCGGGTGAAAAGGAGGCAGAGAAGAGCTATCTGCCTGACGATGGTTCTCTCCTCTCTGTCTCATTTTCTCCTGGCTTACCTAACCGGAGATCGGCAGGCAGCGATCTGTAAGGGGTGGTGCTCTTCCTTGCGGATTGCTGGCTGCTGCTTTTGTATTACCTCGACCGCTGTTTCATGCTAGTTCTCGAAACAGTGGTGTCAGAAGTACAAACGCAGCAGCCAGTTATTTGCCAGGGAGTGTGCTTCGCTTGACGAACTGCTGCCTACTGCTGTTTCTTTCCCCCCACCCCGGCTCAATTTACCTTGAGGCCGGCAGTGGTCTCGCTGTGTCTTCAGCAGGGTAGCGGGGAGGGGAGAGAGTCCCTCTTCTCCCTGTTGCTCCAGGAAAGAAGGCCGGTGGGTGTCTCACCATGGTTTTTTGTGGGTGTTTGTTTGCAAGGCCGTGAGGCACTGCATCCGCCTGCGGCAGACTTATGCTCCCATTGCGGGAGGACGGCATTTTTTCATTTTTGTGTGTGTGTGTGCTAGCATTCTGCATGCTCACGCCCTTCAGCCTGATTGGCTGAAGTGCTCACGGTGCGTAGGACGCTGGGACTTGGAGTTTTGTTTGTTTTGTTTGCATTCGTGCGGCGGTTTTTTTCTGTGGCTCGATTTCAAAAGGGTGTGCCGCATTTTCCAACGTTCTTTTTGCTTGTGCCTGTCAGCCTGATTGGGAATTGAAGTTGTTTTTCTTTGTTCATGTTCATGGGGCTCTTGCCCCACTGCTGGCTTCAGCAACCATGCAGCGCTCTGCGGCCTGAGTTCGGGTGAGTGCAGGCAGCTCGGTACGGGATACGATAGTCAGGTGTGGGCATGTATGCCGGAGTCCAACAATTAATGCCCCTCTTTATAGGTATAGATATTATGCTAAAGGGAAATAGACAGTCAAGCCAGAGTTCTTTTTTGCTAACACTGCTTCGCGTGATTCTTTTGAGATTCTGATTTCCCACTTAATCATTTTCAGAATTTTTTGGTAACATGCTGATAACTGAATAAAGCCAATGTGCAGCTTTACCTCAAAACATTTATGTGCAGTATCGAGCAGCTTTTTATTAAATAAATTAAAATCTTTGGCTTCCACCAATTTGTCTCCATAAACACATGAAGACTCATGAAGCCACAAACGTACAAGATCATCTGGATGTTTTAGACACTCTGGTTTAGCAAACAATATTCCCTGTGGATTAAAATAAAAAAGAAAGATTATGTGTTTAAGAAAAATTGTAAACTGTATTTAAAACAAGACACTTAGAGGCCTGGATCTCTCTTTTGTGAATGAAAGAAATTTGCTCACAAATTTCATGGATCTTCTGAACTTCATGTAAATACATACACAACTCTCACATAAAGCTCACTCCTCCCATTCAAGCAGCATCCTGCAATTATCTGCTAATTTTTCAAGAAATCACTGGAACTTGCCATGGGGTGGAAGTCTTCTTTAGGACACACTTAAATCTTTATTGAGGTTTGACTTGATCTAGAATCCACTCATTTGTCTTTCTAGTGATCCATAATAATAAATTTGTGTCAGAAATTATTTTGGGTTGAAAGGATTTTTGCTGGAGAAACTCCACTCAGGGGATGCCCAAGTTTGGCTCCTTTCATGTTCCTAAGAGCTGGGACAGAGATGGGCACTCAAACCATTATGCAGTAACCAGGTCTCGAACTGCTGACTTGCCAGCCTTCCAGGTAACAAGGCAAGCTTTTTAACCACTGAGCCACTCCACCCCCTTTTAGTGATCCATGATCTCTATAAAAGTGTCATCTAGGATCAAAGGTGTCATCTAGGAACAAGTCATTATCATTTCTAGTTAATATAATTTCTTTAATTATAATTATTAAAAACCAATATTAATAGTTATAATTAATTTTAATAATTATAGTTAACTGTTAATTATAGTTAACTACAATTAGCTTGCTTTGTTTGGGATTTAGTCAAAAGTATACTTATTCAGTCATGAAGGTCTACCTAAATCCATGATAGTGAACCTTGGCACTCCAGGTGTTCTTGGACTTCAATTTACCAGAATTGAAGTTTAAGAACAGCTGGAGTGCCAAGGTTTGGCATCATTGACCTAAATCAGGGATTCTCAACCTGCAACCCATGGGCCGGATGCGTCCCACAGCACCATTTCATGTGGCTCACCACCACCTCCACCACACCAGGAAGTGCCATGTGTTGGAGGAAGGGCAAAATGGCCTTCCGGCCCCCCAAAGCTGTCTGAGGGAGCATGACCTGGCCGCCGGCTTGAAAAAGGTGAGAACTCCTGACCTAAATCATGTCTCCAAAAGACTAATGGTTTTCAGCTACTAGTGATGGGCTACCTCTTTTTTCCTATTTTCACTCTACCCCGAGAAACTCTCTGTGTGTGCATGTGCACATGCATCATTATATTCAGTTCCAACTAATAAACATGTGTGCCAGCTATACAGCCCTACTTGGTAATAACCAAATTGACTCTTGAGACCAAAAAGGTTGAAACTTATATAAAAAGCAGGAGGATAGCTGTGAATTTTAAGAGCAGACAGTGAAATCCCTCCCACCAATTGTAGGTCATCTTCCCCCTAGGGCTGTGATGGCAAACCTTTTAGAGATCGAGTGCCAAAACTGAGAGGCGAGGTGAACTTTGTGTTGGGGGAGGGAGGAAGTGCTCCCATTGGGCTGCTGAACAGAGGTGTGGGGCAAACTCTATGCTGGGGCAATGGCACGCATGCCCACAGAGAGGGCTGTGAGTGCCACCTCTGGCACGCGTACCATAGGGTCGCCACTACTGCCCTAGAGGAGGAGGGAGTGATTGCTCTTTTCATCAGTGACCACCCTCTTAATATACAAGGACGGTAGCTAGCTTGTTTCAGGTGAAATACAACAGATCTGCCATTATTCATAGTTTATCATTTCTACATGATCTCATTGTAAAGCAGGATTATAACATTTTGACATACAGTGTATTGAGATTAATTTTAGCCTGCAATTCTTGACACAAAAAACACTATACACTGTTTTCTCAACTGTCTGCCTCTCCATTATATCATTCCCCCACCCCCATGTATGTAGTTTGTATATATGAAGATTATAGACCTGGAAGACATTGGAGAGGTCTCGAAGGTTGAAAATGTAATGGAATTTAATAGCTGTGGGAAGGAAGTTCTGAACCATTGTCTGATGAAGCCATATTGCTGCTTGAACTATGGCAGGCCCATGTTTTAACACTGATGGATTGAAGTTATGATGCTTAAAATGAAAATCAAGGGGTTTTGTGTAGATGGCAGTCAGAGCATCAGTGGATGGGAAGTTCATTGCAAATACTGCAAAATGTCGCTAAAACAAGAGAGAAAAACATGATTTAGTAGCCAATTTTGATTATTTCATTGTATCAAGTAAGAATGTAAAATTTCAGAAGGATTGTACCTGGGGTATAAAGAGCATGAGTTTTCATGCAGGTTTTTTTGTACTTTTTTTTGTATTTTGACACGTTTTACAAAACTTGGTGGGGCTATTTTTTGCCTGTTATTTCCAACAAGGTTGAACAGATTATTAAATTGAGTTTAGCAACAACTAGAACTGCATATAGTTGTGAATGAGGATGTCTCAGTTCTTATATTAAACAAGCAAGCAAACTAACAAACAATGTTTTTGTTATAACAGATGCTATTTATAGATTTGGTAGCTAATCAGTTTTTACAAGACATTGTTATTCCAGGCTGTTTTCTAGGTACATTGCTTTTTACAGAAAATAGAAATTGATATGGACATCATAAAAAGCCACTTGATTGAAAAACTATTGGATATAGCCAGCACAGCATCTTCTTTCTATGATTCAGAGAGACATATGTGGAGATTATGAGTAGACAAAAGATGATGGAGCTTTGGGGAAATGTACTTTTATGCAAGCGTCTATAATGTAACCCAAGGAGGGTTTAAATGTATTTCTGCCATCATATACTGTGTTGTATACACAACAAAATAGTTATATTATTTGTTGTTGTTCAGTCGCACCGTCGATTCCGACCCTTTGTGACCCCATGGACCATTTTCCTCCAGGCACCTCTGTTCTCCACCATTTTCCTCAGCCCACCCACCTCTGTGCCCATTGCGTCCACAATACCATCTATCCATCTCATCTTTGGATGCCCCCTTATTCTCTTGCCTTCCACCTTTCCCAGCATCAAGGCCTTCTCAAGTGAGTCCTCCCTTCTCATTTGATGCCCAAAGTACTTTAGCTTCATCTTCACTATTTGTCCCTCCAATGAACAGTCAGGGTTGTTTTCTTCTAATATTGACCTATTTGTTCTCTTTGCTGTCCAAATTTCTATAAATATTACTGGGAAATTTATATACTGTACCTGGCATGTCTCTAACATCAGCCAAGTCTTCTGCAATGAGGAGACAATTTAAGCATTCTCTACATAACTTATACCAGAGGAACTTGGGTTACTATGATATAGTATACCTGAAGTCGGGGGTTGATGGTGAAGCTGCCAACAGTTGGATTCATACAGGCAACATACTGACAATTATGAATTTCTTTTAGGTTTAATGTCTGTCTATCATACCTATAGAGAAAAGCATGTTTTAAAATAGTTATAATTAAATAAATTATCATAACTGGAAATGATGATGACACAGAACTAAATTAAATGTATAAATGATTTCATGCAACAGATTTAACATGCAAACTCAGTTAAACTGTAAGCAAAGTGCCAAATGATTGGGCAAATTAATATGATAAGACAAATTAACATTCTCCATATATACTGAAGCACTATAATAAAATTTACTACTTACAGTGGTACCTCGGTTTATGAACACCTCGGTTAATACAATTTTCATTTTACGAATAAAAATCCATTGAAAATAATGCCTCAGTTTGAGAATTTAATTGTGAAAAATTCATCAACCGAAACGTGGTTTCCCATAGGAATGCACTGAAAACCAATTAATCTGTTCCAGAGGTCAGAAAAAAGATTTTCAATGCATTCCTATGGGAAACTGCATTTCGGTTTACAAATTTTTCACAATACGAAACATCACAGAGAACGCATCAAATTCGTAAACCATGGTACCAATGTATTTCAAAGTTTTTGTAACATTTATGTTAGCATCACTAGAATAAATTAAATACGTACGCATTTTTATCATAATGAATGGATATCTGCATGGCTACAAAATGGGGTGAAATCACTTACCAATGTCCATAATCTATATGTTGACGAATTAATGTATGAGGTTGAACTGTTCCATAAGTATCTATTTCTGGCATATTCATATCATCAATAAAGTAAACCAACTTTTTGTTTCCCAATGGCCCATAGTTACGGCCAGCTTTTTTCTCCAAGGGCTTTTCAAGAATCCCTGAAATAGATTTATGGCCAATAATTACTAATCAACATAGGGAAATACTGGAAAGTTTATAAATTAATGATTGCACAGAAACTTTAAAACAGACACAAGCTTGTCTGACCCAGAATTAGGTCTAGAATTAAAGGAGAAGCTGCCTTCTGCAAGAGTAAATCCCTTTCACATTGTACTATGAATTTTATTAACAAACAGGGAACTGTGTGTTGCCCATTCTAATGGTTTCTGTCTCTCTAGAAAGAGAGGAAGAAACAGCCAGACCTGACCCTATTTGGTCAGAACAGTAGCAAGCTATGGGATCTATGCAGAGTGTCCTGGTTTGCATGTAATCCTGAAATCAGAGTAAGGTTTGGAAATAGATTACAGAGTCGTATATATATTTCTTCAAGTGAGCCCTCCAACTGGAGGTTCTTCAACTGTAAATCTGATTGTAAAAGAAATCCCAAAACAAACTGGGTACATACCTATTCAGTTCCATTATACTACCTTTATGTAAACCATTTTGCCTTTTTTTGTTGTAAAGAAGAATAAATTATGGAAATATGCTTATTATTAGTTGTTAGTAATTTTAACGTCTGAGCCTTCAAGTTTCTAGTACTGAAGGTTTGCATTCTGTTGAATCCCAACCCTTTTGTCCAAACACTTTTACATTCTGCCCTAATTCTGCAAACACCGCTACCTTAATGTAATAAAACAATTTATATGCAGCAACAGAGTCTGCTGAATCGTTTCCCAACACAATTTGGAGTTATTTGTGGGAAGAACTTCAAAGTGTTTTAACGTGTACCTGTAGACTCCTTAATGAAACAATAATTAAAGATATAATTTCTAATTGTGGAATCGGGTAAACTCTAATATAATTTCATCTTTCACTTTCACATGTAAAACAAATATGTCACAGGAAACAATGACTGGAGCCAGGGAAGAGATTTATTTGCTGAGGAACATTTCATAAGCTCGTGTCGTAATACTAAAATTGAGTCCATGATGTTTTAAAACATAGTGTACTTATTATACTGTAAAAATCGTATTAAAACAGCAGCCAGATCAGCAAGTTCACTGACCTTACTGGTAGGTTTTACAGTCTTGTGGCTTGAATTACAGTTCTCAAAAATGGTATTAACTAACCTGCATTGCTTGCTGGTGCACTGCTTTTTAGCTGTGCCCTTGGCTATCAGGGTTTATTATCAGGAATAATAAGATATTACAAAGCTTTCTAAGTATATACAAGAAATGTATAAGGGCATAAAATGCACCATATCCATCTCAGTTTAACACACTTTTAACTTCCTGTCTCTCAATTGTTGTTAAACAGATTTTCAGGGAGGGAAAGAAATAACTTTGCAGATGTGTATAAGTGCCTACCATTTTCACAAATCTTTCATTAAACTAAATAGAAAAATTGTATGAATCTGCAGTCTGTGGCTAGATCAGAACTAATCTGTGCCATTCTACACTTCACTATAAATGGGCTTCCAAATCTATTCTAGGGAGACCTTATGCTTGTTCTCAGGTTGTCATTGCAGAAGCAAAAGGAGAAGACAGAAGTGGTACCTATAATGTGGATCCATTTTATTTTGTGTTAAGGAAGCAATAGAAAATAGACATAATTTGGTTGTTGGGAGAATATGTCTACTCAGATATAGGACAAATTTTCTGTGAATATAGAGTAATTCAATCAATGCAACATATGTGTGCATGAATTATATCTCCAGGTGTACAATAGAAAATTTAATAAACAGCTGCAATAGCCCTTGTTGAAATAGCTCACTTCTGATCAAAAATAGTCTAATAATTTTAATATTTTAAACATATTTAAATTTTATTTATATTTTACTTGTCCTTAATTTAAAACATTACAACACTCTGGCACAAGGAAAGATTGTTAAGACTAATCGATTTTATATAATTATTAACTGTAATTTTTCATTTCTCTTAGATTATGATTTTAAAATAATCAGCATACTCATTTTAACCACACTTCCTTCATGCATAATAGTTAGAGATGGGAATTTATGGACTGTAAATACCATAATTTTCCATTCTGGGAATTCTTCTTACCTTAAAAACACCTTAGAAACACCTAAAAGTGATAACCTGGGAGAAAGCCCAAAATTCAAAGGCTTGGAGGCTTAACTAAGCCTAGCTTTGCCTAACTACCAAGAACTCTTAGAACTCGGAGAATGGAGAATTATGGTATTTGTAATCCAGACAATCTGAAAATGCCAATCCAAATAACAGTGAAAAAGAACTTACTCTGTAGTGCTTCTGATGTAGTATAGTAGTTGAAAGGAACATTGGACACCAGGAACTCCTCAGAAAGCCCAGCAAGGCACTGTCTAATAAATACAGTTTTCCCCACTCCAGCATTTCCAACAAGCATCATAGGCTTGCCTTTCTCCAAGAGCAAATCCGTAAAATATTTGAGGCATGTGGTCTCAGAGGTGTGAACAAGAACAGACTAGGCAATTGAAGGAAAATGAATGAAGACATTTAATATTAACAGATGTAATACAGAGGGTGCAAAATGTATGCACATTTTAACAGTTATTATCGATATCTTACTTTTCAAAGTTGAATTGAATTATGGTAGCAATGCATAGTATGGTGTTTGCTCAAAAAAATTACTGTACCAGTAATGCTGACTTCATCATGTGACAGGCAGGACAGTCAAAGAAAACGTGAGACATGAGAGCTTACATTGATGAGGATTTGCCAGGATAATGGATGCGACAAAGAGGTGTGGTTGAGTTTCCCCCATGTTTTCCTGACTTAATACCTGTTGACTTCCACCTATGGGAGACCTTAAAGCAGGGATTTTCAACCCACGGCCCGTGGGCCAGATGTGGCCCACAGCATCATTTCATGCCCCCCCCACAGCCTCCACCCCCCCTGGAAGTGCCATGTGGTGGAGGAAGGCAAAATGTCTGAGGAAGCATGACCCAGCCCCCAGGTTAAAAAGGTTACGAACTCCTGCCTTAAAGCATGTGGTGTACCATAGAAAACTGGCTACACTGGTGGCACTTCAGGAAGGGATTGAAACAGCATTCACACAGATACAAGTGGACACTTTGGTTGATGTTACTCAAGCAGTAGTTTGACATAATCAGAAGTGTCTGGATGCTGATGGTAATCACTTTGAGCACCTCTTGTGACTGCAGAGATCAAACATGACTTGTATTCCTCTTTTGTTGCCAGTATATATTGAATGTTACAATTTTAATACACTTTTCTTCCTTTCTAAAGAGGAGGCACTTTAGTACAGGAACTGCTGTGGTTTAGTGGTTCTTTTTGGTAAAACATAATCTAGATAAATATAATATATTTCACTAGTTCCAGTGTAAAGGATAAGGGTTACTTTTAACAAAATAACTCCAAACATGTAAATTTTATTTGCTAATCTTCAAATCTTTACTAATTCTCTTCTTTTGATATCAGGTACAATAGCACATTTTAAAATAATACGGCATGCAAAATAAAAATCAAAATTAAAAAGTATATTTTTTTGAAAGTATGAAAACATGCAACAATATCTGTCCTTTGCATATACCTGTCCTTTGCATGTACCTGCAAGGCTGTATCTGGATCCATGTGAAAACTGATAATTTTATCACTCCATGGAAGGAATTTCTTCGTTTTGGGGTCAATAAAATAATCAAAAATTGTACCATGGGATGGAAATTTGACTGATTTCATTTCTTTCATCCACCAATGGCTGAATTCAGCTTGATAATTGGAAAGCTAGAAAATATTGAATGAATTGTTACTTTTGTTGTTTGTTCCCATATATTGTATAAAATTTTATTTAACACAGGACACAGAGATTTCTTTTGTTCTTTTTTAAAAACACTTACTCTAAGCTAGAGGCTATATATAGGCTTTCAAGTTATTCAAACTCCACAAGATTAAGACTGTTTTCCTTGTCCCTGTGCAGAAAAACTCCCATGGACAAAGCTCTTTAGATACTACTTTCCTTTAAAAGCTCAAAACAGATAATGAAAATGCAAAGTAAAATACAGTATAATAAATGATTACATATTGCTTTTCTTACTTCCAAAATTACTTTACTTTTTGCTTTGCTTTGCAACTGACTGAATGCCTCATTAGTGTTGCCTCTCTGAATGGTTCACAATACATTAAAATAATCCACTACAACTCCATATAATAAATAAAAAAAATCAATAAAATACAATTAACCCTGTTGCAAGCCAAAATTACATTGAAATAAAGTTTTTATTACTGGAGAGATTTTTAGCTACTTTTTCCCTTTAAAAGTTTAAACCAGATTATGGAAATTAAAACCATAACATACCAACAAAATGATTAAACATAATTAGAGCAACATACAAAATATAACAGCAATAAGCCAAATAGCCATTTAAAAACAATAAACAAGCATTAGTCAGCAGTCAAACAACTATGCAGATATAGATTATGATAATCCACTTGTAGAAGGCAACTTTATATAAATCAGTCTTGCTTAGCTTCCTAAAAACAGAGAGAGGGTGGCATCTGGCAAATATCTGTAGGAAGTTTATTCCAGAGAGGAGGGGCCACAACCGAGAAAGCTCAGTTTCTAGCATCAGCTTTCTTGACCACCTTATATGTTACAGTTCTTAAAATTAAGAGTAATTATTATAATATAATATTTCTATGCCGCCCAATCAACAAAAGTGATTCCAGGGCCCGGGCGGCTCTCAACAGTACACAATACACAATAAAATCACAATAAAATCACTCGCAATAAAATACCGATCGTCCAAGTACAAAAGTTCAAAAGCGGCCACAGACAGTAATGTTTGGGACAGACAGCTATTTTGTGGGAGAGATGTTATGCCAGATATTAAGGTGTACCATTGCACATCATTTTACTGCCCATGGTCTTTTACTTATGAGATCATTGAAAAGTCCAAGTATTTTTCTGATATTCTTTGGGGTAAAGGTAAAGGTTCCCCTTGCTCGAAAGCCAGTCGTATCCGACTCTAGGGTGCAGTGCTCATCTCTGTTTCCAAGCCAATGAGCCCAGCGCTATCTGCTTCTGCAGACGTTTCCGTGGTCATGTGGCAGGCATGACTAGACACCGGAGCGCACGGAACGCTGTTTACCTTCCCACCGAAGTGGTCCCTATTTATCTACTTGCAATTTCTTGCTTTCAAACTGCTAGGTTGGCAGGAGCTGGGACAAAGACGGGAGCTCATTCCGTCCTGCAGTACTCGGGAATCGAACTGCTGACCTTCCGCTTCCCAGTCAGCGTCTTACCTACTTGAGCCACTGCAGTCCCTATTCTTTGGGAGGACTGTGTAAAACAGCAGTATTACTTACTTTCTAATACTTACATGTTACATATATTTTACATACTGCTTTAAGTGGGAGGGATATATTTAAGTAGCACCATATAACTTTTACCTATGTCAATACAAATAAACTTGTTCCAAAACTTCGATTTCTTCCTAATACTTTATGCCTATACACAGAACCTACTTAAAAGATGTAGTTGATTTTTACAACAGTTTCACTGCACAGACTGTGGCACATGCACTATTACAACTTCTGAATATACCCAGATATCATGAGTTTAAGCAACCCCCTTTCTGCCTACCTGATCCTGGAAAAGAGCTCCCCCAAATGACCACACACAGGCAAAGACAAAATATATCTCGTACAGTTCTCTAGAACCATCTGGAGGCAGGTTTTCAGGGACGAGTAAGCAGTCAAGGAGAGAACACAGTGTCTATAGAGAAAGGGAAAAAAGAGTAGAAACAAAGATAAAATATTTTTTGTGGGGAGCCGCCATTTCTTTTTCTGTACAGGAGAAATCATTACTGTATCTAGCTCACTAGAGCCACAAAACATGTGGCACTCAGGCAGAGCCTCAATGTTATCTCCAGTGAGGCCACTGACCCAAGTAGCAGACTCCAGGTCAGGGGTTCCTAACCTACAGCCCGTGGGCTGGCCCCGGCTCATGGCATCGTTTCATCCAGCCTGTTCTCACCACACCCATACCTGGAAGTGGAAGCAGACACATTTACACATGTGTGAGTGCATCTTACGTCAGTTGTAAAATCTGCACATACATGCATAAACATGCCTGTGACTGTTATAAACACGGAACTGGCTGCATTTACAATAGCCGTAAATGTGCCTGCTTCTGTTTTCTGGGGGACATGGTCCAGCCCGCTCAGCCTTCCAGGGGGCAAGGTCAGGCCCACAGCTGGAAAAGGTTGGGAATCTCTGCTCTGGGTGTAAATGAAAGGACACCATATCATTGGCTATTTGATTTGTTGTTATTCTATTTTTACTACCAGAAAGGAGGCAAGGCACTTGTGAAATAGTTTGCCTAGGATTCAAGCTACTTGAATCTTCATCAAAGAGGTAAACCCACAGTTTTTTTCAGCATGCATACCAAAAATAAAAACAAAAGAGGAGTATTATTGCATCTTTTTCATCATGTATACAAAAAAAATATATTATTGCACTTTTTTTGACTACACTATTTATTTCACTGTGAGATTTTGTGGATTTCCATCTGAGGAAGTCTACTGTAGCCTATGAAAGATCAAAATGAAATAAACATTTTGACTGTAATTGTGCCACAATATTTATATCATCTTGTTCAATTTTGTTTTTTAATAGCCAAGGGAGCATACTCAGCACGGGTTCGACCGGCAGCCAGCCGGAGGGGGAACGAGCAGCACCTGAGGGCCACTCCATCGCCCTCAAAAGCTGCTCCCCACCGCTGCCGAGACCAGCCGGGTTTGACCGGTGGCTGGCCGGAGGGGGAATGAGCAGCACCTGAGGGCCACTCCACTGCCCTCAAAAGCTGCTCCCTGCCACTGCTGAGACCAGTGCGGGTTTGACCGGTGGCTAGCTGAAGGGGGAACGAGCAGCACCTGAGGGCCACTCCACCGCCCTCAAAAGCTGCTCCCTGCCACCGCCGAGACCAGTGCGGGTTCGACTGGCAGCTGGCCAGAGGGGGAACGAGCAGCACCTGAGGGCCACTCCACCTCCCTCAAAAGCTGATCCCCGCCACCGCCGAGACTAGTGCGGGTTCGACTGCCAGCTGGCCCGAGGGGGAACGAGCAGCACCTGAGGGCCACCACTGCCCTCAAAAGCTGCTCCCCGCCGCCGCCGAGACCAGTGCGGGTTTGACCGGTGGCCAGCCGGAAGGGTACGAGTCTCCACCGCCGGTGTTCCGCTGCTATTGCCGCTCTCGGGACTAATCCCCTCTTTGGTCCAGGAGGGGAGTTAAGTTACCAGCAGCTGGAGTCAGTGCCAGCGTGATGATATTCACCAGTGCTCTGCAGCTGCTTCCCCCCAGGGGCCAACTGGACGAGCTCCTTCCCCAGTCCGGCATTGGCCACGGGGAAGTTTGAGCACCTTGGGGCTGGAGCGCACCACAGACTTTAAAAACTGATGCCCCGCCACACCACCAAATGCTCCTTCCCCGGGCTAGCATTGGCCACAGGGAAGTTTGAGCATCTTGGGGCTGGAATGCACTGCAGACTTTAAAGACTGTCGCCCTGCCGCCCCGTCAGAGCTCCTTTACAACCTGTAATTCTGTTTATTATTATTTTTGAAATTGTAACTCTATGTATTTTTTGCTGTACTTGTAATATTGTATTTTGTATTTTATATATTGTATATTGTATTTTTGTTTTACTTTTGTATTGATATTGACATGTTGTTGCCGCCTTGAGTCAGCCTTGGCCGAGAAAGGCTGGGTATAAATTAAAATTGAATTGAATTGAAATTTACTGCTCTGTCTCAGGCAGCAATTTATTTATTTTTATTTGATTTTTACTTAATATGTTTCTATACCAGCCATCTGTAGATGTTCCTACTCTGGCTAATTTTCAATTAAACAAGAAAAACATAAACACAATACAGCATTAAAATGACATTATAAACATAAGAAAAAACCAACCTCTCATGGGGACAAAATGTATTAGTGGTGATTACTCAGTCCCTCCCATATCATGTTCACTAAAGAAAATTAATATTAATTAAACTAAAACTAAGCAACTACACTAACTGGCCTTTGGAAGATGATCTTTGAAAGGTTTCCTAAACAATAAGGTTTTGATATGCTTCTTAAATATGTTTTATGTGCAGCTCCACCAGTAAGGAGTTATACAGTGTGGGTGCTGCCACAGAGAAAGCTTGTTTCTTTGTCGAATTTTCTTTGTCACGCTTAGTGTCAACACCTGGAGCTGCACCATCTGTGTAGGCTGGATGATGCGAGCAGATGATTTTTCAGAGAGACATTCCATTATATATAGACAATATAAGCTGTTTATATAACTTCAATTAATTAGAAGAATTCTTATTTTGCTTGCAAATTTATACAGACAGGCACATATTATACTAGCAGGGATGCCCGGCTTCGCCCTGCTGAGTGTTAGCTGAGTGTCAGTGTTGCCTGGGAAACCCACTGGCCAGGGGTGGGCCTGTGATGTAAACTCGGTGATGACATTACAACCCCCCGGTTGGCCTAGCACTGTGGCAGACACAAACTCGCCTGTCAAATATACCCCCCTTTGCAGATCAATTTAGGGGGGGAAACCCCCCCATGGGCTTTGGGACCCTGACAGTGACCTGCTCCCGTGTGCAAGGTACGTGTGTGCTGAATCTCATGGGGTTTGGTCAAGGGGTGTGGCAGCCCATTCCGTACACCAACCCCACACCTTTGCTTTAGGTATAGATGTAAAAAAATGCTTTCTGTATTTTACTTGGCATTCAACAGATTGCAGAAAAGTTATAAATGAAATAAACACAGTTGAAGTCATACTTGCACCAGGCTACTCTCAGGGATGGGAGTGATGGTTCTAAAGTTTGTTCTCAGCTGATCCAAGCATGGAGGAACATATTTCTCAAAAAGAATAGTCAGATTTGCTTTTTCAGCTTGGTTACTCCTCTGTTCTATCCAGCTTGCAACATATCTAAAAAAGAAAAGAATAAAAACAGCAGTAAGAAAACTGTCTGCTGAAAGTTGTGTACATAGTTCCTTGTTAAATAAAAGAGTTTGTTTTTTTTTTTTTTGGCAAGTACAAACGTTGGTTCTTCCTAAAGAAAGGGACAGGGTTGATCAGCCACCAAACAGCGAACTCACTCAAGGTGGATAATAAATCCACGCTTACAATGATAGTCAAACTTGTGTTATGAACATTCCAGTTATTTTCTACACCAATCATAGGCAGAACAATTAAAAGCAACCCATAGCCCATTCAAGTTTCCGGCAGAAAGTCATTGCTTCCTTTGATTTTATATTATGATTTTTAAAAGAGAAAGTACTTACGGATTCCAGCCGAGGTCCTGTGGGTTTACATACAATATACCTGCTCTAGAGACCGTAGCAGGAGTGGCTGTTTTTAAATGGTATATCTCAAAGACCAGTCTCATTGATTGAGTCAGAGAAACCCGTTCATTGCTGGCGAGAGTCAGCACCTAAGCATCAGCAGCATAGAATTATATTACTCTGACAGAATATAGTTAAAACATTTTCGTAATGATTCAGAAATTTGCTACCTTTAGAAGATATGTTCATATTTAACACAGAGAAGTATTGAAAGTACCAATAGAGATCTAATAACATAAAAGCTACCATCTACTCATATGTTTGTAATTGTCCAAATTTTCAAAATGATTTCCTTTGGTATAACAAGTCAACATATGCAGATGGTATTAAGTTAAATTCTTTGATTTCAGAAAGGCGCAAAATTTTCTAATTTGGATGCATGCAACTTGAACTAGCTATCCTTCACTGAAAAGCTCATCAAATATAAGGGTTTCCATGTCCTGTTAAAGCCTTGAGTAGCAACTAATTGAAAGGTTCTTCTGAAGCTTGGATGATGCAATATTATAAATTTAGTCTATATATTGGGACCCTTTCATCCGATGAAAGAGAGACTATAAACCCATGCCTTCCTGCATGATGCTTAGAGGACAGCCCTCTTGGAGAAGCCACAAGAGATTATAGAGAGCTTTTGGTAGGGAATAGAGATGCTCAGAAAGGAAACATACTGAATAGACCGTACTAACTAACTGGAAAAGACAATACAGGAAGGAACTGAAGGAAGGAATGTTCACTATAAATTGCATCAAGAGCACTCCAATAAACTAGAGGCAAGGAATCTGTGTCTTTTCAGATGTCTCTGCATCCCAATAACCCCCAGCACCAGCATGATCCATTAAAACTGTTCAACATCTGGAGAGTTCATTAGTTTTTCCTGCAACAAATACTTGTTTATTATAATTAAGTACAACTACGTCTCCTGAATGGCTTAAGAGCCAGCTCCTGAGATTGGAACTTCTGGTCATTTTAAATAAAGCACTCTTGATAATTTCTCATAAAAGCTATTACCCATTTTTGTTCTATTTCTTTCTTGCTTTCCTATCACAAGGTAATCAGGAAAAGAGTGAAGATTGATGTAACCATCTGCCATTTGGGAACCGGTGAAGCCTCAATGTTGGGGGCCGAGGTACACAGGAAGAGCCTCCTCGAAGATTGTGGTATTTTTGAACCACAATCAGGGATACCTTGGTAACATCAACCTTGTGTTGCTAGCTAATCTTTCTCACACCCTTGTGGAATAGATGTTTCCAAAGGGGAACAGAAAATGGCTCTTCCCTATGGCATTCCATAGCTTCACTTTGCTGTATATTATTACTTATATATGTTTACATTTCTTTTCAAGGTGTTTTAAACATTTTAACTAATGATTTTAATACTAACATTTGTTCAACTAGTTTTTCAGTGTAATAATTTATTGTGTTTTCAACTGCTTTGTTTTTAATCATATTTGAGCTACATTAGGTCACATAACAGGTAGAAAGATGACAGAAATAATACAACAGCAGCAGCACTTGTCAGAATTGGAGCTGGAATATGTGACCCTAAGCCAGGGGTGCCCAAACTATGGCCCACAGTCTGGGCCCGGCCCATGGTCCCATATCATCTGGCCCACACCACCCATGTTGCTATTGGAAGCGGAAGTAAAACACTCCTGCATGCATATAATGCACCTGTGCATATGCATAATGCTACTGTAAATGTACCCGTGTGGGTGTCATAAATGCATTTATGACAGTCACAGATGCATTTTATGGCAGGAGGAACCACATGACCAGCCCGTTCAACCATGTAAACAGCCTGTGGCGTGAAAAGTTTGGCCATCCCCCCGCCCTAAGCCTTAGTGCTGGCTCTGAACAAGGCTCTTCATTAATAAGAGATAATAAAACAACAACACAGCAATATATCACACAGCCTGGAAGACCAAACAATGTGCATAGTAATAATTAGAAGACAAGATAAACATCTGCTAATCAGCAGAAAAACTCTAGAAAACAAAAAAGTGTATTAACATAAAGTAACATTCTGACGTGTCAAATCAAAAGGTGTTAAATGCATTTTTTTTTGCACCTTGTTATCATCCATAACAGTATTGAGTGATTCAATCCACATAGGATCTATGTCCCCATCTAAGACAATCCATTTGGGCCAGCTGTGAGTAATATTAGCTTGTTCTCTCAAAAGAGATGAGAATAGACCTGGGGAAAAATATATACGTCAATAGGTACTGACAAAAAGAATATCAAAATGAACAACAAAAATTCCTAGCTAGAGTAAAAAAAAAGTCAGAAGGTCCACCATAATGCTGCCAGGGACACAATGGCATTTCCACAATGTCCTGCTCTAACTAAAAGAAGTATATAACAAACTTCAAGAACCAAATCATAAGATTTGCATATCTTTACATCTCAGCTTTCTAATCTAGCAAGGGGGAAACTATATCTGATTTTATCAGGACACAAATACAATTGTGCACTCATGCATTGAAAGCAAACATGCATTAAGTAAGTAAGTAAGTAAGTAAGTAAGTACTGTGACTTCCTGACAGGAAGACTGGAAAAGAGAGTGTCTCATCCCTAAATCTCACTCCCTGCTCCAGTCAAGAATTATCTACTCTGCCTTAGACGTGCCCCTTCAAATTGTGAGCAAGAGAGAACATCTAAATACTTCTCCACATAAAAGAATCCTGAACATGTTATGAAAAATTATAAACAGAACCCTTTTATATGCTATATTTGAATGCATAGTTAGGTTTCTTACATGCCTAGTATTTGAGCATAAATGTCTCTTTTAGTCTGAAATAATATAGCTCAAAAATCATGCATTTGCGGTCTCTCTATATGCATAGATTGATCATACATTCCCTAATAAAGTAAACATCCACTCTAGGCATAATTTCAAATATTGCATGGAAAGACAAAGATTGTGTAAAATATGACAGTATCTTCACTTGCCATCTTTCCATTCTCGAGTAGCATGATGTATAAAGCCAAAGAGCTCATCAGTAGTCACAGCTTTGGGATTCAAGTCATTCCAGACAGGTTTTTGCTTCATGTTTATATAAGTCCTATTCAGTGTTCTCAGGATCTGATTAATAGCCAAGAAAGAAAGACACCTTTACTGAAGTTCTGCTTTTACATCAGGCTCTTGAATATAGGCAATATTTTAATGTCTCTAAATCCATATTAGTCTTGCTTCTTTTCATGTTTACGCCCATCTCACAATCCTATCTCATTAAGTGTTATAGTGCTTCAAAACCCTGAAAGGTCTGTCTTGAAAATTTGATCTGTCTTGAAAATTTGAAGGAAAAACTAAAGCTTCAAAAGACTGTTTTTCCCTATTATAATCTCACAGTCACCATAGCCACTGTTGATTGAGAGAAACATGGATGCTGCAATTCAATACCAATTTTGTAAACACATAGTGAGATCCACAGAGGAGAGTATCATTCATAAGACAGAACCACTGAAGACCCCATAATTATGATACACCAGTCTGTTCTCAGAATCTGAAAGTCTGAGACTTTTAATAAAAAAGGAATCTATTCCAGATTCTTAACCTTTTCCTCACAATTTATGCTTGCATTCTGCTTCACATTCTTCTTATGTGGGCAATCAGCCAAAAGGATTTATTAGGAAGGATCCTTTTCCAAATATGTTGCTATCACATGTCCTTCTATGAATTACCTAGTTACAAAAATGTTGTACAGTTGAGCATTCACTATATACAAAAGATTATGGATTGGCTAAACTGACCCATATTTAGTAGTTTAGTATGCTTTATTTAATATGAAGTTTGTATGAAAGATAATTTTTTAAATTGCAAAATATATCATGAAATACTAGGTAACAGTAACATGGATGTATTTTGTCATACCTTGCTTTTCCCTGTGCCTGCATTTCCTACTACAAAGACAGAGTGACGGACTGCCAAAAGCTCCTCAAGCTGAACAACCTGCCAAAGAAAATGAATACACAACTAGTGGTTTTGTTTCCATGATCTCCCATTTCCACTAAGCTGACAATTATTTCTGACAAAGTTTTCCACCTCCTTTTAATGTAGTCAGAACACCAAAGCAACCACTTTCTTCAAATAACTTCAAACAGGTTAACCTAAGGAAGCTACACAGACTGTCACAGCCCCTAGACCAGTAGTGGTGAACCTGTGGCATGTGTGCCAGAAGAGACACTCTGTGGGCATGTGTGCTGCCGCCCCAGCACAGAGTTCGCTCCGCCCCTTTGCCCAGAAGTTCAATGGGAGCACTTCCTCCCTCCCTCTAGCACAGAGTTCACCCTGTGCCTCTGCCCAGCAGCTGAATGGGAGCACTTCCTCTCTACCGCCAGCACAAAGTGGGTTTGGGTCTTCGCTGCGTCTCTCCTGGGCTCATTCCACCGGCCCAGGATGGGAGACGAGCGACAGCTGAGGCCGACGGCAGTCCGTTCCCTCCTGGCCCCGCCCGCCAGGAGGGCTTCAAAAGAGCACCAGACCTGCCATCCCTGAGGGTCTTCGCTGCGTCTCTCCTGGGCTCATTCCACCGGCCCAGGATGGGAGACGAGCGACAGCTGAGGCCGCCGGCGGTCCGTTCCCTCCTGGCCCCACCCGCCAGGAGGGCTTCAAAAGAGCACCGGACCTGCCGTCCCTGAGGGTCTTCGCCGCGTCTCTCCTGGGCTCATTCCACCGGCTCAGGATGGGAGACGAGCGACAGCTGAGTCCGTTCCCTCCTGGCCCCGCCCACCAGGAGAGCTTCAAGGGAGCGCAGGAGCAGCTGCAGCTGTGTGGGGGCCAGGTGTTCCCTGGCTTTGCTGTGGTTGCGGACATTCAGCCTTTGGCTATGTTGTGGACTTTGGCAGCTGAAGACACTCTTAAGGCTCTTAAGGCTTGTTAAAGTCGTTGAGCTTGGGCTCCGACCTCCTCCCCCCCCCCGGATCTTTTTGCTTATTCTGATTTAACTTGTACTGTATGATTCCTGACTTTGTTTTTTCTTCCCCCATTGTATTTATGCATTATGTTTTACTGTAATTGATATGTTGTTATCATTAATGTGCGGGCCATGGGATTCCGTTTTGGGAACATTAGTAGCCGAGGGACTGTGTAATTAAATGTCTATTGTATAATTCATTGTGTAATTTACTGTATTGTATTATTATTGTTTTCCTATTGTATTTTCATGCTGTTATATTGTGTCTATATTTGATTTGTTATGATTATATTGTATTTTTTGATTTTTTGTAGTATTATACTGCTATAATTGTATGTTTATTAATTGTATGTATATTAATTTTTTGTTATAATTATACTTATATTATTATGTTGTAAGCCGCTTTGAGTTGGCCTTTTGGGCTGAGTGGAGCGGGTTATAAATCCAATAAACATAAACATAAACATTTTGGGCACTCAGTCTCAGTCACTGCCTGATAGGCTTGAATTCAATGAATGTTCCTCAAGAAACAAAACAAATATCCCAATTATTTGATGATGATGATGATGATGATGATGATGATGATGATGATGATAATAATAATAATAATAATAATAATAATAATAATAATAATAATAATAATAATAATAATAATAATAATAATAATAATAATAATAATAATAATAATAATAATAATAATAATAATAATACATAGGATCCATAGCCGGTTATAATGAACACTGACAGTGCTGATCTGAACAAAGAAAATCTCATTTTAAAAAAGATAAACATATTTTGCAGTTTAGTAGCATTAGCATTATTAATCTTATTAATGTCTGGCCAGACATCCTGCTACAGTAATGGAGTAGACCATACAGCCAGTGACTCAATGCCAATTGTTGGGTGGCGGTAAATAACCTGACTCTCTAAAGGCCAATGGCTATGGGCAAATAAACTCCTTTAGGTGGGGTGATGATCCCCCTCAGTGGAGAAATGCCACTGGAAACCATCATATTGGGCCCAATGGCAAAATGAGTGGAGGAGAAACTCTGATTCCCAATGGTCATGGAGGCGGAAGAGGCCATGCCAGATGGACTTGCTGTGAAGGCGCACCATGTCCATATCCTCAAGGCCGTGGCAGTCCATTGCAGTCCTGGTGTTAAATCCTGCATGTCTCATTTCATATGTGCCGCAGGAGATGGCTCTGTTATCATAGTGTGTGGGTCACTTCATGGCAAGCTGGGATCCACCATAAACAAATTCACACCAATGGCATTTTTCCTGGTGCAGGAAAAAATGCATTCTCGGATACTAGTAGCAGCCGACAACGATTAATCTTAAGTACTAATTTTATACACATCTTTATTTACCAACATTGGCCTGTACATCTATAGAAGGCCAATTTTACTGCATTACCTGCACCTTCAGAACACAATAGGAATGCAGTTAACAGAGGCAAAGGTAACCTTCACATCCATTACAACCTGTATGCAATTATTTTGATTGAAATTCTTAAGGGGCATCATTAAAGGCAATGAATTATTTTACTTTGAGAATAAAGCTCTCCTCAGGCTGCAGGTGAAGCTCCAAGGTAGATTGTTTAACCATCTGTTCAAACTGCAAGTCCCTCTTCCTTGGGACATCCAGAGCTGGAAACAGGTCACCGATCAGACCCATGAAAATGGGAATATCATCTGTTACTATCTTGGGCAAATTGAAGTCCCTTAAGGCTCGCATAAGTACCTGAAAAAAGACAGAAACACCTCATATTATTTGTACCTACAAGAGCTCTCAATCAATCTATTTATTTATTTATTCTTCAAATTTCTATTGCTATTCTATTGCAATCAATGGCTATTGAACAAGATACACGTTTTATTTCATTTTATTACCTGATAGAGTAGAAGCATTTGTTCCTCTGAAGAAAGAGCAAAAAATCACCATCTATTGTGGGGGGAGGGATACTTTTCCTATTCAGATCAAACTGTGGAAATGATACTGCAAGCCATGTTTACAAATCACAGATCTATATTAGTTTGCATACCTGATCTTCAGGTCTGGTCTTGTCGCCTCGTTTCAGGGATCCTGCAACTACCAAGACAGACTTCACAGCGCGAAGACCCCAGTCATAGTGATCCTGTAATAACATTTTACAGAAAAATGTTTAAATGGTCATTCATGAAAATGTTTAAATTTTACTAGCTACTGCACTTTCATAATTTGGAAACCAAAACCCTTTCATTTTCATACTATATAGACAATAATCTTGTTATAACTAAGAGTGCTGGATGAGGAAGGAAGAGATCCTACAATGGAGACCATTCAGCCATGCAAGTCTTCAAAACTGTATTCAATCAGATGTTAATATTTCTTATGCTGCTAGTATAGTTAACTAGCCAGATATGGCAGTGTATTTAAAAACTGAATCTCTTTAGATTATAACATGACCAGCCACTTTCAATTTTGAAGAGAGAGAGAAAAGGTGAATAGGCCTAGAAAGCATCTAGCAGAGAATACTTTGTTTGGAGGTGTGTGATTTGGCCATTTGGAGCCTAAATGCAGGGGGACATAGGGACTTCCAAAGTTATGGGAATGCAGATATCTGTCAGTCAACAAATTTTTATCACAGACCTAGTACACCTAAGTAAAGGCAAAAGTTGCTCTTGCTCGAAAGCCAGGCGTATCAGACTCTAGGGTTCAGTGCTCATCTCTGTTTATAGCCAAAGAGCCAGTGCTGTCTGCATCTGCAGACGTTTCCGTAAACATGTGGCAGGCATGACTAGACTTCGGAGTGCACAGAATTCTGTTTACCTTTCCATGGAAGTACCTATTTATCTACTTGCAATGTCTTGCTTTTGAACTGCTAGTTTGGCAGGAGCTGGGACAGAGACAGAAGCTTGCTCCGTCATGCAGCACTCAGGTTTTGAACTGCTGACCTGCCAACTTTCCAGTCAACAAGTTCAGCATCTTAACCACTAAGCCACCACAGTCTCACCTAGTACAGTACACTTACAAATATTGGAAATAGCACTAAATCTAAATGTTAGATTCAGTAATATCTTCAACCCTAAAAGGAACAAATACCCTATACACGGGAATTGGGTAGGTAATGTCTTTTAGTAGGCTAACAACAACAATAGTGGGCTGTCAAGTCAATTCTGACTTACAGCAACTCTTTTCAGAATTTTCTAGGTAGAGTATACACAGAAGTGAATTGCCATTCCCATCTTCTGGGGAGTGCTCTGGGACTGTGCAGCTTGCCCATTACTACACAGGCTGGCTCTTTACCTAGGGCACAGTAAAGAATTTAACGCCCACCTCTGCAATCAGATACCTAAACCAGCTATCCAGCCAGCTTTAGCAGGCAGATCTTAGTAAATTGATAGGATCCCACCAATTGTAAATATGTTATACTGTATTGCAAATGATACCCTCTTTCCAGATACCATGAACAAGCTAGAGCGATTATTTGTTTTCAAAGGCACACTAAAATTATTCTCAATTTTATCATGTAAATTGACATTGACACGCAACACAATTTTATTAGGACTGGTGAAGCCCCAAGCTCCAAAGGAAGTTGCTTACTTGCTTAGAGAGAAGTTCTCTACAGAGAGTATACAAGGTAATAAATTTCCTGGCTAACAAGCGTGCATCCACAAACCCCTCAGCAACCAGCATAATTTCACAGATTAATTCAATGTCAGGGACAACCATAGCACATGGCCTAAAAACAACAACAAAATAAAAACCAGAGACAGAAGTTACGACCTAAGCATAATGAGAACAAAATATGTAACCCACACAAGATTCAAGACGGAAATGTCTTCAAATATTTTTACATATGTAAGAGAATAACAGTTAGATGTGCCTATCAGCACTAACAAGCAAAAATATTTAATTAACCATTGCCAATTTTTAGAACCTCCAACTAGTATTACTTCTAAGAAGACAGCTGATGAGTTCAAGCTTTTCAAGTCTGCTTCTGCAGGTTCTTCACAAACAAACAAATATAGAAAGCTTTCACTGAGCAGGTAAGCTCCCAGATGTCTCTCTTTGTTATCTAATCAAATGAACATTTGTTTGCATTCCAAATACAATTCTGAGAAAATTATACAATTCTTTGTCTTTTTTTAAATATAGTGGTATCTCGCATAACGAACGCATCACATAGCGAAAAATTCGCATAACAAAACGTTCGTTATGTTTGTTATGTGGGGTTTTTGGTAACCGGGGGTTTACCCGCTCAATGGGAACCCCGGGTAATGAACATTTTTTTCCATTATCTCTCATAGGGATCCGCATAACGAAAAAACCCGCATAGTGAAGAGCTTTGTGGAATGGAGGTTTTTTTGTTATGTGGGGTTCTACTGTATATGAAAGCATTTAATGTTTTTGAATAAACCTCCCTGTTGGAATAGATCCTTTAAAAATGTGGAAAGAAACTAGACTGCAGTCTCTTCAGCGAAGCAGTATGACATAGTTAGTTATGTAGAAAGACACAGAGGTGGAATATAATACTGTAGTAGAAATCTATCAGCCACTAGTCCAGTGTTGGTGAACCTTGGCACTCCAGATGTTCTTCGACTTCAATTCCTAGAAGCCCAAGTCAACACAGTTGCTGATCAGGGCTTCTGGGAAATGAAGTTCAAGAACATCTGAAGTGCCAAGGTTGGCCATCACTGCACTAGTCTATAAATATAGATATACATGATGTAAAATATTATGTTCAATGTACCCATTTATTTATTTAATTTTTATACTGCCCATCTGGGATATTTCCCATTCCGGGCAGTGCACATATAAAAAACGAAAGAACAAAATAAATAAAACAACAAAATAAAATAAAACAACAGAATAAGTACATCAAAAAAATTTAAATCAAATAAAATACCTGGTGTCTGTGGGCCAGTGATACAAATTGTCCCATTACAGAAATTAGCAAATTCCCAAAAAATGTGTGTGATTTCAGCATGAAGAAATTTTAAACAAAGACAGTGTGACATCTAGCTTTTATTGTCAAGACCATCACCTTAAAAATATTCCGTGGCTTACCTAATATATTTTGTAGTATTAATGATATGAGTCACATACCAGCAAAAAAGATGGGTAGTGTACTTACAGTATTTTACTGATGTTAAAGTTAAGCACTCTTCCATCTGTCGACCTGAACATAAATAACTTAACAAGTAGAGGAAATGTGCCTAGGTTATGGTTAATGTGATTGTGGATTTGAAACTTGCTACAGAGAGTGCTTTTGAAATCTCCTTTACTGAATTTTCTTGTCCTGAACATAATATGACACATGTCAGTCTTCCAATTTTAGTTTCCAAATACTTCCAAATAAGCAATTTGAGGATTTCATCCTAATCCAGCAAATTTTCATGCACATTGAGACCCCTTCTATGAATTTAAGAAGCACATTAAACTCCCATGTCTTTCTGTTGGCTATTAAGATATTGGCGAGTTCTCCCACAGAATCAGTATCTATGAATCAAAATCACAAACTGCTCTTTGCTGCAAACCACACAACTAACATTAGGTGGCATAAGTGCTCTGAATGTTCACAGATTTCATACTTGCCTGAAAAGAGCCTTAAGATTTTCAGGCAATTCTGTTCGACCAGCATAGCCTGGGTTCATAGTGATAAATATTCCAACTGATGCTTTTAAATTAATGTTTTCTCCAAGGAATACAAATCTGCATCAATAATGTAATGCAAAGAATAAACAAATCAAATAAGAAAAGAAACACAACACCTCCCCAAACCCAAAAGAACCCAACAAAACCAGATTAGGATAATCTAATTTAGACATATTTATTATTATTTTATTATTATTTATTATTTATTGAATTTCTATACCACCCATCTGGTTGTTATCCCACTCTGGGCAGCGAACAAACAGAAAACAAATAACAATAATACCCACAGCAAATAAAAACCCACCACCAACAAATACATCACAGAATAAACTAAACTAAACTAAAACAATATTTTATTATCATTAATCCAAATGTCCCTCCCAAAAGCAATATTCAGAATACAAGACTGTAGCTGTGCATCCATAAATCCCTAACGTAACTGGGAGCTTGCATTTCTCGAAAAGAAGTCTACTAATTCAGCATCCTCCTTCAGAGCAAACTCATGGAAGATGTTCAAAGGGAAAAAATTAAAATCCAAAATAACATTGGAAAGGTTCAAGTGCTTCTGCTTGCCTAAAGAAGTTCTACTCCAGTTTATTTATGCCTCACATTTCCTTCCAAAAGAGAAGTAAAGAATATAGTGGCTGAAATCCTGTTAAATATCACAGTAAACAACAACAACAACATATCATCTTAAAGCTCCAGAGCTGTAAGGGGCCTTATGGATCATCCTATCCAGTGGTGGGATTCAATTTTTTTTACTACCTACTCTGTGGGCGTGGTATGGTGGGCGTGGCCAAGGGAAAGCCCTGCGTTGCACCCGAATTAGGACTACTTAATTTCAAAACTTGGATGGACGGGGCCAGTCAGAATTTCTGCTACCGGTTCTGGTGAACTGAGGCGAACTTGCTGAATCCCACCACTGATCATATCCAACCCCTATTAAGGATATACAGTGGAGAATCAAACTCCCAACCTCTAGCTGTGCAGCCAGATACCTAAATCACTGAGCTATCCTGTAGTTCAAGAACTACTGGAACTTAGAAAGGAGTTCACTCACCAAATCCCCACTAATTCAATGGGCCTAATTTACAGTAGTTGTGATTTACTAGATTAAGTAACAGGATTTTAGCCAATCCTGTAAATTAAGACTCTCAAAATGCAGAATGTCAGAAAGAAAAACAGACAAAGAAGGCTCTAGACCAATGGTTCACAATGTGGGGCTCATGCCCCACAGGGGGACTTCAATTCCCAGAAGCTTACGTTTGTACATTGACTGATCAGTGTTTTGGGGAACTGACTTAGGCTTCTGGGAATTGAAGTACAAAAACCAAAGGATGGGAAACACTGCTCAGACCTACATATAAACACACATACATGCATTTGTTTATATGGTCCAGGCCACATATCAAGTACAAGACTGAAATATTTATAGGACAGGGGGGAAGAGGAAAATGTCATGTGCCTACTCCTATTCTAGCTAGGCTGTCTCACAGCATCATCCACAATCAATTGTCTTGCATGGAAGTTTCCAATTACTGTACTTATATATGTTGAGTTTGAATTTCTAAAAATGTATTTTGATGTCACAGTGTATTGTAATTTTATTCACTTAATGTAACCTATTGTTACAAAGAATTTTGAAATATTTGCTACTGTATATGCACAATGTATATGGGCTGGCTTTGCCATCAGGAAAAGTAAGACACCTACGTCAAGCAGTAGAGAGCCCTAGTGGTGCAGTGGTTAAACCACTGTATTGCAACCAAAAGGTTGCGAGTTTGATCCTGACCAGTGGCCAAGGTTGACTCAGCCTTCCATTCTTCTGAGGTCGGTAAAATGAGTACCCAGCATATTGGGGGCAAAATGCTAACTAACTTGTGAACCGCCCAGAGAGTGCACTAAGTGCTATGAGACAGTATATAAGTGTGATTGCTTTGCTTTAGATACTAGTGGGTAGGGATGCAGCAATCAGTGTAGGGGTGGAAGCCAATAATTTAGGAGTAGGTGTTGTGCATGCTACAAAGCTTGGCTTTCATCCTAAACTAATGCCATGCACCCCCAAAACCAATTCTCTATTCCTAGCTGTGGTAGAACTTACTACTCTTTTTTTTTTTATTGAATTTTTCAAAGACATACAAAAAAGAAAAGAAAACAATGACTAACAATACAATACATAAACAAATCCATAGTATCATCCTAACAAACATTACTAAATGTTAGCACATGACAATATCTAAACTAATTATTTACTATATAACCACAAAATATTAAGGAAAAAAAAAAACACCATTGTTTCAAAATCCAAAATAATAAGAACTTTCTGTGCTACCATTAATCTTTAGATGAATAATAAACACCCTGTGAATATATACAATGCCCGGAGAGTTTATTTGCTACTCAGCTCCAAAAACTTCTTTGTGATGGTACTGGTCCTGAACTATCATTTGCCGTACAAGAATGGTCCACAAATGGTTTCCATATATTCCAAAATCTATTCTCTTTTAAGTTATCCCTTTTCACTTTAATCTCCCATGTCAGTTTATCATTCAATGCTAAACTCCACATTTCTTTATACCACTCTCCAATCTGTATTTCTATGTCATTTTTCCAGTTTCTAGCTATACATTGTCTGCCTGTTGTCAATACAATTTCCAATAATTCCTTTTCATCTTTGTTTAAACCCAAACCTTCCACATTCGTTAAAAGAATGATATTTGACACCAGCTTAACACTTCTACCCATTATTACACCAAACTCAGCTTCTATTCTCCCCCAGAAATCCCTTATTTTTTTACAACTCCACCACATATGTTCGTATGTTCCATCAAATTCTCTACATCTCCAACATAACTTATCTCTTTTATTATCCATCTGGTTAAGTCTTAATGGCGTCAAGTACCATTGCCACAACATTTTAAAATTATGTTCTTTAATTCTCACAGACATTGTTCTCATAATCCTCTTTTTCCATTTGTTTTTCCACTCCAACTCCCCAATTGTTATATTCAAACTTTGTTCCCACTTCCGTCTCAAATCCTCATGTGGGTCTACCCCTCTATTCAGTATATTGTAAAGCTTACTCACAAGACCTTTTATACTATTTTCCCCTTTTCTAATTCTCCATACCAACTCCTCAAATTCTGTATGTATTCTATCTAGCCCTACTTCTTTTCCATATTTTTTGTTCCAATTTTCCACCTTCAACCTCTGAAACCAATTCAAATTTAATATCTCAAATATTTTTTTCCGCTCAACAAGAGACTCACATATTTTTAACCAATCCTTCAATAAGAGCATCCCTTTTTTATCCAATATTTCCATTTTTTCCTTATCTAACTTTATTGGGAAACACATCATATCAGTCAGTTCTAAAACTGGAGAGAGATTTGGGACCATATCCTTTTTTACCTTCTTCCACACCTCCACGAGACCTCTCATCATAGTATTATTTGGTCTTCTCACCTTATCCTTTATTCCTAAAAAAATCAAATTTCCAATATTTCTATATTCTTTCATCTCCAATTGCTCCCAAATTGTTTTTTCTCTTGCCAAAATCTTCACAACATTCTTAACTTGAAAAGCCCGGTAATATGCTAGCAAGTTTGGCAATCCCAAACTTACTACTCTTGAAATAAAATTCTGTTATTGCTCTGGTTAACTGCTGGATGGTCCTTTAGTCTCAGACATGCATAATATCTAGAGCTGGTCCAGTAGTAAATCCAGATACAAATAAAAGAAGCAGCAAATGATTCTACTTGGAAAATACATACATTGACTGACTGCAGAAACACAAATGTTATTTCAAAGAGAGTCTGAAAGCTAGCTCTAACAGGTGCCTCAGTTGTTTTGTCTCTTAAATGTTATTTATGAACCAAGCATACTCACTGTTTTTTCTTATTTCTTATGGCATCATGGATTGTTCTTACTTGTACTGCCACAACGGAAAGAACTTCTACTGAAATTCGGTTGAATTCATCAAAGCAGCCCCAAGCTCCTGTCTGGACCAAGCCTTTATAAATATTTCCTATGGACTATAAGAAAGAAACAAAATGAGAATTTAGGGGCTCTGTGCTTTTTCCTTGCAGCATATCTATCAAGCAACATAAACTAAAATCTATATTGCTATATATCTACAGTAATACGATATATCTATACCATTCAGTGGACCTCAGTGCATGCACAAAGCAATTCTGAAGTTGTACAAAATAAGCTACTGCACTATTGGAACAGCTACTGATTCATTTGTCAATTGTTTTTTACAGAGTTCAATGTGACAAAGAATCCCAGATTGTAATTTCGGATACAATTCAAGAGAGCAATACTTTCAGGTTTATTTTTCTTGAATACAGACAAAGAGTTAGTTCTTTCATTGTTTTAAAAAGTTTTTTTATATAACAAGGTAATGAAATACCAAAAGTATAAGCAGGAAGAGGCCACATTAAAAGGAAAACAAATAAATCTGCATCTACACTGATGAGAGATTTCATTCTTATGAGGAAAAGCTGCATCTTACAATGTTGTGATGAGGACAAATTATTCCAGTTATGAGAGTAAGTCTCCCACCTTCCACGAATAGTGACTGATGAAGACTGAAATCCTGTTTGCAATGTAAGGCAAGTCATAACTTGCCTTCTGTTTGTTCCTTGCAAACGAATTGCCCCCCACACAATTCCAGGCCATGCACACTTGCTCCACCCCCACAAATTTTGGCACGGATACTTTGTTGACCAGGAATGAACACTTGGCTTATGCTACAAACACGATTTCAGTCAATGTGCTTATTACAGAAAAGACCTTGTGACTCTTATTATGTACAGTCTTCCCTCTATTCCACTGGTTTCCAAGGCGGGGCCCCACAAGGTAACATCAATTACCAGAAGCCTAAGTCAGTACATTGATCGATCAGCGCTTTGGGGAATTGACTTACACTTCTGGAAATTGAAGTCCAAAAACCAAAGGTTGGGAAACACTGCTCAATACAAAAACCTGAATAGATATAGGTACAGCACCTTGTAATCCATCTGCTCAGAACAATTGAATACATAGACCATCATCCCAAGTGCATGGCCCAGATCCTTGGTGGTCTCTGTTTTGCCTGTCCCAGCTGGACCTGCAGGAGCTCCACTCATCGTTAGGTGAAGAGACTGAGTAAGTGTAATGTAACACCTTTAAGCAATGAAAAGTGCATTTACTATCACATAATCACAACCATTCTTTATTAGGTGACATTCCAAAACCACAAAAGCAAACCACAGCTTTATAGCTCAGACTTGCACTAAGACATACATTTATTATGTCATTATTATTTAGTATTTTTACTTGCTTCTCTTCTGCTAGTAAATATCCAGTGTGGCTACCCTTTTAAAAACACTTTGCTATTTAGTGATCACACAATCCTGCACACTGGCGTACTGCAGGGCAAGTGTTAACTAGCTATCGAAGAATGAATGCACACACTACACTATGATGACCGTACCAGCACAAATAGAAGAAATTGATTCACCATTCCCTGTAAATGTATTGATTCACCTTCCCTTTCATTTTATTTATTAGCTTTATATGCTACCCTATAGCCATCTAAACACAGAACTGTAGAGCTGGAAGGGACCCTATGGATCATTGAGTCAAAGAGGCACAGTGAGAAATCAAACTCCCAGCTTCTTTGTTCTGCAGCCAGATACCTAAACTCCTGAGATAAATCCCTATGTATATTTACTAAGAAATCAGTACTACTGCATTTAGATGGGATTCCTTTCAAGTTTATGCATATTCACTTTCCTGAAAGTAAGGTGTATTGAACACAACGGGATTTATGTTTGAGTAGATTATTAAGAGTTTCATTGTAAATCTTTCTTGCTAGATTAGAATGTTTGTACAGTACTGTACTTTGGAATATTCATTTTCCTTCAGTATTTAAATATTTATTCAGCTAAACTGTAAAACAAAGCAGTTTCAATTACCCATGAATTCTTTTCAAATTCTACATTTTAATTGCAATATCTGATGGCATGCTTAGCTAGCCACCATTATAATACACATCTCTCCAGAGAATGCAAAAATATTTTATATCCTGATGGAATTGTTTTACTTTTGACTGTACTATTCGCAGGAAAATGGTGTAATCTGGAATACTAAGAATTGCCCACAGAGATGTTACATTGAACTTGCCTTCTGCAAGACAGATCAGGCAAGCAGACATTACCTGTCAGTCAAAGGTGTAATAACTAGCCGAGGGGTATTTCCCAAGTACTCATAGTAGTACTGGAACTGAGCATCACATATGTTGGCAAAGCAGTGTTTCTGGGTCCAATCCCATCTGTGGCGTAGTTGTGACAGCCAAGCAAAAGCTTGTGAACTGGTGACCTGAAAAACAACAAAACCGCACCATGATTGCCCAACTGTTATTTCTGCATATGCTGTTAGGGATGAAAGCACCTAGACATGCCAAAAATGCTTCAACTGTCATCACAACCTTTCACACCTCATTCCCAGACGTTCACAATTAATAACCCCCACACTGGTAATTAGAAGGGATTAGATTCATTCTGGGCATCTCTGCTCTGCACCATACAAGAGCAAAGAGAATATAAGATTGCCTATTTAATAGAGGCTTTTGTTGCAAAAGACATTACAAGTACTTCTGCCAAGATTTTTCTTTCTCTTTTATAAGAAACAAACTCCACAGATATGATATGACTCAGTTTTATGTATGCCTTCCAGCAATCTTCTTTTTTTTCTCAGATATGAATTTGTTTTTAATAAGAATCCCCAGGATACCACAAAACAATTAAATTCTTTGATGTCTCACTCATTTTTTCTTGCCTTTTGAATATCAGGTAACCTTGGAGTGCTTATCAAACATCTCTGACATTAATGAAACCAAGTCCCTTACATCCCTGGCTGGTGGTGTAGGGTTCTTGTCTATATTCAGCTGATGAAAAGGGACCATAATTATCAATAATAATAATTTTGTGTCAGAGATTACTCTGGGTTGAAAGGATTTTTGCTGGAGAAATTTTTGCCTCCAATAGTTATTTCTAAAGTTTGGTGGAGAAATTTTTGCGGGTCGATGTCTTAGGGACAATGTGGTCTCTGAGGTATCCTGGTCCGCTACCATGAAGGGCTTTAAAGGTGATAACCAGCACCTTGAATTGCACCCGGAGACAAATAGGCAGCCAGTGCAGCTCCCACAGCAGTGGCGAGGCACAGGCAAAATGACCATGCCCCACCAACACACGGGCCACTGCATTCTGGACCAACTGCAGTCTCTGATGGTCATCAAGGGCAGCCCCACATAGAGCGCATTACAATAGTCCAAATGGGAGGTGACCTGGGCATGGGTGACCGTGAGCAGGGCCTCCTGGTCCAGGAGTGGGTGCAATTGATTAATAACATGCACTTGCCCGAAGGCCCTCCTGGCCACAGCTGTAACTTGCTCCTGGAGCAGAAGCTGCGAGTCCAGGAGGACCCCCAGGTTTGCACCGGGTTGGATTGGGGCAATGATGCCCCATACCAAACCAAACCAGCGGTGATAACTCCTTATGAGGGCTGGGTCCCCCTCACCCACAGCTACTCAGTCTTGCCGGGATTCAGCTATAGCTGTATCAATTAAACATAGAATCATAGAATAACTGAATTGGAAAGAGCTTTTTAGGTCATCAGGTCCAACCCCCTTCTCAGTGCAAGAATCCGAATCAAAGCAGGTATGACAGATGTTTGTCCAATTCTCTCTTGAATGTTTCCAATGTTGGAAATTCCAGTGGATAGGAAATGCAGGAGGTTTTTTCTGTCAATATCTTGGTAGTTACCTACTATAGCTTTAACAAATTAGCAAAGCATCAGGAGCTTGTATGAATAAGCAAGTTTTCAAACAGGTCTGGCTCAAGATATTATGAGAAGGAGGAAGACAAAACCCTCAGCCTCTCATCATTCAACATACACTGAAGCTGCTTTGACTAGACAGAACCTCTGCTCCCATTGTGTAATAAAAGCACGAGCAAAGGGTGATGCTACACTGGCTAATTCTAGCTCCTTTCGACAGCATCCATACATTAAATGTGGATGATTCAGGAGGGATAGTAGTCTAGCGGCACAGAACTCTATGGTCAAAATCCTCTTTCTTAGCTAACTGATGGCATAACTATTGGAGGCAAATTGCCTTTTTAAAAGAGCTCACCAAAGAAACAACCAAGTTACACATCTCTGTATGCAACAGATAATTTCTAGAGTGATTACTTAACACGAGGTAAATTGCCTCCAGAAGATGCATAGTTTAATTATGCCAGCATAACTAGGCAAGAAGATTCGGTGCTATAGGTACAAGCATGAAGGCAGAGATAGCATTTCATGTTTACCTTTTGAGCAACAAGCTTTGCCACTACATCTCTTGCATGAACATCTATTGTACAAATAGTCATGATCTTTTGTCTGTCACTTGATGTTAGCTCTCCCAGCAGTAGAGATATAAGAGCATTTAGCTGAGCAATCTGAAAATAATAATAATACAATACAATTTTAAATCCAAACACCATCAATAAATTGACAGTTTATTCTATGCCACTCAGTTAATGAATTGCTCTCCTAATTTCACAGCATGGTAAGTAGCTATCAGTTTTTCTCTCTCTCATTATTTATTTATTTATATTTATATTGCCGCCCATTTGCCTTGGCGAGTCATGGCGGCTTACAGACAATACAATAAATAATAATAATAATATAGTGATACAATCAATGTTGGTGGGGGTTTGGGGCGAAGCCTCAGCCTCCTGCTTCTTCTCCTTCACTCCCTGGCTTGGGCTTGGGGGGGGGCTTGGTGTGGGCTTGGTGTGGGCTTGGGGGGGGGAGCGAAGCCTAGTACAAAGTATCTAGTACAGGTAGTACATGTACAATGTTAGTATAGTGGAACCCTGTATAACGAACGCTTCGTATAATGAAAAATCCATACAACAAAGCTTTTTTGTGCTATTGCCGATGCACCGTATAATGGAAAAAAAGTCCGTTATACGAATCACCATTGGTGATACCCTGTACAACGAATTTTTTTCATTGTATGGGGTATCGCCAAAGGTGATTCATATAACAAACATTTTATTTTTGTTATACGGTGCATCGCCCATAGGGATCTGTATAACAAAAAAAAACACCATATAGCGAAGAGCTCTGCAGAAATGAGTTTTTTGCTATATGGGTTTCTACTGTACTTAGTATGGCAACCAAATAAATTCTTCTGCTCTGGAGTAAGTCATTTTATACTCTTTCCTGCTCTAGTAAAAATCTGCAAGTGAGCTTTTATACATGCCAAAGCGCGGGATCTAAGGGAAGCTAAAGGGAATAGGAATACTTCTATTACTTATAAAACAAGCAACCAATATATAGAGCATGGCAGAATGTTGTTTAAAGGATATTTAATTTGTGTTACATAAGTTTATCCAACTAGCAATAAATGAGTGACAATGTTTTTTTTCTTCAGTGTGCTTTTAGAAATATTGCTTTGGTCATGGGGATACATACTCCAACAACATATAAAATAGGGCTAATGTATACAATCAGCATAATTAAGTGTCTGTTCTTTTCAGATGTACATATCTGAATAGCACCTGCACCTGTTTCTTATGATAATCTTTTAAGGCAGCTTCAAACCCTTCTTCTAGTCTGTTGAATGCTATTCCCACATCTGTAGTCCACCAGATTTGAGAACTAGTGAGAGCAACTTGAGCAGGATAGTCGAACAGCCACTGTTCTCTGGGTTTTTCCTCATAAGTTGCTATAGCTTCTGCAATGTGATGCCGCACTGTTTCACGCATGACTTCCTCTAGAAGTTTTAACCAGGTTTCCACCTTTGGAGATAGTAAATGATTACATTACACAGGGATATGGACTGAGTAACTTCACTTTAATTATTTCATCGAGGCCCAAGTGTGACAAATAATGTTTCTGTACTGTAAAATGGCAGCAGCATGATTCCATTTTAATTGCCATTGTCCTTGTTCTATATAAATCGTGAGATTTATAATTTGGTGAGGTATTAGAATTTTCAGCTCCTCAGGGGTCTTTGACACAGAATTCTAAGTATTTCATCATAGTACACATCCAAGGATACCATAGAGTAGAGCCATGGCAGTTGACGTGAAATCAAACTGCATAGCTGTGTGGTATAGATACATCCTAAATTACTGTGGGCCAATTCAGATGCAATAGCTATAAACTAGAAACATGTAAATGATCGCATTTATGTGGCGCTAGCTACAGCTAGTGCATCTGAATTGGCCCACTATAGCTTAGGCCAACATTAGCTATATGTATATACTGTACTCTCTTTCATTTTTTCTCACATTTCCCTCCCTCCTTTACAAATTAATAGGAAACCATAAAGGGAAAGGCTCACAACTACTACAATAATATCTGAGGAATGGAATTAAGTATTAAATGAGGAATAATTACTGTAGAACTACTGGCAAAAAGTGAAACTGTTGAATATCATGGTTCCTGTCTAATGAACACAGAGAGCCAGTATTATGTGATAAGGCTGAGAATATAGTATTATGTGATAATACAGTATTATGTGATAAGGCTGAGAATATAGTGCTCTCACTTTTTAAAGTACCACAAAACTCTTAGTTTATTTTGTGACATACCTTGGAGTCATTAATCAGTGAGGAGTCTGTGCATTTGGTAGACATCTCCGTAATTACACTCTGTACCATACCTGTCAAGTGCGGCTCTGGACAAGAACGGTTCTGGGCAGGTCCATTCTACACATGTGTAAAAGCCTTTCACGCATGCGTAGAAGCAACCTGCGCAGAAGGGATGTGCATAGCTGTCAAGTTTTGAGTTTGGAAATAAGGGAAATTTCCCGGCAAATACAGGATACTTGACAGCTATGCTTATCCTGTGCTGCCCTCCAATGGTGGCAATAGGGCATTGCAGTCTAATTAATAAGGGATGACAGCGGGAAAGAGGGTAAAATAAGGGGTTTTCCTGGCCAATAAGGGATACTTGACCACTATGGGGATGTGCAGTAACTGCTTCCCCCCCGATGCCAAATTACAGGGTAGCGGCGGCTCCAGGTGGGAAATGAAGAAAATCGGTGCAGAATTACGGGGTAATCCCGGCCATTACGGGATACTTGACAGGGATACTTCTGTACATGCAAATAGACTTAAATCAAGTCCATCTGCATGCAGTTTTTTAGCCATTTGTATATCACATCACCCACTGGCTAGGCTGACCATGACATGTGCCCTCCGCTTTTGCCTTGCCCAAGGGATTCGACAGAGGACGCTTTGGTGAGTTTTATTCCCAGCAAACATCATTGACGAGAGATGGGCAACAATGCCTTGTTAGACTGCTCAAGCCCCCGATAAGGCTCTCACCTAGCGGTTGTTGTTGTTGTTTTTGCTACATACAGCTTATTAAATGTAAACCTTATTACATATATTTATATTAATGATCTTGTATGATAGCATAGGGAACCCGTAGCCCTTCAGATGTTATTGCACTCTAGTTCCCAACAGTCAAGAATGCTGCATCCTTTCTAGATATACATTTCAGTGGAATAAATGGGGAGTGGAGCAGGGCAGGGGTGGAATTATTTGCCTTCAGAAATTCTTTTGAGGTTTTATTTATAAAAAAACAACTTTTCATCACACATATTCAGCCCTTAAAGTAATTTACGTACTTGTGTTTTTCTAATTCAAGCAGATAAAATAATAAGCAAACACTTTAGCTTTTGAAATTAAAGAACCAGCTTACCTGACCATGACATTCAAATTCTGCACTGAATGGGACATATTCTTTTTCTTTGCTGTATATTCCCAACACAATATTGCTGGATGGTATTTTATTGTCTTGAAATCTGAGATCAGCAGTGTTGTCAAAAAGTTTAATCAGATGGCAAGTCACCTGCATTCAGACCACAGCATACAATTAATGAACTTGGTCACTGCAGCTTTACTTAGATCTTAATCTTTCTTTCACTTCCTGCTATCCTGTTTCTCTACAGAATGTTTATGAAATGAATGCAAGAAATTTTACCTGTTTGGGCTGTGCTCCTTTTGAGAGAATGTCAAGAAGATCAGCAGATGAAACAAAATAGAACCGAGGAAAAGCTAGGCGCTTGGTTTCTAAGTATTCAGCCAGAGCTTTTTCACAAAGGGAAAGCCTAAAAATTAAGGAGGAATTTATGTTATTTGCATTAAAGTGAGCACAGATCAGTTTGCATCATGCCGAGTATTTAATAGTCAACTATCAAAGACAGGGATGATTCAGATTCCTTTCTTAATAGTATAATCTTCTTCTTGTCTACCCAGAAGTAGTTTCACTTCATTCACTGGAACTTACATCTAAGTAAGTGTTTACAGAAATTCAGGTTCTATACTCTGGCAAAGCAATAGGAATATTAGTCAACTATACAACTGTACTTCAAAGTAGAAATGATTAAATAAATCTCATAACTAGCGATCTAAAGTGACTAAGTGACAGATATGAACTCGTTGCGTCCTAGCCTCTTTGCGGTATCTGCTCTGTGCTAGCGGACGTCCTAGTTCTGAGATTCCCTGATGAAAGGGTTAATACCCAGAAAAGCTTTATAATATACCGGAAAAGCTTTGGATACTTGTTCTCAGTGTGCACTTATAACTATATTGCAAGAAGAAAACTCAAGCCTTGGACTCGATTTATTTATTTTGTACAGACATATGAAAAAACAGTTCGCATTTCTCGCTAATTTCCAGCCATGAGCGGATATTCTTTCTTCTCCTCAGTGCTTTAGTATAACATCTGCTTAACTATATTCCATATTATAATTTACTCTGCTTTTAATTACACTTTTAAATAGACAATTTTCTAAACTATCCTGAAAGAAAGACAGTTTAGGAAAAAAGAGATAGTGGTAAGAGTGCTGATCCTTGACAACTGAGATTACAATCCTCATTTGTACATGAATTCCACTGAATGACCTTGGGTGAGGAACGCTCTCTTAGCTGACCCTACCTCATAAGGTTGTTGTGTGGGTGACAGCCGGGAAGGGGGGGAGGGGAGAGGAGATGCATTCCAACTTGAGCTCAAGAAGGGAATTTATAAACAGAGAAAATAAATAAAATATAGAGAACATTTACAGCACTTGGAAAAAACAGGACCGTCCTTGCCAATGTTGAATGTTCTTTGTAAATATGAGTTGCAGAGCTCAGGAGTATAGGCACATCATGTTCCCTGTTCATACATTCCCTCTTTATCTTGTTCTGTTTCTCTCAATGTGTGCAGCTGTGGGTGGCTATTTTAAAGACATATAATTCAGTAGTCTAGTATTGCCTAGATCATTTGTTGCACTTTCTTTAGGAATGCGTTGCTTAACAGTCTTGTCAAGAACCGTAGGTGCCTATTTAAAAAAATCATCAAAACATTCTAAGAAAGCAAAACCATGAGAAATCCCAAAGCAAAATACACAGCCCACCACATTAGGAATCCTTTTGCTGATAATTATGGTTTACTGGGATGTGTCATATGAAGTATTGATTTCAGTATCACCTGTGCTGCAAATCTTCAAGCTTTTCATACAATTTGGGCTGCATTGTTGCCTTCAAAACATTTTTTGTAGTTGCAGAATCATTCATTAATTCCTGAATACAGGAGAAGTAGTATTAGCTTCCACAGTCAATGTTCAAAGGATATTCCTTTTCATACATTTTTAACAAAGAAAGGGAGCTAAATATTTCCCTACTAGGGAAAAACAGATTCAGTTTGATAGACCACTGATAGCTGTATTGTTGTACAGATAATAGATTTATGTGAAGTATTTAGATTATGTACATACAAATTTATCAGTTTACACACTATCACACTGCTGTCCTCAAATATTCAAAAGTGAAAACTCTGCAAGTAAAAGCCTCATGATTTTAAAGCAATTGAAGAAATAGTCACAGCCATAAAATATCATTGTTCAGATGAATGTATAGCTTTTTAGATTCACATGCACTGAAATGTTAATGCACACCAAGTTAAAAAGGAAAAACAGCTGCAAAATTTGTTTAAATGATAACCTTTTCCTTGTTCTATACAAAATATATTTTTGCATTTTCAAATTTTTAAAATCTGCAAGATTTGACATGAGTTATTTTTTAAAAATATTCTGTTCAGTATTTAGTAAATAATACTAGGGGAAATCACACGAGTGATGCAGTTGAAGTCCTAACCAGGTGCCTGGAGGCTGTAAGGGTCTGGATGGGGGACAAAGGGTTTCAGCTGAATCCTGGCAAGACTGAGTGGCTGTGGGTTCGGGGCCCTGCGTTATCCCGGGAGCTACCATCTTTAGTGCTGGATGGGGCTTTTTTGCCCTAAACAGACCCGATACATAATTTGGGGGTCCTCCTGGACTCGCGACTACTGCTCAAAGACTAGGTGGCAGTCGTAGCCAGGAGGGCTTTTGCACAACTTTGTGTCATCCGACAATTATGCTCGCTCCTGGACCAGGACTCCTTGCTTACAGGTATCCATGCTCTGGTCACCTCCAGACTGGATTGTTGTAATGCGCTCTACATGGTGCTGCCCTTGACGACCATCCGGAAGCTACAGCTGGTTCAGAATGCAGCTGCCCAGGTAGTGATGGGGTGCAGGCGTTATGCCCATTCCTTGCCACTGCTACGGGAGCTGCATTAGCTGCCAGTATGCTTCCAGGTGCAATTCAAGGTGATGGTTTTGACCTTTAAAGCCCTTCATGATAATGGGCCAGGATACCTAAGAGACTGCATTGCCCCAAGGTTTTCGACCTGTCATACGAGGGCAGATCGTAGGGGCTCCCTGGTGGTCCCATCAGCTAGCACGCCTCACTGGGACTAGGAGGAGAGCCTTCTCAGTATCTGCCCCGGCCCTATGGAATCTCCTGCCACCAGATATGCGCCTCAAGGCGGAGTTGACCCCCATCAGGAAGGCTTTGAAAATATGGCTTTGCCAGCACCAGCCCTTTGGAACCTCCTCCCAGTGGAATTGCAACTACAGACAGAATTGCTGCCCTTTAGGAAAGATCTGAAAACCTGGCTGGGGGGGGGGGGCAGCTGGGGGGCACCAATGGAGGGGTGACCCCCTCCCCCACCTACTGGTCTGTTTAACAGTGAGGCTCTCTCTCTATGTATGTGTGTGGGGTTCTTAATAGAGTTTTATGTGTTTTAATGGGGTTTTATGTGTTTTTAGTGGATTTTAACATTGTCTATTTCTGTAAGCTGCCCAGAGTCATTGTCGAGTTGGGTGGCGATGGAAGTATGATAAATAAATAAATAAATAAATAAATAAAATCAAAGGTTTCTAGTATAGATTTGTCAGAATTGACTTAATGACATGCTGTTGCTGCTTTTGTGGTGGTGATGGTGGTGGTGGTGATAGTTTAAAAATCAGGTAGCTCAACATATATTGTAGCCAGCTGGATAGTTCACTGAGCTATGTATCTGGCAGTGGAACCAGATGTTTGATGTACAATTCCACAATGTGTGTCCCAGAGTAACTGCCGGACTATGTTGTCTTGGAAAAGTTGCACCGTTCCAGGACACCCACAGAAAATGAGAAGCAATAAATCTTCTCCATGCAATCTGTACCTAGAAAACTACAGAAAGGACCACTGTAAGTCAGAATAGCCTTGACAGCACATTATGAAGTATATTATTTATTGTGAAAGAGGAAGAAATGAAAGAAGAGTATAGCATAGGTCCTGATTAGGATGATTGTGTCTCATTAACCTTAAAATCAGCATCAATGCCATCAAATCTCTTTGAATCTTCTGGAAGCTGGTCCCTGATATCATTTGAGCCAATGAAAATACTTTCAAGATGAGACCATGTGCGCTGAACTTCCATCCAAAGAAAAATTACAGAGTCTGCAATATTTAGCCTTTTTTGCCATTTTGAAACTTGTTCAATGAAATACTCAACATATTTACTTTGCAGAACTGTTTGCAGCTGAACCTTGAAAAACAAAGGGGAAATAAAATGAAAGGATAAATGAAATTACAAGAGCCATGACAGGAATCACGGCTACAAAAGTCCTAAAAAAAAAATCTTTCACAAGCTATTATTACAGTAAATCACAGCAAAAGGCATTTTCAAACCTTGCAAATGGGCAGGATGTTATTAAATGATTCCATACTATCTATGGAGAAAAAAGAAATAAACATAGGACCTGTAATTTTGCTGACTCCTACACAGACAGAATTTTTTGTTAAAACATATACAGTCAAGAACACATATAATTTACAGACTAACAACTAGGACAGCTAAGATTAGCTGTAAATACAATTTCTAGAAACAGGGTCACAAGTTTTGTTCACTTGAAAAAACAATTAGTAGCTCAGCAATGAGCATGTTTAATATTTACATCAGCAAGCAGCATCTTACTTGGTTATTGTCTAATGTCTCAAAAAGGTGCTCATCTGTTTTCAACAAAGGAACACTGCTCCTGTAATGCTCTTCATAACAAAACTCCATTGAAGCCCATATTTGGCTGATTTCTGTGAGAATCTGGATAACACATCAGAATATTGTTAGATATACTTGTGGATAAACATTATTCCTATCAGTAAAATATCTTGAAAGATTTCACTGCCATGTATTTTAAAATATGTGATCTTTAGGTCAAAGACACTGGACTTGAAATCCTTATCAAATTCTACAGAATTTGTCAAATACAGACAAAAGAGAAAAATATTTGGTTTTCCTCTTCCATGCCCCAGAGTTTAGATTAAAAATAAGGATCTTCAGAAATTCAGATTTGAATAATGAGCGGTTTGCTTCTGCCTACAATTTCCATCTCTGCCATCCTACCTAAGTGTACATATATACTAATAAACTAATAAAACACTCCCAAAAAAAAGTAGTCTTAACCTGATTGTAAACATCAATCTTTTTGTTTCTTGATGTGTTTCACCAGTAAGCACACGTTTGTAACAATCCTATCAAAAATCACACTGCGAATTCTAATAAATCACCTCTCTTCTCAAAACTGAAAGGCTCTAGAATGAGTACTAAAAACCAGAAAGACATTTGGCTTTTATTTATCCATCTATTTATCTACAAATAAATGAGCCACTCTGATCAGCTTATAGGCCAGGGGTTCCCAACCGTTTCAAGCTGGGAGCTGGGTCACACTCTCTGTCAGCTTTGAGGGCCAGACGGCCGTCTTGCCCTGCCTGCATGATGGGGGTGGCCATTTTGTCCCAAGAGCTTCAAAGGGGTGGTCATTTTGTTTCTTGAATGCCCTTGGAGGGATGGGGGGACAAAAGAAATGGTGCTGCGGGCTGGATCTGGCCTACAGGCCTTAGGTTGGGAACCCCTGTTATAGGCATAATACAAACCTAAATACACCCAACTCATCCATAAAGTATAACTTAAATTCTAATATAAGTTTTTTGAAAAACAGAAACAACACACTGTACTGGAATACAAGTTTTAAGAGACACGCAGGCAAAAATTTACACAGGAGGCAAGATATCTCCTAAATAGTTTTGCCTTCACCATTTGCAGAATGTTAACATTGAGGGCAATGAATTCCAGGCTGATTGGGCCGCCACCAAGAAGGCCCAGTTTCTTGTAGAAGTCTTTTGAGCCTCCTCAAGGATGGGAACCCACAGTCCCAAGAAACGGGTGGCTTAAGCAATATTTAACCAGAGAAGACATGTGCCATTTTGTATGTAAGTACTAAAACTTTGAATCTGACATGGAAGCCTATAAGGAGCCAATGCAAACAGGCTAGAATCAGAGTGATATGGTCAAATCTCTGACTCCCAACATTAGCTGTGTCACTGTATTTTGCACCTGTTGCCACTTCTGTGCCATCTTTCCAGGACAGACCCACATAGAGAGTATTACAGTGTTTGATTCTCAAGATTACCAGTGCATGAACAGTAATTTCCAAAAACAAAACAAAACGAAACCTAGTAATTTCCAGAATATAAGATTAACCTTTTCAATCCCAAGTTCTTTTACTGCTTTGTCAACAATGTTCCTGACATCATCTTCCATCTTGTGGAGCTTCAGCGCTAACAAATCTGCCAATGTTGTATCTTCACTTATTGAAAACTGAATCTGCAAAGAAACAATATTAAAAGAATAAACATGTGCCTTTGTACTTCAACTTTCCCAACTCTACTTTGTTAAGGAGTCCATTTAAAACAGGAATTCTCAACCTGCAGCCTGTGGGTGGATGCAGCCCGTGGCACTATTTCATGTGGCCCTCCAATGCCTCCACCACACTAGGAAGTGCCATGTGGTGGAGGAAGGGCAAAATGGCTGTCCAGCCCCCGAAGCTATCTGAGGGAGCGTGACCTGGCCCCCGGCTTTAAAAGGTTGAGAAGTCCTGATTTAAAGCATAGTCTTCCTAGCATAGCTTTAAATCCACAATCCATTTGGGACTAATTTTATGAAGACCTACTGACACCCAGATGCATATACTGTACACTAAACTGGAAGAAGGGTACTTTTGTTCTGTGGGCAGAGACCTGACAGGGCTTTGGATATGTCAGGTACTCAAAACTCAAGTGTGCTGATCGGCAATAGAACTGGTTAATGCTGTTGGTTGCAATGTTGATGTTTTAAAAACCTTGTGATCTAGTTAAGTAATTCTCTATGTTGCTTTATATTCCATTTTAGAAAAGGAAACCCCTTTAAAAGGCAGGTCAAAATCTATCAATAAATGAGAAATAATAATGTTAAAAGTTCCTATTATTAATAGCACTGTTCAGAATTTGCAAGTTAGAGGCTGTGGCTTCCCTTTACTGAATCAATCAAATCCACATTCAGTTCTTCTCTTTTTCCTACTGCCTCCAACCTTTTCTAGCCTTCTTTCTACCCATATATCATACAACAGAAGCTCTTTGGCACCCTACTATTTTGGGGGAGTGAGAGGAAGCTGTTGTGGCAAAGAAAGGCAAATTTAATACTTAAATTTGTATCCACACAAAATACATTACAAAAATACATACACCTATTGCATCCATCAGCTGACGCCAGTGCCTGTCCCTCATGGCTGGATTCTGCAACTCTGTAACAACCTTCAGTGATGTCAACAAGTTTTTAATTGTTAGTTCCAGATTTGTATATACATTCCAGGAGCGAACTTCTTTATCCAGTGCCCACAACTCCTAAAGAAAAGCATCACAACAAAGATAAGAACAGGGCTGCAGAGGGTAGAGGAAAACTTTAGCATTTTCAACTGTTTCCCAAATCTTTACACTATCAAGGCTCCTTGACAAGATTTACCTCTGAATCAATAACATTTTCTGACTTTATGCAAAAACAAGATTATTGTTTCCATTTTCCCACTTATTTTGTGCAAGGTGCTAAATTCAGTATAGCCCAATGTGTTTCCAACGAAATCACCCACTGGACAGACGCCAAGTTACATAGAAAATGTAATAATTCTATGCTAAACATTTCCCCCCAGAAAAACATGACCATGAAGTAAGAAATCTCATAAGAATGTTTGAGATAGTCCAACAACAGCACAGCAGCAACACAGAATTGAAGAACTTCCACTAGGTAATATTCCTAAACAACTCTGATTTGGCCTAATTTGACATGCCTAGTGGGTTAAGTAAATTTGTTGCCCAATTCTGGAGGACTGGGTTTGAATTGCACGGCCACTCCCCACCACGAGGAAAGCTCTCAGTTTCAAAGAGAGCCATTTTGGGGAAGGGAACAGGCAAGCCCCTGACTTTCTGCCTTTAGATTTTAAAAAGATACAGCCTGCTGTCTTTTCCCCATTTACATTTAAGCAAACCAGCCTGGCTTGAACACCATGCCATGAGCATTTGCCTGAAGAAGTAATCTGTGTGCTACGAAAGCTTGCAAGGTTTTTTTTTTTAAAATTGATGCTATAAAAGGTATCACCTCCATTCTGCATTAGTTTAATTTTATGAATGAGTCACGGCCAATTTTTGCTAACTGAGATATTTTTCACACACACACACACACACACACACACACACACGTTCCATAGAGAAAGCACAATGATAGGAGAAAATGGTTTCTTTTCTTCATTTCTCACTAAAACAGAGAGGCTAGGATCCACTTCACCAAAGGGGGGAAAAATAAGTTTTGAGAACACTAGCAAAATAAAAGAGTTCCATCATAGCACATTGCAGACCAATAAACTTAGGATTTTGTAGGTCGTACTTTTCAGGACATCCTATAAGATCCCTCCTGTCATACGCTGACTGGGAGGCGGAAGGTCAGCAGTTCAATTCCCAAATACTGCAGGACGGAATGTCCCAGCTCCTGCCAACCCAGCAGTTCAAAAGCAATAAATTGCAAGTAGATAAATAGGGATCACATCAGTGGGAAGGTAATAGCGTTCTGTGTGCTCTGGTGTCTAGCCATGCCTGCCACATGACCACGGAAAAGTCTGCAGAAGCATACAGCGCTGGCTCTTCGGCTTTGAAACAGAGATGAGCACTGAACCCTAGAGTCAGATATGACTGGCTTTTGAGCAAGGGAAACCTTCTCTGTGTTAATTTATCTAGAGCAAACACTTGCTGGACACTCAGAATTGTTCTGAGGCCGTTTGTGCTTCTTAAAGGGATGGGAAGGCATCCCACCATTAACTCAATTTTGGCACTGTCTAATTCTGCTGAGAGCACAGAGGAAAGCAGTTAACCCCTCATTCTTCAGTCACTGAGTTCCTCATGCTTTCAGAGCTGATTCTGGACATCAGAAGGCTCCTGTTAATGAACAGGCTGTACATTTTTCCAGAGCTTTTACTAATGTGTGGAGCTTACTAAAGAAAAGAAATCTTTCTTCAGATTTGGTGCTAAAACCATGATAAATGCATCGATGGAATGCAAGGGATCCCCTCTAAGCCTATTCACAGCATCAGACTGTGTAGAATATCTGAACAGGCCTATTATCTCTCAGTTTTGGGAGGTGGTAATGGGACCATGAGATGTTAGGGTCAACATGATTTGTATGTTTGGTTGATAAGTGGATGGTCTATTAGGGTATTCCCAAAAGACTCCATACAGACTTTGGACCCTAAACCCCCACCTGACAAAATGCTTTGTTAACATGCAAATAATGACACCACATAAAGTGGAGTCCTCTACAAGACAAAATATACAGCTGTATACATCTTGTTTAACTCTTTAAAAATAAGCAAAAAGCCTTTTTGGATCCAGAAATGGATGATGTACAGTACTTATATAGTCATTATAACTGGACAGCATCGGGCTAAGAAGAAATTCTGTAATTCTGTAAAATAAACAATGTGCCTCCTGTCTATTTAGATCGAACTTTATTCCATTCCAGGGGTGGATACCTGGCATCATGAATTTCTATTTGCAGGAGAGGTGGCTGCAAAGACCTTCCACCCAGCCCCTTTTCCAAAGGCCTCCTTTGCTGGACCAGGAAGGAGAAGAGAGAGTGCCAGCAGCTGTGTCAAGGCAGGGAGAGGTGGCTGCAAAGACCTTCCATCCAGCCCCTTTCCCAAAGGCCTCCTTCGCTGGACCAGGCAGACAGCTTCAAAGATTGCAACCCAACTCCAGCCATGGAGAACGGACACTGCCTTTCCTCCCAGCTGCCCCGACGCCGACGCCGCGGCTCGCCAACGCTCCCTGCTCGTTCCAGGAGCCCATGCCACCAGCTCCCGGGATTTGGGGCAGGTGGGAGCCATTGCTTCTGCCTCCGCCCTCCCCACCTGGGTGGGGGGAAGAAAAGGAGACGCCGATGCCGCGGCTCGCCAATGCTCCCTGCTCGTTCCAGGAGCCCATGCCACCGGCTCCCAGGATTTGGGGCAGGTGGGAGCCATCGCTTCTGCCTCCGCCCTCCCTACCTGGGGGGAAGAAAAAGGAGACGCTGATGCCGCGGCTCGCCAACGCTCCCTGCTCGTTCCAGGAGCCCACGCCACCGGCTCCCGGGATTTGAGGCAGGTGGGAGCCATTGCTTCTGCCTCCGCCCTCCCCACCTGGGGGGAAGAAAAAGGAGACGCCGACGCCGCGGCTCGCCAACGCTCCCTGCTCGTTCCAGGAGCCCATGCCACCGGCTCCCGGGATTTGAGGCAGGTAGGAGCCATCGCTTCTGCCTCCGCCCTCCCCACCTGGGGGGAAGAAAAAGGAGACGCCGACGCCGCGGCTTGCCAACGCTCCCTGCTCGTTCCAGGAGCCCATGCCACCGGTTCCCGGGATTTGAGGCAGGTGGGAGCCATCGCTTCTGCCTCCGCCCTCCCCACCTGGGGGGAAGAAAAAGGAGATGCCGACACCGGGACTCGCCAGCGCTCCCTGCTCGTTCCGGGAGCCCATGCTTGTTGCTGGAACCAGGGGGGGATTGTGGATGGGGTGGGAAGAGAGAGAGTTGGTCCTGCCAGCCAGGAAGGAGGGGCAGCATTCCATCTAGGGAGGTTCCAGGGATCCATATAGGTGTTGTGACGGGCATGGGGCGGTATGGCGGGTACCGTGGGGCGGGCCGCACTCGGGGAATGTGAGTCCGATGTTAAAGTGCGGTCCCTCATTCCAGCCCTGCAGGTACATCTCTGGGCCCTGAGCAGCAGATCCAGAGTGACCCCGCCCTTAGGCTGCTGCTGGTGAATGCCAGATCGGTCTGTAATAAGGCCCCCCTGATCCAAGATGCTATCCAGGAGGGGCGGGCCGACCTGGCATGCATCACTGAAACCTGGCTGACACCTGAGGATGGAGTACCTCTTTCGGACATGTGTCCAGCTGGGTTCGGTATTTGGCACCAGCCTAGAGGTGAGGGGAGGGGCAGTGGTGTCGCCATTGTTGCCAGGGAGTCTTTGGGAATTGCTAGGGCCACTGCTCCACAAGTGTCTAGTTGTGAGGCCCTGCTTCTACGGTTGGGCCCCAAGGGTCAGTTGGGGATCTTACTCCTGTACCTGCCCCCTTGCAGGGTAAGGGATGCCCTGCCTGAGCTCCTCGAAGCCGCCTCAATGCTGGCATTGGAGTTCCCAAGGCTTATGGTTCTGGGGGACTTCAATTTGCCATCATTGGGGATGGCTTCTGAGGTGGCAAGGGAGTTCATGGCTTCCATGGCAGCCATGGGCCTGACTCAGGTAGTTCGGGGTCCGACCAGGGGCAGTGGTCACATGCCAGACTTAGTTTTCTTGTCGGAGCAGTGGCAGAGTGATCTGAGATTACAGGATTTAGTCATCTCACCTGTGCCATGGTCAGATCACTATCTGGTGACTCTTGACTTTCTGGGGGCAACACTTCATCGTAGGGAGGCAGGGCCTATTAAAATGGCCCGCCCTCGGCGACTAATGGATCCAGATGGATTCCAGAGGGAACTGGGGGATGTTCCTCTGGATCGGCTACACGATTCACCCGAGGCACTTGTCGACCTGTGAAACAGGACGGCAACAGCAGCCTTGGATGAAATCACGCCACTGCGGCCTCTCCGCGCCCGTGGGGTTAGGTCATCCCCGTGGTTCACGGATGAACTGCGGGAACTCAAACGGGCAAAGAGACGCTAGAGCGCCGCTGGGTGAAGACCCAGGATGACTCCGATTGGACACTAGCTAGAGCTGCTATTAGGGCCTACCTAGTGGCGATGGGGGTGGTGAGGCGGCAATACTTCACCACCCTTATTGCCTCCGCTGATAATCGCCCAGCCGCCCTGTTCCGGGTAACCAGGTCCCTCCTCGGTAGGGGGAGATCGGTGCCCGGTTGGCAGGGTTCAGCTAAGGACTTTGCTGACCATCTGGTGGAGAAAATCGATCGGATTCGTTCAGGGCTGAATCCCGGCGTGGATGGAGAGGGTCGGGGGGGCACCGGAGCACAGTCTTGCTGTACGATCTGGAATCAGTTTGATCCTGTTGTCCCTGATGAAGTGGACAGGCTCCTTGCAGCTGTGCGTGCCACTACATGTCCTTTGGACCCCTGTCCCACCTGGTTGGTGAAAGCCTCCAAGGTGGTGACAGGTGGCTGGGTTGGGGTGATAATAAATGCATCATTACGGGAGGGGGTATTTCCTGCACCGCTAAAACATGCTTTGGTGCACCCCCTCCTGAAGAAAATATTCCTTTACCCAGCTGTCCTTAACAACTACAGGCCGGTTTCCAACCTGCCCTTTCTGGGTAAGGTTTTGGAGAAGGCGGTGGCGCGCCAGCTGCAGAGTGTCCTGGAGGAAGCGGATTATCTAGACCCCTTTCAATCAGGATTCAGGCCCGGGTATGGTACGGAGACGGCATTGGTCGCACTGATGGATGATCTCTGGCGGGAGCGGGACAGGAGTTATCCATCCATCCTTGCTCTTCTTGACCTCTCAGCGGCCTTCGATACCGTCGACCACGGTATCCTTCTGGAACGGCTCAAAGGATTGGGGATCCAGGGCACTGTGTTGTCCTGGTTTTCCTCTTTTCTGGAGGGCCGTACCCAGTCGGTGTGGTTAGAGAGTGAGAGGTCCAGCCCTAGGCTTCTCAAGTATGGGGTGCCTCAGGGCTCAGTGCTCTCTCCTCTCCTATTTAACATCTACATGAAGCCACTAGGTGAGATCATTCGTTCCCACGGGGTGCGGTACCATCAGTACACGGATGACATTCAGTTGTACATCTCGGCCCGTGGGGACCCCAGTGATGCTGTTGAAATCCTATCCGGATGCCTGGAGGCCATTGGGGTCTGGATGGGGGCCAATGGGCTTCGGCTGAATCCCAGCAAGACAGAGTGGCTGTGGATAAGGGGCCCCGTGTTATCCAGGGAGTTACCATCTTTGGTACTGGATGGGGCTGTTTTGCCCCAGACAGACCCAGTGCGCAACTTGGGGGTCCTTCTGGACTCGCGGCTGCTGCTAGAAGAACAAGTAGCGGCTGTGGCCAGGAGGGCTTTTGCCCAACTTCGGGTGATTCGCCAGTTGCGCACGCTCCTGGATCGGGGCTCCTTGCTTATGGTCACCCATGCTCTGGTCACTTCCCGACTAGATTATTGTAATGTGCTCTACATGGGGCTGCCCTTGACGACCATTCGGAGGCTGCAGCTGGTCCAGAATGCGGCAGCCCGGGTGGTGATGGGATGTGGGCGATATGCCCATGCCTCACCGCTACTTCGGGAGCTGCACTGGTTACCAGTTTGTCTCCGGGTGCAATTCAAGGTGCTGGTTTTGACCTTTAAAGCCCTATATGGCAGTGGGCCAGGATACCTTAGAGACCGCATCGTCCCAAGAGTGTCTGCCCGTCCAACCAGAGCGGACCGGAGGGGCTCTCTAATGGTGCCATCAGTTAGGGGTGCACATCTATCCAGCACCCGAAGGAGGGCCTTCTCCGTGTCCGCACCAACTCTCTGGAACCTCCTGCCAACAGATCTAAGACTTCAAAGAGAATTGCTGCCCTTCAGGAAAGGATTGAAGACCTGGCTGGCAGGGCAGGTGTGGGGCCCGAATGGGAACACGGTCCCCGCCTGCTGGCTTATGTAAAGAATTAAGAACTCTCTCTTCTTCTTTTTATAGTTGGTGGGATGGGTGGGTTGGATATGGTTTTTTTTAAGTGCTGGGATATGGGGCTTTTAAAGTGTTTTTATGTGTTTTTAGAACTTGTTGTAATGCCGCCCTGAGTCGGGTTCTGCCTGAGTGGGCGGCATATATAAATATGACTATTAAATTAAATTAAAACTGAGTATTAGAAAGGAAAAGTGAGAGAAACCGAAGTATCTACAATGGGTAGGAAGAGGAAAACTAGAGCATCAAAAGAATGGAAATAGAGAGTTGGACCTAAATCCAGCATTCAGCATTTCCCAAACTATGTTTTGTGGAACACCGGTGAACTTCAATTCGCAGAAGCCTCAGTCAGTACTTTGGCTGATCAGTGCTTTGGGGAATTGACTTAGGCTTCTGGAAAGTGAAGTCCAAAAAAATCAAAGTTTGGAAAACACTGTGGTTTAGTCAAAATTTACCTATTGATATTAATAGTTCTACTCCAAACACAATCAAGTTTGGTTCTAAATATTTATATGCAACTTAGGTACTTGCCTTTGCAAATCTTCTGAGTTCTGCATCCATCTGCTCCATACTAATCTTCCTCCAAGGGCTTTTAATCCAATCACTGATGTTACTCTGAGATAGGAAGAACACATAGAAATCTAATGACACTTAGTAGACTGTGGACTTTTTCATGATTTAGGAAAGTCTGTTAATTTAGAAGGCACAGAGAGCCTTTCTTATTGGTGACATTTACCATGTGGAACTATCTTCCCTCTGAGATCAAGTAGGCTTTCAATGCATAGTTTTGCTATTGCCAACCAAAAAGCTGTTTACACAATCATATCTCTGATCAGTATTCTGCTAGTGTATTTAGTTAGTTAAAGGAAATATTTTTGCTCTATTGTTTTATTACTCCATTTAACATAGCTTACTGGTTATTGTAAACCATGCTGGGATTCTGGAAACAAAAAGCTTGAACTCTTACTGTGGCATAAATATTGATGTCCCACATTCCCTTCAGCAATGTTATTTCCTTGCGACACTGTTTCAGTTGTTTGTAATCTGGACTGATCACTTCGAAAAGACTGGCTGATCCCTGTATGAGCAACATTTCTTTTTCCAGTGCCTCCAGCTCCTGATTTGCCTTGAAGAAGCAAAACACAGGGACATCTCAGTTAAAATTAAAATCAGCCTATACTAAAACCGAGGAATTACTTCATAGATTAGATATTTTACAGAAATTACAGAAACGATGCCTGCTTCATTTCCCTGTCAGGTGTTCCAGAAGACATTGAAAGTTCATTTACAGTCCAATTCCTGTGCTCGTGTAAATCACATTCAGTGCAGTAGGTCTGATTTACACCAGCTAAACCTATGCCTCTTTAGATTTATAGATAGGTGTCTTCATACACAGATGCAAAGAAACTCCAAGGATGTACACCACGTGCAATTAAAAAGTATTTTCATTTTAAAACTAGAACCTGTTATTTACCACTGATGAATCTACATTCCCAATGGTGTCCCTTACACATTGCTAAACAGCCACTTCTATGATTGAAGCAACTCTTGTAATAAATAGTTACATGCTTTTGGATTATTTAAAATAAAAAAATTACAGCTTGCATTTACCCTGCTGGACTGGACTGCTACTGAACTGTATGGACTAGTATATAGCACAACTGAACTGTCTCAGTGAGGTCAACTGAGCAGCCCAAGAGAATATATCTGTTTTGTGTTACAGTTGTTGTACTGTATATACTTGCAACTTTTTACTTCCTGAGTAAACCTATTTTGAATTTTCTTCTGCACCAAGATCTGTCTGCCTGTTTTTCTCACAAGGCACCACCGTTCCAGGTGCAAACCTCTTGTTGACACCTGCATACCACTCTGCTAAATATGAAGAAGAAGAAACTAGCCAGAGCTAGAACTTCCAGAGCCATATGAAGATCTAAGCCTGTACATTACTCAAATTCATAGGATGCTTCAAAACGGTGCAATCCATATCACCTGAAGGTTGGCTTAATATTATGTTTGCTTTAATAGATTGAGACTGCAGCAAACAGCTGAATAACACATAAGAGTACAAACGAGCAACTCATTCTGTTCAAAATGTTCAAACTGTTTTTCAAAAATTGAGAGCATTTTAAAAAAATAGCTGATGAATTGTTTCTCTGAAACAGTGAAATGGTCTGAAAGAAAACACACGTGTATCTTTTGAACTGCACTGGCACATAATATGGCGCTTAAATATCAAGCTCTATCAAACAGTTTAATGTCAAATACAAATTGTATTACACACAAACAGAAATCTCTGTTTCCATAATGAGAGATTTCCATTCTAACAGGCACCTCTGAGATTTCTTCATTACCTTATCGAGAAGCACATATGGGTTTCTGGCATCAAAGTGAAAGGGAGCCTCCACTCTAAATCTTTCTCTGAATCGTATCTGCTTCCCCTGATGAAAGAAATGCAGGCAATAAATTTTTGTCAACAATCTTGTCCTCATAAAAGCATGTGTGAGGGTGGGTGTGGGTGGGGGTTATATCAAAAGCATGCAATAAAAAATCATGTTGGCTTACATCAAAAGCAGAACATTTTTTTCTGAGAACAGTGACCTCAGAGGTTAGAAGAGGAGTCACTTCATGCTTTACAGACACAGCAAGTTTTTTGGTGGCATTCCACCTTTCATGCAATTCCTGTAGTGCAAAGACAACATAAAGTTATTTTTTTTATCCTTCCCTGTGAATGACAGCTTTCTCAGACTCTCTTAACACATTCTGCAAAGTTAGATGCTCATCCATGAGTCCTTCCCATGTAGTATGATACTTTGTCATATAATGCATACAAAACTGATGGGCTCAAAGACAACTACAATTATTACTTTTGTTGCAAACTCACTTAAAAGCAAACCCTGACACCTCTCCATATGTGAGAAAAGAGATTAAAATGCAGGCATAAGTCCAGATGCTAGCCACAAATACAAAATCAAAATACTGATTTATTAGTCTTAAATACAAAATGTTGGAATCAGTGGTAACTTAGTAAGAAAAGACTTGTGTAGATATTGTTGATTTATTGGAATTTGAGATTAGCAGTTCAATTGCAGTGGAAATGCTCACTACCTTACCTAGTCAGAGGGAAAGAAAGGAAATGGGAGGGCAGAAACAAACATCATGCATGCTTCCATCTCATTTTAACAAGCTTTGCACAAAATAGTTATGAATGGGTTTTATTTGTAACAAAATGCTGAAGTTTGAGTTGGGGTTTGCTCTCATATAGTTGGGACACTTATGACTAGAAGCTAGTGCTTTGGAAGTGGTTTTATAGTCATCATAGCGTGTGTTTTTAGAACACACACATAGACACACACATGATTTATCAATATTTGTGTGAGCAGAATAAAGAAAATTCACCATTATTTCTTTCCTGAGAATGGCAGGTGGTTGGTTAGCAGACAAAATAAAAGTATGAACAATTTCCCCCTCAAAATGAGAAGTACCTCTACTTGGACATAGACATGATCGGGCATCTTCTGTCCATAGTTTTCCAGAAGTGTAATAGTTTCTTTCAGAGGCTCAAAAAGTTCATCAGTAGTAGCCTGCCTGTCTCTCACAGCCCTGAGATGAATCATAACATCTACAAGTCCATCACCATCTCCTTCCTTTAACTCTTTTTGGAGTCCAGCACGAGTCATTTTAATGAATTCATCCAGGTTAGCTAAGCTGTATGCAAGATTGAGAGAAGTTTTAAATGTTGGAATCTTTTTAGATATATGCTGAAAGATATACTGGGAATTTAAATTCATGGTGCATTATTTATTCTACAGTAAAATCCTGACTTACAAAAAAAATCGGTTCTATGGCCTATTTTGTAACCCATTTTTTTCATAACTCGAGGGATGCATAGGAAAAAATAAACAAAAAATGGAGAGGTTTCCTACCTTCTGGCTGCTGCTACTTCCTTTTCTTCCACTTCCAGCGGTGTGGGTGAGTGGCTGGGAGTGATTTTTAGTGCACAAAATAGTGCCGCCACCATTTTGAGCGCTAAAAAATCTGTATTTTCGTATGTTGGTTTTTTTGTAACTCAGGTTTTTTTCATAAATTGGGACCCCAGTTTACGGAAAAACCCATTCGTAACTCTAGTTTTTTGTAACTCGAGGCGTTCGTAAGTAGGGGTTTTATTGTATTTCATACTGGGCCCAATGGCAAAATGAGTGGAGGAGGAATCACTTTATTATTCTGATTCCCAACTGTCATGGAGGTGGAAGAGGACTGGCTGTGAAGGTGCACCTTGATAATATCCTCAAGGTAGCGGCAATCCACTGCAGTCCCAGTGTTAAATCCTGCATGTCTCATTACATACGTGCCACAGGAGGTGGCTCCGAGATCATAGTGTGTTGGTCACTTTATGGCATGCTGGGATCCACATCAAACAAATTCATGCCAGTGGCATTTTTTCTGCTTGCCTCGGAGGGCAAAGGTGGCCCAGAACCAGCCAGCCTCCAAGATCAGGCCTCCTGGTGCCCCAGGGCAGGGAAAAAATGTATACTCAGATAGAGTTGCAGCCAACGACAATTTATACTATTACAGTGGTACCTCGGATAAAGTCCGATTCAGATAAAGTCCGATTCGGATAAAGTGCGGTTTTTATGCACATGTGATGCATCGCATAAAGTCCAAAACCGCTTAAAAATGGACGTTATCCGAGGTATTTGGTATAGGAACCTTGGATAACGTCCGTTTTTTGGACATTATCCGATGCATTGCCCATTTGATTCAGATAAAGTCCAAAATCAGATAAATTCCAAACTTGTGGAACGGAGTTTGGACTTTATCCGAGGTTCTACTGTATTTCAGATTTGCTTGCTAATAGTATAGTTATCCCATATTTACAGAGAGCCAAGGTGAAGCAGTGGAGGAATAAAACAAAATAGCACATGACTCTTATTTTTAATCGTTTCTCACTATCTGTTCCATCATTCATTACATGAGCTAACTAATGCATTTATTGGAATCCTAAAAAGTTACTGTCAATGTGAGCTTTCAAGTTCTTTGAAATTCTTCATCATGTGTATATGTTATAACATTTGGGAAGACTGGGGAAGAAGCAAAAAGTTCTCAAAGTTTTGTTAGATATAATACGCATTACACTTGAAAGCAGGGTATTGGTATACCAAACTATAGACTGCAAATCCAGAGTGAAAATAGATTGTGATTAGGATCTGCAAACCAATGTCTATCTAAAGTTTGAGGTTCCCTCTGCTGTACTTTTAGATCAATTTTGTTTCAGTTTTGGTTAGGCAAAAAAAATCTCAAATATCAGTATTTTCTAACTTAGACTTTTGTTTCTAACATGGATGACAGAGTGATTTTTTAAAATTTATGCACTATGACATGTACTCGCTAAGGCCAATTTCACATCCCAAGAGGAACTGTCATGATACACAGGGATTAAAAGAAATGACAAAATGTGAGAATTGTTGTTCCTGGAAGTCTCCAGGAGTGCTTTAAAACAAATCATAGCCTGAGATGTTTTTGGTCTTTCACAACCAGTTTTACATAATCAGAATTGGCATTCCAGCCACTTCCGGTTTTATTGTTTGGGAGGGGGCACCCTGGATAACAGTGGTTCCAAAGGGGGGAGGGATTGGTCCCTGGCATCCAGTAGCTTGTTCACTCTTGAATGTGAAGGATAGTTTAGGACGGTTAGTTGAACTCATTTTTATCCTAAGCTCATGAATTTTCACAAGTTCTCAACATATCAAAAAGGGTACACATCAGAAAAAAATCACACCTATGCTTTCATAAAAACATGATTTTACCTGTCAATGACAAATCTCAGGAGATATTCTTTGAACATCCAGCTCCATTTCTTAATAACATTTAACAAACTAAATTTGAAAGGCTTCATGTCCACCTTAAACCAGCCTTCAATAACTCTGGTATCTTCAAACGTACTCATTTGAATGTAAAGATTCTCATAGATGTCAATCTGCAACAGATTATTATTATATATTATAAAATATAGGGCTTTAACTTTTGGGGGAGAGGGGGAGGTAATGATGCTGAATATACTATGTGCAAAAGCAACCACTTTCTTGCCTGCTCTTTAAATTGCTCAGTTATTGGGTGTTGATCAGTGGCAACAACTTCAGCATGTGTCTCTGTTTCTTCGGAAGATGGCACTGAACCGTAGAAGAGAAACTGTTTCATAAATTCTGATCTGTCATCTACCCATAGATAAGCATAAGAGTCAAGTGAGTTTTTGAAGTCCATAGCTTTAGCGATAACATCTTCCACTCTTCCCATAATATTTTCCCTGGTCTCAGATAGCTCTGATATGCTGTCCATCTCATCCTAGGTCCAATGAAATAAAGTGAGAACAATTATTTCATTTCCACAACTATTATAATGTCCATTCTTATTATCATTGTATAAATACAGTACTCTGAAAACATATATATTGTTAAAATTAGATTAGGTAAAGGTAAAGGTCGCTCTTGCTCGCAAGCCGGTTGTCTCTGACTCTAGGGTTCAGTGCTAATATCTGTTTACAGCCAAAGAGCCAGCGCTGTCTGCATCTGCAGATGTTTCCAAGGACATGTAGAAGGCATGTCTAGACGCCAGAGTGCATGGAACAGTGTTTACCTTCTCACTGAAGTGGAACCAATTTATCTACTTGCAATTTCTTGCTTTCAAACTGCTAGGTTGGCCGGAGATGGGAGAGAGATGGGAGGTCACTCTGTCGTGCAGTACTTGGGTCTTGAACTGCTGACCTGCTGACCTTCCAGTCATCAAGTTCAGTGTATTAACCACTATGTTTCTTCTAATTTAGGGTTTTCTCCTGTTTTTAGCAATATATTACCTGATAGTGTGGCATTTCCAGATGTGTTGCCACTCTTTCCACCTGAGCAGATATTTTGAAAACATTGCTCAAAAGCTCATCTATTAGATCATAAAACCCATCTCCAGCTTCCTTGTCCAGTGAAGGCCTAAATTCAATTTCTAGTGCACTCAGGAGCATTTGAACTTGAAAGAATGGAGATGGTTTCAAGCTGTTCTCTGTATTTTCAAGAAAAAACTTTAAATTGTACATTATGGCATTAAAAAAGCCATCAGTTATGAGGTCATCAACATATTCCAAGTAAATCTTCCAAGAATCCGAAGCTGGGTCTGCTTTGAGGAGAATGAAGTTCTTCTATAAATGAAAAGGCAAAAACAAAACAAAACACAGTAGGTACTTTAATTTCATTGGAATGACAGCTTTCATTTTTTAAAAAGTTAACTGGTTACAGTACTTGGAAAACTAACTCCCTACAAAGAATTTCATATAGCAGTGATGACAAACCTTTTAGAGACTGAGTGCCCAAACTCAATAGGCTGCTGTCTGCACTGCACAGGGGTGGGGTGAACCCTGTGCTGGGGGGAAAGGAAGAACTCTCCCATTGGGCTGCTGGGCAGAGGGGCGGGCCCAGGGGTGTGCTGGGCACCATGGGAGGGCACTGGACAGGGACAAGGGGTAGCGACCAAGGGACAGGGAGAAGCCTGCCCCCAGTTATCACTTGGTCACTGTCTCTCGCTTGCTCCGCCCAGCGCATGGCACTTTAGAATAAACCATTGCTCCAAGGTGAAGGAGGAAGCTTGGAGCAATAGCTTAATCTAAAGTGCAGCACGCCAGGCAGATAAAATAATATTATTATTATTATTTGCACCTCAGGGCGCCAGAGGCGAGGGCGCACCGGAATGAATCCCCCTGTCCTGGTGGCCCAGCCCATGCCTGGGCGGGCTGAACCCGGGGTGAGAGAGAGGAAGTGCTCCCATTGGGCTACTGGGCACAGAGGCGGGACAAACTCTGTGTTGGGTGACAATGCACATGCCCACACAGAAGGCTCTGAGTGCCCCCTCTGGCATGTGTGCCATAGTTTCACCACCTATAAGTTCACATATAGTTTCATTTCTACAAAAACGTCCAGCAAAACAAATGAACCTGGCCAATAAGATTTTCCATACCAATTGCCATGGCAGGTTAAAAAATAACATTTGGGCATTCTGAATTGTTCCCTATAATGAAATAAATTTTCGAAGTAAGTTGAGTGGCTACACAAGAAACAAATTATTATTCTCATTCTCATGAATGCTCATTCTAGTCATTACCTTTACAAGACTGTGGATCTTTCGGCCATCTTCTCTAAACGTTGCAAATTTCTTAGAAAGCCTGTCTTCTCTGTCCTCCAGATTCAACAAAGCTTCTTTTCTATTGTCTTTTCTAGAAAAGAGAGTATGTTCTGTCCAATTCTTCATGATTTGCTGAATGGTCTTAATATTGTCCTTTGACCTCTGAAGTCTCTGCTCCAAATCATGAACTTTAGCTTTCAGAAACTCAATATATTCCCAGCAGTTTTCTTCCTGCCATGTCAATGTTTCTTCTGCTTCCACCAGCTCGTCATCCACTGTGCTCAGCTCCTTTTCAATTAGAGGATATTCTACTTCCAGAACAGTTTGTTTAATCTTGTTATACCACTGGACTACAAGTTCAAGATTTCCTATATACTGTTGACATAAGAAGAACAACAACAAAGTTTTGAAATCACTGTCAGAAAATCCTAACAAATTACAATTTAATACTTTATTCTTATTCTTAATTTGATTTGTATGCCGCCCACTCAGCATATGCCGACTCAGGGCGACTCACAACATATCAAAATAAAATAGGATCATAAAACACATACAGAAACTATTAAAAAGCTTAAAACATTGTCAGACATAAAAAAAACATTAGAAAATCACCCACCCACCCGTAAAAAGAGAGCTAAGAGGGAGGAGTCTGTTTATCTATACCAGCCTATCTATATTGATCACTTTATATGCCCTTTCGCTTCTGACACTCCTTCTTACGTTAAGGATTCCTCTCATTTTATTCAACTTTTAGAACACACTCCCGTTCCTGATGATTGCATTCTTGTTACCATGGACGTAGCTTCCCTCTACACCAATATACCTCTCCAAGAAGCTCGGACTCTTGTTGAACATCTCTTATTATCTTGCACTAATCCCGATCCTCCTACACATTTTCTTTTAGACCTCCTGGATACAGCCTTCGAGCACAATTTTTTTCGGTTCATGGACACATTTTATTTGCAGATACAAGGTGTGGCCATGGGTTCAAATTTCGCCCCTTCAGTTGCTAATATTTTTATGAATAATTTCGATCATACTTTCATTCTTAACCCCTCTGTTAATCCTTTTTCCCCGGATATTTTGATTTATAAACGTTACATTGATGATTTGTTTTTTGTTCTTTCCAATCCGGCTTCTCTCTCTGGTTTTCTCACCTGGATCAATTCTTTACATGCTCATTTATCTTTTACTCACACAGCCAGCTCCGTTTCTGTATCCTTTTTGGACTTAGAAATTTTTGTTGTTGCCAATCAACTTAATATGCGCTTGTTCAATAAACCCACGGATAGTCACGCCTATTTCTATGTCAGTCTCTCTCGCCTCTTTAACTGATTTATCCTTCTCACCTATGTTTTCATTGCTGATTACAGTCATCAGTTTCACATGACTTTCCCTGGGAACTATATGTAGCTGTAACATTTTCAGCCTTCTTAACGCTTCACCCTTTATGAGGATTCTTTCTGAGGTGATTTACAGCGTGTCTTCACAGGTATTACTGTTATGTCTTAAATCTTACAGATTTGGTGCTTTTTTGTGTGTTACTGTCTTGTGTATGTAACCGTTTTCTGTATGTACTATTTTTGCATATTATTGTTCCCTGTTTATAACTATTGTTACTTGAGGTCTTGGTTTCCTTTGCAGATCTTGATAAAGAGCACGACATATTCTGTACCGGAAGAATATCGACCTGTTTCTGCCGCTACCACGTTCCTCCTTTATGACGTTTGCATAGCCCTCCTGGCTGCCTGTATTACACATCGTACCTCTTTTCGTACTTTTTATGATTGTTCATACGGACTCTTTATGGATTTTTGATACGGACTTTTGACCTGTTCCTGTTGTTACCACGTTCCTCTTCTTGACGATTATATAGCCCTCCTGGCTGCCTTTATTGTACATCATACCTTTTTGCGAATTTTACTTGATTGCTTACACGGACTTCAAATGGATTTTTGATACGAACTTTTTGCATGTCACTTCGGAACTTGCCCTCCAGATATTTTCTACTTTGTTACGACTTTGATATGGACTCCATGACTAGGCTCCACTATTTCGATATATGTTCACTTAGGACATACTATTTGTTCTGATTCCCATTTTTTTTATAGTTGCATATTGTACCTTTTGGACTTTTCCTTGGTGTGTGCCTAGCTTCTATAGTGTTTGTTTGTTACTAGCTCTCTTTTCTGGTGGGCTTGTTCATGATTGATTATTTTCTCTTGTATACTTCACATTAAATTTTTTGTATTTATTTATTTGCATTGTTCTTGTTTCTATTTTTGGGTGTATTTTTCTCTCTCCCCTATCTATACCAGCCAGCAGGCGAGGGTCACCCTTCCATCAGTGCCCCACATCTGTGCTGCCAGCCAGATTTTGAGTTCTTTCCTGAAGGGCAGCAATTCCATCTGGAGCCGTAGCTCTGTTGACAGGAGGTTCTAAAGAACTGGTGTGGACACAGAGAAGGCCTTCCTTCTTGTGCTAAAGAGACATGCCCCTCTAGCAGATGGTACAGTTAGAGAGCCCCTACGGTCCGCTATGGTTGGATGGACAGATGTTCTTGATGCGGTCTCTTAGGTATCCTGGACCACTAGGGCTTTAAAGGTCATAACCAGCACCTTGAATTGCACCCAGAGGCAAACTGGTAACCAGTGCAGCTCCTGAAGCAGTGGCAAGGCGCGGGCATAATGCCCGCATACCATCACCACCCGGGCAGCCATATTCTGGACCAGCTGCAGCCTCCGAATAGTCATCAAGGACAGCCCCATGTAGAGCACATTACAATAATCTAGTCTGGAGGTGATATAGACATTACAGAATAATAGAGACATTACAGAAGTTGTAGAATGACCATCTCCACTTTGCAATATTTCAACCATTTCCCAAGAACAACTTCTGGGTAACACTGAGCCAGAAGCAGCAAACAATGAAAAACTGCCCTATGTAACAACAACAACAACAACAACAACAACAACAACAACAACAACAACAACAACAACAACACACACACACACAGAGCAGCATTCACAATGCTCAATATTTTAAATACAGAAACATGCTGTATTATTAAGAAACATAATACAGTATAATAGATACACCTACTAGTAGCCATCAGGAAGGGCAGTGCAGTGGAACTAGCAGTTTAAAGAGGAAAAATAAACCTTGAAACGGAGTAGTGAATCTCAGTGACAATTAAAGCTTTGCGGGAAATCAAGGGCTAAATCTAGCTCTTAGCGTCCACTAGGACAGTGTTTCCCAACCTTTGGGTTATGGATTTCAAATCCCAGAAGCTTACATCAATTCCCCAAAGCACTGATCAGCCAATGTACTGGTTTAAGCTCCTGGGAATTGAAGTCCACCAATGTTCTGTGGAACACAGTTTGGGAATCGCTGCATTAGGGTATCCCTACTGAATTAATAGGACTTGTATAAATATTCCAGCAGAATAATAATTATTATTATTTATTGGATTTTTACCCCGCTCTACACTAGCACAAGGCCGACTCAGAGCGGCTACAACAATTCAATACATAAACAGTTACATTCAAAAATTACAATTTGAATACAAAGTATAGGAGCAACAAAATACATAATATCCAAAAGCATTACAAAAACAAAAGGGGACCTCATTTCAGAAGCCTCCACAAAGACTGTCAGCAGCAGAACTGCCCCAAGAAACAAAGTCAAAAATGTCACCGCCCTTGCCTCCTCCTGGCCGATAACGGGTCATACATTCAGGTAATGCAACTTCATCTCATTGAGCAATGCTATTCTTGTTTGAACTAATAACTGGTTTTATCCACAAGTTATCTATTGTTTTATTTGATTCTATGCTCTAAGCCTTTAAGGCTGAACTATATAAGACTTTCCTTTCAAAAAAAAAAAACAAAACAGAATGTGAATAAAACTAAGAGGAGTAAACCGAATCATACAATCTCAAATGAAAATGAACAGGCTTACCTTATCAAACAAATCTCTTTTCTTATATAATTCAAGTGCTGAACTTGGGATATCAGGTTGATGCAAGCGCACGAGGTATTTCACATCTCTCAGAACAGCCACCAGCTGCAGAAACAAAGAAGCATGTCACTTTTTACAAATACACTTTACATACCATTTTATTGTGAATCCTAGATTATTCTAGGACTGTAGTTCTGTTGAAGAAAGCTTTTCTTCACGCAGCAGATATTTAAACTAGGGAATTCATTGCTACAAGAAATAAAGGCTACCAACTTTGCTACCCTTATACAGTATAAGGATTAGACAAGTAACACTATTATGGCTACTATTGGTTACAGGCCACAATTACTATTTGCTGCTTCAAGAATCCAAGGTACTATTGATTATAATACCACTTGCTGGAAAATGAAACAAAAAAGGAAATTGGAATACTGGAAACCTAATTGTTATGTGATTTCGTTGCTATACGGGGCGATTGTTGTGAGCTCTCTCTCTCTCTCTCTGTTTGTGTCCACTAGTGGAATGGAGGCTTTTTCAGATAAAATCCCATTTCAGCATCCTTTACTATGCAAATGACTGTACAGTATTTTTTAAAAAATATTCAAATTAGCTTCTTTGGCAATGCCCCTGTACATTGGAAACGTAGCCCCTGGGCTGCCAACACATCTGAAACATGGCCTTTGGCCCTTCTAATACCACCCACCATGATGTGGACAAGAATAATATTTTGCACTGTACCTTGGGATCGAAATTCACACTAAGAAGGCCATCTTTATCATTGCACTTAATAAGAGGTTGATCTAAATTAATGTGACAAACATGATCCATTTTGGATTTCCATGTATAATACAGCTGATCTTCATATTGATCGAGCAAGGTCAACATCTCTACGTATTTCTGATAAATTAAAGCAGCTTCTGAACTTTCAAAGATTCTAAAAAGAAACAAATTTTTACATCAGTGATATGCCCACTAAATAGAGCAAATGCAAACAGAAATATGGCCACATTGATGTTTTATAGTTGAGTTTGCGATTATGCTCTCTTGTGCTTGCCCAAAGCATTTGCTAACCCAGGATAAAGTATAAATTTGCTAATTTCTATATAATGCCTCTCCTGCCAACCTAGCAGTTCAAAAGAAAGAAATTGCAAGTAGATAAATAGGGACCACTTCGGTGGGAAGATAAACAGCATTTTGTGCACTCTGGTGTCTAGTCATGCCTGACACATGTCCACGGAAACATCTGCAGATGCAGATAGCACTTGCTCTTTGGCTATAAACAGAAATGAGCACTGATCCCTAGAGTCACTTTCGAACAAGGGCGACCTTTACCTTTATCTATATAATCCCTAGAAGCCAGCTGGAGTAGTTTAACAGTTCTACAACATTAGTGATGGCACAATATTCGCCAAGCCCAGCAGTTTAATGGAGTCAGGTCACTACTGTATGGCCGACACAGAAATAGTCATCCTCCCAAAACCTTACTGCTGTGCAAAGTTTAGAAAAGTTTTTGATAGGGGAAGAGGCTTCCTGGAATTCTCCAGCCAACATAGGTGCTGGCTATTGTGATTGCAAGATTCTGGAAGCTGATAGTCCAAAATTATTTCTTCTACACTTCTATGCTCTAACCTGGATGCTTCTTCCAGCCTCTACTGAACCTTCCTGATCATCTACCCAGATTGCTTTATAGTTTTTCTGTTAACTTTTCAAATTGTTGCCACTGCCACAATATAACTACATAATTATTTTAGCACCTGATCTCTCCATAAACTTCACACCTGTTCCCTACAGCTCTTCCTTGTGGCCAAGTTCACAATCTGGATATCAATATTAAAATATACAGTAGTTGAAATGTCACCATGAAGATAAACTGTAACTCCAGCCTCAGCTGGATTTTCCTCATCTTTCTTTTCCCTTAAACTTCCTGTAGAATTGTAGCATTTCCCCTTCTACATGTTCCACATTTTAAAGAGGGGTTGACGCAGTAACAAGCCAGTTGATGGTACTGAGAATCCTTGGTCATACAAAAGAAACTAATGGCTCTTTATTTTGCTGAAGTTTCCACCTTCATTTCATAAAATAATTTTACAGTGAGATGCAGAGTCTAGTACAGGGATTCTCAACCTGCAGCCCATGGGCCGGATGCAATTTCATGTGGCCCCCACCGCCTACACCACACCAGGGAGTGCCATTTGGTGGAGGAAGGGCAAAATGGTCATCTGGACCCCAAAGCTGTCTGAGGGAGCGTGACCCGGGCCCTGACTTTAAGTTTGAGAACTCCTGGTCTTTGCTCTAGACTTGAATAGGGAACCCTTGATTTAAATTTGAATCCCCATTAAGTTACAATATTCACTTTTTGGCCTAGGGCCAGCAACTGTATCTCAGCCAAATCAATCTCACAGGGTTATTGGGAACATGAAATGGGAGGTGGTGGAGGGGAGGACTACGTATCATGCCAAAGGTGTTTGGAGGCAGTGTGGGACACAAATTGTAAAAAATAAAAAAAGAGTGACAGATTTATAGCTGCAGACATCTGGAATGTTATTACAGAGAATATAAAACCCCTTAGAAACAAGCTCAGATATAAAATTTAGTTTCTCCTAACATACTGTAGCTAAAACGCTGACATCTTTTGCAAATATTTATTATCTTACGGATATCAGCAAGCATGGGCAAACTTTAAACAGCAGCAAACAGAAACAATAAAATATATATTTTATAGCCCTCTCCTTGTGTTATGTTTCCAGCCATTGTGAAGTTGTGCTCACACTTGGCACAGCTCAAAAGGAATTTCAAAATTTCCTTCCTGGCAATGCAAACCACAAAATCACACCCACTGAGACTTAGGAAATGAACACCTTTTAAAGATCACCGACAGTATAATCTTACTGTCTACTGTGGAGCAAGCTCCATTAAGATCAATAGGTCTCATTCTTAGGCCAAAAGGATATGGACTGAAATCTGATACAAATGGACTTGAGAGTAGCTTCATTCAAATTACTAGGATCTACAAAGTAGGCGATACAGATCCTTTATCTTGATTTGGATTTTGCATAGAATAACACACTAAACAATAATTGGGGGGGGGGGGGATTTCGGCTCAGAATCTTTCATTTGTGTTTTTGTTTTTTCACAAAATGTCTTACACAAACAACTATACAGTCAATCAAACATGTACAAGGAATATCTTTACCTCTCTTCTTTCACCTTTCAACTACACACAGCATACAGCTATGAGCCAAGGTTACTATTTTTCATGAATAATCTTGAAACCTAAAGTGATATACTTACGGGTAGGAAACAAAAGAAAAGTTTGACCAGAGTGACTGTAGACGGGATTTGATTTCTCGGGACCATTTAAGGTTTCCTGAAGTAAATGGCATGTTTTTACTTATTATTTCATTTCCTCCTTTGAGCTGTAACAATTTAGGAATATATGAGTAATCATGAATGAAAAGATGGTATTTATGGAACTTTTAAAAAGGCTGCCACATACCTCTTTAATGTGCTCATCATATAAGTGTTTACAATTATTCAGCTCCTCATCAAACAACTGTAGTAAAATCTTATAATTTGGGCTAAAAATGTCTGCAATAATAGGCTTCTCCAGAAAAAAACCAAGAATGGCTAAAACCTATAAAATAAAATATAATGTCATATCTTCTCATTCTGGAAGTATAAGAAGCATATACTGGAGAAATTAAATCATATGTTGGATATAAATACAGGGAATAGATTTACATTCTGACTATTCTTTAGGCAATTTTCTGTTTTTGCCTGGGGAAAAATTGATGTCAGTTTCAAATGGCCCAAAGCTTCCTCTGTTCAATTCTGGATAGATCCCTGAAATGCCTCTTCTCTACAGTCACTGCCACGAGACTAGCTATGGTGTCAGACCTTTTTGCTGCACATAAAAGAATCTTAATAGAAATGGACCTACTTCTGTGAAGGGTCCATAGTATTCCATGACTGAGATGCTCTTCTAAATATTTTAAGATCACACCCTAGACCAGCTTTTTCCAAACTATGTTCTGCTGAACACTGGTGGACTTCAATTCCCAGAAGCCTCAGTCAGTACATTGGCTGGTCAGCGCTTTGGAGAATTGACTTAGGGTTCTGGGAATTTAAGTCAAAAAGCCAAAGATTGGGAAACATTGCCCTAAACATTGCCCTAGCTTCTTCCATTCATTTCAATAGAACAATTAAAGAATAATTTTCAGACACGCTCCTACCACTAAGCTGACTGAGGCAACTGTTGGAAGAAGTATGGAATAAGGAAATCTCTCCATTTGAAAGGAGTATGTTTCAAGTGTGCTGTCCCTAGGTACTGAGGACAATACCATGCTGTTGCTACTATCAACTTGACTCATGCTCATGAAAACTCACCTTCTACTTGATCCTTTTGCCTCAACCAATGATAATTTTTCATTGCCTTTTAGCATCCTTTCCAATATGTAACTTCAAAATAGATTACACCCCCCAAAAGATAGCTAAGTACTCATTCAATGCTATAAAGTGGCTTTAAAATACAAGTACATTGAAACACCACATAACGAACACTCCATTTAACAAAAAATCCATACAATAAAGCATTCGTTATGCAATGGTGATACCCTGCATAACTAAAAAAACTTCGTTATACGGGGTTTCTGCTAAGAGATGTATACCCTGGTTAACGGAAACCCCGTATAACGAACATTTTTTTTAATTATGAGGGGATCTCCCATTGGATCCACATAGTGTGGGAAAACGCATAGCAAAGAACTCGGTGGAATGGAGCTTTTTCGCTATGCGGGGTTCTACTGTATTATCTTGGAATGAAATGTGTAACACAAAAGTAAAATCTAATAAAATGCATTTTATTTTTACTTACTCCACTCTCTGATGTAAATTCTGTAATATACATCTAAATGCATTGGATCAGTAGTTGAAATGATCAATTACTTTACTTTGTAATTATGCTCTTTGCAACTGACCTTAAATGCTGACTCTAAACCTGAAGAATCAAGAAATGCTACACAGAAAATTGATCCAAGACGCATTTCAAACTCCAGAACTTTGTGTTTAAAATCAACGTAGTCTTCTTCAAATTCCTGTGAAATACAAATTTACAAATAGCATATTTGTAAGGAAAAACACATTTTAGCATATTGAAATAACATAGAAAATAAAACTTTGTATAGTGATAACTGTGCAAACTGCAATAGATTTTTTTTGTGTGGAGTTGTATTATGTCGATCTTGTTGGAACTAATGTATACAATCCTAACAGGGCTTTCAGGGTAAGTGGTTTTACCAGTTCCATCTGCCCTACTGCTACAGTGAGTTTCCATGGCCAAGCAGGAATTCAGACCCAGGTCTCCTGAGTCCTAGTGTGTCACTGTATCCAATATAATACACTTCCCATTCCATTCACTTAATTCCACTACCTCGAGGTACAGTACTTGGAATATGCACTAAAACAGTTATTCCAATCCTAGTGACACCAAATACAATAGGGATTATTCCCAGACAAATGTAGATATGATTGTATCCAGTCTGGAGAAAGGAAGGTCAAATAAAAGACAGGGAAATGGTCACCTTCATTTTAACTGTTAGAAGAGATAAAACCTTCTGTGCCCTAAAACAAGTATAGCAAAAGCACAGACTTTTTTTTAAAAAAAATTTGTAATATTGGGTTACCTCCTTTGCTCACTTAAATGCAACACTTAAATATCCAAACAGATTAATATTATCTAACACAAGGATTCTCAACATGTGGCCTGTGGGCCGGATGTAGCCCACAGCGCCATTTCATGTGGGCCCCCACCGCCTCCACCACACCAGGAAGTGCCATGTGATGGAGGAAGGGCAAATAGCAGTCTGGCTCCCGAAGCTGTCTGAGGGAGTGTGACCTGGCCCCCAACTTAAAAAGGTTGAGAACTCCTGATATAGAGTAAATCATCACACACACTCCAGGGAAAACTAAAAACACAAGGCCTGTTTAAAGAAAAAATGCTTTACTGCGACAGTGCAGAGCAGTGATTGTGTTGAGTGACCTTGACTCTGCATTCTGAGTGTATTGAGGATCTAACTACCCAGGTCTGATCCTCAGCCTACTGAAAATTCATAATTGAAGCAAAAAAGAGTGTGTGACTCAGGATCTGGTGCAAGATGTTAATGTGACTGATCCAATAGGGAACAGTGACCACAACTCAATTATGTTTAACTTGATCATAGACCGCAAGTCACTGATAAAATCTAACACAGAGACCTTAAATTTTCAAAAAGGAAATTTCCCAAAGATGAGGAAACTAGTAAAAAAGAAACTGAAAGGGAAAATTGAAAGAGTCCAAACACTCCAAGAGGCATGGAGGCTGTTTACAAAAACAATAACAGAGGCTCAATTGGAATGCATACCCAAAAGGAAAAAGGGCACTGCCAGGTCCAAGAGGACTCCGATGTGGCTTACAGGAGCTGTTCGGGAAGTGATCAAGAGCAAGAAAAGCTCATTTAGAAGACGGAAGGCTTGTCCAAATGAGGACAGCAGGCAGAAACATAAATTCTGGCAGAACAAATGCAAGGCAACAATCAGGAAAGCAAAGCAAGACTTTGAGGAGCGTATAGCTAAAAATACTCAGAGAAATAACAAAGACTTCTTTAAGTACATTAGAAGTAAGAACCCAACTAGGAAGGCCATTGGACCATTAGATGACAATGGAAGGCAAGGGGTTATTAAAGAGGAAACAGAGATTGCAGAGAGACTCAATGAATTCTTTGCTTCAGTATTCACTGAAGAAGACAGAGACCACATGCCCAAAACAGAGCCTATCTTCGTAGGGAGGGAAACCGAAGAATTAAGCAAGATAGAAATAACCAGGAGGAGGTCCTTGCATGTCTTGTTAAGCTAAACACTAACAAATCCCCAGGACCAGATGGCATCCATCCACGAGTTCTCAGGGAACTTAAAGATGAAATTGCTGATATCCTAGCCAAAATATATAATCTTTCCCTCAAATCAGGCTTTGTGCCTGATGACTGGAAGGTAGCGAATGTAACACCAATTTTCAAAAAAGGATCCAGGGGTGATCCAGGAAATTACCGGCCTGTCAGTTTGACATGTGTCCCAGGTAAAGTGATGGAAACCATCCTAAAAGATAGAATTAATAGGCACATAGAAGAGAAGGCGCTGCTAAAGGAGAGCCAACATGGCTTTTGCAAGGGCAAATCATGCCTCACTAATCTGTTGGAATTTTTTGAGAGTGTCAACAAGCATGTGGATAAGGGGGATCCAGTTGACATTGTTTATCTGGACTTTCAGAAGGCTTTTGACAATGTCCCACACCAAAGGCTCTTGAATAAACTTACCAGTCATGGAATAAAGGGACAGGTCTTGTCCTGGATCAGCAACTGGCTAAGGGACAGGAAACAGAGGGTAGCACTAAATGGACACTTCTCCAAGTGGAGGGAAGTAAAGAGTGGGGTCCCCCAAGGTTCAGTACTGGGACCCCTGCTTTTCAACCTCTTCATAAATGATCTAGAGGTAGGAGTAAAAAGCAAGGTAGCCAAATTTGCTGACGACACTAAATTATACAGGGTAGTGAAAACTGTGAGAGATTGTGAAGAGCTCCAGAGGGATCTCTTGACACTGGGGGAGTGGGCAAAACAGTGGCAAATGAGCTTCAACATCAGTAAGTGCAGAGTGATGCATGTTGGGGCAAAAAACCCCAATTACATTTATAAACTGATGGGGTCTGAACTCTCTGCGACAAACCAGGAAAGGGACCTTGGTGTCCTGGTGGACAGCTCAATGAAGGTGTCAACCCAGTGTGCCTCAGCAGTGAAAAAAGCAAACTCAATGTTAGGGATCATTAGGAAGGGTATAGAAAATAAGTCAGCAAGTGTCATTTTGCCTCTTTATAAATCTATGGTGAGGCCCCATCTGGAATATTGTGTACAGTTCTGGTCGCCATACCTCCAGAAGGATATTATGGAGTTGGAGAAAGTACAGAGGAGGGCAACCAGAATGATTAGGGGACTGGAACACCTTCCTTACCATCTGAGGCTGCAACGGTTGGGCCTTTTCACTCTTGAACGACGGCGTCTAAGAGGTGACCTGATTGAAGTTTATAAAATCATGCACGGTGTGGACAAAGTAGATAAGGAAAAACTGTTTTCCCTATCGCACAACACTAGAACTAGGGGACACTCCATGAAACTTTTGGGTACTAGTTCTCAAACAAATAAGAGAAAGTACTTTTTCACCCAGAGGATTACTGGTCTATGGAACTCCCTGCCAGAAGAAGTGGTGACAGCTGTCAGTCTTGACAGCTTTAAGAAAGGATTAGACAAGTTCATGGAGGACAAGGCTATCAATGGCTATAATTATGGCTACCTAAGGACAACCTCCGGGTTGGAGAGATAGGCAGGATATCTCTCAATGCCATTTCCAGGGAATCCTAAGCAAGTGAAGGCATCTGCTTGGGAATACCCTGAAGGAAATGGTGAGCCACTGTGTGAGACAGAATGCTGGACTGGATGGGCTGTGGCCTGTTCCAGCAAGGCTGTTCTTATGTTCTTATGTTCTTATGTTGACTACAGACCAATCTTAATAGGTTTTGTGCAGAAAGCTGATTATGACATCTAATTTTTCTGAATTTGCAGAAAGGACATTTATTTCTTAGATCAGGGGTTCTCAACCTTTTCAAGCCGAGGGCCAGGTCACACTCCCTCAGACAGGTTTGGGGGCCCAACAGCCATTTTGCCCTGCCTGCCACACATGGCACTTCCTGGTGTAGCAGAGGTAGTGTGGGGCCACATGAAATGATGTCAAAGGCTGCATTTGGCCCCCGAGATTGAAAACCCCTGTCTTAGATAGAACATAGTTACAGTATTTGCTATCTTTCATTTACTCAGAGGTTGGCAACATAAGAATTTATCTTTCTTTGTAGCCTCCTGCTGGAACAGTTGGGATCATTCTTTTTTAAAAAAAACACTGCCTATAAGACATTCTTGTTAGAACACTCCAGTTTCTCAGTAATGTAGACTGCTCCATCCCACATTGGTACATAATTTGAGCCTACTACTTTTCAGATGCAGGTAATTTATGGCATGTAATTATTATTAATTATTAGGGGCAGTAAATATGATCAAAAGTATTAATTCCATTAGCACTTTTCCATTAGTTGAAAGCTGTAAAAATACTGTTATTAATAATCTGTGTGTTGTCGCATCCTACTGGTGGCACATATATCACTGTATTATAGCATAAACTTTCATGGACACGAGTCTAGTTCATCATCTGTAAGCAGTGCTATAAATTATAGCCTGCTATGTATGTTTTTGGTGATGAAGTCCCATTGGTGTACCTTTATATGTAAATCCACAGGACTGCAAGAGAGGCAAACAGACAGAAAGGTAGATAAGATGGAATCCTGTACAATGGATGTAGCCTGAAAAGTATGACTTCTGTAGCGCTTGCACATATAGGTATCTATGCCTCCTTACACAAACATAACAGTCATTTGCAAAAAGGATCTCCACTTGTGCATTGGGAATATTTGTGCAAGCTGGAGATTCATGTCACAGTGTCAATAGAACACTGTACTCCACTAGTGTGCAATTATTTTTATAGGTTTATTTCCAATCTCCAATGAAATATCAAGGCTGAGTTTCAAACTTTATATATTTAGATTCGTATATTAACTGAACTGAACACACCATGCAATACAGATACATGATAAAAAAAACTGTAACTATGTAATTGTATTAACTATAGTTCATACAATAATGAAGCTCTTCATGTTGCTATTAATTATTGGTCAATGACCATCCCTTGGGCAAGTTGAAAATAGAGGACACACGTCATGGTCCACCTAGCTAGTGGGTGACGTGATATCCAAATGGCTAAAAATCCGCATGCAAATAGACCTTTTCTCAAGTCCATTTGCATGTGTGGAATGTCATCGCAGAGACATCTACCAATGTGTGGACTCCTAGTTGAATAATGACTCCAAAGTATTCAAGGTATTGACCATTACACATCTGATTTTATTAACTCTTCTATTAGCATCCACTGCTTAGGGAAGATTGTTCAAGTGACATAAAATAAAGGATAAACTAATCAGTTTATGAAACAAAGGATAAATAATTAGCTTCTCATTTTATTGTCTATGCTAAATAGAGTCATACAGTTGCTATGTGCAAAGTAAGAAAGCTAACAGTATATAGTAAGCTTTAAGCTCGTCAACAGGCTTCAAATAAAAACTGAATTATAGTTTGAAAATGTACCAGAACATCTTCTGTATTAGAGGCACGTCTTGAATGACATAAAAAGTTAATCCATATTCATGTTTTGTGAGGAACTATAATTTTAACAGCATTTTAATTAGATAAAATTGATTCATAATAGCCAATTGAGTAAAATACAGATAACAGTATTTCAAATGTTCATTACTATAAGGTAAAGTGAAAATTCAGAAAATAAAATATGGATAAGGATGCAAAAAGTTTGCCACTGATGCTCTATCCTTAATCTCAATTTAAAATTATCAAAAGAAATTGCTATCTAAGAAATCAACTTTTGAATGAGAAAGCTGCATATAGTCCTGGGTGTTTAAAAACAACAAAACCAAACAGGTTATTTGTAATGCACCAGAATTCAGTCTGCTTTAACTGTCAAATTTTAAATATATTAATTTATTTTCAGAATCACATCTCCCTCCTAGCCATTATCACTATGTTTACTTGCATTTTTAAGGATTACAAATAGACAAGCAGAAATATGCAAAACCCATTACCATATTGTTGTAATCTAAGGGATCATATGTCTTCTCTTTGAAGATATTAGAAGACTCAATAAATTCTTCATTCAACTCGCTTGTTTTGTCATTCAAAATTTTCCCTTTGATACCACCAAATTCCAGCTTCTCCAGCTTTTCAAATTCAAGCATGGTAAGAAAAATATCCTAAAACAATAAAGATAATCATTAACACAGTTCCTTGAAGATAGAAACAATTAATTGAGATTGAAATATATCCTTATACTATTCAAAAATCATGCCCAATTTGTTCTTCAACTTTGATTTCTACTGGATAAGTTAAAAATGGGAGCATGCTGTATTTATTTATTTATTTATTTATTTATTTGATTGATTGACAGACTTATTGATTTATTTATTTTATCCTGCTTCAGAAACTAGAATGTTAGGTGCAGGTCCATAGCCATGATTCTAAGGGGGGGGGGGGATTTGTTTAGGAGGGGAATTTTTTTTCCAGGAGGGACAACAATGTCACACTCACATATATATAACATTGGCATCACGGGGGTTGGGTTGGAAGGGCAGGCCGTTAGCTCAGGAGAGTTTTTGCCCCCCTTGGCCACCCTGGCTACAGCCCTGGTTAGGTGGCTTAGACAATAATTAAAAAGTAAGGACAGTTTTAAAAAATACATTATAAGTATTAAAACATGAATCATATAAGTATTATCCATCATGTAAGCTAGAGGTGGCCCAAATGCTGAAATCTAGGATTTTTTTGGGACATAGCAGTTTATCTACAAAAACTGTTAGAGCACAAAAAATGTTTTGGTGCAATAGGACTATTGTAGCAAAGAATAAAACAAATTAATATAAAACAACAAAAACCCACAAGTAAACAAAACAAAAAGCTCATTCTAGCATACTTGTACAGTTCTTCTATTTGGTGCACATGTTAGCAGTCACTCTGGAGTAGGGATGGGAGAAGTATTTTGTTTTGGGGTACGTTAAAATGAATGAAACTTGTGGATCACCACATACATGATCTCAATGGTTCAATTTTACTTGGAACTAGCACTAGATATAACATAGAGTGGACATAATGCACCCCTTCAGAGACTAGGGTTGAAGCTACCAGTATTCCTGGTAAGATACTTATTAATTATGGTGGCTAATGCTGGTGGGAGTTGCAATCAAAAAACATTTGTAGGGCTGCACTTTATCCATCCTGATCATACCATTTATAAGCACAGCTGGGAACTGGCAGTAACAGGGATGTCGCTAGCTATGCCATTGAGGCTGATGGACAGAATGTACATAGTACTTTGTAATGCTCCACCTGTGTGGCCTGTTACTATCTCATGATTATAACTGGTGAGGACTCTATTTAGTGTTTTTCTCCTCTTCATCATGGTGAATTTTCTCCCATATGGCGAACCTTGGCACTCCGGGTGTTCTTGGACCATACCTGTCAACCCGCGGCTCCGGAAAAAACGGGACCTGCGCAGATCACTTGTGTGCAGGTCGCTTTCCACGCATGCGTGGAAGCGCTCTGCCTGCTTGTGTAGGGGCTGCGCAAGCAGCGTAGCGCTTCTGCGCATGCGTGGAAAGCGTTTTCCCCCACTGCCAAATTATGGGGTTTTGCCAGCGCGGGGCGGGTTATGACGTCAATCGGCGTCAAATTACGGGGTAATCCCGGCCAAATCGGGATGGTTGACAGGTATGTCTTGGACTTCAATTCCCAGAAGCCAAGTTAGCACTCCCGCTGAACCGGGCTTCTGGGAATTGAAGTCCAAGAACACCTGGAGTGCCAAGGTTCACCATCACTGTCCCAGGCTAAAAATGTATAGGATACAACACTCCTTCTTTTCAACATAAGGGCACTCTTCTTCTACCAGTTGCATCATAAATAAATGCACAGCACTGTTTTGTAAACATGTTTAAAGATGCAGGGTAATTCTGAGAAACTGCCTACCATAAGAAGAAAGAGGGTGAACAAGAAGACAGAGGGAAGGAACGCAAACTCAGAGCTCTGCAACTAAAAAATCATTCTCCCCTTTGACCATAATGTTGGTAGACATAATGATAGTTAATTTTTAAAAGAAATACCTCTATTTTTTCCAAGCGATTCAAAAACATATCAAATCTTGAAAATACCAACTGTGGCTGGAAATCCCATGGTTTAATGTCCTGAACATTAGTAAAAGAAGCTGTCATTTTCTTTCTTTGTCTAAAAAATGCATCCTTAAATATCCTTAAAGTATTAAGAGCCTTCTGCACTTGTTCCAAAGCCTCTTCAGTTTCTCTTTTCATAATATCTTCTGGGGAAAGATATGACACAGCCTAATGGGGGTAAAGTATTAAATATATAAATGAAATGGTTTAAGAATATGGCCTTATTTAGCTGCTAACAAGATGGGCTAGATTAGAAGATTAAAGCTGTAATCAAACATATGACTGTATATCTGCTTTCCAAGAGCCACTGGTATGAAAACAATTTAACTAAAGCACCCTAAAAAGGAGGTGTGGGATTCAATGAAGATTTACCAATTGTAAGAGTAGTCATATAGAATCAATAGTACTTCATTACTAACTTAGATCCTATTCATTAGAGTTTGCTTTAAATATGATTAGATTTGGAATGCATCTGATGTATTTGCAATACACCCCTGTTGTATCTGTTGACACAGCAAATGCATGAAAAAATGAATTCTGGACACCAGAAATGGTTTGCTACAGTCTAATGCTATATGTGAAGGGGCTTAGTGCAGTGCCAACAAGTTGTGCAAAGATGTCACGCTGGCTGCAAGTGTTTGTCTCTTTGCTAATAATGTGTGAAGGATGGAAGGACAAAATTAATTTGAGCAGCAAGTTTTAAAATGGGTTGTTGTTGTTTTTTGTTTTTTTGCAATCGTTTGGCTTTAGTCAGTTTATGGAAATTGGACATAGACAGAGCCTGATAATTATGGGACTGAAAAGTGTTCCATAGTGTCAGAGACACCAAAAATAAGTTTCTAGTGCAGTTCTCTCACACTTTGCTCAAAGTAGGTATCCTAAGTCTCCCCCAATTGTGAAGATCATGTTCTGTGGGAATGATTTATCAAGTCGAGGCTCTCCAGCAGGTATTGAGAACCTAAACTGTTTTTGGGCTTTATAGATTAATATCACAACCTTGAATTGGGCTTGAAAGTTTACAGGTAACCAGTGCAGGCCTACCAGCATTGGGGGAGCTATGGATAGAGTGAAGCCACACAAACACTACATATTAAAAGCCAAATGTCTGTATCTTATGGGTATAAAACAGGTACTGAATATGACTTCTATCTTAGAATGACAGAAGCACTAAGTTGGAGCGGCCTATTGGAAGAGACTCTAACTCTGTGTTCAATGTAGGAATCCAAATCAAAGCCTATGGGTGTCTTATTCTCTCTTGAATGTCTCCAGTATTGGAGTACTTGCCATATCGCAAATAATTTGGTTCCACACAAGACTCTCCAGAAGCATTTTAAAGAATCTCCAGATCCCCTGTGCCTCTCTAGCAAAAAGTATTCTGGTGCAAAATGGGTTTTCACACTCTGAATGCAGGTCAGGGAGTCCCCAAACCCAGGAGTTGTACAGCCTTTTCTGGTTTATAGTTTCTCACAATTTTCAGGCCTGTTGCACACTGTCGCAGATTTGGAGAGCAAAAACATGTTTCCTAGGCACAGCAAATTTACTGACACCTGCCTTACAGGTATGAACAGGTAACTAGATGGGAATAAAATCTTCCTATCATTTGCACAGATTCAAACTAACCAAATTTTCTAACACAATACTACATGCTATTCCTTTCTATAAATATATTTTGGTGTGTGTTGATCACAAATTCTGTCTAAGTAAAAATTGTAAAGGTAGTTTTTGAAAACACAGATAAGAGGTCTGGTAAATTATTGGGATTTCCACTTTACAAACACTACACTTTTATTGATGTCAACAACTGATTCACCAATTAATCACCCGTGGTCTTGAAATATTGCTATTGCAGTTTTGCTATCTATTAAGTAACCATTAACAATGATTAAATGGAGATACTACATTTACCTGACTATGTGAAAAACAGTTTGTAATAGGCTGTATGAACTTTAAAAAACTCCACCTCTTTCTTGCATGGATATTGTATTGTATTTTTAATATAATACACATAAAATAGCAGAATTTATTATTCTAATTATTTTGTTATTATATATTTAATTGTAGAAAATGTACTGTAGGAGAACATTGAATTCATGATAAATATTCAATAAAATGGAAGCTAAAATTAATTAACATCAGATAAATTTATTTCCCCTTGTCTTTTAATATTCTTCCATATTGACTGGGTTTTATTGATGAAAGCTGCAATGCTATACATAAGCCTTGTTGAATTCAAAAGAACTACTTCTTGAGTAAATGTATACAGGACTGTATTTTGAATGCTAATCTAGCTTTTGATACATAGTTTACTAGCATATTTTGCCCGGTGGTGCCGGGCTTTTTAAAATTGTGTTGGATAGTAAAGGTTTTCGTGTTTTTTTTTTCTTGAACCAATGGTGCTGGGCTGTTTTAAATGGTGTTGTAAGGTTTTGTGATTTTGTGGCTTCGAGGCACTGCGTCCGCCTGCGGCGGACTTGTGCTCCCAGTGGGTTTTTTTGGTTCTTTTTGGTTTTTTTTTTTTTTTGCGTGCCGGCTTCCTCAGTGCCGGGCTCTTTAAATTGGTTTTTGAAGGTTTTTGTTTTATGTTTATGCAAATTTTATTTTATTTTAATTAATTTAATTTAATTTAATATTATTTAGTTTAAAATTTAATTCTGGTTTTTAAAATGTTTATTTTTACGCATTTTATTTTTTGTTTTGGTTTTTTGGAGTGAAAAGAAATTTTTTTTGGTATTTTTGAGATTTTTGGTATTTTTGAATGTTTTTATAACTTATTTGATTAATTTTGGAATTAATCTTATTAGTTTTAATATTTTTGAATGTATTTCTCTTTTGGCCTCTGGGTGGGGGTGGTGAGCTTTTCTGCCTCTCTACAATTGTTCTCTTCTGTCCTCTGGGTGTCGCTTCTGGTAAGTTTTCTCTTTCTTTTCTCATTTGAGTTCCGGTCCTCATGGATAGAAGACGTCTTTTGGTAAGTTCTCTGGGGTTTTTTTTTTTTTTGGGGGGGGGGGTCAGGTGGGATTTTTGGGGGGGGGTCTGTGTGTTTTTTTCTGGTTTCTTTTTGGATGTTTTTGTGTTTCATTTTTGGATTTTTGTGTGTTTTTGATTGTTTTTGGTTTGTGTTTTTGTGTTTATTTTTTCAGGGGGGGTGGCTTTCTTTCCTGCGGGCCATGCTGGCTGGCCCGTGGGAAGGAAGGGCAATGGCGGGGAGGCTTTCTTTCCCACGGACCATGCTGGCTGGCCCGTGGGAAGGAAGGGCAATGGCGGGGGGGTGCTTTCTTTTCCACGGGCCATGCTGGCTGGCCCGTGGGAAGGAAGGGCAGCAGCGGTGGGGGGGGTTCCTTTTTTTCCCCGTGGACCATACTGGCTGGCCTGTGGGGAAGAAGGGCAGTGGTGGTGGGGGGTTACTTGTATTTTTCGCATGCCGGCTGGCCCTTCGAAGGGAAGGGCAGCGGCGGCGGGGGGGTTTCTTTTTTCCCACGGGCCATGCTGGCTGGCCCGTGGGGAAGAAGGGCAGTGGCGGGGGGGTTACTTGTATTTTTTGCGCGCCGGCTGGCCCTTTGAATGAAAGGGCAGCGGCGGCGGCGGGGGGTTTCTTTTTTTTCCCCATGGGCCATGCTGGCTGGCCCATGGGGAAGAATGGCGTGCAGGACGCTGGGGCTTGTAGTTTTGGCTGCGCGTGTTTGCTTACTGCAGCGGTTTTGCCCCTGCGGCTTTTTTTTTTGATTGGCCGCGGCGTTTCCGAACGTTCCTTTTGCCGCGCCACTCAGCCTGATTGGCTCTGGCATGGCGCCAGGAATGTTGGGAATTGAAGTTCCCTTTTTTTGTTTGCGACTGGGGGGCTCCTGCCCCCGGGTCGAAAATTTCAACCCGACAGTTACCTGCGAACCAGGTTCGGGCGAGTGAACGGAGGCCCATTACGGGCTAGTGGGGTCTGGTGCAACATCCTTTGTCACATTCCAACGGTTAACGCACCATTTTATAGGTATAGATATTACCTGGTCAATGAACAGATTAGAGAATTCCTGGAGTAAAATTATGATTCGAGCTGGCATGTTGTAAAACTTGGAGTGACTCCAAATCAGATAGATGATGTGGAACAAAGGGGGAATTAAAATAGGTATATCTGGAAATTCTGTTTCTTGAAGACACTGAATATGTTTTTGTAGAGGTTTCAGGTGCAGATCAATATCCAAAGTCTCAACAAGTGCTAGAAAGAAAGAAAGGGGAAAAGCACATATATTAGGTGAGAGTCTGCTAGTATTTGTGAGAATTTGTGCAGGAAAAAATATTGAAACCCAATTTCTATGTCCATAAAAAGCCAACAAATTCAACAGAAGCCACTGTCTTTTCTAAGCCCAATTCAAAGTGCTGGTTATGATTTATAAAGCCATAGGTGACCAACCAATCTCCTCCTATAACTCTCTTTAGTTTTTAAGATCTTTGAGTGAAGCCATCTTCTCAGTTTAGTCACTTTTCATTTCTGACAGGCTTTTAATATCTATCTTTATATGAATTACATGACTTATGGTTGCTACTATTAATTTCTTTTTAATGTTTTTGATGTTTTAAAATTGATTCTTCATTCCAACCTCTCAGAGCAGTGTTAAATGCAATAAGAAACTATCTCAACACCAATGTCGAAGGTCTATGAACCTTCTCTTATTTCCTATCCCATCTTAAGGCTGTGCTGTGCATTCCGGTGTCTAGGCATGCCTGCCACATGTCCACAGAAATGTCTGCAGACATTTGGCTATAAATAGAGATGAGCACTGAACCCTAGTCAGATACTACTGGCTTTTGAGCAAGGTCGGCCTTTACCTTTTCTATATGAATATAGAATTCATTGCTTCAGTGCCAACCAGCATTCATCACACTCACACATTTGATTTACATCACATCTAACCAGAAGATGATGAGTTTGTCTGAATGTGAGATTTAACACAATACTGTGTCACCTTGGGCTTAGCCTAGCAAGACTGTGCTAATATAGGTTTTGGAATTTTTCTTTTCGCTGTTAAGGCTAACTGTTGTATTTTCTGCAACTTAGAAGTGGGATGTCTCTTTACCAAACTGTAAAGGTGGGTATATTGTTCACCTTATTGGCAAAGACTATATAAGGTTTAATTATTTCCTGAAGTTTTTGTGCATTTGGGATAAAGTGCCCTATAAAAACAACAAGCATAATACAATACTGTTGTTACATTTCACTGACATTTTCTTTGATAAATATACAAACAAAATAGTATAACACTGGCAACTTAGTAGCCATTTTTGTTAGAAGAAAAATGATCAAAATAATGTTTACAAGATAGACAATATGTTACTTTAATAGCATGCATTATCCTTTTGCTCATAGATGGAAAAATATCTAGAGAAACGTTATACAAACATTTATGAGGACAACGAAGATTACTTGATTTAACATATACCCAATTGCACAAGCAGCTTATTAATGCCATGTTACAGTGATACATCAAAACATTATAGATTATTCTATAACACACACACATAAATGTGGACAGAATTTATATATTTTCATTCAAAATATCCTTACCATTTTCTACTTCCTTGTAAATATCTTGAAAAGTAGGATAATAACTGCTCATCTTGGCTTTTAAGATCCTAATCATTTTTTGAATAACAGGACTGTTAAGCTGGAATTATAACAGTACAATTGACCTTCAGTAGAGATCAAACATGTTTTAAGATTTCATTTAATGACAAAACATGATGGACAGTATTTGAACAAAGGAACATTTTTGAAGGACCTTGCCACCTGCTTTCAAAAGTAGTTGGACACAAATTTGAAAATGAAGTCAAAATAGAAACATGTCTTGTCTAAAATGTTCAAGTGTTCCAACAATCGCTTTAAGGATGGATGACAGCTAAAAATAACCCCAGCTTCCAAAGTGCTAAATGACTACTTGAGTTTAAAATTTGTTTCACTAATTCTCAGTTGTCACTTATAGTTAATGGAGACAATCACAGCTTGGTAAGAACCAGACACATGTGCTCTGTTGTGCCTGGACCTGCCCTTGAAAAATAGAACAAATGTGGTACTATATATGTACCATACAGAACTGACCATTTGGCAAGTATCTTTGCAATAAACTTACTCCAGCTTTACAACCCAGATGTATAGTTTGCAGCGTCCTCATTTTTGGAGGTGCCTTCTCAGTGGTGGTGTCTTAATTGTTGGATGCTATGTTCTGTATCTATTTTATAGCCTTTTCAGGACTGCTCCCAGGCTTCGGAATGCAATTCCCCATGAAGCCAGATTGCCTTATAATGTAAAGATAAGATAGAAGGCAAAGACCTTCCTTTTAAGCAATAAGTGGCAGTCAAAGGACTTCTAGAAGTTTAGATATTTTAAAGTGTTGTTTAAAATGTTTTTAAAATTGTTTCTAATCCTGATCAATGTTTAATTTTTCATTTAACGTATAGATTTGTATAGCCCTTATACTTGTTTAGGTTAGGTTAAAGGAGGAGAGTGCAAAAGCTGGCTTGAGACTTAATATCAAGAAAACCAAGATACAGTAATACCTCATACAAAGTCTGCTTCATACAACATCAAATTCATACAACATCGCCTAATTCCTTGAAAAAGTTGCCTCATACAAAGTCGCTGCGACTTTGTATGAGGCATTGGAGTTTTTCCCAGGTTGCATTGTGCCTGGGCAGTATAAATGCATGCATGCAGTGCAATTGTGGGTTTTGCATGAGGTGAAGAGTGTTTAGGAGTGGTTTTGAGCGCGATTTTGGATTTTTTTGAATTTTTTCATCAGAATTTTTAGAAGCATTTTGTTTTTGTTTTGGCAGCACTCTTCAGGTTCTTGGACAATCAGGGTTGTTTGACATGTTTTTGTAATGTATTTAGCCTTTAGATTTTTAAAAGTTCTGTCAGTTTCCTGTCTGCTTCCTTGACTTTGCCCTGAAGTTTGTGCTGTTACAGTACAATGTATCTCTATGGAAACGATATTGTTTGAGGCATCGCAGCAAGGATTTGGACGTTGTATGAGGCATTGTGGCTAGGATTTTGCATGCCTCATACAAAGTCCAAATCCGTATAAAGTCCAAACTTGTGGAACCAAGTTTGGACGTTGTATGAGGTATCACTGTAATGGCAACAGGCCCTATCACTCCCAGGAAAATAGATGGGGAAGAAGTAGAAGCAGTGACAAGACTTTACATTCTTAGGATCCAAGATCACTGCAGATGGAGATTGCAGCCATGAAATAAAAAGGCAACTATTTCTTGGGAAGCAAGCTATGAGAAATTTGGTCAACATCGTTAAAAGTAGAGACATCGACTTGCAAACAAAAGTCCACATAGTCAAAGCAATGGTATTTCTGGTAGTGATGTATGGTTGTGAGAGCTGGACCATAAGGAAGGCTCAGCGCAGAAGAATAGACGCCTTTGAGATGTGGTGTTGGAGGAGAGTTTTGAGAGTACCCTGGACAGCAAAGAGAACAAATAGGTCGACATTAAAAGAAATCAACCCCGATTGCTCCTTGGAAGGTCAAATATTGAAGATGAAAACAAAGTACTTTGGAAATCAAATGAGAAGAGAGGATTCGCTTGAGAAAGCCTTGATGCTGGGAAAGGTTGAGGGCAAAAGAAGGAGGAGGTTGCAGAGAATGAGATGGCTAGATGGCATTGTTGACGCAATGGACACAAAGCTGGGAGGGCTGAGGAGGATGGTGGAGGATAGGGGTGCCTGACGTGCGGTGGTTCATTGGGTCGTGGAAGGTCGCAATTGACTGTGCGACTAAACAACAACATACTTGATTTTGTTGTAGTTTTGTGAGCCACCTTGGATCTTCTATGGTGAGAAAGGCTGTATATTCCTTCCTTCCTTCCTTCCATACATAACTAAAACATTAAATCCTAAACATCAAGTATAACCAATTTTATTCTTCAGTGCTCTAATTGGTTCCCCCCCCACTTTTAATTGCTCTTACACATTGCTGATCTTTAATAATTGCGTTATGTGTTGTTGTTCTGTGTTGTTTTTGCTACAGCTGTTGATCAGGCATTTAATCAAGTTAGGTAGCTAAGCTTGTGATTGCCTGGCTAAACAGCAATTTGGACAACTTGAGGTGAACCAGTGCAATCTATTTCCCAGGAATTACACAACATATGGGGGAAATACACGCCAGCCAGACTCCAATCCATGTTCAAACTAGGCATTTTTGTTTGGCTGTAGAGTTTCTGCTTTTGGAGGGCCAAGCTAGAGCAATTTCCCAGGAAATCGAAGAGTTGTTTTAAATTCTGTTAATGTGGCCCTTCCTGATGTGTGCATTTACAGCCATGTTGTATCCTAAGATTAATGTAGATTAATTTATAGACGAAAATTATCCTTTTCTTGTTGGCACTTCAGGTGCCTCATTCAACATCATTTTATTCTAATGAAAAGATTGTGGGAACGGAGCCTCTAGCATCTACAAAAAGACAGAAAGAGGGAAAGGGAAACTTTCTTACCATCAATTTCTTAAGATTAATTTTTTTTTACAACCCATGCCATTGCTTTTAAAATATTTTGATCAAATATATATTTTTAAACAAGACATGTAGCCAGGAAGGCACAAAGCTGTTCTAGAGGCAAATATCTTGTCATCTCTGCAACTGCACTCCAAGTAATATATCAAAATGAAAGCACTCACTTCAAAAGAGAACCATTATTTGTGTTACATTGCAGTCCTAGATCCAAGATGTACCAGCTATAATATGTTTAGAATAGGCAGAACCTTCTTGTGTTAGCAGAATGTCCCTTGTGTCGGCGTGACAGTACTTGTGCTGGTTAAGCTCTGATCTGCAGACACAACTAGCATGCTGGCTGAGATCAGTCAGCAGAAGAGCCAGATAAGGGGTGGGAAATGTCAGGGAGCAGCTGAATTAGGCCAGATCTAAACTCTTTTCAGCCCACTATACCAGCTCAAAAGCCAAACTCAGAGTAATATTAAGTAATTTTCAACTTGCCTAGGCTAGTGGGGGCAGAGATTTTGGACTGGGAAATGGATTTAGTGGGTGGGGTTGAGTTTGCGAGATTTTTGTATAGTGTTTTGAAGTATTTTTTTAGTGTTTTTATGATGACTTGATATTTTGTAATTGTGTTTGGGGATTTCTTGAAATGTTTTTTAAATGTTTTTTGTGATTTGATATTTTGTGATGTGATATTTTGTAATAGTGATATATTGTTTCTTTGTTAGCTGCTCAGAGTCGTTTGCGAGTGGGGCAGCATATAAGTTGACCACCACCACCACCACCACTGACGACGTCGACGAGGAGATGATAATGATGATGATGATAACAACAACAATAACAATAATAATAATTCAGCACACATTAACTGGCTTAGTGTTAGTTTCACTAGCTGTCAGTCCTCTTGGCTGGTTAGAGGTCTACACCAGGGGTTCTCAACACATTCGAATTGGGGGCTGGGTCATGCTCCCGCAGACAGTTAAGGGGGCCGGACTGGTGACCCCCCTGATATTTACATCTGCCATAAATGCATTTCCAACAGCTATAAATGAGTCCGTGGCTGATTCCGGTGGTGGCAGTGGCTGGATCTGGCCCTCAGGCCATAGGTTGAGAATCCCTGGTCTACACCTACATTTATATTTCCTCCAGAGTCATATATGCTTCTCTTTTTTCATTTAATCCTCACAATAACCTTATAAAGCAGGTCAGGCTCAGATAGAGTGACCAACACAAAACCACCCTGTGAGCTCCAAAGCTTAGTGGCACTTCAGCCTGCAGGGAAGATCCCTTCAGGCTAACACCATGGCTAGGCTGACAATAGTGGTGTCTTGTGACCAAGTCAACATTCTTAAGGAAGGGGAGGAGTACAGCAATCTCTCATTGCTACAGAGCAAAAACTGAGCAAAGATGTTGGTAAATTTAAGAAGTGATAGAACTAAATCTGAAAGTCCCTGGATATTTTAAGTGTGCCCTTTAATCTAAGATATATTTGCGCAGTGCAAACATGCTCTTTCTCAGTCACTGTACACTTACTTTCCCAAGAGCTATACATCGTGTCCCTAAATTAGAATTATCTTGGCAATATCTGCAGATTTTCCTGAGTTAACATGAATATATTCAACCCTAACCCACAGAAATACAAGTATAAATGTACCAGATATTGCTTACCTGTTCGTATATAGACAGAAGATTATTTTTTCTTTCCTTCCAAAACTCAAGCTCATTCTGAGGAACCAGGTGGCTGTCATGAAGAAGAGTCTGAGTTGCATTTCCCCCCAAAATATCTCGTATTTGATGTGACCATTTAATGACCATGGATTCTATTGCATGCAGTACTGATCTTGTATAGGAATCCTGACTGTAGGTTAGGAGGGAAAATGGCAGTTTTCACTCATCTACATACAGTGTAAATTTATTTTCTCTACAGCCTGTTTCTGCCTTTATCCATATCTATAAAGCCAGAACGTGGGTTCGAGTGTCCGGTATGTGTTTCTGCACCCCACCAAAGACCACCCTGCCCTTCAACACCCGCTTACCTTCTCCGTCTCAGCTTCCGAAGGTCAGGGTGAGGGAACCAAAGGGGGGGGGGACATAGGCCCCACAAACCATGCACAAAGAACCATGCACAAATCTATCTAATTCATACCCTCTTCCTTCATGCCCTCAAACACACATTTAAAACTGTAGCAGATTTCATACTTAACCTTTGCACACTAAGTGAACAGATCCTTCATTAGTGTTTTTCACAGTATATTCAGTATCCCCTATTGTTAAATTAGCCAGTTGGGTTTAGTCCCAATGTCCTCTGATGCCAATTATTTTTAGTTTAGTTTAGTTTATGCTGTATTTGTAGGTGGTGGGTTTTGATTTGTTGTGGGTATTGTTGTTATTCATTTTCTGTTATTCACCGTCCAGATGTGATAACACCCAGATGGGCAGTATAGAAATCCAATCAATCAATCAATCAATCAATCAATCAATCAATCAATCCATACATACATACATACATACATACATACATACATACATACATACATACATACATACATTTAATTCAGCTTACTCCCAATTTCATACAAATGTGTTTCAACCTGGCAAACCAGGTGCTGTAAATCAGGATGGGCAACCACCAGACTGCATTAAGGCTACATTAAGCCCATTATTGCACTTTGGAGTGGGGGCTGTAATTACTGCCACAATCCCTAACCCTCCTCCAACCATTACAAAAACTGTTGTTTTTAAATCTGAAGAAGCTCCTGCAACTTTAGATGAGTAAATTCCCCCTCCCCCAATTGATTTTTTAGGGGGAAAACACAAGCAGAATGAGGTAAACATACCAAAATTGCTACTATGTACCTTAGAAGACACATAGATGGCTTTTTCAAAACAGATATATATTTGTAAGGAGTGTCAAGAATCATCAAGGGTGATGGATGGCCATTTCAGTTCATGCTGTCAATGGAACATGTTATCTATCCCTGACATACAGTAGGTGAACGAATACTATGATGATATCTTTAAGGTGTGCTGGATCATAAATCCACAATCTACTACTTATCCTAACACCCCACCCCAGCCCCCAAAAAAACCTACCCTAAAGCTTTTCCAGCCTTGGGTTGGTGTAATTATTTCCCAGCTACTAAGCTGCCTCCTATTTCCTGTCTTCCTGAAGCTGAACTAACAAGGCTATGTAAGAGGCAGCTGCTCCACCCTAGAATCAACCTGTTCCCAAGGGTAAGATTGATCTGAAAATCCAAACCAGGGGTGCCCAAACTACGGCCAGTGGGCCGGATCCAGCCCATGGCACCAAATCATCTGGCCCATGCCGTCCACGCTGCTCCCAGAAGATGAAGTAAAACGTACCCGTGCATGTACAAAACGCTACTGTAAATGCACCTGTGGCTGTCGTAAACGCATTTACGACAGCCACAGGTGCATTTATGGCAGCATTTTGTGTGTGCACAGGTGCATTTTATTTCCACTTTCAATGGGAGGAACCACGTGACCGGACTGCTGAATCACATAACTGGCCTGTGGCCCAAAAAGTTTGGGCACCCCAATCAAAAACATCAAATACCTATGCATTGATCACACTGAGATGTGACTGGAAATCGTCAGGGTTATTTGCATTTGGGGGGGAGATGCATTAAATTGTTACATGCTAGCACAACAAATATGAACCATATATCCCCTCTAGTACAGATACCCCCTCACTTACGTATCTTCAGTATACATCTCATGCAATTCAATCTCCGTTTTTGCTGTTGGAATGGGAAGAAGAGTTCTGCCTAGTATAACTCCAGTCATAATGTAGGTCTTATTTTTCATTAATTCCACATGCCGTTCCATGTCCTGAGAAATAAATTGTGGCCAGGATCCATCATTGATCTTGGTAGAAAGAATAGGCAGCACAACCTGGAAACAGAAGTGAGAGAATGAGGAAGTGGGTTGGAGGAGAGAGGAACAATGTAACACTAATTTAAAAAAACTTTGTAGTACTGTACTGTCTATTTCGGTATTATGCCTTAGCTTACTTCTTGAAGTTTTATCCCACCCTTTTGGGGACTGTCTTGCTGTTATTAGTAACAGAAATTAATGCTTCTTCATGTAATGTTTTTAAGTGAAGTGCAATTATGAAGTTATCACCCAATTTCTTTCTTATCTCATATATATAAAATACTTTAATTAATTATATAAAATTGCCCTACAACAGCCATAGAACCCTTCTATATACTGCACACTGGCTTTTGCCCTGAAAATAAGCTGCACCATTCAAATACATTCAAATAGTCAAAGCAATGGTATTCCCAATGGTAATGTATGGTTGTGAGAGCTGGACCATTAGGAAAGCTGAGCGCAAAAGAATAGATGCCTTTGAAATGTGGTGTTGGAGGAGAGTTTTGAGAGTACCCTGGACAGCAAGGAGAACAAATAGGTCGATCTTAGAAGAAATCAACCTTGACTGCTCCTTAGAAGGTCAAATAGTAAAGATGAAGCTTAAGTACTTTGGACACCAAATGAGAAGAGAGGATTCACTTGAGAAAGCCTTGATGCTGGTAAAGATGGAGGGCAAAAGAAGAAGGGGTAGCCAAAAATGAGATGGCTAGATGGTATTGAAGATGCAATGGGCACAGAGCTGGGCAGGTTGAGGAGGATGGTGGAGGACAGAGGTGCCGAGAGGGCAATGGTTCATGGGGTCGCAAAGGGTTGGAATCAAGTGTGCGACTGAACAACAACAAAACCCAATACATCGAAGACAGATTTCAAAAGGGCACCGTAACCAACATTGCATTTATAGACTTTACAGTTGCATATGACACTATAAAAATTACTACAGAATCATAAGGAGTTTTTGTGTGTGTGGAGGTCCAGGGAAAATGAAATAGGTGGAAGAACCATACAAACGGACTGCCAGAGGGCAGCATGCTGGCTCCTATTCTTTTGCTGGCTCCTATTCCTTTTCAATTCTATTCTAATGAACAAACTCTCCCAGCAGGACACACACACACACACACACACACACACACACACACACACACACACACACACACACACACACACACACACACACACACACACACTGCATGACGGATTGAGCACTCGTCTCTGGAGCCTCATTTGGGCATTCCCTGAGCGGAGTTTCTTTCGCAAAAAACCTTTCAACCCACAATAATTTCTGACACAAAATTATTATTATCATTATTATCAAGCAATGACTGTACGGGGGGGGGGGGGGGGGGGCGGCGGCGGATTTTGAGGAGGTAGAACAATGCCTTTAAAAAGCCATGGTAGAGCTGCATGGATACGATTCTGATGATCAATTAAGGCCAAATCCAGAAAAATCCCAGGTAAAATCCCAGGAATGTACCTGCCATCTTTGTAATAAGGAGGCAGCTAGGAAGCTGCAAATCACATGGACAGGTGCACTATTGGAGCACTGCACCAATCCTAAATACCAAGGTGTAACTTTGGACAGGGTGTTAAGATATAAACAGCATTCTATGAATACTAAATTGAACGAGACAACAAGAGTGTACATAAAAAATGCTTTCTCATTTGCAGACCTGTCATTCTAGAACAGAGGTTCCCAACCTTTTTGTGCCGCGAGCCGGGCCATGCTCCCCAGACAGCTGAGTGGGCTGGTCACATAGTTCCTCCCGCCATAAATGCTGCCATAAAGTGCATTAAAATTTTTAATGCTATTTTGATATTTTTGTGAGTTTTTATTTGTTGTGATCCGCCCGGAGTAGCATCGGTGAGGGGGTGGCGGTAGAAATGCAAGTAATAAATAAATAAATGATAAATAAATAAATCTGCAGCTGTCGTAAATGCGTTTACAACAGCCACAGGTGCATTTACGGTAGTGTTTATGGCAGGCATGGGCACATTTGCACATACATGGGCACATTTTACGGCTGTTGTAAATGCATCTGCTTCTGATATTGTGAGGGCAATGGTGGGTCACATGAAATGGTGCCGTGGGTCGTGGCCAGCCCACAGGCTGTAGGTTGGCCACCCCTGTTCTAAAAGAAGCTTCCAACAGAAGCTTACCAGGTGGTTTCCCTCCCGGTTTTTGATTAGTAAAAACAAAATTTTTAAAGCTGTTTTTTATAATTATTATTATTTCTTAAGAAGCTCAAAATCATTTTAATTTGTTTACTTTTATTTAAAGTTAGATTTGCTAGTGACAGGGGTTTGTTTATTCAATTACATTTATTGTATGCAGTATTTTGTGTTTTATTTAATGTGATTTAGTGTGTTGTGAACTGTCCAGGAACTGCTTACACTACTGAGTGGTATCCAAGCTGAAATAATTAAGCAAGCAAATCAAGAAATTATTACCGATTTATTTCCGTGTGAACATTCATGGAGCAAAATCCCCTTTGTCAGACACAAAGTTGGATAATAGGCTCTTCTGTTTGAGGGGGGGAATTCAAGACCAAATTACCTGACAATATGAATTTGATCTTAGAGATAGGTATTGCAACATTATTCAGTAGCTGAGGACATTTAAATGTAGAGAAAATTTCAGGGAGAAATTTATGAGAGTGTAATTTATATTTCAGCATAGACTTCAGCAAAGTCCTCATAATTGTTTTTTCTGTTTTGATCACCTTACATTTTTCTCCAGTGGAGGAGGCAGAGTGACAAGTTGAGAATATACTGGGAAATGTCAAAATCTAGAAAGAATTAGGATTTTCCCATTCTTTCTTCAGTAGCTAAGCATGCCATAAAGTATTGATTACAAAATGGTATGGTTTCTTTCTCTCATCTACTCACTCTGAGATCTTTCGAAAGGTTTAAAGGGTTTTTTAAAATGTTTCCAGTATAGCATGAATACTTTAGATCAGTGTTTCCCGACCTTTGGTTTTTGGACTTCAACTCCCAGAAGCCTAAATCAATTTCCCAAAGCACTGATTAGCCAATGTACTGACTAAGGCTTCTGGGAGTTGAATTCTTCCTGTGGGGCGTGTGCCTCACATTGGGAATCACTGCTTTAGAGTGTTCTCTAATACAGATTAATCAGAAGCATGTTTACCAATGTAGCAACTTTAAATTAAATATTTGATCAGGCAGTTCTTCTATTGTGAAATGTTCAGTTCATCTCTATGCAATAAATTAATCAAGCAAATAGTCATAGGGTTATAATCCACTATGTTCCAGAAGCTTGTTTGGTTGCTGATCTGTATCTCCCATAGTGATAATATTAGTTAAATACAAACATATTTTAGAGTAAGTGCTAAAACAACCAAATCATTTTTTTAACAAAAGGAAGTATACTTAAAATATGTTTGGAATTGATAAATAAGTAACAGATAACATGGGTGAACTTCCAGGTAGAAAACATACAATGGCCCATTCAAGTCAGGTGAAACACAGTCAGCAATTGTATAACAGGCTACACTACAGGTCAAAAATGCATCTACTTTGTTTTTGACAGCATAGATATCTTAAGAAGAGTATGAAAATAAATTAGTAGCTGGGCAGCTTGATGGGGGGACTAGTTGCTTTTTTGTGTTGGGTTTTAAAGTTTAGAAGCAGCACAAAAGCAGATTTATTGATCTACTCACTTCACTTCATTTCATTTCCATTGTGCCTTTCCCCCTATTCATGAATCTAGCGGCAGTACTTCTCAACCTTTGGTTTTTTGGACTTCAATTCCCAGAAGCCTAAGTCATTTGCCCAAAGCACTGATGAGCCAATGTACTGACTTAGGCTTCTGGGAATTGAAGTCCTCCTGTGGGGTGTGTGCCCTCCATTGGGAACCACAGATCTAAGGTAACTTATAAATACCAGAGGGTGGCAGTGGGGGACTCAATAGTTACATACCTTATATTTATAATTCTACAAAACAGACAATATTAAAAGACCATTAATCAAAACACTTTAAAAGCCAAAACCAGGGGGGAAAGATACGTACATAAAGAGCTTTAAAGAAAAATGCATCACTAATTTAAAACTTTCTATGTAGCCCAATCAGTGGCCAGACGCTTTGTGAAAATAAATGTTTTAGGTTGCTGGCGTAAGGATGGCATGAGGATGGGAGATGTAACTTAACTTCTGATGGAAGGAAGCCTAAGAACAACTGTTTGAAAAGGTCCCCTCTTTGAGGGTGGTGAGAAAGAAAAAGAGCCTCTCCTGAAGATTTTAAAAGCAGAGGAGGATAACATTTCAATCCTTGAAATACTGGAAACCCAAGCTTTATAGGAGTCTATAAATCTTATAATAATGCATGGCCAGGTTATCCTGCTATGGTAATAGAGGAGACCATACTGCCAGCAACTCAACGCCGAATGTCAAGCAGCGTTTAATTAACCTGACAACCCTGAGGACTAATGGTTTGGGTGCTGAAGTCTACAGGGTAGGGTGATGGTCCCCAAGTGGATTAAATCTCACTTGAATCCATCTTGATGAAGGGCAGCAGCTTCATCAATACTGGCCTGGGGCCGATGAGAACTTTGTGTACCAAAAGGGCTCAGGACCTTTAGTGTATGAAAACCAAGACACAGGACACAGCCTCGGGCTGGGTTAACTCAGGTTTATTGCATGGTGGTCAGAGGGAACATGAGGTAATGGCGGATCAATAGCTCTTTATATACAGCAGTAACACATTTGAACGTGGTTCCATGATAGCCCATTGGCTACTATCTGCGTGACGTCATTGCTGGTCACGCCCTTCTTGTCCAGGTGTAGGTGGTGGCGGGAAAACTTCCCGCGCTGTTGCCTTTGATGAGTTTGGACCAAGAGAGCTTTGGACGCTCGCTGCTGCCAGCTGGTGGTCATTAGCTTGCGTCCTATTACAGGGTTTATGTGATACAGCTGAAGGTTACATTGTTGCCCATAGGCAAGGTTACATTGGTTCAGATACATTGTTATCCATGTGGAGGATCAAACCATTAGGACACAACATCCCTCCCCCCTAGGATGAGACGAAGTCTCGAAACCACACTCTCCCCCCCCCCTAGGATGAGACGAAGTCTCTCAGCCAAGATGGCTTATTTCGAACACGCTGGGGTCTCGGTGTGGGCTGCCTTCCCCCTGGTTTGCTACCTTCTCTTTGTCCCCTGGTTTCCTGCCCTGTAATTGGAGAGGGAGACTCGTTAGTGACTTGCCGCGGCTCCGCGGCGTTGTTGGGAGGTGTGTGCTTCATTGGGGAAGAACCGGGGGCACTGGGGGCTAACGAAAAACCCCTCTTCTCGCTTGGACGGGTGGGGGAATACTCCCGAAAACCCCCCCCGGCTCTCAAAATCAAAATCAGAATTAAATTCGGGGGCAGCGGTCGCGAACTCCTCTCCCCCTTCCCCAGCCTCTGATAGAGCTGGCGTATCAAAAGGGTATGAGTCGGGGCCGCTGCTTTCCCCCCTTGCTTGGGACCGTTGTCCGTTGCTGTCCCCCCCTTGGGCTAAACGGGTGGGGGAGAACCCTAACGCTGAGTCCTGTCGCTGAGCTCCACTGACCGGCCCCCCACTCACTCGGTGCCTAAGTTGGTCCGCGTGCCTCCTCCAGAGGAGACCTGTGCTAGTCTCGACCCGGTACGACACTGGCCCCGTCCTTTCCACAACCGTCCCTGGTACCCAGGCTGGACCTGCGCTGGCGTAGTTCCTGCAGTGAACAGGATCGCCGGCGGCGAAACCTTTCGAGACTGCCAGCCCAATGTTTTTTCCTTTGTCCTCGACTCTCGTTGGGTCTAGCCTGGACAGGATCGTGGTCAGTTTTCGCCGCATCAGCAGCTCTGCCGGCGAGTAACCTGACGCTAAGGGGGTCACCCTATACGCTAACAAAAACTGACATACTTGGTGATTTAGGTCCCCCGGGCCCATGCGCCGCAGCGCATCCTTTGTCGTTCGCACCAGCCGTTCCACTTGGCCATTCGTGGCGGGGTGAAACGGCGCGGACGTGACATGCCGAATGGCGTTTGCCTCCATGAATGCCTTGAATTCAGCGGAGGTGAAACAACTAGCGTTATCGCTGACTAAAGTGTCGGGTAAACCGAACGTGGAAAAGACTCTCCTTAGCTGGCTAATTGTAGTGGCGGAGGACGTACTCTTTACTGGGATAACCTCCAACCACTTGGAGAATGCATCCACCACCAGGAGAAACATTGTTCCTCGGAATGGGCCAGCGAAGTCTACGTGCACCCTGGACCATGGCCCCCTTGCTGTGTCCCATTCCCTATGCGGAAGACGGGCCGCCTCTGGTCGGGAGCCCTGGCATGCCTCACAAGTGCCGACCATGTGCTCAATGTCCGCGTCCAGCTGTGGCCACCAGAAGTAACTCCGGGCCAGCGCCTTGGACCGGACGATGCCGGGGTGGCTGACGTGCAGCAGTTCGAGTACCCTCGGTCGCAGGGGCGTAGGAACCACCACCCGTTGGCCCCACAAAAGGCAGCCCCTCTCTAGGGACAACTCTATTTTTTTCCGAAAAAATGGGTCGAATTCCGTACCTGGGGATGACGCCGGCCACCCCTTCTGTACCCATGAGCTTACTTTCTCCAGCGTTCTGTCCTTACCTGTGGCCCTGGCAATGTCGGCTGGTACTATCGGGGGTGAGTCTAAGACCTCTATTAACAAAACCTGGTGATCTCTTTCTGCCCTTTCCTTTTGGACGCCCGACAAGGGCAAGGGAGACCTCGAGAGTGCGTCGGCATGGCTGATCTCCTTCCCGGGCCGGTATTCCAGCTCATGCTGGTATGCGTTGAGAAAAATAGCCCACCGCAGCATTCTTGGGGACAGGATCTGTGGTGTGGGCTTACTTGCAGTGAAAATTCCTAATAGGGGCTTGTGGTCAGTCACGATTTTGAACGGCCGACAATACAGAAAATCGTGAAATTTTTTGGTCCCCGCTACTATCGCTAGTGCCTCCCTGTCGGTCTGTGCGTAATTACGCTCTGCTTGGGACAGGGACCTTGAATAAAACGCTATCGGGGCTTCCCTTCCGTCGTCCAACACGTGGCAAAGCACCGCCCCCACCCCCACCGGGGATGCGTCACAGACTAAGACCACTGGCCGTTTGGGATCGAAATGCGTTAGGATTGCCTCGGATGTTAGGAGTTGCTTCAACTCTTTGAACGCCCTCTCTTGCTCATCACCCCACACCCATGTTTCCTCCTTTTTTAGCAACCGATGGAGTGGCTCGGCCACGGACGCCTTCCGTGGAAGGAAGGTATGGTAAAAATTGAGGAGCCCCAGAAATGACTGTAGCTCGGTTTTGGATGTGGGGCGAGGGGCATTCTTGATGGCGGCTACTTTGGATTTGGATGGCTTAATACCCTCTGGCGTGACTCGAAACCCTAGAAACTCAACCTCAGTTTCGAAGAAGACACATTTGTCTTTTCTCAGTCGTAGCCCCGCTTTCTCGAAGACAGTCAGAACTTTATCCAATCTCTTTGCCAGTTCGGCCTCACTCCCCCCTGTTATCAACACGTCATCAAAATAAGGCAACACCCCCTCCAGCCCCTTCAGGAGGCGTTCCACAAGCGACTGAAAAAGGCCGGGTGCCGAGTTCACGCCGAACTGTAAACGCGACACCTGGAACGCTCCTTTATGTGTGACTATCGTTTGTGCCGCGGCCGTGGCGGGAGTTACAGGGAGTTGCTGATAAGCTTGAGCCAAATCGAGTTTAGCGAAACACTTTCCCCCATTCAGCCTGGCCAGAAGGTGGCTGACCACCGGCACCGGGTATGCATTAGGGCGGATCGCCTTGTTAATTGTACACTTATAATCAGCGCAAATGCGTACCTCCCCGTTAGCCTTCAGAGCGGTTACAATTGGAGTTTCCCACTCCGCGGAATCAACAGGAATAAGAATCCCCTGGCCCACCAGTTTGTCCAGTTCCGCCTCTATTTTGTCCTTTAGTGCGAATGGCACCCTGCGCGGTTTGAGTCTTATCGGGCGGACCTCCGGGTCTAGGTCGAAGGCTACAGGGGGTCCCTTGAACTTTCCGAGTCCTTTTTTAAAAACGGCGGAATGCGCGTCGCACACCGCTTGTATTGGATCCACCCCCACGGCATGCACTCCCCCTATGAACAAACCTAAGGGCTGAAACCACTGCGTCCCTAGGAGGCTACAACTACCCCCCTTAAGGACAACTAGGGGCAGCTCCGCAGAATGTCTCTTAAAACTGACCCGAAATTTCCCGACCCCCAATACTGGAATGCTGTTCCCCTGTACATCTCGTAGCGTGGACCTCAACGTTTTAAGTTTGGGTCGCACGTGGGGGTCGATTTTCAAGAACTCTTTCTGGGAAATTATAGAATAGGAGGACCCCGAGTCAATTTCCATCCTGATAGGGGCCCCTTGTACTAGTACCTCAACGAAGTAATGGGACTGTCCCGCGGACACGCTGAACACCGGAGCGTCGTCCTCGCTGTCGTCCGAGATGCGGCCCACGCCGTCCTGCTTCCTCGTGGTCTGGGCGCCATCTTTGGACCTTGCTGGACGGTCCGGTCTGGTTGAGCGGTCTTGTGACTGCCTCCGGCCCTCCTTCCGTTTTCTGCACGCCTTGGCGATGTGCCCCCGACGGCCGCAGGTGTAACACTCGGCTTTCCTGAATGGGCACCTTGCGCGCTCATGGGCCGCTCCGCAACCATCGCAGCGGCGCCCCCCTTTTCGGACCCTCTGGACCTCCTCGCCGTCGCTGCCTTCCGTAGACGACTTTGAGGCTCTTCGGGTTGCGTGCACCGACTGTCCGGACTTTCCGTGCACCGAATTCTCCGCTTTGCCGGCTCTAGGACGCCACTCACGCCACTGGTGCATTTCGTCCACTCCGGCATTCGTGGACTCCGCGGCTTCCGCGGCCTCTACAACCTCCGCCAGCGTGGGTGGTGGCTCCTTGTTCATCAAGCTGCGCTGCACCTCCTTGTCCTTCAGGCCACACAGCACTCCGTCCCTGAGGGCCGTCTCTAGGTCGTCCCATCTGCAGGGGCCGGCGGCTATCCTCATGGCTGTTACGAATGCCTCAACCGACTCGTCCGGCGCTTGGACTCGCCTCCAAAACGCGCTCCGAGCGGGAAACATTGCCCTCGAGGGACGGAAACGCTCACGCAGCAGCTTCATGATGTCGTCTGCTTTGAATTCGCTCACCTTCTTCGGTGCAATGATGCCCACCAGCGTTCGCTTGGTGTCTATCCCAAGCATTCTGGTGAGGATGGCCCTCTTCCTCTCCTCATCGTCTTCTTTGACTTTGAGTTCCACCAGTGCCGCCTGGAAGTCCATTTCAAAAAGCTCCCAGTCTTGCGGTTTGGTGATGTTGAACCCGCTCTGTGCCCTGGCTGCTCCTTGGGGATCCATTGATCCCACCTTCGTCGCCAATTTAGTGTATGAAAACCAAGACACAGGACACAGCCTCGGGCTGGGTTAACTCAGGTTTATTGCATGGTGGTCAGAGGGAACATGAGGTAATGGCGGATCAATAGCTCTTTATATACAGCAGTAACACATTTGAACGTGGTTCCATGATAGCCCATTGGCTACTATCTGCGTGACGTCATTGCTGGTCACGCCCTTCTTGTCCAGGTGTAGGTGGTGGCGGGAAAACTTCCCGCGCTGTTGCCTTTGATGAGTTTGGACCAAGAGAGCTTTGGACGCTCGCTGCTGCCAGCTGGTGGTCATTAGCTCGCGTCCTATTACAGGGTTTATGTGATACAGCTGAAGGTTACATTGTTGCCCATAGGCAAGGTTACATTGGTTCAGATACATTGTTATCCATGTGGAGGATCAAACCATTAGGACACAACAGGACCAGAAAGTGAGTCACAGAACTGGATCAGTGGTATGGGGGTCATGCTGCGAGGAAGAAGGCAGATGAAAGGCCACTACATTATATTCTCAGGACAGTCTTCATGGCTGATCGCCATGAGGATCATCAATATTCAGGTTTGGATACTGCAGAACAAGAAGAAGAATAAATCTTAACCATAATTTGAATAGTGCTCAGGATACATTAGCAGCCAGCAGAGCTATTGTAAGAAAGGATGTACACGCTCCAAGTAAATGAACCCCATCAATAGTTTGCTTGCAGCATTTTGGATCAGCTGCTTTGTCTTCAAGGCCAAACACTCTCCAAAGGTAACCCTATGTAAAGTAGGTTACAATAATCTACGTCTAACATGTATGTCACTGTAATCAGAACTGTTTTTCAAAACTATTACTGAAAAACGATGTGCAATCCAGCCTGCCATTTCAACTAGAAAGTTTGAAACTATAAGATTATTTGTGCAATATATGCCCAATCACTGTGAGAAAATTTAATTTCTAATATTGTACAGAAATGAGGACATCAGTTGTGATGTGCAGTTTAGACTCCAGATCAGATCTAAATTTAGATGGACAGAAACAAGCTAAGAAGAATAGACTTTCTACCCTCTGCTCCCCATAAAGAAATGAGAGTCCTCTAACCAAAAGATAAGGTTGTTTCCAGTAATATAAGCATTTTCACATGTATTGGATTAGAGATCAACAGAAAGAAAGATATTAATTTATTGATGCTGTTACTGCTACATTCTATTAAATGCAAGTTAAGTCATTCAGGGAAAGAGTTCCAACTGACAATCTCTCTATATATTTTTATACATTTACACAGGACCCCATGCACCTTAATCCTGATGCTAGCCCCTGAGTACAAAATGATTTCAGAGACCTGGTTAAATAACCTCCTTGTTAAACTATTCATTCTAAACAAGGAAGGATTGTGCTGACAAAAAAGAATAAATTAATAATGTACAGTATTAGTGTTTTATTTTGTTAATATGTGAAAATAAGTTTTATTAAAAACTGATGCTGTAGAACATATTATTTAAAAGTTAATGAAGAAATATAGACAAAAATACCTCTTCCAAAAAGACCATTACATGTTCCATGGGTGTTCCAGACAATTCTGCAAATTTAAGGTTCTCCTTATAGTCTTCAATCTGAACACAGTCTGTGGTCTTCATAACACAAACTATTTTATTTTTCACATCCCCAGGTATCTAAACAAGGATTATGAAAGTAATTTTAGAAAGAATTAGTTGTGACTATACATTCTTCAAAAATTATGGCCAAATCGCAGGGTGAAATTTCTCATATACAGTTGGCAATATTATAGATCAAAGCTGCCAACAAGACAAGCTTGATCTGATAACTTCCAAGGAAACAATCCATGCACTTATGAACTCTAATGTTTGTCAAAGAAACTGTGGAAACTATGTTGACACGGACTTCCTTGATAGCTGCCATTTCCCAAGGCTAAATATTCCTTAGACCAGAGGTTCCCAACTTTTTTATGCTGCAGGCCTGACCATGCCCCCAGATAGCTAAGTGGGCCTGACCATGCCCCCTGGAAGTGGGCACGTTTACAACAGCCATAAATGTGTCCACTTCTGTGTTTATGACACTCGTGGGCATGTTTACGCATGTGCGGGCGCATTTTATGGCTGACGTAAACATGTCCACTTCCATGAGCGGCAAGGGTGGTGGTGGGCCACATGAAAGGGCGCCACGGGCTGGGGCTGGCCTACGGGCTGTTGGTTGGGAACCCCTGCCTTAGACAGCACTATTCAGGAAGCCCATTTTGTAAGAAAACAGATAACTGGAAGAAGTGTGAAACAACCATACACAAGACATGTAGAACTTAGTAAGTGCATTCATGGTTAAATATCCAACAGTTCTTCATGTGTCCCAGATAAGAGTTTACATAGCAAGTAATGCTTTGAATGAAATACTGGCTGAAATCTCATTGTGCAGCTATAACAACAAAATAACATTTAGACACAAATCATCAAAAAGTTACAAAATCTCTGTAGGTATTATCTATCCTTAAGAAGCTGCTCTGTAACAAGTAATAAAATTCAATGACCAAAATCTTGAATAAATATGCAAATAGTGTAACATTTGGAGAAAAATTACATCTATGGGCCAATTTATCTCTGAAATTATGCCACTTATGCATAATTGTAACTAGATAAGAGAGTCTGGGCCAATTGTGCACTAGAATTTCTAATGTACTGTACAGTATTATCATAAGATTGCCACTAATTTAGGCTTGCCCTTCTTATAGCCAAAAGATGTTTCCACAATGACCACATATATTGCTAAAGAGAAGACCTTTGCCATCTGTATTTATAAAATGATTATGTTGCTCATAAGGTTAGATCTAAATCTGAAGTAAGGAGAACAAGAAAAAGGATGTTCATGGGCACTAATATTGCTTTCTGTTTTACTTAAAATTTAACCTGACTACAAAGAATTTCCAACTGCAAACCTTCTCATTCTAACGACTGCAGTAAAAATGAAATAGGACACCCTTTCTCTTATACACTGGTGTCAACACTAGACTACTATGTTACAATCTGTGTTAGAAATCTAGCTAAATGTAAACATAAAACTAAGATGATTTGACGTAATACTATCAAGTGAACCGCTTGTAATAAACCACAGCTTCTTGAGTGAACAAGCTTTTGATAGCAGTCAATTGCACTGCAGTTCCAGCAGCATAAATCTTTCTGAAATTCAGTTTGAGAGCAAGATAATTTTAATACCAGCATAAAACAGATTAGCATTTTCACAAGCACAGCAAATATGGTTTAAATAAATGAGCCCTACTCAGCTGGCAGATGAAAGATGCACCTACCTTTTGTGATACAGAAACACCAGGCATACTTTTCTGAAATTGTTTGGATTTGTAGCCTAATACACTGCTCAGGCTCTGGGTACATGATAATTTATGAACAACACAATTAAACAATAACTCAAACCCAAGATAAACATATATACTGAGCTTACTTTGGTCAATGAAACCGTAAGTCTTATACTTTCCAAAAAGATATCTGCCAACCTTTTTGTACATCATTTGAGGTAACAATAGGATTACAACATGGAATGTATTTTAGACATTAGGATTGAATGCCAAGAAATTAACCTTAAGCTTTTATTTCCAGACTACAGAGAACAGTGTTAAAGCAAATCCATGCTTAATGTTCATGTTGGAATAAGTAATATGGAACCTTTTTCAGGGTCAGACTTCCCAAAGAAACTTGGCTTTTACTTTCTTCACTAAATCCATCATATGAACAAACATACTGTTAAAAGATACAGCCCACTAGAGACAACAACTATTTTTTGTCACTAAGCAGGTGGGGACAACTCAGCCACCAAAGTTGTGTAAACTGCAGGGGGGGGGGCACATCCCAGCACACTGCAATTTACAACAATGTTCCTTCAAGGAGCTGTATACACCTACTCAACCATGTGACAAATAAGTAATGAGCATGTTCATGTGTGTACATCAAGTATGTTTGCAACCTACGAGAAGATGTAAATTGTTGCAATTTCTTACATATGCAATAAGATTTTGTTTCTTCTTTCGTGTTCTGATCAAACCCTGGACTGCCAAAATGAAACCACCTTCTTGGCTTTGTCATTGCCCAAACCTAAATCCTCACCAGTACAGGTGAAACTCGGAAAATTAGAATATCGTGCAAATGTTCATTCAGTTCAGTAATGCAACTTAAAAGGTGAAACAAATATATGAGATAGACTCATTACATGCAAAGCGAGATAGTTCAAGCCTTACTTGGTTATAATATTGATGCTTATGGCTTACATCTTATGAAAACCCCAACCCCCCAATCTCATGTACCCCATAATCATCACACAATCTCATGTACGCTGTATGCCATGATCATCACAATTATAACAAATTAAGGCATGACATCTCTCACTTTGCATGTAGTGAGTCTATCTCATATATTTGTTTCTCCTTTTAAGTGAAATGAATGAACATTTGTACAATATTCTAATTTTCTGAGTTTCACCTGTACATGTTTCTGGGAGTATCAGCAGACTAGTAAATGAGCCGGATTCTGTATCACTCCACATTTACACAGTGTGTTGTTGTCTGCCAACAGGCCCCACTTCATAAGATTTTGGTAGCACTCAGGAAAGCTACTCTTTCTGTAATACATCTGTAGTCCAAAAAAAGTCAATTTCCCCAGCTCTGAGTTTTGGGATGGTCCACCCAAGAAGTCTGTAATGTTTGCAAGTTCAGTCATCACCACTACCAAAATCCGTTTTCTGTGTGTGCAGGCACGCACACACAACCCTCATCTTACACTTTTGAAAAACACTGAGCTTACAAAGTAGAAAACAACAACAAAAAGGAAACAACTACATTAGAAATTTTTGGAGTGGTTGACAGTCTGTGCAAGCATATAAGAGAATAAACAAAATGAAAAGACAAAAACATTGTGTCAATGTAAAGACTATGGTATTTTAATGGTATTAATTTATACATATCAGGTAAAGTAATGGTAAAGGTCTCCCTTGCTCGAAAGCCAGTCTTATCCGACTCTAGGGTTCAGTGTTCATCTCTGTTTATAGCCAAAGAGTCAGTGCTGTCTGTGTCTGCAGACATTTCCGTGGACATGTGACAGGCATGTCTCAACATCGGAGTGCATGGGACGCTGTATACTTTCCCACCGAAGTGGTCCCTATTTATCTACTTGCAATTTCTTGCTTTCGAACTGCTAGGTTGGCAGGAGCTGGGACAGATGATGGGTGTTCACCCGGGTCTTGAACTCTGACCTTCCAGTCAGCTAGTTCAGTGTCTTAACCACCTGACCCACCACAGTCATACATATCAGGTGTCCATATGTATAAAATGATGCCATGACGTTTCACTCACATGTCTGGAAAAAAAGTGGACTTGATCCTCAAAAGCCAACATTTAAGTACAGTAGTTAGTCTTCAAGGTGCCACAACGTTTTTGTCTTTTTGTTCTGCATACTCTCTGATGTGCTTGCAAAGGCTAACACGGCTACCGCTTCAAAAAATTCATTAAAAAAACACACGTGGTGGGCACCTTAAAGACTAACTACTGTATTTTAATGATAGCTTTCATGGATCCACAAAAGCTAATATTAAAATACAGCAGTTGTTCGAAAGCAAGAAATTGCACGTAGCATTTATTTTCACGACTTTAGATTTTAGTAACTATTAATGGACTTTAGTAATATTGTTCTTTTAGATAGGCAGCCTGCTGTTGTATGTCAATTCTCAGTAGGTTTTTGGTAGTACTGTATAGGGTTTTTTTTTAATTGCCTCTGTCCAGTCTAGCTTAGGATGTGGTGTTTATGCTTTTGTGTTCCTGTTATGCTGGTCATGGACTGTAAATAAATAAAATTGAATTGAATTGAAGTAGACAAATAGGGACCACTTCGGTGGGAAGGTAAAGAGCATTCTGTGCACTCCGGTGTCTAGTCATGCCTGCCACATGACCACGGAAACGTCTGTAGAAGCAGACAGCATTGGCTCTTCAGCTTTGAAACAGAGATGAGCACTGAACCCTAGAGTTGCATACGACTGGCTTTCGAGCAAGGGTGACCTTTACCTTTACTAGTGTTTTAAGGTGCCACAACGTTTTTCGGTCTTGTCTGTGTCTTGTTTTATTGACTCTCTCTGAACTGCATTAGGGGACTCCTGAAAAGACTGCCTGCGTCCAGAAGTGTGTGAATGTCATTCAAGCACCTTCCACTTCCCCAGCATCTCACCTTCGTCCCGACAGCCACCCCTCCTGCCAGAGGGCGGTAGAAAGACAGGAAAGCCGGGCGAGGGGCCTCCAGAAAGCCCGCCAAGAGCTCCTGGCTGCTTTCGTCATCCAGAAACGCATCCCACTCGCCAGCTTTCAGCCTCAGCAAGGGTGCCAGGCGGAGGCCCACAAATTGGACCCGCTCATCGTCTGCGAAGCGCTTCTCCTCCACTGACTCCTCGTCATCATCCTCCATCTCCCAGGAGTTTCCTTTAGGCAGGGGGGTCGAGTGGGCGGGAGGCTCCCGCAGCTCCCCAGGGACTCGGTTTCTTCTTTCAGCCCTTTAGAAATAATAATAATAATAATAATAATAATAATAATAATAATAATAATAATAATAATAATAATAATAATAATAATAATAATAATAATAAAGGTTTCCCTTGCTCGAAAGCCAGTCGTATCTGACTCTAGGGTTCAGTGCTCATCTCTGTTTCAATGCCAAAGAGCCAATGCTGTCTGCTTCTGCAGACGTTTCCGTGGTTATGTGACAGGCATGACTAGACACTGGAACGCACAGAACGCTGTTACCTTCCCACCGAAGTGGTCCCTATTTATCTACTTGCTTTATCTACTTGCAATTTCTTGCTTTCAAACTGCTTGATTGGCAAGTACTGGGACAAAGACGGGAGCTCATTCCATCCTGCAGTACTCAGGAATCGAACTGCTGACCTTCCGCCTCCCAGTCAGCGTCTTAGCCACTTGAGCCACTGCAGTCCCTATAATAATAATAATAATAATAATAATAATAATAATAATAATAATAATAATAATAATAATGCAGTACCTAAAGGACTCCCTAGATATTTGGAAATTTTGGACTTATCTGATTTGAACATCCTAACTCTCCAAAAAACAACTCTACTGGGGACTGCATATATACTCAGACATTATTATTATTATTATTATTATTATTATTATTATTATTATTATTATTATTATTATTTCGTGTCACAAATTATTAGTTGAAAGGATTTTTCCGGGAGAAACCCCGTTCAGGGGACGCCCAAGCGAGGCTCCTTTCATGTCACCAAGACTTGGGACAGAGACGGGCGCTCAATCCGTCATGCCGTACCCGGTTCTCGAACTGCCGGCTCGCCAGTCTTCCAGCTAACAAGGCGAGCTTCTTAACCACTGAGCCACCGCAGAACCCTAGAAACAGTAATTTGAGAGATTGAAGGGGTTTTCTGTCGACTTCTTAGCAACCCGGTTCGTTCCCGCCTTCTTTCTTAACTCCGGGAAGCCATTCCGTGACTTCCCCCTCCCCCGGTGCTTCGCCTGCCCCCCCCCCCCCTTGCTCACCCCCTACTCCTGGGGGTGCCCAGGAGAGTTCCTCACCCAAGGCAATAACAATAGTAATTGCACTTCTATACCGCCCCATAGTGCTTAGTGCACTCTCTCGGGGGAGGGGGGGGGTCACAAGGTAATTAGCATTCCCCCCCCCCCCCCAACATGCTGGGTCCTTATTTTACCGACCTCAGGAGGATGGAGGGCTGAGTCCACCTAGGGGCGCCGTCAGGATCGAACTTGCGGCGTTTCGGCTGCAATGCAGCAGCTAAACCAAGGCGACGGCTCCAATCCAAGCGCGGCGGCGGCGGCGGCGGCAGTGGCACTAGCGTCCCGTTGCCCAGGGGACGAGCTAAAGTCGCCAGTGGGGCCTCCCACCCACCGCCTCCTCTCGAAGGAAACAAATCACGCCTCCAGACCAGTCCAGCCTGACTTGAACCGAGCCTTTCCCCACCAGCTGCCGCCCCGTCGGGGGTGGGGAGAAGGGGGCCCGAACTCGGCTGCCAGTGCCTGCCGGCCCTTGCAGCCTCGCAAGCGAAGGCTCACAGTGGAGGGGAGAGGTCTACTCTGTGTCCAGACAGAGTGGGGCTGGCCGAGGCTGAGCAGAGAGACCCTCACCCAGGAGTGCGAATTACCTCAATGTAAGGTAAAGGTCACCCTTGCTCGAAAGCCAGTCGTATCCGACTCTAGGGTGCAGTGCTCATCTCTGTTCCAAAGCCGAAGAGCCAGCGCTGTCTGCTGCTGCAGACATTTCCGTGGTCATGTGGCAGGCATGACTAGACATCGAAGTACCTTAATGTAGCTGTAGTCAAATCAGGCTGCATTCAAGAAACATTAAAATTAAATATACTTTTAAAAAAGTTATTCTTTTGTGAAAACCTAACTACTATGCACGTGGCTCAAGTGGCTAAGACGCGGACTGGAAGGCGGCAGGTCAGCAGTTTGATACCCGAATACCAGTTAGGAGTACAGTAAAACCCCTACTTACGAAAAAAAAAGTCCATTCCGTAGGCTTTTGCTTAAATTGAATTTTTATGTAACTGGAAGCAAACCCATAGGAAAAAATATTTTTACGTAACTCGAAGCAAACCCATAGGGAAAATGAAAGTTTTATGTAAATCGAAGCAAACCCATGGGGAAATGAATTTTACGTAACTTGAAGCAAACCCATAGGAAAAATAAAATTTTTATGTAAATAGAAGCAAACCCATGGGGAAATGAATTTTTACGTAACTCGAAGCAAACCCATAGGGAAAATGAAAGTTTTATGTAAATAGAAGCAAACCCATGGGGAAATGAATTTTACGTAACTTGAAGCAAACCCATAGGAAAAATGAAATTTTTATGTAAATAGAAGCAAACCCATGGGGAAATGAATTTTTATGTAACTCGAAGCAAACCCATAGGAAATCGTGTATATCAGGACATGGTTTTAGCACAAAATCATTTTAAGTCGAGGCATTTGTAAGTCGGAGTTTTACTGTACTGTACTTGCTCTTGTCGTGAGAATTCTGAGTTAGAGGAATCTTTACAGAGAGAAGAGCAAGAATTGTCTATTCATTGTCTATACTGACATCGGGAGATTTAAATATCTAAGTCAACAAATAACAATTTATTCAGTTAAATTCATTCACTGCAGAAAATATTTATTTAAGCTGCTTTATCTTTCAGGACAGGTTCTTCCAGAGCAACTGACAAATATAAGTGTAAACACAAATAAATTTCTCACCCATTTTCACAACACTCTTTGATGAGGTAGAGAGAGAGAGAGTGAGTGTCCTGAAGTTATCCAGTGGGATTTTTGCCTGGATCTAAAACTGGGTTTAAATAAAACACTTTATACCCTAACTTAATGTTTTCTAAGGGACTGCGGTGGCTCAAGTGGTTAAGACACTGACTGGAATGTCAGAGTTCAATTCCCGGGTACTGCATGACGGAATGAGCTCCCATCTCTCCTGCCAACCTAGCAGTTTGAAAGCAAGAAACTGGAAGTAGATAAATAGGGACCACTTCGGTGAGAAGGTAAACAGCGTTCCATGTGCTCTGGTGTCTAGTCATGGCTGCCACATGACCACAGAAACATCTGCAAATGCAGACAGTGCTGGCTCTTTGGCTACAAACAGAGATGAGCACTGAGCCCTAGAGTCGGATATGACTAGCTTTCAAGAAAGGGTGACCTTTACCTTTACCTAACTACTATGTATTTAATAATTTTTTTTAAAAAATGAAAACTATTTGTTAATTTTAAAGTTAGGGGGTATGGTGCCCTTGCTCAAAAGCAAGTCATCTCTGACTAGGGTTCACTGCTCACCTCCATTTACAGACAAAGAGACAGTGCTGTTTGCATCTGCAGATGTTTCCGTGGACATGGAGCAAGCATGACTAGACAAAGATCGCTGCTTACTTTCCCACCAAAGTGGTACCTATTATCTACTTGCAATTCCTTGCTTTTGAACTGCTAGGTTGGCTGGAGCTGGGACAGAGATGGTAGCTCACTCTGTCACACAGCACTCAGGGTTCGACCTGCCGACCTTCCAGTCATAACGTTCAGCATCTTAACTACTAAGCCACTGTAGTAAAATTTAAAGTTACTAAAATAAAATATAAATATAAAGGATGAACAAAAATGTCTTAATAAAAATAAAAGGATTTACTCTATTAAATTTGAGTTCAGTCAAAAGTCCACACCACTTAAGGACCTTAAAGGACACACATAGCCTTAAGGACAAAGGTTCCTCCACCACTGCCTTAACCTAAACCTAACCCTTCCCCTCCTACCCAGTTTCTCAGTTTCTTCACACATCCCAACTGTGAATCAATCTACTCTGGCGTATGAAAATTAAATTTTTGAGTCCCATTCTTTCTCATCCTCCAGAGAATGTTCCCATTAGAGGTATGAGTGAGGAAACATACAGAAGTCCTCGAGGCCAGAGGCAGTTCAATGCATCAAAACCTTCTGTCCACATTGGCTGGATTTTGGCTCACCTTGTTGTTCTTCAAAGAGGAAAAGAGCTCTACAACTGGTACTCTTATAGTTGCTGTAATTAACTATAACATTGTGTTGGAGAAATACCACTTGTTTTCCAGGTCTGTGTGGCTCAGCCAGTCTGCCTCTAAATTCCCTTTCCCCTGGACCGTCTGTCTCTAGGAAAAAGAGGTGAGGCTCAGTCAAGATGTTAGCAGGTGCATTTATCTCATTAGGAGATTTGAATGTGTGCTCCTGATGATTTATGTGGGTCTTTGTGGTCATAGAATAAGGTTAGAACATTTTGAAGTTTGGTTGATTTGCGCTTAGATAGATGTTGTTGTACAGTCACACAGTCGAGTCCGACCCTTTGCGATCCCATGGACCAACGCAAGCCAGGCTCTTCTGTCATCTGCCATCCTCCTTAGCCCACCCAGATCTGCACCCAGTGGCAACGATGCCATCTACCCATCTCATCCTCTGCTGCCCCCTTCTCCTTTGGCCTTCGATCTTTCTTAGCATCAGGGCCTTCTGCAGTGAGTCCTCTCTTCTCATTTGGTGGCCAAAGCTTAAATAGATAAGCGACGTCAAATTGATATTGAATATTGGATTGGATTTGTGGTCATATGGACTATGCTTACCAGGATATGCCTGTCCTGATAGTCTTGAAAAGATTCCACAGTTCTTCTCACTGTTAACTCCAGCCAGTTCATGCTGGGGAGGCCTCCTCTACTGACTCTTGCCTGGGGTTAGAAATAAATAGATGCCCAACCCAATGTGGCAAGCAGCTGAATTGAGTCAAGGTGTCATGTCGAAGAGAGGCATCTTGATTAGTTGGTGATCCCAAAGAGACCAAGTCGGTGTAGGTTTAATTGATTTGGAGCCACGAGTTGATTTGGATTGACTATCCTGAGATTTTGTTGGTCTCTTAGATTTCTTAGAAGAAATAGGGTTGTTTATTTTTGTTGCCTACACCTTTTAGTGGAAGATGCAACATTTTTAGAAGAGGAGGAATCAAGGTGGTACCATTGGTTTCAACCTGAACACAGGGATTATTATTGCCAAGAGAATTCTAACTTAGGGACAAGATGTGCAGTTCTTGGGCAAGTAAGTGTATAGTGACTGAGAAAGAGCATGTTTGCACTGCGCAAATATATCTTCAAAGTGCCATTTAATCTTAGATTAAAGGGCACACTTAAAATATCCAGAGACTTTCAGATTTAGTTCTATCACTTCTTAAATTTACCAACATCTTTGCTCAGTTTTTGCTCTGTAGCAGTGAGAGATTGCTGTACTCCTCCCCTTCCTTAAGAATGTTGACTTCGTCACTAGACACCACTATTGTCAGCCTATAGCCATGGTGTTAGCCTGAAGGGATCTTCCCTGAATGTCAAACTGAATTCTGTAACCTGTTCTTCCTTAATCACTTGGTATCAAGGCTACATTTTGCAGAAACAGTGGCCTGCTGGTTCAAATATTGGACTGGGACTTGGAGCTCCCAGGGTGGTTTTGTGTTGGTCACTCTATCTGAGCCTGACCTGTTTTGTGAGGTTGTTGTGAGGATTAAATGAAAAAAGAGCAACATATATGACTCTTTGAAGTCACTGGAGGAAATATAAATGTAGGACCAGGGGTTCTCATCCTATGGCCTGCGGGCCAGATCCAGTGACTGCCACCACTGGAATCAGCCATGGACTCATTAATAGCTGTCGTAAACGCATTTATGGCAGCTGTAAATAGCAGAGTGATCACTAGTCCGGCCTCCTCAACTATCTGCGGGAGCATGACCCGGCACCCAATTTAAAAGGGTTGAGAACCCCTAGTGTAGACCTCTAACCAGCCAAGAGGACTGACAGCTAGTGAAACTGACACTAAGCCAGTTAATGTGTGCTGAATTATTATTATTATTATTATTATTATTATTATTATTATTATTATTATTATTATTATTATTATTATTATTATTATTATTATTATTATTATTATTATATCGACTTATACCCTGCCCATCTGGGATACACTCCCGCTCTAGGTGGCTCACAATGTTAAAAAGAGCAAAACACCATAAAACCATAAAACAACCCCCATCTACCAATGAATGGAGTCCATTACTGGACGAGCCTCCATTGTAAGAGTTTTGAAAAAGTGGCTTTTAACAACGGAAATGAAGAAGGGCAAGTAGATCCTAATAATTTTAAACTCATGGTAAAAATGAAAACAAAGAAATATGGAGATAGTTAACTCTGGAGGTCTCAAGGAGTGCTAACAGTCACAATGAGGGGAGAAGCCATTAGGAGTGCCGTTGTGTGCAGCAGGGTGGGGCTGTGCTGTTGCTAACAGCTTCCTTTTAGGTCTGGAAGATTGTGACAGTCTTCACACATGCGTGAAACCCATATGTGTGATTCACCGAGAGCACCATGATGAAGAAATAACAACTGAAGAAATGTGGACTGAACCCTCCCCAAGGTCTATTATGGAAAGTATCAGGCCCAAGCGTTGTGATAACTTTGTAAAATCTGAAGTAGGACTTTCCCATCCTTTTGCCCAGAGAGGAAAACTTTGGCTTTGTAAAAGGATCAAGAAAATGGAAACCCGAAGCCTCTCTGAGAATTGCAAAAGAACAGCTTGTGAACTGCCTAGTATGGGCAAAAAAGGGAAGGAGATAGTGAACTCTTTTCTGCCACTGCGTTTGTATCTTAGAATACTTATGTTGTAAGTAAAACACAGGTATTGGCAGTAATTTGAGTGAATAAGTACTGTATGTACAGGCATGCTTCAATGAAATACAGGAAAACCAGGAAATCACCCTGCTGAAGAACTTCCAAGAGGAAGAATCTCCACCTTGAATCTGTGTCTCCTGACATACAGTATCTGTTTGTATTATTTCTAAGTTCAAAATTGCCTTGAAATTTGTGCAGCAACCATGAACAATTATGGAATGACAGACTAAACTAATTCTATGATACCTCTAATTCTATGACACATACCCCATTTAGCAGCTGGGAAATAGCCTGGAGAATTTGGCAGTGCTTTTCCATACCCCTTGACCTTGGAGACTGTACAATTTTGTTTAGGGAATGTTTGTCTAATAACACCCTCCTGATTGTGTGCAATGCCCACTTAGCTGAGCAGGCTATAGTCTCTGTTTCAACTTGTGGGGTCTTGTATCAGGCTGAAGACTGATTTCACAGTGGCTTTTGGTGAACCACATATGTTCAGAGAGATTTGATTTGGCTGCCTGGAGACAATCTCACCACCCACCCACCCACTCACCCCGGACATATTGATTGTTGTATTGAAATGTTCAAGAGAAAAGGTGCCTGATTTGTGAATCTTTTTGTCCTCTTAGGTGTAGAACAGGGGTGGCCAACCAACAGCCCATGGGCCAGACTTGTCCCATGGCACCATTTCATGTGGCCCACCACTGCCCTCATTGCTACTAGAAGCGGACACATTTATGATAGCCATAAAATGCGCCTGCACATGCGTAAATGCTTACGACAGCCACTGATGCATTTTACGACAGTGTTTATGGTGGGAGGACCCATGTGACCGGCTCACTCAGCTGTCTGGGGAGCATGGTCCAGCCTATGGTGTGAAAAGGTTGGGAACTGCTGGTGTAGAACATAGGGCTTTTTTTTTATCCTTGGTTACAAGCAAAGTAGGCTCCAGAAATCCTTCAATTTCTCCCTGCTAAAGTATGCAAGATGTGATTATTCTTCGCCCTGCTGCCAGCCTGCCAATGTTTCAATCTCACCTGTTTCCCAACTGGCACTGTTGCACTTGTTCCTAGACATAAAATTGGATTATATCTAGTGATGCATTTGCATGGAATGCAGAGACTTTAATAATCTTTAAATACCTTGTCTGATTTTAACCTCTGTTGGTGTAAATAAGGAATTCACTAGCCCAGGGGTCTGTAAATTTGGCTCTCCCAATGTTCTTGGACTTCAATTCCCAGAAGCCCTGATCAGGACTTCTGCTAACTTAAGTCCAAGAACATCTGGAGGCCCAAGTCTGCAGGAAAGAGTCTGCTCATGACAGAGAAAACTGAAGCTGCCCATATAGCCAGGGAAGCAGCTTTGTGAATTTTCGGTAAACTGGATTCTACACACCTACCCTCTTTTTGTTTAAGCATATTCACACTGTCCCTAACATGGAGAGAGAATGACCCCATTGTTGCCACTGCTGTATCAACCAGAGGAATTTGAAGTCTGCCTAGGAGGTTGAGGTAGGGTATAGAATTTTTTTAATGTGAACAGGTCAAGCCCTTTCCTTCTTATTATGTCCACAGGCTGACAGGGAAAGGGCATGGCTAAGGAATGTAGACTGGATATCCTGAAGACTCCCCCTGAGCCTGGAGCAAACTGGCATTTGCAGGGGGGCGGTTTGTTTCCCTAGTTCAGGGGTGCCCAAACTATGGCCCATGGATGGGATACAGCCCTGATGCCATTCCATCAGGCCCACATCCTCATCACTGATACAGATGCATTTGTGTTTGTGCATGTGCGAACGTGTCCACATTTAATTCCTGGTTCAGCACTGAGGTGTTCGCGCATGCATTAAAGTGTCCCCATTCACTTCCTGGTTCGGCGCTGATGTGTTTGCACATGCATGAAAGCATCCCCATTCACTTCCTGGTTTGGCGCTGACGTGTTTGCATGCGCGAAAGCACCTCCATTTACTTCCTGGTTCGGCGCTGACATGTTCGCTCATGCATGAAAGCGTGCCTATTCACTTCCTGGTTTGGTGTGGACATGTTTGCACATGCACAAACACGTCTGCGCCAAACCAGGAAGTGAATGGTGATGTTTTTGCACATGCGCAAACATGTCCGCACCAAACCAGGAAGTGAATGGGGACGCACATACGCAAACACGTCCGCTTCCAGGGGCATGGTCAGGTCCACTCAGCTGTTCTGGGGTGTGGCCAGTCCCCTGGTGCAAAAAGTTTGGCACCCCTGCCCTAGTTAAATAAACTAATCTTTTTAATAGTTGTTCTTTTTCTTTTTAGGCAGGCAGAGGGAAGAGCAGAGACCCAAAGACCACTGCATTGGAAAGGTAGCAGGAGACAGAACATTTCCCCTCATTTGAAAGCATGAAAATACCAGAAACAGCAAGTAGCCAATCCTTCCCCATCTTTAGGCCTCTAAATTTTTTTTTCCATCGCTGCCATTGACATAGTCAAGATCTGGTGGAGGCAATCCAGAAGGTACAGCTCGCGGCTGAGAAATATAGGGAATAGACTATCAATGAAGAGAGAACAGGCCAAGACAAAGTCAAGTTAAGCCTGTGGAAAGTGGAGGCAGAAATCAGCCAGGGTTGGCCCCTCTCTCTTAATGGAGCCCTAGCACCATCCAACTGGCTGCTGAGTTCTGTTTGCAGTAGCAAATAGGAGGGACAATCCATCTTTTAAGGATATCATCCTCTGCTATAAGAAAATTATTGAGTAGCAAAGGGCCTATAAGGCCATCAAATCCAACTCCCTGCTCGGTGTCCGAATTCTAAAGTATATCTGATAGATAGCTATCTAACTTTCTCTTGAATGCTTTCTGAGATAACTGGTTCCATTGCCATATTGGTCTAACAATTAGGAAGCAAAAATCTGACCTCTGTAATTTGAGCCATTCCATGTCCGGCACACTGGAATAACTGCAAACAAATGGAGAGGAACAGGATCTATTTCCTTCCATTGTAATTGTCCTTTGTAGAATGGTGAGGGACATTGCTGGTAAAGAGCAGCAAATTATCACTGGCAAATGAGGCCCAGATGTCATGGACGACAATTAAGACCTGTTATGATGCTGACAGATCACATGTAAGGAAATAATTGGTTTCCATGTTTGTGGCCTGTTTTAGGTAATGAGTTGTTGGAGGCTGGGTAACTGTTGTAACCCTGCGTGGGGATTCTAGCTAGTGATAAAGTACATGCAGTTGATCGTATTGTGTCTGACATCCTTAGATCAAAAAGATCAGTTGTCGGATAGTATTTTCCCATTGACCTGGAGTGACAAGTAGATTAAACAAGACCAAGATGAATGGACAAGTATTCAGATAAAATGCCTTATCTAAAACCAATCTAAGTGGTTTAGTTTGTGTTTGGGATACTCAAGAGCAGAGTCAAAGTGAACACAGTAGAACCCCGTATAACGAATGTCATACAATGACGAGGATTTGAAAAAACATGTGCCCCATATAACAACTAAAACTGTTATACGATGCAATGCATCTCTATGGAAAAAATCATACAACGAATTTTTGTTGTTGTATGATTTTCCCCATAGATATATTTGTTGTACGATGCATCCCATAGGGATAATCGCTATACAATGCATACATCATATAGCGATTAAATCGTACAACGACTAGCCCCGCGGAATGAATTAAAGTTGTTATGCAGGGTTTTTATTGTAGTGTTAAATTATTTCTTGAAAAATACACTAATAAAAATAGGTATTCTTCTTTCTCCTCTAGCTCACAAACAGCTGAAGCTTGTAAAAGCCTGAACATATCAGCATGAAACAAAATTACATTTATTTATTTTCTATTTTTGTATACTTTGTATACTGCTTTTACTTCACCTTTCTCATATTGGAAGAAAGTCGATATTTTAACACTTTTAAATAATAGTTAGAAGTACCTTCTCACAGAAGCTTAAATGTGATTAACTTTATTAATTGGTAAATAGAATCACATTTAAGATTTATTGTCCTCCATACTCTGTAATTAATGACTTTTTACAAGGCCTCCATGGTCAGGTATCTACAGCAGCAGCTTTTTGTAGTTTACAACAGACTAAGGACAGAGCCTGCTTTTCAGTTAATACTATCATAATGAAAACTAGGCATGTTCTAAAGCTGTTCAACAACTTTCTTTTTCTTTCCAATTAGATAATGTTGAAATACAAGTAAATTTATACTCTTAACTTTTGGTCCCAAGGACTGAATTCATTTTTGTTTTGTCCAGTATTGGATTTTTTATTATTTGAATACTATTATTAAAAATAGGTCTTAGAGAGCTAGAACCTAATTTATGCATTTTCTGTTGGCATACTGCCGGCTGGGAATCTCTGACCACCAACTACACATCTTAATTGCATGGATTTAGAAAGCCTTGCCAGTATTTTGTCAGCATGCAAATTAATAGTAATACAACTACGTTTGAAAGAGTGGAGTTTTAAAAGCAGTTCGCAGTATGCAATAGAGGTAAAATGCTGTTGAGCAAAATTTAAACATTTTAATAAGCCAGTGTAAGTTCCTTTCTTGAGTCTTCACAGTGTTTTGGACCAGTGTGTGTACGGTATATACTCGACTATAAGTCGTCCCAAATATAAGTCGAGGTACCTAATTTGGACCTCTAAAACTAGGAAAATAGATTGACCTAAGTATAGGTCGGTGGTGGAAAATGCAGCAGCTGCTAGTGAGTTTCAATAATTAAAATACAAGGAAATATGGTAAAATTAATTAATTTAGACATTTGTGTGGGGATGTTTTTAAGTGTTTACATTGACCCGAGTATAAGTCAAGTCCCATTTTTGGACCTCATTTTGGGGGCTAAAAAACCCGACTTATACTCAAGTATATAAGGTATATACTTTCATTTGATTCTTCAGGAAGCAAAACTTGGTCAACTATCCAGAGTCCAGCATGTTTGTTTTCTCCAGTACCAAGTTTGTCAGGAAGCCCTCATTGCCCTATGTTTCTCTACAACAGTGTTTTTCAGCCTTTGGTTTTTGAACTTCAATTCCCAGAAGCCCAAGTCAATTTCCCAAAGCACTTATCAGTCAATGTACTGACTTAGGCTTCTGGGAATTGTAATCTCCCTGTGGGGTGTGTGCCCCATGTTGCGAACCACTGCTCTACAGTCACTGGGATTATCACTTTGTTCCACATTCCTGTCTATGCAGTGAGATCTTTGATGATGGAAGTATGGAACATTCACTCCCAAGACATTCATTTTACAAATTTGCTGTATAGCTGTGTGGATGCAAGCAAATTTTCTCCCATGTCTCTTCCATTGGTCACCTGAAGCCAACGCATCTGCACTGGAAGCCTAACCTGTGAGAACCAGGCTAGTGCAACACCCATATGTTGTTGTTCAGTCGCACAGTTGATTCCGACCCTTTGCGAGCCCTATGGACCACCACATGCTTGGTATTTTGTCTGATAGCTGCTATAGCCAAATTCTGAATCAGAGTGGTTACAGAACCTGAAAAATAAGGGTCTTGTGGATATAGGGCTTCTTCAATCTGCACCAGAAGCCAATTCTGCAAGAGACCTCAGCATTGGCAACTATGGTAAGTTACCATTGATCAGAAACCACTATCCAGCTATTGCTCCTGCCTTGTCCTTTGAAAGGGGACCTAGATTCAGATACTGTAGGACAGAGGTGCCCAAACTTATTGGGCTGTGGAAGCACCTGTGTTTACAACAGCCACATTTTACTTCCGCTTCTGGGAGCGGAGTGGGTGCCGCGGGCTGGATGATTTGGCCCTGGGGCTGGATGCAGCCCATGGGCCACAGTTTGGGCATCCCTGCTGTAGGAGCTCTCCAGCACACTTTTCCATTTTATTCACTTTTAAATACACTGTATGCTATTTTCTCACTGAAAACATAAATGTGACTGACAATTGTATTACTGTATCTATTAAAAATGCACTTTTAAAATTCATGTATGTTTAAACATGAGAATTTTAATAAGTTACTTGCAAAGTGTTATTGCAGGCAACAACGTCTACACAATTGTAGTTCCAAATCCACAAAAACACACAGTTTAGTTTTTACAAATTAGTATAGTAAAAATTAATGCCTTAGAGGCTTTGCTGGCAGAATTAATTTGTAGACTCTAGAATGGGTGTTTCTTGCATCTTTTCCCTTTTTCTTATAAAAAATTTACAAGTGAAATATTACTACAAAACTTTTTATAAGGTTTTCTCCAAAACATTTACAATTTTACCACCAACTATTTCTCTGTTTCAAAAACCAGTATGTAGATTTAACACCCGATGCTGCACATCAATTGTTGTGGGATGACAATTCAGTGACATGCATTAAAAAAAATCACAAGGCATTAGAAATGGAGACTTAAATACAAATATTGTTGCAATAAAACAGTTATAAAATTGAAAAATAGGACCCAAACATCATGCTTAACTAAGTTTAACAAAAACCTTTTCTCCTAAATTACACACATTTATTACTTCTCTCAGGAAACAGTGTGATAAATAATGACATAACACCAATTTCTAAGGTAATCAGGAAATACATACACAACCCTATCCCAAGAAAGTATACTGAAAATAAAACAAAACTATTCCAACACTGGAGTTCTACCATGATAAATACACTTTGCACTGATAAGTACAATAAAGCAAGATTTTGTAATAGCGGCAAAAGGAATGAATAGTGAAATGCCATTAAACAAGCTACTACTTACTGCACATCTGTGCCCTATTACCTACAACAGTTACATCCCACTGAGTCAAATAAAGGACACTGAAATTTACGATCCTTCTAAGACTGAAAAGTGGACTCAGAGTGGTATGCAGAACAGACTATCAAAATACTTTTAAATCCAGGAGTAGTAAGTGTACGTGCTGAAACAGAATGATTGATATTAGATTTTGTGGCACCAACTAGATTTTGATACATTTATAATAGGGATTTTCTGCAAATAAAAAATAATTTTCATTTCACATCTGGGTACATAAGTATGCAAAAAAGAAAAAAGAAATATTTAACAGGTGTGCAGTGTATGTATGCCTTCAGTTTACAAAAATTATTTCACATGATTCTATTAGTTGCTTAATTGCTTAACTAAATTTTTATAGAACTGATTGCGAAGCAGAACGACAGAATACATCTTTAATGTTGCACATCATTTGCCGTAAAAATTATTGAGCATTATCAAATGGCCATCTGTATTAAAGGTATCATCAAATCAATGGTGATGTTTTAAAGCCAGATATATCACTTGAGAATATTTTAAATTAAAAATTATGGAATATACAAAAACCCAAATAAATTTAAAGATTGTTAAATCTCTACAAAAGGCTTAAAAAACCTGAAATTTATAATCACAGTGTAAAATTGTCTTTCCTTCGCGTGTAAGTTGACGTATTAAAAACTTCCAGTTTTGTATTTTGCTACACAGGACACTCCTAAATTTGTCTCTAAAAATACATGCAATGCCACAAAACTGGTATTTGTATAAGGGTATAAAAATATTTGTTCAGAGCTTAAACAACAGAAACAATAGTTTCTAAAGGGAGTCAGATGCTTGCATTGCACTTTTAAGATAAATTACTGACACATTTTTGTGTAAAATGTAAAAAAAAAACCACTCATGAAATATTTTACTATTGTAGATTTGTAAAATGTTCCATTAATACCTATGGAAAGTATTGTAAAAATGCAAATATTATTTGGTCATATTTCTGCTGTGTAGTAAAATTTACACATAGATAGACAGCAATGGAAAACCGAACGCAAAAACAACTTCAAGGTTTGGCTGATATTGATGCACATTACTATCCAAGCACTGTAAAGCTTGTCTGGGCCCAGCTATTTGACTGAATTCTATTATTTCATGAAAACAAGCAGTTGTAACAATTATCTACCTGGCAGTGACAATAACTGAATCTGCAACATTAAACTGTTGCTGTCTGAGCAGTACTGTATTACATAAAGACATATTGAGAATATACTCATTTATGTTCTATTAGGGCAAACAACTGCATTTCATTGTCCTATTTTTGAAGAACTAAAACCGCTAGCCAAACAGAAATAATAATATTCTCTAGTGGCCTATTTAAATATGAAAATTATTCTTTGCTGGTTGGATGTGAATGTGTGTGCAAGCCTGAATATCTCTCTCTCTCACACACACAGACTCTCTCTCTCTCTCGCGCACACACACACACACACACACAAACACACACAGAGCCAGAACCCAGAAACCTTTATACTGGAAGTTTGGTTTTAGTTCCTCCAATAATCCCAATGTTGCACAGCAAGCTACTTTTGCTACCTGGAGAAGTTCATAAGGGCTGCTTAAGATTTTTAGAATAGAAGTAAAAAGTTGAAATCTTCAGGCAAACCAAAAGTAGCTCTTTAGATCCTGACCATTATTTTTCATGAGAAAATAAAGGTGGTAAGTCAAATTTAGAGTTACACTTTTGGTTAGTTATTCATTCTTTCTTTGGCTGTTATGTCAAGGTCTAAAGAATTCAGTACATTAATCACAATATTTTATATTGATTGAAGTTTGTCAGTGGTGCCTAAGCTCTATAAGATTTTACTTCCCACAATTTCCAAGTATTGTATTAAAATTTAAATTACAAACTTTATAACTGAGGTTAAGTAAGCAATAAATCATCTATATCCTGAATGGAATGAGTTAAGGTATAGGGCTAATCACATTAGGTTTCCATAGTTAATTTTTACATAGAAATTAATTAAAATCTTATGTCAATAAATTTCTAAGATTCAATATTTGCTACAGTATACACTGGCTCTATAGCTCTCCTGCCTCCCCTAGAAAGAGAATAATTTGTGTTTACTGATTGTCATTATACACACTACTATAATGTAGTGGCTAAAATTATCTGAGATGCATCTCAGACCCACTTAACATGTTACCATCTGAATTATGTTTTAAAAACCAAGCAAAGATGGTCCAATTTTATGTGTGTTTAACAAACCCAAAAAAAAAAAAAAGAAGAATTTTTGCCTTTTTCTTTGTCTTTTGGAAAAAGTAACTTCTGATGAAAAAAATTAAAGGAAAAACCCCTTAGTCAACAGCTATCTTGCTGCATACTTGTATTGTTTGTTGCTAGAACAAACATTTCCATGAGAAGAAAAAATTCAATTAAAATCCTTTACTTGATGTAGTGCTAATTAAATTAGTACAGTGTGGAAGCAATATTTCCCTTATCTGCTTTACCCATAATTTATCTATGTTAGTCGGTTCTGTTTCGATTTTTTTTGTACAAGAATATATCTTGTACAATGTACACTTCCCATGGTGATCCTCCAACGTGGAATACTTACAGAAATCAAGACTGAACACATGATTTCCTGCTCTGTATTACACTTTTACCAGCCCACTTCTGTATCTTGAAAGGTATGTAAACTTAAGTGCAGCTTTAGGCATTTGTATAATTTTCCTTCAGAATTCCTCCATGTTTGTTGAAACATTAGGGGTTGCTGGATTTGAATCTTGAGAAATGGCTGCAACTGTCACAATCCTTGGAGATCCAAGAACATCAGTAACTGAAGAGTCCAATTCACCTGAAGTTACAATAGCAAGGGCTGTTCCCCCACCCTTTTTGTTCTGATGTGTTTTAACATGTTTGGAGAGATGATCACTTCGCATAAATCTTTTAGAACATTCTGGGCATTCAAATCTTTTCTCACCTAAAAACAAGCAAATAAAAAGTAGAAATTAATATCATGGTGCAACTAAATGGCCAGAATCAGAAAAGTGAGGTCCCACTATTTTTGACTTATTATATGAATTGGTTATTACACTAAGAAATTTATACTATTAATGTGCAGCATATGACTTTCCTGTGTGTGGAAAAGGGATTATTTTATATTTCAAATACTGGATTGTCGAGATTAATAGAAACATGTTTTGTGATTTTATACACGTTAATTTACTCTAGACAAAAGGATTCCTTAATAGGGGTTTCAAATCATATGAGAGGTTGAAGAAATGATTTATTATTGCCAGCCCTCAATGATTTTCCATGGCTAAGCAGGTCTCCAGAGTCATAATCCGATTCTCTAGTACACACTAGATTTCTCAATTGCACTTTAGTTCCTCTGAAATCTATAGGAACAGTTAGCTTACTGAGTAACTTAAGACTACATGTTTCAGTGAGACTGAGGTAACTGGATCCAAAACTGCTTGCTGAAATCCTGTAGTGTAGCATAATAAGTTACCCTAGGTTAGTGATGGCGAACCTTTCAGATACCAAGTGCCCAAACTGCAACCCAAAACCCACTTATTTATCTCAAAGTGCCAACACAGCAACAGGGCAGGAAGGAAGCTCTCCCATTCGGCTGCTGGGCAGTGAACTCTGTTCTGGGTGGAGGGAGAAAGTGCTCCCATTCGGCTGCTGGGCAGAGGGGTGGGGCAAACTCTGAGCAGGGGTGACTGCACGGGTGCCCACTGAGTGCCACCTCTGGCACGCATGCCATATGTTCACCACCACTGCCCTAGGTAGGCCTTGTGAAACAGTGGGGTGTTGGTGACTCATCTCGTCTGTAGGTTCCACTGATTAAAATGTGCCTGTTCCAGTTGCAATTTCTTTTAGCATAGTCAGAGGCTTGGGTACAGGAAAAATGGCTCACCAGAGTCTTCTTACCTCTGTGAAAGTGTGTTTGTGTACTTTTGCAAATTAATTCTCTTATGAAATACAATACTTTCTGTTAGAAAACCCTTCTACAGACCTGTGTGGGTTCTCCTATGTCTTTGCAATTCATCACTTCTTGTAAATCTCTTCCCACAGAAGATCCAGTTGCATACAAATGGCCTTTCCCCAGTATGCCAGCGAAGATGTGCCCGGAGATGAGATGTTTTCCCATAGACTTTCCCACAATCTTCAATATGGCAGATATGTTGTTTCTTTTTCCCAGGTTCATTACTGCTTCTATCAAGGACAAATCGATCACAAGTAAATTAAGTACAATTTACTACATGAACTCAGTGTTAAGAAGAATAGTTTCATTAAGCAAAAAGGGATGCAAGAGCAAAAAGACTATTCTCTATGCCCAAAGGCCTTGCAATTTACATCTATTATGACACTTACCTTCCTTCTCCTTCTCTGCAATTAGGGCATGAGCAAGCAACTCTCCTCAACCTTTTGCCAGGCTGAACATCTTGATCAGAAGCTTGTTGGGCTTGCTGCAATTGCACCTGAGTTATCTGATCAGGACTAACCGCACCAATTGCTGCATTAGCAATACTTCCTACTGCTACAGTTACAGGTGCTATTGTGGCTTGTTGTACTTTCATTCCTCCATCCTGTCCTTGCTGTTGACCTGTAAAATAAAGGAAAACCTTAACTATTACATTTTAACATAATACAATCACAACATAGGCCATGAATCCTACTACTGTATATATTTCTGCTGATGTAGCAACATTGCTGTAACTTTCAGCAAGGAATAGCTGCAAGTTAAGAAATCAATGTACCGGTAGGCATTTCTTGTTGCTCATTGGGGCATGCAAACATGTCTGCTGATTTCTGAACTTGCAACAATTTGCCCCTAAAACTGACATGGATCCTTTTCTGCTGGCAGGCATAGTAAAGGTAAAGGTTTCCCTTGCTCGAAAGCCAGTTGTATCTGACTCTAGGGTGCAGTGCTCATCTCTGTTTCAAAGCCGAAGAGCCAGCGCTGTCTTTGTTTTGTATTATCTTTGGATTATCTTACTTATCTTATTGCATTAAGGGATTTCTCTCATATGCATAATATATTGAAGAGCTGTTTCTTCCCACAACATTAAGCCCCAAATCCTTTTACAATTGAACTATCAAAAATATAAGGTACTAATTTCAGATAATGGAGAAAATGTGTATTTATAAAAGCAGCAAATGGTTTAATTGATGTGGCCTATTGCTCTCTAATGGGTCTCAGTGGCTTGGTGGTTAAGTTGCTGAACTTGACAACTGGAGGGTTGGCAGGTCAGCAGTTTGAGGTCCGAGTGGTGAGTGACGCAGTGAGCAACCATCGTCTGTCCCAGCTCCTGCCAACCTAGCAGTTGGGACCTATCATTGAAAGTAAGAAACTGCAAGTAGATAAATGGGTACTGCTTTGGTGGGAAAGGTAAGCGTTCTGTGCACTTCAGTGTCTAGTCATGCTTGCCAGATGACCAAAGAAACAGCTGCAGATTTTGAAGTATTTCTTTGGTAAAGAGCACATCTGTCCGAGCTGTGGTTTCTGAGATGATGAGCCAGACATCTCTATATGGGATTACTTTGGATGTCTTTGGTCCTTGAAAATGGCGCCACTGGTGCCACAGACAAACTGAACAGGAGAACTTTAAACTCCGAAGCAAGTCCCCCAACCACGAAGTGGAAATAGCATCAATGATCTTCTCGAATGACTATATGAAAATAGGTGTCCTTTAGATCAATTGTCATAATCCAGTAGCCTTGTTGGAGAAGTGGAAGGATTGCTTATAGAATTATCATTTTGAATTTTTTTTAGCGACAAAATGATTGACGTCCCTCAGGTCTAAAATAAGCTGGAGTCCTCCATCTTTCTTCAGTATGGTAAAGTACTGGGAATAATAGCCGAGATGCAGCTTTTGTTTTGGGACTGGTCTTATTACCCTTTTCTGCAGGGGAGGGGGAGCAGAACTCTATAGAATAGCCAATCAAGATGATGTTTAAAATTCAATTGTCTACTTATACTGGCCCAGTTTTGGAAATGTCTGATAGGTTGGGAGTGTGTGCAAGAGGGCAGGTGAAATCCACTATCCTGCAGACAAAATTGTTCTTATTTGTTTTCTTTGCAGGAAGCCTTGTCTTGGATCGTCCCCACAATTGCGTATGCCGTACCGGGATCGATGCCAGAGTGTACTAGTAAGGCTGATAGTATGGTTATGTGGTACATTGATAATACGTCTGCCTCTTCAGGGATGGGTGAGATGATTTCAGAGTGTACAATGTTGGGTCATGGCCATCTTCCTGGCTGTAGCACATTTTTCTAAGAGATCGGTCATGATCTAATTGGTTTTTGAATGGAAAAGACGCTCTCCATCGAATGGCATATCTTCTATGTGGAACTTGGACTCTTCTGGGATCTCTGTAGTGCAAAGCCACACACATCTTCTGAAAGCTATGGGGCTGCTAAGTTTCTGGCAGTGGAGTCCAACACGTGCCAGCTGACAATATTAAGTTGCCAGCGCCATAGACTCCTGATGGAAGGTGAGTGCCAGCATATGTTTGTCATCTGGCAAGCTGTTGAACAGAGGTAAGATTTTATCCCATAAGGAACCTCTGATAGACCACATAGCTTCCTGAAATTAGGTGATTCTGAGTCCAAGCATTGTTATCAAGTATATGTATTTTCCAATGATGTCCATTTTCCTTCCATCCTTTCAAACCAGCGTGTTGGAATCTCTACTTTTTGACTTTAAGAACCGGTTGCGAAGATTCGTTTGTAATAACATTTTACAGTTTGTCCATTACAGTATTTTAGGCTCCGGTTTCTTAGCATTAAGATTGAGAGATTTTGCCATCTGAAGCAACAGGTGAGAATATGACCTATAATCCTATGAAGGAGACGGTGGGTTAATCTCTCCTACCTTTGAAGGAGGCGTAGATACCAGAGGTGATGGGGAATCAATGGAACAGATCTCATATGAATTCATGAAATTGGACAATGAAGATAGGTCCAGCATGTGATTTTTTTTTAATCTCCAGAAGGTTTTGAGGGTGGATGAGAAATGGTTTTCACTGACTGATGTGGCGTGGTTTGAATAGTATTGTCAATTTCGAGCTTGCTTCCATTCTGATAGCATGGCCTGAAATCAAAGAGCCTTCCTTATGGGAACATCTCATGCTAATACTTTAATGTCAAAGGTGAGTAATACTGAACATATTCAGGTTCAGATTGTGGCAGAGACAAATGTTTGTGAGACCTCGATATCAGGTACGATTGTATCAAACAAGAGTATCTGTCTGACTCCGAAGAGAGGGAGTGCTGATGGTGCAAGCTCTCCATAATTTGAGTATGGGGCAAATGAGTTGTCTCTGAATCCATAAACTCGGTATCAGAGTCATGACCCTGTCGAGAGAATCTGGTGCCCCACATAGCCTTCAATTCACATTCCAGAGAAAACAATGGGCACTCCCATTGATGCTTCCATATTGAGGGTGCACTAACAGGCTGCAACCCATGCTCATGATATGGACCTGAGAAATACGGGGTCTCCTGTCACCAGATAATAGTCAGGTGGGAAGGCCATAAGGGGATCTGGAGAAAACAAAGAACCCTCAACTCCTCAAAGTCAAGGTTGGGTTGAACTGTGATGTTTTTGCTTTGGTATTTCTTCTGGTGGTGGTATCAAGGGAAACACCAGACCGATGTAGCTCTAGTAGCTGCTCTACCCCTTTTACTATGAGCTGGTGAGGGATGTCTGCTTCCTGCGTTCTCCTGCAGTCTGAAGGTTCCTCTGTGAGATTCCATCAGGGAAATGGGTCTGGTAGGACCAAACAGGCTCAGGGTCTGACTCTAATACCGTCCCTAAACAGACCTGGTCCTCATGACACCTAGGGTCAGCTGAGGCTGGACCAGATGGAGATTCATGTGGTTGTGGGGGCCTAGACTTAGACTTCCGCATTCCCTCAGAGGTTTTCTTTTTAGAAGGCAATTTCTGCGGAACTTCTCTAGTAGTGGAGTGCTTAGTTTGGACATATGCTGTGATGTCCCTGTCCCTGTGATGTCCTTGGCTCAGACTCACCTTTTCAAGCTAGAAATATAGATGGTCGGGAGTAGGAGGGTGATGTTGTCTACAATCTGCAGAGATTTCTGCCAGAGGTATAATTTTAAGTGACTCCAGGTTCTTGAGTCACATGGGTAAAGCTTTTACAGATCCCGCAAGACTGGGTCTAGTGGACATCCTTTAGGCAATACAGACCCGTGACCATCTTTCAGGGGAATCTTATTGCTGCAGTCCTTGCACTGTTTGAATAGTGCTAAAGGTAAAGGTCGCTATTGCTCAAAAGCCAGTAGTATCCGACTCTAGGGTTCAGTGCTCATCTCTGTTTATAGCTTAAGAGCCAACGCTGTCTGCATTTGCAGACATTTCTGTGGACATGTGGCAGGCATGCCTCAACACTGGGGTGCATGGAACGCTATTTACTTTCCCACTGAAGTGGTACCTATTGATCTACTTGCAATTTCTTGCTTTCGAACTGTTAGGGTGGCAGGAGCTACTGCATACGAACAAAGGAAATAAACTATATACAATAATAACAGAAAATATTCATAAAAGACAAAAAAAATTACAAAAGACATTGAGGAAGCTCCGGAAGGCAACTAAGTCTGCATGCTGTGATGGGAAAGAAAGAACTGAGGGCTTCTTGGGCAGGAAACATACATGCAGGAAAGGATGGGAGGAGCTTTGAGTTCCTTTGCAGCTTTGGAACGTTCTGAGTTGTCTGCACATCCACAGGAATTTAACCAATTTGTGTGCATTTACAGGGACCATTAAGAAGAACCATATGGAACAGATATCATGAAAATGCTGTAATCCAAATTTCTCTAGTTTCTAGTGTCAATGCTCTCTATGAAATTCATTTTTATCACAATGGCATTCAAAGTACTACAGTATAAGACTAGAACATACTTTTCTTCACTTGTCAGTTTCTAGGTTTAGTGGGTATGTTTTCTTAAAAACAGGAATCAGTTTCTTTCATTTTTTTCTTTAGTAAAATGAAGAAACTATGTGTCTACAGTATAGACAAGCTTTAACTGCCTAATGCTATAAACATTCTTGATGGGATTTATTTGGGAAATACAGGAAAATAGAGCAAAAGGTAAGGAATTTCTTGTATTTAAGATGCAGGGTACAACAATTACAATATTTATATACTTCCACAATTTTGACACATATTTTTCTATAAACTACTCTCCTATATCCAAAAACTCAAAAACAACTAATTCCAGAGACTCCACACAATACGTTCTCAAATACTCCTTTTTCCTGATTACCACAAGACCGACTCTTGGACTACCTCCCTCTAAGTGCCACTTTCATTTCATTCAAGCATATCAAGTAATCAGCATTCAGCTTTGCATTTAACACACATGCACATGGTGGAATCATCACAAGGTCTATTACAAAGAAAAAGGGAAAAACTTTCAAACTTGGCTGAAACAGATCTAGAACAACTTCAGACTGGCAGACAAAAATGAGTGTTACTGCATGTTCTGAAGTAATGGAAACTATGGTTTGTGTTAGTCAATACACAAGAAACCTACATAATGCAAGATGAACTGAATGTAGCCGGATGCAGATCAACATTCCAGTTTTTGCAGATTCCAAGTGCCAATATAAGCAGGTGGTTTATCAGCCCTACAGGTGAGCTGTTGTAGTTTAGCCATTCAAAAGTCAATCTGACAAATAATGTTTCAAAATCTTGAAATATAAGGGATCTAAAATAAGGAGCACTGCCTGAAACCACCCTGAATTACCCTTCTTTTTTTAAAAAAAAAGAAATGCATTGCATAAACCTAATAATAAGTGCTTGTGTAACCTTTTGCTATGAAAGATTCAATTATTCATAGTCTGAAATGGTATTCTCGGGGTTAATATTTGAAAAAAGGTGACATGTCACTCTGGCTGGTCTGTTTTTAAAAAAAACAATTTTAGTTAATAAGACTGAAAAGTATTTTTCCTTGAAGACAAGACAGGGAAGGTAAAGCCTCATATAACATATGAAACAGTCCTTGATTTAAAATGGACTACATAGAGATTACTTTCATGTGAGTACTGTATTTACGATCCTTTAAGCCATGGCATGTTCAAAGAAATATGTACTGAGCACAAAGCTTACTATGGGATTAAAGGAAAGATGTATGGTTTGTTGGTAGAGATCAATTTAGGAAGCTAGAACAAGTTTTACAATTGCAAACTAGGCTGGAATCAGATGACTTCAGTTTGCACTCTATTGAGAATTAGCAGCTAAAACATTTATAGGATGATATGGTCCTTCAAATAAAGAAACGTTTCAACATTATTAGATGATAGTCAACTTAATCTACTGTCTGTTTTATATTGTTTGAAAACCACTTCAGAGTGGTACGTTTACCAGATGGATGGCATATAAATGCAATAAATAATTCTTGCTAATCTGATTTGGAATTACAGTGGAACCTCATACAACAATTGCCCCGTATAGCAATGAAATCGCATAACATTTAGGTTTTGGGGGGAAAATGGTGTCCCACATAACAATTTTCGCTATGGAAAAAATCGTACAACAATTATTCAATGGGAAAAACCACTTAGCAAAAAAAATCGTTGTGCGATGCATCTCATAGGGAAAATTGCTATACGATTAATGTATCGTATAGCAATTGTTTCATACAACGTCAACCCCCATGGAATGGATTAAAATCGTTGTATGAGGTACCACTGTAATTATAATTACAGTGGACTGAAGCAATTATATTTCTAGAAATTGTTAATTGTTTTTGCAAACAAAGCCAATCAGGAAGTTGGATATCAGCTTGAATATATTTTAAAAATATATGCTTAACTTGATTTACATGGCTAGGAGTATATCATTAAACTACAATCCTTATTTTCAAGGAGTAAATGCCACTGAATTTGATTGTACTTTCTTTTGAGTAGATACGTACAGGATTATATTGTAAGAGCAATTCCCACCCTTCCTCCCAACATGTTTCAGAATTACTTTAAAAGCTTTTGCTTTTCCAGACTGTGCCATTAATTTCCTACCACATTTGTACTGGAGAAAATATTAATGTCTCTAAAAATGTGCTATCTACCATCAGGTCATCTCCAACCCAATGAATTAGTGACTATCAAAAAATCCTATCCTCAACATCCCTACTCATGTCTTGCAAATGCAAATTTGCGACTTCTTTTATTAAGTCAATTCATCTTGTATTTGATCTTTCTCCTTCCATTTTGCCTTCAACCTTTTCTATCATGGTTTTTCCCCCTCATTTATTTTTTTTCTGCCCATGATATGACCAAAGTACCATAGTCTCAGTTTAGATCTATTCATTAGTAAAGGTAAAGGTCGTCCTTGCTCAAAAGCCAGTCGTATCCAACTCTAGGGTTCAGTGCTTATCTCTGTTTATAGCCAAAGAGCCAGAGCCGTCTGCATCTGCAGACATTTCTGTGGACATGTGGCAGGCATGGAGTGAACAGAACACTGTTTACCTTCCCACCAAAGTGGTCCTATGCATCTACTTGCAATTTCTTGCTTTCGAACTGCTAGGTAGGCAGTAGCTGGGACAGAGACGGGAGCTCACTTCGTCATGCAGTACTCGGGTTTTGAACTGCTGACCTTCCAGTAATCAAGTTCAGCGTCTTAACCATTTGAGTCACCACAGTCCCTTAGAACTATTAATTACCAACAAGTAAATTACATTAGGGCTATGGTGCCTTAGTGGTTAAGACGCTGAGCTTGATGACCAGAAGACAGGCACAAATGCAAATGAATTATTAACCATGGTAAATGTGTAGAAGAGGTAATGTCCAGAGTGCACTTTCTGGCCCTCTCATCAAATACATTTTAGGTCCCATCTACACAATGAGATGTATGACTATTCTCAGCTGTATATACAGGTGAAACTCGGAAAATTAGAATATTGTGCAAATGTTCATTCAGTTCAGTAATGCAACTTAAAAGGTGAAACAAATATATGAGGTAGACTCATCACATGCAAAGCGAGATAGTTCAATAACTTCAAATTGACATAGATAAGATCTCTTAAAATGTGTTTAGTTTTTAAAAAATCCTATGTATACCATAAAACCCCTGGTTCCTCCCCCTACTCCAAGATTTGCATTACCCAGCCTGATAAAAAAATTCTTAAAATCGTTGAGCATGGCCGGATGACGAGGAAATGGGAGCACCAGAGCCCGGGCTCTGCAAAGACGTTGAGCTTTGGGAGCTCCGTAAGCCCCAGCTCAGTAGGGATTGTGGGGATATGAGGGATGGAGGATTTTGTTATTTAGGGTTGCTGTATATTTATTGTATATTTAGTGCCATTGTATATTTATTGTAATTGTATTTATTGCTTTTTCTGTATTCCTTGGACTTTTAGCATTCTATTGTGTATTTATTTATTTTGTATATTGGTGTGGATTGTATTGTATTTTGCTCATGTACACCGCTTTGAGTTACCCATGAGGGTCGAAAAAAGTGGTATATAAATTAAACTTCGAATGGAATTCTGGGACAACCCGTTTGCAGTAAGTAATGGCAGTGAATATTACTAACACACTAATGCATGTCTTGTGACTTTTCTTTATTCTACTCTCTTGTTTTTGCCTCTGAAAGATGGTTTTGTAAGTGTCTCCATCTTCCCAGCCACATGGGACCTCATTTTGGGACGAAAGGCCATTTTATTTACTTTCTTTTGAAATTAAATTAAATTTAATTTAATAGTCTTATTTATATATGCCGCCCTCTCAGGCAGAACCCGACTCAGGGCGGCATTACAACAAGTTCTAAAAACACATAAAAACACTTTAAAAGACCCACATCCCACCCACTTTAGAAGACCCATATCCCACCCACCCATCCCACCCACTATAAAAAGAAGAAGAGAGAGTTCTTAATTGTTTACATAAGCCAGCAGGCGGGGACCGTGTTCCCATTCGGGCCCCACACCTGCCCCGCCATCCAGGTCTTCAATCCTTTCCTGAAGGGCAGCAATTCTCTTTAAAGTCTTAGATCCGTTGGCAGGAGGTTCCAGAGAGTTGGTGCGGACACGGAGAAGGCCCTCCTTCGGGTGCTAGATAGATGTGCACCCCTAGCTGATGGCACTATTAGAGAGCCCCTCCGGTCCACTCTGGTTGGACGGACAGACACTCTTGGGACGATGCTACCTTCAAAACTACCTCACTTGAAATTCCTGCCTTCACTATTGACCTGATGCGACCTTATGAAGACTTCTGAGCACATGTAGCTTCTGACCTCATTTTGTGAGTAAATACTAGTTTTCTTTCTCCTTAAGCATTTTTGTCCAAGTATATTTATTAGCTGGGCTAAAAAGGAGAGGACAGGGGAAACTTGCTTCAAACATTTAAAAAAGCCTAAAATCCACCCCAATTTGCTGTGCAGCTGTTACAAAACTTAACAAAACTTAAAGTAAAAAGGGGGAAGGATAGAGATTGTACAGAAGGAAAAAACTGAAGCAAGAGAAGTTTCTTCCCTTGGGTGAGTAAGAAATGATATTCTCAGAAATACTTACAACTATTTTGTTGTCCTCAAAGATTAAAACAGTACCTTCATTCTGGTAAGACTTTTAATGCAATAATGTAAATTTATTTGTTGTTGTTCAGTCGCACAGTTGATTCCGACCCTTTGCGACCCTATGGACCATTGTCCTCCAGGCCCCTCTGTCCTTCACCATCCTCCTCAACCCGACCAGCTCTGTGCCCACTGCATCTACAATACCATCCAGCCATCTCATTTTGGCTGCCCCCTTCTTCTTTTGTCCTCCACCATTCCCAGCAACAAGTAACAGACAATAGTTGTTGTTTTTTGTAATGCAGTGTATCATTCCTTGAATTGTGTAAGTCACATCTTGTGTAGTTAATACCTGCATATTGTGTTGCATCACTCTTGCCAACAGGCAGAAATACTCTTTGGATCCTTCTAGTGCAGGAGACCTCAAAGTTTTAACGCCGTGGGCCGGTTCATACCCCCTCAGACAGTTGGCTGGCCCGATTGATTACGTTTAGTTTCATAGAAGTTTAAGTAACTGGTTAGGCAGAATCAGACTTCACATTTCAATTCAGCACACTTGATTTAGTATAGGACACATGGATTAGACCAAGTAACAGACAATAGTTATTTTCTGTGTGTGATGCTGTGTAATCAATCAGCAAGATTTTTTTTCTTTGGCAGCAAAGGTGGCTCTGTCACTTTATTCACCCATAAAATGATTGTACAGCTCAGTTAACACAAAAATTGCATAACAAAAAGAAATCCATAGAAAATAGTGGCTCAGTTAACAAATTTTCCCCAGAATGGATTAGTTGGCTTTCAATGCATTCCTATAGGAAACCATGTTTCGGCTAACAATTTTTTGGTTTTCAATGCATTCCTATGGGAAATTGCATTCAATACATTCTCATGGGAAATTCATTTTACAAATTTTTCATGTACAAAAGGTCCCGGAGAACGCATTAGATTTGTTAAGCAAGGTTCCACTGTACAGTATATGCATGCTATGAGTAGTCCGGCCCGTGGCATAAAAACCTTGAGAACCCCTACTCTATTCGTTACAACAGTCTGGCTTACAAGAGACACAAAATGGTTATGTGAATCAACTTATCAAGAAAGGCAAATAATAATAATAATAATAATAATAATAATAATAATAATAATAATAATAATAATAATAATGATGATGATGATGATGATGAGAATTTCACATCTTCTTGTTGTTGTTCTGCAATATCTGAATATTGGTGATCTGCCATGAAGACTGTCCTGTAAATATAATGCAATGGCGTTTCATCTGCCTTCTGCATCACAGCATGACACCTGTACCACTGATTCAGTTCCACGAGTCACTTTCTGGTCCTGAGCCTTTCTGGCACACAAAGTCCTCACTGACCCCAGGCCACTACTGATGAAGCTGCCGTTCTCCATCAAGATGGATTCAAGGGGGATTTAATCCACTTGGGGACCATCACCTTTCCCTGTGGACTTCAGAACCCAATGCCATTAGTCCTCAGGGTTGTCAGGTTAGTTAACCGCTACCTGACATTCAGCGCTAAATCACTGGCCACATGATCTACTCTATTACTATTGCAGGATAACCAGGCCAGACCTAGGAGAATCTCACACATACTGCACCTAAAAAAATAAGACTATCCTTCTGAAGTTTAATTACAAGCATAAGGATTATATGTAGAGGCAGAATAGGAACTACAATTCAGTGAAGACATACATGGGCTATACCATTTTAATTTCTGAAACAGAATATATTAACTTATGCTAAACAGAACTGGGGGCTTCACTTGTTTTCCTCCGTGTGAATTTATTTCCAATTGTTATGAATGTGCAGTTTGTAATGATCTGATTTTGGATCTCTTTCAGCTAAGTAATTTGAGTAAACTGAAATAGCACTCATTCAAGTACGATTAGCAAATATGTTAAAACTAGCAATTTTTGCCCGGCCTTGCAATACACACACACACCGGGGGGGGCGCATTCGGCCCACTGCCTGTTGGAGAAGGGGATGGAATTCTCCAGCAGGCATGGGCGAAACGGAGCTCCACATTTGGCCCTTGCCTGTCGGAGAAAGCAAGCCCCTTTTCTGACAGGCAAGGCTGAATGTGGAAGGCGCTCGCTTCCCTCCAGGAGGTGAAGGCAGAGAACGGAGGGCCGTTCTCTGCCTTTGCTTCCCGGGGAAGTGGCTCGCTTCTCTCAGTTGGTGGGGGCCAAAGGCAGCAGTGCCTTCGGCCCCAGCTCCCCATGGAAGGCACGGATGAGGGCATGAGGGGCAGCAGGGCAGGGGCAGCAGGGCAGCGCCTCCCCCGGCCGTGTCCTCTGGAGGCAGGCCATGCCCTCAGGCAGACGGTTTCCTCAGCCCTGCCTCTGTCTGCCTCAGTAAGGCAGGGCCCTGGGCTAAGGTTTTTTCAGCGCATGTCGGCTGGTTTTTTTTACGCGTACGCTGGCTGTCCCGCCTCCTCCGCGTTCGAGTCCTTCAACCTGATTGGCTGAGGGGTGGCGCGGCGCGGAGGACACTGGGAAGTGTAGGGGGTTTTTTGTTCGGGTTTGTGGGATGTCGGCACCACTCTCGGCTTTCGGACCCCGGCGGGATTGATGTCCGGGAGTTAAGGTAAGTGTTGCCGGCGCATTACATGATAGGCTGGACGTGGGTGGACACTCTTTCCGGACACGCACGACCACATTCCATTTTTATAGGTATAGATATGTAATGTACTGAATAGAGGATCTAAGAATACAGTCAGTGAAAGCCTACAACAGGGGTTCTCAACCTACGGCCCATGGGCTGGATCTGGCCCATGACACCATTTCATCCTACTAGCTTCTGCTGCCGTCGTTACCGTCCTTGTCCCCTCCGCCTGGCTTGGCATCTCCATAGCAGGACAGATGTGTAAGAAGGCTTATAACATCCACCCTGCTACAGGATGTTGACCTATGCCATGAACTAATTTGTGCCAGGATGTCTATTGCATTTTTTTTGCTGACAACTATTTTTGTCCATCCCAAAAATATCACATATCAGGATTAATTCTACTTGAACTATTTCCATCCCACTAATCACTTAAAAAAAGAAACCAGTTTCAATTCTCTCCACTCTTCTGTCCTAACTTCTTATTTTTTCTATGTCTTAAATTTAGACTGCAAGCCTGTCGAAATGGACTTTCATACTGCTTATCTTTTAAGACATTCTAAGTGCTTTTTTTTGCTAAATACTGTACTATAAAATATGAAATTATTTATAGCTTAAATCTACAAACATGTTTATACATTAGTTTGTTAAGTTTTATTAAAATTCAATGAAAGGAGCAAACACCTATTTCCACAGTTTAAAAGAGTTTTATATATTTTTGTGTACATAACTTATGTATGATTATGTATGACAAGTCACTGTTATCATTTGTTTATTGTTTGCATAATTATAGCAGAGAAAAGGCTCCAGAAAGGATAAATTCATAATTGAACAAAGGATGTACATTTGCTATAACATGCACATTTGATGTGCACAGATAAATACAAAAACTAATTTAAGTGATTAGAGAAAGAGAGGGAGAAGTCAGTTTTTAGATGCCCTCACCTCAAACTAATGTGGGGAACAAGATGTGAGACAACAGACTATGAGTTATTATCCTAACTCTATGCAGCATTTAGTACAGAAGATGTTGAAAAGTCACATGCACTTTCTCTCCAAATTGCTTCTTCTCACTTTTTTGTTTCTTGGGGGATCTAGTCCGGAGGTGGAGGGACTGGGGAGGAGGAGTTTCAGGCAGAGCATGGAGAGGAAAATCTAGAACCAACACTTACCCCTCGGCACTTTAGGAATGAATCACAGCAGAACAGCAATTTTAAACAAAAATAAAGGTAGAAAACTATTTTAACATGCTAAATAAATTACAGCATTAAAAAGCAACACTGCAAAGTCAGGATCATAATGCTGATTTTTGGACACCTGCTTCTTTTCACCCCCCTGTATCTTTTCCCCACAAGAAACAAAGGGGATAAAGTAGCACCTGTACCGCAGGCTGAAAGCAAATCACACCATCAGTACTTCCAAGATTGCCTATTGCTGTAGCTTTTGCCAGGTTGCAGAACTGCATCTGATAAACCTCTAAAAACTCAGTTTGTGGTCACTAAGAGATGTCATCAATATAAAGATGTACAAAGAGGAAGTGATCACACCGAAACAGTAAAGCATAGCACAAGCTTCGCCTAAAACACTTTACCTTTATCTTGTTCTATCTTATGATATACTGTACAGAGGGTGCCAAATTGAATACACATTTTAAGAGAAGTTATATATGTCTTACTTTTCGAAGTTGAATTGACTTCAGCAAAGCATTTGACAAAGAACCCCATGGTGGTTACATGATCATAAAAAGAGTTAAGATCACTCTGTCAGGATTTGTTCTTGACAAATCAAAATATCCTTTCTTAGAATGTGTATACATTTTTGGTACCCTCTGTAGATTTGAAAGCAAAGTATGAGTCCTTGAGTCATTCCAAGCAACAAACTGTGTGTTTCATTTGTTAAGACTTTTTTTAACCACATACGAAAAGATGAGAAATCACTGCCTTTGAAAACTCTTAAAAGAGAAACAGAGATGTCACTGCATCTTCCCCAAACTGCAAAACTTGTTATTTCTGTCTCAACCAGATGTTTCCATCACCAAAGAAACGCCATATTTTTAAACATGTCTTCATAGTTTACTTTCCAAGTGACAAGAAAAGCCCCTACTCTCCCTTAAATATTGGTTCTCTGCCAGAGGAAAGGGAAGCTAACCATTACTTAGCAATAAACACCTTATTGGGTGGATTCTACCTGATCATCAGGAATGTCATCAGCAGTCAGATTACCACTGGTTAAAGGCTTTCTTTGGCAATATTAGAATGCATGCGACCTTGCCATGTATAAAACATGCACACCATGAAACTGTAAAAAAAAGGTACTTTAATCAATGACATTTCCATTTGCGCGGGCAGAACTATAGAAGAGGACCTCGGCCAATATCTAAAATGTCCCATTTTAAAATGAGTTTCATTTGATCTAATTTGTCTTTTATTAAATGGTGAAATTATTCTTAATTGCAATAGTTCTTTAAAGTATTAATAGAAATATATAGTTATGGTAAATATTCACATATACAAACGATGTCATATGCAATTCTAACTAATTTTGACAACACTTTTTTCTTTTATATGTTTTCAAGGTATGTCATGTTTGTTTTTCAACCTTTAAGAAGAAAGGGTCTCTATTTTTTCCTTGGAGAATTAAATCAGTCAGTTTGTGCACTGAATTTCAGGCTCCTGAATAGGGTCAGAACAGCATTAGATGAAAACACATGCTGTGTACATATTAATTCATACAACACTTTAATTAGGTCACTGCATAATGAATTCATAATCTAACTCAGGAGCTATAACAAATGCTTATGCAGGGTCTTAGGTTGCATGCTTATTTGTTGATCCATTCAGAAATAACATCTACAATAAGGAGAGGAGTTTGGAGTTACCAGCCACAAAATCCATAATGGTATATTTTGTAGACACTACTGTCAAGTAACTTGTAGCAATTGTAATAATGCAACCTGTCAAGTTGTTCTAATTTACTAAGGAGATGGAACAAAAAGGGTTATATGTGACATTCCACACACATATTGGGACATTCCAGGCATTCTCATTCACACACAACATGGTTCTTCGAATTGCTCAACTATCAGTTTTGAAGGCCAGAACTTCTCTGGACCATCATTCAATGCATTTCAAAGAAGGGCTAGGGATTGCTGGAGAGTGCATATAATCTAGAAAATATCATTTTAAATATACTCAGGCAGATGTTTATTTTAATTATGATTGTTACATATATACATTAGCAAACAAACAGTCTCGATAAGTATCTTACCTGCAACAGTTGTAATGGTGACTGGAACTCCTTGTACTTGAACGCCAGCAGCCCCCAAATTGGCTACACTTACTGTCTGGAGATTAGGCACTGAAGCAATCTGAGCAGCATTTAAAGTTATTGGTGTACCTGCAACAGCTACTGGTGCAATTTGAGCTATGGTACCACCACTTGAAGATACAGGAGTAATGGTTAGTTGCTGGGGTAACCCTGCATTTTGAACTTGGAGATTTGAAAGGCTTTGAAGATTTTGGAGCTGCACTGTCTGCCAGCTGATTTGCCCTGATGGAGTTAAAGTTGGTGCTCTTATAAGTACTTGAGTTGGATTCATTGCTTGGAGTTGAACATTTTGCAAAGACTGCTGCTGAATAGTCTGAATAGTTTGTCCTGATTGAAGCTGAAAAGTCTGTGGGGAAATAGCTTGAATGATTTGCTGCTGTGGCTGTTGAATCTGTATCTGCTGGAGGATAGGCTGACCTAATATTTGCAACTGTTGCAATGGGTTTGACTGATCCTGCACATTTTGCAGCCCATTAGACTGAAGCTGACTTGAGTTCTGAGCCTCTGTTTCCGATGTGGTTGTTTGATGTTCTTCAGTACTAGGCTCAGAACTGTTTGTTGTGCTTGCATACTGGCCTGTTTCTCCAGTGTTTACCAGTGATTCACTGCTTGTTAGTGAAGTGGTGGTAGTGGTTGGACATGTGGAAGAAGGAGGAGAATCTGGTATAGTACTAACAGAAGATGTTGTGACAGGTGTTGACAGAAGCTGATTTCCATTGGAAATTCCACTGTCAGAGGATTGAGTAAGCTGCCCAGAACTACTACCAGCAGCAACATTTATTACAGGTAATGCTAGAGTCACTCCTCCAATGTTTATGGGCAATGATGTTACAACTTGTGCCTGAGCACCAGCAATAGGCAGTTGCAGTGGAAAAGAAACACCAGGCCGAATCTGGACTGGCACTGTCTGATTTGCCAAGTTTTGAGCAATAATATTGCCCGTAGCTGTCCTATTTGTAGTTGTAATGATTGCTTGATTATTTCCAGCAGGGATGAGCTGAATTTGACCCTGTAAATCTTGCAGAGCTGTGGCATTAGTAGGATTTATCTGAATTTGTTGACCTTCCGTTGTCTGAATCTGTGGAATGACTTGGTATTGAATGCTACCACCTGGATTCTGTACTTGTATAACTTGAAACTGCCCTGGTGTTACTCCAGAATTGTTTGGTTTCGTTTTTGAAGGAGATGTATTTCCATTGTTGCTGCTGGAGGGACTTGCTGCGCCTGAAGGAACAGAAGATGCTTGCTGGACATTGTTCTCTTTTGAAGCAGGAGGCGCAGCAGCTGCAACAAGCTGCCATGCGTTTCCAGCAAGCTGAGTTGTTACCAATTCCAACTGTTGTGGCTGATTCTGAAGCTGCACCAAACCTTGACTTGGATCTATAATAATCTGTTGTCCAGTTGTTTGATTCTCGCCAGGTGTTCCTATTTTGCTGCAAGTTGCTGCCAGCAGTGCCAGAGGAGAGGGTTGAGAATCCTAATTTACAAACAGTGCGTATTAAGAGATTAGGACTGTGGACCACAAAACTAGGGAAGTAGACAACTTAACACAGGACAATTAATAACTATTGGCTATACTGTACCATGAATTATCTAAATTCACTCCAGTCAATATTTTCATTGTCCACCGGGCTTTATAACAAAATTTGATTAATAAATAAAACCCTACCCCTCTCCAAATAATTCCCAATAGTAAAGATTTGTGGCTATCTGCTATAGCAGTGATAGTGAACCTTGGCACTCCAGCTATTCTAAGACTTCAATTCCCAGAAGCCTGATAAGCAGGTGTGCTGACTTGGGCTTCTGGTAATTGAAGTCCAAGAATAGCTAGAGTGCCAAGGTTGGCCACCAGGGTGCTATAACACATACCTGTCAAGTATCCCGGATTGGCCGGGAAATCCTGTATTTATCTGCGCGTTCCTCCCCTTTCCCACCGCCATCCCATATTTGAATGGTGGGGAAAGGGGTTACTGTGCATGTGCGCCCAGGCCGGAGCAGTTCCCACATTTTCCGGAGCTGCGCTTGACAGGTATGCTATAGCAATATCTCTCAAAATGAAATTTTGTTATTGGTAGCTGTGTTTGTCTTTGCAAATGTATCAGAGTAAATGAAAAACAAAAAGGACAAAAAATGTTGTGGCATCTTACAGACTAACTCTTGTATTTTAATGTTAGCTTTTGTGGATCAAGTCCACTTTGTCAGACATAAGAGTGAGACTTCATGGCAAAATGAAAGTATTTCAGCAGGTTTCTGTAACTGGAAACTTGCCTGTTGTTGTTCAGTTGCACAGTCGATGCCGACCCTTTGCGACCCCATGAACTGTTGCCCACCAGGCACCTCTATCTTCCACCATTCTCCTCAGCCCACCCAGCTTTGTGCCCATTGCATCTACAATACCATTTAGCCATCTCACTTTTGGCCTCCCCCTTCTTCTTCTGCCCTCCCCCTTTCCCAGAATCAAGGCTTTCTCAAGCGAATCCTCTCTTGCCTATTAAAGGTTTCCCTTGCACGAAAGCCGGTTGTATCCGATTCTAGGGTCCAGTGCTCATCTGTTTCCAAGCCGAAGAGCCAGCGCTGTCTGCTTCTGCAGACGTTTCCGTGGTAATGTGGCAGGCATAACTAGACACCGGAGGAGCACGGAACGCTGTTTCCCTCCCCACCGAAGTGGTCCCTATTTATCTACTTGCAATGTCTTTCTTTCGAACTGCCAAGTTGGCCAGGAGCTGGGACAAAGACAGGGAGCTCATTCCGTCCTGCAGTACTCAAGAATCGAACTGCCGACCTTCCGCCTCCCAGTCAGCATCCTAGCCACTTGTGCCACTATCTCCCACAAATTTTTACCTGAGGAGCCCCGCTTTTGCCTTTCTTGTTGTTGTTGCTCTCAGCTTCAGGAGATTTCTCTCCTTCCGAGGGCATAGCTTCCTCCTTCTTCTGATCTGCAAAACACACACATACAAAAACCCTTAAGCGTACTTATTTACATTTCCTCGTGCAAAAAAAAAAAAAGGCAATCGGTCAAGACAATTTCTCCCCCTCCTTGGGACTACACAGCCCTCATATCAACGCGTTTTGGGAAAGAGGGGGGGGGGGTAAGGCGTCCTAAGAAACGTGGTTTGAAACCCGGCCTACCGGGGCCGGCGAGTGAACACCCAGAAAGGGGTTGGGTTTGATTGGGGTTTTTTTTCCCCTCCCCTCCCTGGTCTCGGGCTGTGTGAGTGAACACGAGGGGGAGGAGAACCACCACCCACATCCCTCCTCCTCCTGCTGCCCCTAAAGCATCCATGGCTACTGAGTGGCCCAGGATGCTTTAGGGGCAGGAGGAGGGAGGCGCAAGGGAGGGGAAAAGGGGAGGGAAACAGCAGCCACGAAGGAGGGCCGGCTGCTGGGAGAGGGAAAGGGGGAATGGAAAGAGGAGGAATGGAGGAGGGACAGAGGGAGGGGTAAAGCAAGGGGACCCGCAAAGAATGCAAGACACCCCCCCCGGGGGGGGGTCTGCAGAGGGCGGGAAACCAGCCAAGGGGCTCTGAAGGGGGGAGAGGCGAAAGGAGGGCCGGGGCTTTTACGTACCGCTCATCCCGCTGAGGCGCGGCTCGGAGAGGAGGCGGAGGAGGGGAGGGGCGGAGGGCGGGATGCTGTGGGGCAACGCGGCGGGGGTGGGGAAAAAGAAGGCCGGTCGTAGAGCCGGAGCTGTGGTGGGAGGAGCAGCTCCGGCCTATTTCCCCACGAATGGCCGCCGCCGGGCTGTGGCGTCGCTGTGCCCGGCTCTCCGCCCGCCCGCCCGCCCGCCGCCTCAGAGCCCTCCCTGCTGCCTCGGCCCCTCAGCCCCTGCTGGCGCCTAATTGACAGCTCTGGAGCCGGGGCGGGGCGGGCGGGGGTGGCGAGGAGGGAGAAGGACACGGCGAGGGGCGGGGCCCTGCCAGGCCAACAACGCTGATGACACCCACTTGAGCAGAGAGGAGGAGGAGGAGGGAGGGCCGCAATGGAGGGAAGGGGAGGCGGGGCGAAGGGGGGGAAAGGAGGCGGGGCTAGAGCCGCGCGAGCCCGGCCGTTGCTTCAAAAAGCTAGGGGAGGAGGTGTGTGGAGGAGGGAGGCTGCAGTGGTGCAGAATCAGGAGTTGCGGGGCGGGGCCTGAGAGAGGCGCGTGAGGGCGGGGGAGAGCAACCCCACCCCCAATCAACTGTCGCTCTGTAAGGCCTTTGAGGGGGAGGGGGGTCGCTGCTTGGCTTCTCCGTTCTCTCCCCTCTTTCTCTTTCCTCCCCACCCGCCATTTGGGTCTCTCTGAGTCTGACAGCGAAGAGGTGGGACCAAGAGAGCCATTCTGGGCTCCTTGAGCGGAGGAGGAGCGCGGACGGGTGCTTGCTTATAGCCACTGATTGACAAGCGCCGGGGAAGCTAGCAGCCAATGGGGAGGAAGGGCCGGAGCGGCGCGAGCGCCAACTGGCGCGCCTTGTAACTGACGGCGCGGGAAGGACGCGTTAGTCATGTGGCGGCCGCTTTAGAAACGCCGCCCCATAGGCCGGCCGGTTAGCAATGCAGAAATGGAGCTGTTGCGCGTGCGCAGCCGCAGCGCGACTCTGGGTGGGGAGAGAAACTGGCTTTGCTTTAGTAAACAGCAAATGATGATGATGATAACTTTTATTATTATTAAGGGGAAGGCATCCCGTTATTTTTTATATTTTTATCATCATTTATTTATTTATTTAAATTTATATGCCGCCCAAGCAGGAGAACCCGACTCATCATCAGCAACAACAACAATAACGTGATTTGCAAATTGAAGTTGAGCGTCTATGGCAGAAGAAACCTGTTGTTTCCATAGTGATGGGAGTCCTTGGAGCAGTACCTGAAGGACTCCCTAGATATTTGGAAATTTTGGACTTACGGTACCTGATTTGAACATCCTAACTGTCCAAAAAACAACTCTACTGGGGACTGCATATATACTCAGACATTACGTTAACAGATCTTAGGTCCTTGGTTAGGGCTTGAACTGTTAATTTTATTCCAGTCCTTGACTGTGAACCAAATCGTTGATTTGTATATCAACAACAATAATAATAAACAGCAGCGACGACAACAATAATAATAATAGATTCACAGTTGGGGAATGGAATAAAATTAACAGTTGAAGCCCTAACCAAGGACCTAAGAACTGTTAAGGTAACTTTTGAATATATATGTAGGGTTGTTTTTGGGAGAGTTAAGATGATCAAAACTACAAGTTAAGTCCAACATTTCCATATATCTCTAGGGAACCCTTTTGGTATTGCTCCAAGGGCTCCAATCATTATGGGTACAACAAGAGATTTCTTCCTCCATAGATATTGTACTTCAACTTGCAAATCACAATATTTTATGATTTCTCCAGTTGTTTGTCTTTAATTTGTGCGTCTCCTGGTATAGCAATGTGAATAAACCAGACCCTCTTTTTCACAAACAATTATATCAGGTGTGTGGTGAGGAAGATGACTTTGTTTGAATTTTAAAGTTCCACAGGATCTTGACTCATTTTCTAAAATCCTACTTGATGTTCCCAATGATTGTTACTTCATTCAAATCCAAACTTCTGGCAAAGTTTCCAATGGATAATTTTTGCAACCCTGTTAGGGTGTTGCTGCATCAGCTGATCAGATGATCTACTGTTTAATCCTTTTCATTACAAAGCCGGCATTTGCTATTGTTGGAATACATACTGTATTTTTGTATTCATGCAATTTGTTGGCAAAACTTGTTCCTGAGCTGCCAAGATAAATCCTTCCTTTTCCTTCTTCAAAACTCCTGCTCATAACCATCTCCATGTCAGCTTTGAGTCAGCCTTGCCTTCTATGTTTTTCAAGTATTGACTGTGCATAGGTTTGTTTTTCAAGTTTGTAGCTCGATGTTCTATATCCGTTCCTTTCTGTACTCAGCTTTCTTCTTCACTGTTTGCGAAAGTCCTCCTTTGTTCACTTCCTTAAGCGTAGGCTCTTCACTTTTCTTAATGTAGTCATTCAAGCTATGCTTTTCTTCCTCTACTGTTTGCTTTACCTCTGCCACCATCAGCCCTTTGTAAGTACAAATAATTAATGTCCCTTTTTAGTGCAGGGCATGATGCATAGTCATGTTGCTGCTGCTGCTACTACTACTACTACTACTAATACTACTCTGTGTCTAGGCCAGATGTGAAACTGCCATCTTTTGGTGAATTCTTTCCGTAGTTCCTTTCACCTGATCCAATGTGAGAAAGATTAGGCAACACAAGATGGCCATTGCTCGGGTACCCCTGACTTTGGTTCATAATTACCAGACTTCAAGCAGGCTCTTTCTGTGTACCCCAACAACCTTGCTAAAATGCAGAATAAATGTTTATTGGCTTTGATACAGTACAAGTGCCCTTTTTTAAAAAAATCCAAAGTCATATTTTTCATATACAATATCATCACAGGAGGCATGGGGAGATACTGCTGCGGGCACTTTCAGAGTCTCATAGCATGTGTATATGCTCAAGAGACAATCACACATTACATACAGGACATACACAGCTTCTGGAGGTTAGAAGCCTGGTAAAATTTATAGTTGGCAGATAATAATATTAGAACTGTATTCCTGTGTAGTATTAGTCTAATTTGGTTGCAGTAATCTCAGGTTAATCTTTACCTATAAGAAGGTGCGTGAACTGTGCGTGTCTGACATGCACGTCCACACCCGGCCCAACCATCCCAAACTGAGCTGCCAACACTCACCTTAACACTGCGAGCATCGCCACAAGGGTCCGCAGCCGCGAGTGGGGCAATCGCCCCACGAACGCAAACACAAAAAACAAACTACAAGCCCCAGCATCCTCCATGCCATGACCCCTCAGCCAAACAGACTGAGGGGCACGAGTGCAGGAGAGGCCGGAAAAGTGGCTGCGTGCGCTAAAAAAACCCGCTACCCGCTTTCCCCCCCCACTGCGCTGCCTGCAAAACACTTCCCTCCAGGAGACACTTGGTCTCCCAAAGGGAACCCATCCCTGCCATTGCGGTGAGCAAAAAAAAAGGAAAAAGGGGGAGACGGCTGGGGTGTATTAACACGGAAAAAAAAGAAGAAAGCACCCTCAAAATGGAACGAACCAATATGCGAAAGGTATTTAATGTTAAAACCACAAAGTCCCCAGAGAATTAACACAATCTTAAGCAGAATACAACGCTGAAAATACAAAAAGTTGCAGTCTGTGGTGGAAATCGCCAGAAATCCGTAAAGTCCAACATGAGTACTAAAAGTCCAAAAAGTGATAAAGTCCAACAACCATGAGAACCGGAATCCAACGGAATGAAAAGGAGCAACTTATATATCAGCGGCAAATAATGATTCTAGCAGGAGACGATGGGCGGAACAGAACTCAGTCTCGATATCCATCTGCGGTAATGAGATATTTCATTGACTTTGTCAAGAGTCTGGATATTATTATTATTGCGCTGAATACAATCTCTAGTGTGATCAGTCCTGTAGTACTCATGTTGGACTTTACGGATTTCTGGCGATTTCCACCACGGACTGCAACTTTTTGTATTTTCAGCGTTGTATTCTGCTTAAGATTAATTCTCTGGGGACTTTGTGGTTTTAACATTAAATACGTTTCGCATATTGGTTCGTTCCATTTTGAGGGTGTTTTCTTCTTTTATTGCGGTGAGCGAGGCTGGCGCCAGCCTCACCACAAATTTGCCGGGGTTGTGGGAAGCAGGGGGAGCCCCTCATCTTCCCACGGCCCTGGCAAGCGAGGCCGGTACCGGGCTCACAGCAGCTCCGGCGGGGTTGCGGGAAGGGGAGGGTACCCCTCATCTTCCCGCGGCCCTGGTGAGCGAGGCCAGCACCTGCCTTGCAGCAGCTTTGGTGAGGTTGCGGGAAGGAGGGGATCCCCTCAACTTCCCACAGCCCCGCTGAGCGAGGCCACCTTCCTTGCAGGGAGGGAGGAAAGAGAGAGAGAGGGGGAGGAAAGAACGAGAGGGGAAGAGAGATGAAAGGGAAGAAAAAGGGGGAAAGAGAGATAGGAGGGGTGGAATAGAGAGAGGGGGGAAGATAGACGGGAAAGCATGTGAGACAAGGGGAAGAGAGAGAAAGAAGAGGGCTAAAAGAGAAGGAGAAAGCACACGTGAGAAATAGAGAGGGGAGAGCGGGAGGGTGAAAGAAAGAGAAGGGGGAAGAGAGAGAGAGAGAAGGGGGGACACAGAGATGGAGAAAGTGTGCGCCTTCCCCGCCAGGCGATGGCCAAAGCCGGCGCCCCGTTCAGTCCTTGCCTGACAGAGGAAGGGAGCCCGCTTCCCCTCCAGGCAAGGGCATTGTGTGTCTCACCCTATCTCTCTCTCTCACACACACACACACACCGGTCACCCCTGCCTTGCCGGGCAGTTATTATCTCTGTGTTGGCCGTCGAGGTGGTGTTGTTTTTTTTTTTGGGGGGGGGGTGCACACTACCCAAAGCCACCCCAACCACCCTCTCAGGGCCGGGCAAAAAAAATCTAGTGATGTATAAATGTATAGGCTACCCTCCAATAAAGTTAATATGCACATAGTTTTGCAATGAAATCTTTTAAAATCAAAGTCCAATTCACCTTACTTTACCTTTAAATATTATATAGTACAGATATTGTAGTCTTGTTACGTTGCCTATGATGGTTTGGGTTTTTTTGTGCCAATAGCTATTTTAGAATATAAAGACTGGATAAATTTGCAAACAATGTTATCTATGATATATAATGTTTTCAATTGCTGATTGCTGCACATTCTGCTATTTTTCTTGAGATAATAATTAAGAATGACTGTAGTTAAGTGCATACTAATTTGTCACTAATCAGATTCAACCAAATTTATACCTTAAATGTATTTAAATTAGAAGTGTCGCTGAATTCCAGATAGTCAATCCTCCATAATATAACCTGTGAAGAAAACCTCATTGTTCTTCCATAGTGGTCATACTTGTTTTTTATTTGGTTGAATTATGACAGATACAGAAAAATGCTTCTGTTATAGCAAATTGCAGAGTAAAAAAAACCCCAAATTATAAATCATCTTTTTTATTTTTCTTCAAGGTTTAGTTATTATGTGCAAGAGAAATAGAAATTGCTTTCTGATACTCCTTGGAAATATGTGATGCTAGAAACTGGTTGCTAAGGAATAAAGAGTTCATCCCCTTTTACTTAGGAGGTGGGAAAAGAGCACGACCATGAACAGATCTCTGTCTACCTAAGAAGAACACCTTGATTTATAGTTGTGTGTACATATTTTTTATCCTGGAGCACTAGCACAGTTGTCTGACATCAAAGGCAGCTCTTGTAGGCTGCAATTTATTGTACTTTGCTAGCATCAGAAGCTGCACATTGCTACAAGTAATCCAAAAAGGTGGACAGAACTAATTTGACACCACATAACCCAGACACTTTAGTCTACCAACGAAGAACTCTAAAGTGTTTTTATGTCAAAGTTGTATCTCATGTAATGGCAGATAACAACTGTAAACTACCTAGACACTTCAAAAGCTTTTGACTGTTCTGAAAGCTCAACAGGAAATCTTAATTCTACTGCTGTGGTTTTTCTGATGAAATACATGTTTCTGAGGTCAAATGGAAGAACAGCATACAAAAGCCAATTACAGTAATACCTCGGATAACGTTTGCACCAGATTACGCTAAAACTGCATAACATTAAGCAATCTGGAAAAAATTTGCATCACGTAACGTTGATATCCTATGGGATGTATCGCATAACTTTCACTGAAGCCTGTGCCGGTTACAATGTACCTCTATGGAGTTTTAACATTATGCGATTCATCTCATAGGATTTTAACATCATGCGATGCATGTATCACATAATGTTAAAAAAATCAGATAACGCTAAGACTCGTGGAACCATGTTTTAGTGTTATCCGGGGTTCTACTGTATTCCAGCTCCATTTAAACAAAAAGAACAGACACAAAAAAGGAGAATTATTATCCAACTAACTATATGCAACATCTTGATATTCAAATGCTGACAACCAAGGACATACTTTATAAATGTGAATGATGAATCTCCAACAAATATTTATAAAATACACACATTAAACTACAATTAATTGCAAATTTCTTTGTAAACAATTTAATTAAATGGGGAGTAGGTTTGAACTGACATAAATAGACTTGAACTGACATAAATAGACTTGCACTGGATCATTCTGATTCTGATTTTGATAAAATCAGTGGGCGTTTGATCACTTATTGTAGTACTTTAGTCTGTATGAATCTCTGGAAGCAACTGCAGGAAAATGGCTGGAAGAATGTTACCATAAATCAAGTAGTGTTGGGGTGGATCTTAACATTGTTAATCAAGTAACCAATTCACTGGCTGAAATCCTGTTCAGCTTCGCTTAACGTAAAGTTATTCCAGTATAAGTGTGTAGGGTATTACTCCAAGGCAATTCAGAGCGTGTGTTTAGAGCAGGGGTTCTCAAACTTTTTAAACTGTGGGCCGGACCACGCCCCCTCAGACTGTTGTTTGGCTGGACCTCCCGGTGGCAGCAGTAGTGTGTGGGGGAAGTGGGGGGCTCAGGGTGGTGCGGCAGCAGGACCAACCTGAGCCCTCACCACTTCCCCCACCACCGGCGGGACCAGCCTGAGCCTTCCCCCATGCTGCTTACCAGCTTGGAGGAGTCCAACCTGTCTTCGCGCACACTCAACCAGAATGGCCCCCGGGAAAGTCATGGGCTGCTGCATGTGTCCACCACCTCTGCCTCAATCTTTGCCTCCGCTTGGCTTGGCGTGTCCCTAACGGCGATGCATAACAGGGCAGATGTTGTAAGGCTTACAACATCCCTGCTATGGAGCACCATTAGGGACACACCAAGCCAAGTGGATAGGCAAGGATTGAGGTGGTGGCAGCGGAAGTGGGCTGTAGGTTGAGAACCCCTGATTTAGAGTATACAACTGATCACACAGCTCTTGTTTTGTCTGTCATGCAGCACACACATAGAAGTGCTTTGTGAATAGTACTTCCACCTCACTGCACTTTCCCTTGAGATTGCTTCTATGTTGCATATGGAGCCACATATGGGCCGTTGTTTTATTATTTTTTCACCTATCATAATAATAACAATTTTTAAATACCAATTTTTTTTTTGAAAATGTCATTCATAGTAGAAGACAAGATATGAAGGCAACCAGAAACTCCAATGTGGCCACAATAAAACTGATAAGGAAGAATGATGATAAATTGCTGTACAACAACAGTTAAATAAGGTTTATGAAATGTTATTATTTTACTTTCATTGTAACAATAGTACCTTTGTTGTGTATAGTCCATAAATGTTAATGCTAAATAAAACTTTAGTCTTTAATCATGAGTAATACTGTATTAGGTAATTAGAAATATGCTGTTCACAATTTCCTTTATCATGTAAACAAAGTTTGCACAGATCTCTGATAAGGTTCATTGTAGAGGTATGGTTTCCAATATCAAAACATTTTTCTAAAGTTTCAACCATCTCTTTTCCTGTTTTGCAATTTCTTACTGTTGTGTTCTCAAGCACTGTACCCTTATACAATGTACCTATTCATGTGTAACCAATGTATCCTTCTACTTGTAACATGATAACCATCAGCTGCATCACTGTAACCCTAATAGGATGCGAGCTAGTGACCACCAGATGGCAATAGCGAGCGTCCAAGCTCATTGGTCCAGACTCACCTAAAAACAACAGCGCGGGAAGATTCCCGCCATCACCTTCACCTGGACAAGAAGGGCGTGACCTGCAATGACGTCACGCAGACAGTAGCCAATAGACTGTCAAGGAGCCACATTCAAATGTATAGCCACTGTATATATTGAGCTGTTCGTCCGCCATTACCTCATGTTCCCTCTGACCAGCATGTAATAAAGTTGTGTTAAGCCAGCTCTTCGGCTGCCCTGGTGTCTTTGGTCCCATACCCAAAATTGGCGACGAAGGTGGGATTATGGCTGCCCACGGGACCAAGACATACGCCGGTTTCGACATCAAGAAACCGCAAGATTGGGAACTCTTCGAAATGGATTTCCAAGGCGCGCTGGTGGAGTTCGAAGTTACGGACGAGGCGAAGAAAAGAGCCATCCTCACCAGAATGCTCGGGCACGACGCCAAGAGGGTATTGATTGACCTCATCGCACCCAAAAAGGTGGCAGAATTCAAGGCCAAAGAGCTCCTGAAGGTGTTGCGAGACCATTTCCGGCCCTCGGTGGCGATGTTTCCAGCTCGGAGCGCGTTTTGGAGGCGAGTCCAAGCGCCTGGAGAATCGGTCGCCGCTTTCGTAGCGGCCCTGCGTCTGGCTGCCGGCCCATGCAAATGGGAGAACTTGGAAGTCACCCTCCGGGACTGCGTGCTATGTGGCCTGAAGGACGCCGAGATTCAGCGCACGCTGATGAATCAGGAGCCGCCCCCCACATTGCAGGAGGTCCTGAAAGCGGCACAGGCTGCGGAAGCCACGAAGCCCGGGGTGCAAGAGCTGCAGGACTGGCGACCGAAGGCCGACAAAACAGAGAGTTCGGTGCACGCAGCCCGGCGAATTTCGAAATCGTCCGCCGAAAGCAGCGACGACGAGGACGTCCGGAGGGTCCGGAAGGAGGGCCGGCGTTGCGACGGCTGCGGGGCGGCTCACGACCGTGCCAGGTGTCCGTTCAGAAAAGCCGAGTGCCACAACTGCGGGCGACGCGGGCACATCGCCAAAGTTTGCAGACAACGGCGCAAGGACCGGAGGGGCTCGCCTGACCGCTCAGCGAGGCCAGACCGCTCGATGAGACTAAAGGATGGCGCCCGGCCCACGAGAAAGCAGGACGGCGTGGGCCGCATCTCCGACGACAGCGACGACGACGCCCCAGTTTTCAGCGTGTCCATGGGACACCCCCGTTACTTTGTTGAGGTACTGGTGCAAGGGGCCCCTGTGAGGATGGAGATTGACTCTGGCTCCTCATATTCCATTATTTCCCAGAGGGAGTTTTTGAGAATTGCCCCCCGCGTACGGCCCAAGCTCAAAGCGTTGAGGTCCACGCTTCGGGATGTGCAAGGGAACAGTATCCCGGTGTTGGGGGTTGGGAAATTCCAGGTCCAGTATAAGCGGCACGCCGCGGAACTCCCCCTAGTCGTTCTCAAGGGGGGTAGTTGCAGCCTCCTCGGGACTCAATGGTTTCAGCCCCTGGGTCTATTCATTGGGGGGGTGCACGCCGTTGGGACTGACCCAATACAGAGGGTGCGCGACGCGCACCCTGAAGTCTTCAAAAAGGGACTTGGGAAATTCAATGGACCCCCAGTAACTTTCGACCTGGACCCGGAGATCCGCCCAATAAGACTCAAACCGCGCAGAGTGCCTTTTGCACTAAAGGACAAAATAGAGGCGGAACTGGACAAATTAGTGGGCCAGGGGATTCTTGTTCCTGTTGATTCTGCGGAGTGGGAAATTCCAATTGTCACGGCATTGAAGGCCAATGGGGAGGTTCGCATCTGCGCCGATTATAAGTGCACCATTAATAAGGCAATCCGCCCTAATGCGTATCCGGTGCCGGTGGTCAGCCATTTGCTAGCCAGGTTACATGGGGGAAAGTGTTTCGCTAAGCTCGACCTGGCTCAGGCCTATCAGCAACTCATGGTAACCCCTGCCGCAGCTGCTGCACAGACCATAGTCACGCATAAGGGGGCGTTCCAGGTGACGCGCCTCCAATTCGGCGTGAACTCGGCGCCTGGAATTTTCCAGTCGCTCGTGGAACGCCTCCTCAAAGGGCTGGACGGCGTTTTGCCATATTTTGATGATGTTTTGATAACGGGGGGGAGTGAGGCTGAGTTGGCTGAAAGGCTAAACAAGGTCCTGGAGGCATTCGAACAAGCGGGGTTGAGGTTGCGAAAAGACAAATGCGTCTTCTTCGCGAAGGAGGTTGAGTTCTTAGGGTTCCGAGTAACACCCGAGGGGATCAAACCGTCCAAATCCAAGGTGGCTGCCATCAAGAAAGCCCCTCGCCCCACCTCCAAGCCCGAGTTGCAGTCGTTCCTAGGGCTCTTAAATTTCTACCACTCCTTCCTTCCTCGGAAGGCTGCGGTGGCTGAGCCGCTTCACAAGTTGCTCAAGAAAGATGCGGCATGGAAGTGGGGCGATGACCAGGAGAGGGCATTCACGGAATTGAAACAACTCCTGGCGTCTGACGCCATTCTGACCCATTTCGACCCCAAACGGCCGGTGGTACTGATCTGTGATGCATCCCCTGTGGGGGTGGGGGCAGTGTTATGCCACGTGTTGGAAAACGGGAGGGAGGCCCCAATAGCGTTTTACTCCAGGTCCCTGTCCCAAGCGGAGAGGAATTACGCCCAGACAGACAGGGAAGCGCTGGCGATAATTGCAGGGACCAAAAAATTTCACGATTTTCTGTATGGCCGCCCCTTCACCATCGTGACCGACCACAAGCCCCTACTAGGCATTTTCACCGCAGATAAGCCCACGCCACAAATCCTGTCCCCGAGGATGCTCAGGTGGGCCATTTTTCTCAACGCCTACCAGCACGCGTTGGTGTACCGGCCCGGGAGAGAGATCAGCCATGCGGACACCCTGTCGAGGTCCCCCCTCCCCCAGACACACAGCCACGTGGGCGAGGAGGAGCCGGACCGCCAGGTGCTCATGATTGAAGTCTTAGATTCGCCCCCCATAGTACCCGCCGATATCGCTAAAGCGACAAGCAAAGATAGGATGTTGGCAGCGGTTAGCTCCTGGGTACAGAAAGGGTGGCCAGCGTCTGCCCCAGCGGAAGAATTCGCCCCATTCTTCAGGAAAAAGTTGGAGCTATGCCTAGAGAGGGGGTGTCTCTTGTGGGGGCAGCGGGTGGTGATCCCCACATCCCTCCAGCCGCGGGTGCTTAAACTGCTGCACGTCAGCCACCCCGGAATTGTGCGCTCCAAAGCGCTGGCCCGGAGCTACTTTTGGTGGCCCCAGTTAGACGCCGACATCGAGCAAATGGTCGGCACTTGTGAGAGTTGCCAATGCTCCAGACCAGAGGAGGCCCGTCTTCCCCACAGAGAGTGGGACGTGGCCAAGGGGCCGTGGTCCTGGATACACGTAGATTTCGCGGGCCCGTTCCGAGGGACTCTGTTTCTCCTTGTTGTGGACGCTTTCTCTAAGTGGTTGGAGGTCATCCCAGTTACGAGCACCTCCTCGGCCGCGACAATAAAGCATTTGCGGAGAATTTTTTCTACGTTCGGCATACCCGACACTCTAATTAGCGATAACGCTAGTTGCTTCACGTCCGCCGAGTTCAGGGCATTCACAGAGATTAACGCCATCCGGCACGTCACCTCCACCCCCTTTCCATCCGGCCACCAATGGCCAAGTGGAGTGCCTCGTACACACCACGAAGGACGCGCTGCGGCGCATGGGCCCCGGGGACCTCAACCTGCAAGTGTGTCAGTTTCTGCTAGGGTACAGGGTGACCCCGTTGGCATCAGGATACTCCCCCGCGGAGCTTTTAATGCGCAGGAAACTGGCCACCATTCTCACCAGGCTAGACCCCACGAGAGTGGAAGACAAGGGGAGGAACATCGGGCTAGAGGCCACAAAGAGATTCAGCGTAGGAGCCCCCGTGCATTGCAGGAACTACGCCAGCGCAGGGCCAGCCTGGGTGCCGGGGGTTGTCGTGGAGCAGACCGGTCCCGTATCGTACCGCGTGGAGACTAGCACGGGTCTACTGTGGCGGCGACATGCGGACCAGCTCCGGAGCCGGGTCCCAGAGAGGCAGGGCGCAGAAAGCACAGACAGGGATTCAGCGTTAGGGTTCTCCCCCACCCGTTTAGCCCAAGGGGGAGGAGAGGGGGGGCATGGGTCCCCACCGAGGGGGGAGGAAAAGGAATTTGTCCTCATAGATACCCCGCGGGATCACCCAGCAGAGTTTGATTTTGAGTTTCAGAGCGGGGGGGTTTTTCGGAGTGGTCCCCCACCCATCCAAGCGAGAAGAGGGGTTTTACGTTAGCCCCTAGTGCCCCTGGTCTGCCCACAATGGAGTTTGTCCGTTCCCCTAAAGCTGCAAAACCGCAGCAAGCCTCTAACAAGTCTCCCTCTCCCATTACAGGACAAGGGACCGGGGAACACGGAAGCGGTAGCGCCCCCAGGGCAGGCCAGCCCACATCGCGGCCCAAACGCAATTGCAATAAGCCATCTTGGCTGAGAGACTTCGTCTCATCCTAGGGGGGAGGGATGTTGTGTTCTCAAACACTGTACCCTTATACAATGTACCTATTCATGTGTAACCAATGTATCCTTCTACTTGTAACATGATAACCATCAGCTGCATCACTGTAACCCTAATAGGACGCGAGCTAGTGACCACCAGATGGCAATAGCGAGCGTCCAAGCTCATTGGTCCAGACTCACCTAAAAACAACAGCGCGGGAAGATTCCCGCCATCACCTTCACCTGGACAAGAAGGGCGTGACCTGCAATGACGTCACGCAGACAGTAGCCAATAGACTGTCAAGGAGCCACATTCAAATGTATAGCCACTGTATATATTGAGCTGTTCGTCCGCCATTACCTCATGTTCCCTCTGACCAGCATGTAATAAAGTTGTGTTAAGCCAGCTCTTCGGCTGCCCTGGTGTCTTTGGTCCCATACACAAAACTTACATAGCTGAGTTGGTTGTCCATTAATGAAGAATATATTATAGCCTTTGCAACTCTATCATGCTTTCCTCATTTCTGCCCTCCTTCTGAATCAATGGGCTTGTGTTGATCTATGCTAATCTATGCAATCTGAAATTTCTGCAGATTCACCATTAAGTGCTCATGCCATTGTCTAAAATTTATATTGGTGAGTTTGTGGAGCTTGTCACATGATTTCCTTAACTGGGTTGAATCCATCCTCTTTTTATTTATTCTGAGCGCAAACAAGCAAAAAAAAACTTTTTCTTAGCTAGCTAGGCGTAGTGGTGTTGGTGGGAAGAACACACTTAGAAAAATAACAAATCCCGGAAAATATTTGCTTCAAACAATAAGCCTTTTTAAATTTAATTTCTGCCCTAGTTAACCTGGGACACATAACCTATTAAGTTATTTGTGGCAACAACATGGCAAAGATGGGCAGATTTTAGGCAATTTTATGTTCAAATGCAAGTCTCCCAGATCATCCGTTTTTAGCCCAGGGTATGCAGAAAGAGCCTCCTTGAAAATTGTGGTATTTTTGAACCGCATTCAGGCATATCCCAAGCAATAGCCGCCTTGTGCTGGCTAATCTTTCTCACACTGGGTCAAGTGAAAGGAACTACAGAATGAACCTCCCAGAGGTGGCTTCATTTTGGCAGTTTCACATCTGGCTTAGACATGGAAGAAGAAGCAGCCCAGCTAATAAACACACTTGGACTAGATACTTGAGAGAAAGAAAAATATCATTTACTCACAAAATGAAATCAGAAGATACATGTGCTCAGGAATCTTGAAGAGTCACTTTAGAAAGAAGTAAAGTGTTTCTTCCAAAAGGACATTTTCCCACTTCTAAGGCAAAAAAGCAAGAGAAAGAAGACCAGAGCAAACAAAGCCCTTAACACATGCAAATTGGGTCAGGTGATCCCTGAGGCAGGAAATAACCTTTCTAAAGAAATATCCTTTCTTACAGGCAAACAATGCAAAACAACTTCCTTTAGGTCAGGCTAGTCTTTCCTGTCTCTGGTTACTGCATGCTTGGGGTGCACTAGAATACTCAACACAAAACAGGGCAAAGGAATGGTGGGGAATCAACTATATCTGTGGCTCATAGATTGCTGAAGCTGTTCACTTGATCATTTGGGATGAAATAGATCAAGGCCCACCCCCATTCTTAGTTGATACCTACAATGACACATAGTAGCACATCCCCCTGCCCCAAATTCTTTTAGATTATTGCTTTTACCCAAATGCATGTTTATACACACTTAAACAACAGAGGATGTACTATTGATTGACCAGTTATAATGCACAGATATAGATAAAAATGCAAGTTTACATAGTGAAATTAAACATGGAACAAATATACAAAACATATAAAAACCATACAGCAATTAGCTAAAACTAACAGGTTTCAAGAATTTTATATAACACCTCAAAATACTTCTGTCAGCCATTTCATCTCTCCATGTTTAAAGTCAGCTGAATTCTTTGCTTTATGTAACAATTTATTTAAAATTATGATACAGTATCTGTTCATTTATACCTATCAGTCTGCACTTGCACAGAGCCATGGGTTTGAATCTTCTAGAAAGAGATATTGAGCAGTAATCCTCCCTTCTTTTCCTACAGAGTGGTTTTCTGTCAATTCTTTGTCTGCCATAGCTTTAGCACATACCTGTAATTAGAAACCTTGAAAAGAGGTTTAAATACTACTGTTTCATTTGTGGGTTTCCCCCCTTTTATATTATCATTTATTCTCTGCTCAGATACATATTCTAGAATTTTTAATTTGGAATATGATTTTTCATTAGCAATAGTGATTACGTTTATACGCCACTCCACTGTGCTCTCTCTGGGTGGTTTGCAAGGTAATTAATATCCCCCCCCCCTCAATGCTCTGGCTATTCGTTTTGCTATCCTTGGCAGAATGGAGGGCTGAGTAGACCTTGATCCTATCAGGATCAAACTTGTGAACAGAGTTCTGCTTGCAACACTTCAGTTTAGCTGCTGTGCCAGAAGGGCTCACCATGGATGACAACACAATTGCTGGCTCAGATGGTGGCTTCATCAACTGGATGAGGAAAAGTAATACATTTCAAGATGACATGATGATACACAGAATAGGGTGTGGTGTGGGATTGAATCCTGCTATTTTTACCTGCCTTGTGCTCGTACTTGTAAGAACTACAAAACTGCAATGCAATTTTAAATATATATTTTTAATTTCCCCCTCTAGTTTAGCACTTTAGCGCTAATGTAATGCAGATGCCTACCATGTCCTGTTATATTTCAATGCTATTTCATGCTTTTGTGTATGAGAACCAAGACACAGGAAGACAGCCAAGGGCTGGTTTAACACAGGTTTATTGCATAGTGGTCAGAGGGAACATGAGGTAATGGCGGATGTACAGCTCTATATATATGGTAGTAAAACATTTGAACGTGGCTCCACGATAGCCCATTGGCTATTGTCCGCGTGACGTCATTGCTGGTCACGCCCTTCTTGTCCAGGTGTAGGTAGTGGCGGGAAACTTCCCGCGCTGTGGCACTTTGATGAGTTTGGACCAAGAGAGCTTGGACGCTCGCTGCTGCCAGCTGGTGGTCATTAGCTCGCGTCCTATTACAGGGTTTATAGTGATGCAGCTGAAGGTTACATTGTTACCCGTAGGCAAGGTTACATTGGTTAAGATACATTGTTATCACATGTAGATGGTTACACTATTAGAACACAACACTCCTCCCCCCTAGGATGAGACGAAGTCTCTCAGCCAAGATGGCTTATTTCGAACACGCTGGGGTCTCGGCGCGGGCTGCCCTGCCCCGGCTTTGCTCCCTCCTCCTTGCTCCCCGGCTTCCTGTCCTGTAATTGGAGAGGATGACTTGTTAGTGACTCGCCGCGGATGTGCAGCTTTGGGATGGGCAGGAGAGGGGAGAGGACAGGTTTCTGATGTGGATGTGGGCAAACCGGGGGCACTAGGGGTTAACGAAAAACCCCGCTTCTCGCTTGGACGGGTGGGGGAACACTCCGAAAAAACCCCCCGGTTCGGTAACACAAAATTTAATTCGGGGGCAACAGTTACAAACTCATTTCCCTCTTCCGAGGGACTGGGTGAACTTGGAGGGGCAAACTCGTTTCTCTCTTTCAAGGAATTGGAAGGAACCGGTGTATCAAAAGGATATGAGTTTGGACCTCTGCTTCCCCCCCTTGTTTGGGACTGTTGCCCTTCGATGTCTCCCCCTTGGGATAAGCAGGTGGAGGAGGACCCTAACGCTGAATCCTGTTGCTGAGCCCCACTGACCGGCCCCTCAATCACTCGGTGCCTAAGTTGGTCAGCGTGCCTCCTCCAGAGGAGACCGGTGTTAGTTTCCACCCGATACGACACTGGCCCCGTCTGTTCCACGACCGCCCCTGGTACCCAGGCTGGACCTGCGTTGGCATAGTTCCTGCAGTGTACAGGATCGCCGACGGCGAAACCTTTCGAGACCGCTAACCCTATGTTCTTCCCTTTGTCCTCAACCCTCGTCGGATCTAACCTGGTCAGGATCGTGGTCAGCTTCCTCCGCATCAGCAGCTCCGCCGGTGAATACCCTGACGCTAGGGGAGTTACTCTATATCCCAATAAGAATTGACACACTTGGTGGTTCAGGTCCCCTGGGCCCATGCGTCTCAATGCATCTTTTGTTGTGCGCACAAGGCGCTCCACTTGGCCGTTCGTGGCCGGGTGGAACGGCGCGGAGGTAACGTGCCGAATGGCATTTATGTCTGTGAACGCCCTGAACTCTGCGGACGTGAAACAACTAGCGTTATCGCTGATTAGAGTGTCGGGTAAACCGAACGTAGAAAAAATCCTCCGTAAGTGCTTAATTGTAGTGGCGGAGGACGTGCTCGTGACCGGAATCACCTCCAGCCACTTGGAGTACGCATCCACTACCAGGAGAAAAAGGGTCCCTCGAAATGGGCCGGCAAAATCTATGTGCACTCTGGACCACGGGCCCCTCGCCGCGTCCCATTCCCTATGCGGGAGTCGAGCCTCCTCCGGCCGGGAGCCCTGACAAGCCTCGCAAGTGCCGACCATATGTTCTATGTCTGCGTCTAATTGGGGCCACCAGAAGTAGCTCCGAGCCAGTGCCTTGGAGCGAACAATTCCCGGGTGGCTGACGTGCAGCAATTTAAGCACCCTCGGTCTCAGGGATGTAGGGACCACCACCCGTTGGCCCCACAAAAGGCACCCCCTCTCTAGGGACAATTCTAGCTTTTTCCGAAAAAATGGGTCGAATTCCGCAGCCGGGGAGGACGCCGGCCACCCCTTTTGCACCCAAGAGCTGACTTTCTCCAATGCCCTATCCTTGCCCGTCGCTTTGGCGATGTCGGCAGGTACTATGGGGGGCGAATCTAAAACCTCTATCAACAACACCTGATGGTCTTTTTCTACTCCACTCTTGTGGCCGCCCGCCAAAGGCAGGGGGGATCGCGACAGTGCGTCCGCATGGCTAATCTCCTTGCCGGGTCGGTACTCCAACTCATGTTGGTATGCGTTGAGAAAAATAGCCCACCTCAGCATCCTCGGGGACAGGATTTGCGGCGTGGGCTTATTCGCAGTAAATATTCCCAACAGGGGTTTGTGGTCAGTCACTATGGTGAAAGGGCGACCATACAGGAAATCGTGAAACTTCTTGGTCCCCGCTACTATCGCTAACGCCTCCCTGTCGGTCTGTGCGTAATTCCTCTCCGCTTGGGACAGGGACCTGGAGTAAAAGGCTACTGGCGCCTCCCTTCCGTTTTCCAACACGTGGCAAAGCACCGCCCCCACCCCCACTGGGGATGCATCACAGACTAGGATTACTGGCCGTTTGGGATCGAAATGGGTCAGGATTGCGTCGGAGGTCAGGAGCTGCTTCAGCTCCTTAAAAGCCCTCTCCTGTTCGTCGCCCCACATCCATACCTCTTCCTTTTTAAGCAACCTATGGAGCGGTTCGGCCACAGCCGCTTTCCGTGGAAGGAATGTATGATAAAAATTTAGGAGTCCTAGGAACGACTGCAGTTCGGTCTTAGATGTGGGGCGAGGAGCTTTCTTTATGGCGGTTACTTTGGATTTGGAAGGCCTAATTCCCTCGGGTGTGACCCGGAATCCTAAGAACTCAACCTCCGTTGCAAAAAAAACGCACTTGTCTTTCCGCAGTCGCAACCCCGCTCTCTCAAATACCGTCAGTACATTGTCCAATCGTTTGGCTAGTTCGGTCTCACTCCCCCCTGTTATCAATACGTCATCAAAATAAGGCAAAACCCCCTCCAAACCTTTCAGGAGGCGTTCCACGAGCGACTGGAAAAGGCCGGGTGCCGAGTTCACGCCGAACTGTAAACGCGACACCTGGAACGCCCCTTTATGAGTGACTATGGTTTGTGCCGCTGCCGTGGCAGGGGTCACTGGGAGTTGCTGGTAGGCTTGCGCTAGGTCAAGCTTAGCGAAACACTTTCCCCCATTCAGCCTGGCCAGAAGGTGGCTGACCACCGGCACCGGATAGGCATTAGGGCGGATAGCCTTGTTAATTGTACACTTATAATCAGCGCAAATGCGCACCTCCCTGTTTGCCTTTAGTGCTGTTACAATCGGAGTCTCCCACTCCGCGGAATCAACAGGAATAAGAATCCCCTGGCCCACCAGTTTGTCCAGTTCCGCCTCTATTTTGTCCTTGAGTGCGAACGGCACTCTGCGCGGTTTAAGTCTTATCGGGCGGACCTCCGGGTCCAGGTCGAAGGCTACAGGGGGCCCCTTGAATTTTCCCAGTCCTTTCTTAAAAACGGCGGGGTGCGCGTCACACACCGCTTGAATTGGATCTGCTCCCACGGCATGCACCCCCCCTATGAACAAACCCAAAGGCTGAAACCACTGAGTTCCGAGGAGGCTGCAACTTCCCCCCTTGAGAACGACTAGGGGGAGTTCTGCAGAGTGTCTCTTAAATTTCACTTGGAATTTTCCGACCCCCAATACTGGAATGCTGTTCCCTTGAACATCTCGTAGTGTGGACCTCAACGCTCTAAGTTTGGGTCGGACAAGGGGGTCAATTTTCAAGAACTCCCTCTGGGAAATAATAGAATAGGAGGACCCCGAGTCGACTTCCATCCTAATAGGGGCCCCTTGTACCAGTACCTCAACGAAATAACGGGGCTGAACACGGGGGCGTCGTCCTCGCTGTCGTCTGAGACGCGGCCCACGCCGTCCTGCTTCCTCGTGGCTCGGGCGCCATCTTTGGACCACGTCGGACGGTCCGGTCTGGACGCGCGGTCTGGTGAACGCTTCCGGGCCTCTTGCCGTTTTCTGCACACTTTAGCGATGTGCCCCCGGCGGCCACAGTTGTGGCATTCGGCTTTCCGGAACGGGCACTTAGCGCGGTCATGTGCCGCCCCACAGCCATCGCAGCGGCGCCCCCCTTTTCGGACTTTCCGGACATCCTCGTCATCGCTGCCTTCCGCAGACGATTTCGAGGTTCGCCGAGTCGCGTGCACCGAGTTCCCCGGTTTGCCGTGCACCGAATTTTCTGCCCTGCCGGCCTTCGGACGCCATTCGTGCATCTCTTGTACCCCTGCATTCGTAGTCTCCGCGGATTCCGCGGCCTCCACGACCTCATGTAATGTGGGGGGTGGCTCTTTATTCATCAGGGCGCGCTGCACCTCCCTGTCTTTCAGGCCGCACAGCACGCCATCCCTGAGGGCTAGCTCTAAGTTCTCCCACTTGCAGGGGCTGGCAGCTAACCTCATGGCCGCTACGAAGGCTTCAACCGACTCGTCCGGCGCTTGGACTCGCCTCCAAAATGCGCTCCGAGCAGGAAACATTGCCTTCGAAGGTCGAAACCGTTCACGCAGCAGTTTCATGATGTCATCGGCTTTGAAATCGCTCACCTTCTTCGGTGCAATGATGCTCACCAGCGTTCGCTTGGTTTCTTGCCCAAGCATTCGGGTGAGGATGGCCCTCTTCTTTGCCTCGTCCTTTACGTCGAGTTCTACCAGTGCTCCCTGGAAGTCCATCTCGAAGAGCTCCCAGTCTTGCGGTTTGTTAATGTTGAAACCGCTCTGTGTCCTGGCTCCCTGGGGATCCATATCCCACCTTCGTCGCCAATTTTGTGTATGAGAACCAAGACACAGGAAGACAGCCAAGGGCTGGTTTAACACAGGTTTATTGCATAGTGGTCAGAGGGAACATGAGGTAATGGCGGATGTACAGCTCTATATATATGGTAGTAAAACATTTGAACGTGGCTCCACGATAGCCCATTGGCTATTGTCCGCGTGACGTCATTGCTGGTCACGCCCTTCTTGTCCAGGTGTAGGTAGTGGCGGGAAACTTCCCGCGCTGTGGCACTTTGATGAGTTTGGACCAAGAGAGCTTGGACGCTCGCTGCTGCCAGCTGGTGGTCATTAGCTCGCGTCCTATTACAGGGTTTATAGTGATGCAGCTGAAGGTTACATTGTTACCCGTAGGCAAGGTTACATTGGTTAAGATACATTGTTATCACATGTAGATGGTTACACTATTAGAACACAACACATGCTAAACATAAAAAAGGGAGATTTGAATGCTGGCAAAAGGGGTGGATGAGGCGGTGGAGATAATAACAGGTAAGAGTGAAGAAGAAGCAAAGTTATGTGATGTGTCTTGAAAGACCCCGTCCCAGAATAAGTACCTGTAAATGTATGAAAAGTGATAGTGACTTAAATGCCAAGGTACAGATAGAGAAGTTGTCAGGGATAAATCTCTAACATGTGAATACAACCCTTTTACGTTTGCCTCATCAGTTGGCAAATCCTGTGAAAGGGTTTCCAGAGGTGTGGTCTCAATTGTGAGGGTTTAGCTTCTAGGTTCATATCTTCTTTCATAATAAAGTAAATGTCCAAAGATTGTCACTTGCCAGGTATTTCTTAAGATGCTCTGCATGTAACTCAACAGGTTTCTGGTGGAACAGACCACCATGAATAACTCAGAGGTCTAAGTTCTATTTTCAGGTGACAAGAAATGGGGTTCACACCTGGAACGGTCTTTTGCCATCTCAGCTCAATATCAGTTTATTTCATCTGGATGTCAGTGTTGTAATAATGCCAACAAACCCCCCCCCCCAACTTGTCCTATTTTACAAGCTAAAAAAATTGAACCATGTAATAGATATATGAGCTTGAAAATCCCCACAGAAACACAGAATAACTGAAAAGTGCAGAATTATTGAAAATTGCACACAGGAACACAAAAATAATCCAAAATGTAGTAGCTAAGGTACATGAAATAATGCTTAAAATTCAAGATAAGTTACAATATAAACTTCAGCAGCATATGATTTAAAGAGCATCGTAAGTTTAATAAAAAGTTATATTTCTAGCAGTGAAAAGCATATCTTAAAATATAAAACTTCTTAAAAATAAAAAGCATTTCTAAGCCTATAAGCATGTTTAAAAGAACAAACAGGAAAAAAGTTGGCTCACCTAGTCTTTGCCTGCTGTAGTCTACGACAGGGGTTCTCAACTTTTTCAAGTTGGGGGCCGGGTGATGCTCCCTCAGACAGTTGAAGGGGCCAGACCACAGGTCCCACTGCCATTTACGGCTGCCATAAATGCATTTACGACAGCCGTAAATAAGTTCATGGCTGATTCCAGCAGCGGCGGCCGGAGTGAGATCAGGGGCCAGAATATTTTGCGCCATGAGCTGGATCCAGCCCACAGGCCACAGGTTGAGAACACCTGGTCTACGGTGTTGATATTGCTAATGCTTCTGGAAGGAAACCAATACTCTGGATGCTACATGATGCCAGCATTAGCATGATAGCTGCCCTTGGAGCTGTGTGTGCTTTCTTTCCAATGATGACTGCTTCCTTTTGATGTGGCCCATCCCTGTGTCAATCTTGAATAAACTTCTGCTTAAGAGTAATGCATTCCTAGACTTGGCACTTGTCTAGGAACGCAAATGGTGCCTTAGTAATTTAGCAGCAGATTGGTTCTTCTTTTGTGTCCTGATCAAACCCTGGACTGCCAAAATGAAGCCACTTTCTTGGCTTTGTTGTTGCCCAAACTTAAGTCATCATCAGTGCATGTTTCTGGTGGTAATTGACAGACCAGTAAATGAGCCGGAAGTAGATTGGTGGTGTGGTTTTTCTCATTACACTTAAAGTAGTGTAAATTTACAAAATGATTCTGGAAAGTGTGGCACTGCAGTAGAAACATGCATTGCTGGCTATTCCTCTGTTTTGAATATTTTTATTACACCAGTTCTTTGAAGTGCTTTATATAACAAGCTAATACTGTTTATATAGAGAATTTGTTCCCTCCAATCTCATTTACTAATAATCTGTAACACAGCACGATATTAGATCAAATAGTACTATGTGGACCTCATCTGCTTTTAATGAATGCTTTTTAAATCATTCTTTGTAGAATCTTTGTTAATTGGAACTAGAGAACAATAAAAAATTCAAATTTACCTTCAGTGATTTATTTATTTTAAATTCATCCAACCTAAATATGTAATTCTTTATTATTTTGGTCAAGGAGAGTGATCAGGAGATAATCATACTTAGTTTACTATAATTTACTAGCATTTAACATATGCCCATTTTAAATACAACATATCTAGCTTTTATTTCCTTCATTCATGCAAATATGTTATGTTTAATCATGATAGAAGTTTGTTCAGCCATTCATTGGATTGATATTTCTCTTGTTTCAAAAGCTATATAATATTATAGGGTGTTATTTTTAGTTATGTAAGCTACTATTTCCAACTATTTTGTGGATTTTGTATTGCATAACAGTAAAGGATCTAAATGAACACCGCCTGTTGGTACCTAATCCATTTGAGATTAAATGTATTTCAAGCACTTCTCTACTTTTGGACATGGATATCATAAATGAATTAGTGTGTCAGCTTGTGGCTGAAAACAAACTGAAACAATACATGAAGCAATTAAAGAATGGTCATCTTGGTTGGTACTGAACGTCGAAAGACAGTTAAATTCAGCTTGTCTTTATGTTTTGGTTAGAAAAATTTCAATACTGCTATTCATGTACACAAATCTTAAAGCAGTCTGCACCATCATAAAGCATATACCAATCCAGAAAAAGCTCATTCAAAGTATACAAGCGTTCCAAACAGTTCACAGATGAGGAAGGGACAAGATAAAAAGATATGATTTCAGTATTTACTTAAACCACAACAGCGCTGAGGTTTGCCACTAGAATTTTTGTTTTAATAGATTTGACTATGATTTTATCTGACAGTTTCTGCCTCAATCAAAGGGTAGTACTGTATTTGGTGCTGGACCTATGGTGACATAAAAATAAAAATTAGCATTTCTGGGAGGGGGCCTGTCTCCCTTTTCTAATCCAGCATCATGCACCTCGGGCAGAAACACTTTTGGCAACTAGATTTCAGAAGGCCCAAGGGCTGGAAGAGAGAGGAATGCAGAAATAAATTTGGTCATGCTGGCTCTTTGTTGGATTTATGGCAGAATCACCAAAACGAAAGAAAATGAGAAGATATCTCATCTGCTCTTGTCCCTTTGGATAAGATGTAGTGCTTCAATTGAACATAATTAACCATAATAAAAGCCATTGGGACTCCATGGAGGAAATCCTGTTGTTTAGCATAGAGTAACAATGTAACCCTGTTGCAAGTTGAGTAGGTCCATTTAATCAGTGGAACTTAAAAATTCCAAGTGATTCAATCAATGGGCCTATGCTAGTTGTGACTTAATACATCAAGCAACAGGATTTTCACCTATATGTTGTGCAAATGCATCTCAGAAAGGATATGCCCATATTAAAGAGTTATATTACTGATCTCCTTTTCCATATGAAAAGGAATGTTGCCCTCTATAATCCTGACAGTTATTACTATTTTTCAAAATCAGTAGTCAAATCAAACCAAATTTAACCTATTTTAATTAGATTATATACTCATGGGATCTTTTCCAAGCAGCCCAAATTGTATTCTGCAATTTATGTTCAATAATGTTACTGGCTTGTATGAACCTTCTAACTCCAGCTTTTTGTTGGCTCTTGATGTAAATTATTGATCCCAAGTTACAGACATTCCCAGGCTGAAGGCATATTTGCATGTAAAAATATACAGACAAAGAACTCTAACCTTTTCACTCCTCTTATTTAAAACAGTATACGATTATGTTGCTCCAGATATTTATTATTACTTTTTTTGTTAATCTCAGTATCTTCAAAATATTTTGCTTCTCTTTTCTTTACAAATGAGACATTAGGCTGCCTTTTCCTAAGAACTAAATAAAACTGATTTCAGTATCTTCTAATATAAATTAGAGCAAAACATTCTGTACTGGCATTTCATTTATATTGGGCTTATTATAATATAGATTTGCTAGTACTCATCTTTGCTAGTAAACATTGGCAAACTTGTTCAGTTCCAACAGACAGGAAATGGTCTGTTCTTTCGTGACAAAAGGAAACCACACGTCTTACCTTTTTTTACTTGCTTTCTGCTATTTCCTGCATTAAGTGCTAGAAACTGGGCAGAGGTGCCTAAGGGTTGCAATTAGTAGATGGTTCATGAAGAGTTTCAATACTGTTAGTGGTGGCCTTTCCAAGGTTATAAAATTATTGTACTGATGTCTTCATTGTACAGTGAAAATTATTAAATTAAATGGAGACTATGTCAGTGGTATAATGAATCAAAGGATATGGAAGTATCTGTACTGCTCAGAACACACAGATTCTTACCAATTTTATTTCCTGGCTGCAGATCAAATATTTAACCGCAGAGCCAGAGACTACAGTTTTAACTCTTGTGTACAAATCACACATATGTTCATCCCACACATTTAAAATTTTTAGTTACAGAGGCCTTTCCCCAAATTCCTGCTTTCTTTATCTGAAATAACTAAATACTAACATTCAGATGGCATTGAGTTGAAGAAAAATGTTTTGACAAGTCAGTGAGAGGGAAATAAGAAGGAAAGTATCATCGTGTTCAGCTTCTGGACATTTTCTATTGCACCCATGTTTTGAAAAATTGTGTTGGCTTTTCCCTGTACATTGCCATTTGTTAGTGTCTGACAAAAGCATGGCCTATACCAGAGATGGCGAACCTTGGCCCTCCAGATGTTCTTGGACTTCAATTCCCAGAAGCCCAAGCCCCCGTGAATCCACAGGAATGGGTTTACTGCGATTCATCCGGCCCGTGCCGCCCTCGTTGCTCCCGGAAGCGGAAGTAAAATGCGCCATCACGGGTATAGGCCATGCTTTTGTCAAACTATGTTCCGCAGTACACTGGTGTTCCATAGAAGGTCAATAAGTGTTCCGTGAAAAATATATGAAGTTCTGGTAAAACTCATTGGCAATTGTGTAATGCTGCATAGTTTGTTTTGCAGCCATCCTTTCGATGTGATGCATCAGCTTGCAACCATTTGCAAATCAGTAGGGTCTGGCTTCATAGCAACGTTATTTGTTATTAAAACTGAGCAATCCAAACCTATCTTTCTATTACAAAACCCAAAGTGTTCTGTTAAAATTGTAGGATTTGTAAAGTGATCCACGATAGAATAAGTTTGGGAAGCGCTGGCCTATACATTGCTTAGCAGATGCCACAGGTTGCTCTTCAAAAATACAAGAGGAAGCAGTCACAGGCGATGTTTATCTTACAAGTAAAAATAAAAATTCAATGTTACATGAAGATATAGCTGTCTCTGATATACAGGTACTTTCCTCTGATATGGTGCTCTTGTTTTGCATTCCTTTTTATAGAGCAGGGGTGACCAAACTATGGTCCATGATCCAGATCTGGCCCCAATGCCAATTCTGGCCCACAAAGCCCTCGTAGCTCCAGAAAGCAGGAGTAAAATGTGCCTGTACAGGCCTGTTTTACTTCCACTTCCAGGAGCAACAAGGGCTTTGTGGGCCGGATGAATTGGTGTTGGGGGCCAGATCCTGTCCATGGGCCATAGTTGCTGGTCCACGGGCCAAAAGGTTTGGGCACCCCTGTTAGAGAGGGTCAGAAAGTTTCAGGCAGCCTTTACAGGGTCCAGTAATCTTTGGACCAGAAAGCCCTTCCCTCAATGAAGAAACAAATATGCAATTATCAGAACTTAAATTTATAGTCAGGGAAGGGCTTTGAGAAGATGTTTTAATGATGAGGTAGGGGTTGCATGCAAAAGTGATGAATTTAATTGAATACTTCTGAATTTTAAATGATTATTTTATTGTATTATTTTTCTTATGTATCTCATTTTATTGATATTACACCACCCCATATTTAACCTATTATTACCCCATTTTATGTAACTGTATTTTATTCAGTCCAATATATTACATTTTAACTTAATATGGTCAGCTGACTAATCAACTAATAAAGAATTTAGTTGGACTGAACTTTGGAATAGAGAGCACTGTAGATTTATGCTTCTTTACAGATGCAAAATATTGGTTATGATAAATGAATGAGGACAAGCACCAAGTCCTACAATGTGAATTCCCACAAATAGAGACACATGCACAAATAGAGACACATGCACAAATAGAGACACATGGATCATTTCCAGTGGGGCATAAGAAAAACATGCTTACCATTAGCATATTCATCTGATGCAGACTTCTCTACTTCTTAAAGTACCCTTCTGTAAGTATCCAGTCATCAAGTACCTGTAGAAAGTTACGGTACTCTGAGTACAGTGGTCAGGCAAGTAAACCCAGTGCATGAACTGCTTGTTTCATGCCAATGGCCCATTCATAATATATGAATCCACCTTATTAGGCAGAGAGATTGAGGAGTGTAACAAGCTTCAGACTCAAATTATCCAATATTCTTTCTTCTTAGAAAAATATCTCTGTGATTTTAAAATGTTTAAATGTATTTGTTTGTTCATTAAACATATCATACTGATAATGGGAATCCTGGTATGTGTGTGTATAAATCACATTAATACAGTACTATGAGCTCTTAATTGAGGCCAATCACTTCATTTTTCTTGTTCGTCTCCTCTGCTCCAGTTGTGCTCAAATGTGAGTAGAAACCTTTCTGTATTTTTCTTCTTTGATACTTCAATAGTACTGTATGTACATCTCTTATGGCTTGCTTTAGAGCCCTAAAATTTAAATTCAAGCCAGTAGCATAAAGTATTTACTACTGCATTCTTTCATCTATTCCTTAAAGATTCACCCGAATAACAAATAAACTAAACTAAACCAAGCTCCTAGTTTCTATAAAAGCTAATTCAAAGCATTGCATTTTATTAATTAATAATTGGTTTGAGTCTGTTCCTGTGAAATTAGGAAATTACAATATCTATGGCTTATAAAAAATACTTAAGAACTAGAAGCATGTACTGTATTACCGTAGTATATCCCATACAGAAGTGATGCTTGCCTAACAAAAGAGATGGAATGTTATTCACATAAGGTTTGTATTGCTCGCTTTGAGTAATTGCAGCTAATTAATGGGATTCCAGGGCACATTTGAGTTGCTCAGTTGGCTGGGGGACCAAGGAACACAACTAAGAAATGTCCTAGCATTTTGTCAATTAGCTGCAATTAGCAGAGGCAGGCTAAACTAACCCTTTTCAAACACCAATAGGACTTTTTTGACCTGCAGATAACAAACTGTGGATACTAAACATATGTATATGTGGGGGGACCTGTAAATGCTGCTGAACTGAATAGAGGCAGTAAAAACAGTGCTGTCAAATTTAACTTGTCCCTAAGTCATGGGTAGCCAACCTATGGGCCATGGGCCAGACCTGGCCCACGGCACCATTTCATGTGGCCCACTGCTGCTCTTGCCACCACCAGAAGCGGAAATGTATGCATTTATGACAGCTGTAAAATGCACCCACACATGCATAAGTGTGCCTACACCTGCCTTAAACGCTGCCATAAATGCATCCGTGGCTGTCACAAATGCCTCTGACAGCCGCGGATGTGTTTTATAGCAGTGTTTACAGCGGGAGGAACCATGTGACCTGCACATTCAGCTGTCCAGGGGGCGTGGTCCGGCCTGAGGCATGAAAAGTTTGGGAACCTGTTGTGTCCAAGTATTATTTATTAGAATAATGTTTTGCTCTGTTTTTGAACTCAAGCCGCGCCAAGCGGCAAAAGCCAGGAAGCGCGCCTTTTCAATAGGCGCCAAATTCAAAGAGCTCTCTTAATGCTGATTCGTCGTTACGTATTTTGCTGCCTTCTGGAGGCCTGCCAAAATGTATCCATTTGTATAACTGCCATTCTCACTGTATATAAGCAGGCCACTTTGTGCGTATTCCCCAGTCTGATTTCCTGAGCTGATAATAAATCGCTTGTGTTTGACCCAATCCTGCTGGTCAGAGTACTTCTTAGCACCGGACTCAACAGAACCCCAGCTCTAAGTGGACAGTTGTCAAGAAATACCAATATAATCCACATTGATACACTCACATTTTTCTTCAGAGAAGAAAACTTATAAAAATGAGATTATTGAAAAAGAAGTGAAACAGAAAGTAAAGACAATTATTCAAACTATGAGACAGTTATTTGAACTGTCAATGCCAGAAGCTCAGGTACAACACATTGTACACATCAAATATAGGAAGGTGTGAATGTGATTTAAAAAAAGTGGAATCAGAGAAGCTTTCCTTGCAGAAAATGGAAACTGCCTGAGGAAAAGGAATGTAAATTTTTGGCAAAAAGACTGCAAGGAGACAATAAGGTGCGGAAAAGACTTGGCAGATGTTATTGTGAAAAATGTCAGAGATGCCAAATAAATTGTAATGCATTGGAAGCATGAGACCAAGTAGGGATGCAGATGGATAAACGAGCACTTAATTTAGCTACATATGAGATTAATGGATCTGGAGTAATGCTATGTGTTAATTTAAATCAGAATTCAGAAACACCTGGATGCACGCTATGTATTTCCCATAACTGCTATAGCCTCTTTGTTAGTAGAACATGAATATAAGATTCCTCTGTAAAATGGTTAGTTTGTGGAAGTCTAAGGCTGCAGGGACTGTGGTGGCTCAGTGGTTAAGACACTGAACTTGTTGACTGGAAGGCCGGCAGGTCAGCAGTTTGAGACCTGAGTGCTACATGTCAGAGTGAGCTTCTGTCTCTGCCCCACTTCAGGGGGAAGGTAAACAGTGTTCTGTGCACTCTGGTTTCTAGTCATGCCTGCCACATGTCAACAGAAACATCTGCAAATGCAAACAGCACTGGATCTTTGGCTATAAACAGAGTTGTACACTGAACCTTAAAATCAGATACAACTGGCTTTCGAGCAAGGGTGACTTTTACCTTTACCTAAGGCTACAATCCTAAAAATTCCTAAATGTAAGCACCTGTGCATATTAGGTAGGGCTAATATACAATTCATTTGCATTTGAGTTTTTAGTGTTTCATTCAGGAGGACTCCCCCGCCCACCCCGGAGCCACTCCACCTCCTGGGATAGAGGCCAGGTGCACCCGCTCGCCTCCGCTGCCACCCTCCGAGCCCCACTTGCTCGGAGGGCTGAAAAGCCACCACCGCTGCACCGGAGGACACCCCTGTCCACCTTGGAGTGACTCCATTGCCTGGGATGGAGGCCAGGTGCGCCTGCTTGCCGCTGCCGCCCTCTGAGCCCCACTTGCTCGGAGAGCTGAAAAGCCGCTGCTGACACTGCCGCACCGGAGGACTCCCCTACCCACCCTGGAGCCACTCCACTGCCCGGGATTAAGGCCAGGTGCGCCCGCTCACTGCCGCTGCCGCCCTCCAAGCCCCACTTGCTCGGAGGGCTGAAAAGACGCTGCTGATGCCACCACACCGGAGGGCTCCTCTGTCCACCCCGGGACCACTCCATCACCCGGGATGGAGGCCAGGTGCACCTGCTTGCTGCTGCGGCCCTCTGAGCCCCACTTGCTCGGAGAGCTGAAAAGCTGCCGCTGGCACTGCCGCACCGGAGGACTCCCCTGCCCATCCTGGAGCCACTCCGCTGCCCAGGATAGATGCCAGGTGCGCCTGCTCACTGCCGCCCTCTGAGCCCCACCTGCTTGGAGGGCTGAAAAGCCGCCGCTGATGCCGCCACACCAGAGGACTCCCCCACCCCACTCCAGAGCCACTCCATTGCCCAGGGAGGTGTATTTGTTTTGTTTGGGCTTTGTTCACGAGGGCGAGTCCTGGGCTCCGTCTGTTTCATCGAGCCCGGGCTCTATGGGTTGTAATATTGTATTTTATGATAATTGTTGTGGTGTTGTATTTTTTCTGTGTTTATTGTATTTATATTGTAAAATTTCTATTGTTGAAATTTTTTATTGTTGTTTTGCCGCTTCGAGCCGCCTTCGGGCTGAGGGAAGCGGGGTATAAATAAACCTATGAATGAATTCCATAATCTTTGCATCCTTTTAAAACAGCTTCTTATGAACAGTATGGGTTCAATCACTACAGCATTTTTTTAAAAAAGGAAAATACATTTTATTGTATTTTATTCAGCATAGAGTCTAGCTTTATTGAGGGAAACTTCCTATCTCTTTGAACACAGTAAAATACCAGAGCAGTTATCAACGAACTGCCAGAGTTCTTTACAGTTTTCTTACTAAAGGAATTATAGGACACTCTAGCTAGGTGACATGCTGTGGAGAGCTGTGACGCCCATATCAATAATATTAAATAGCATTTTCTATTAAAAGGAAATCCTTTTAAGGATCAGCTGTTGGTCTTGGTCTCATTTAATCTAGTCCTTTATAGTTAGATCATGTCTTCAGAGATTTTCTTGAGAATGGAAAATACTTGATTTGTGCAGGTAGTATACCATTTCTTTGCCACCAGCCGACTGTAAAAGGTTTGTTGCTGAATGTGAGCAAAAAGAATCTTCATCTCTCATATTTTCCTTATAAGTGTATAAATATCAAGAGGTGTTTTGTGGTATAAATTTGTGGGATCCCCCCCCCCCCCTGCAGCATCTGTTGCACACGGTTAAGAACTTCCTGTGAAACTCTTTTTTGTACTAACTTCCTGTAAAAGGCACAGGTATATACTCTGTAAATCAGAAATCACTCTGTCACAGGGATGGGGAAATTACCTTCTACTGTAGATATGGCTGAGCTGCAATCTCCATTCACCTGAACAGCAAAGCCAGTGGTGAAGAATAATGACACGTGGTTCAATTACGTCTAGAAAGTCACAAATTACCCATCTCAATTCTAGACATTTTTAGGGCTGCAGTGGCTTAGTGGTTAAGATGCTGAGCTTGATGACCGGAAGGTTGGCAGGTCAGTGGTTCAAGATCTGAGCGCTGCCTGATGGAGTGAGTGCTTGTTTCAGTCCTAGCTCCTGCCAACCTGGTGGTTCGAAAGCAAGAAATTGTAAGTAAATAAACAGGTATCACTTTAGTGGGAAAGATAACAGTGTTTGGTGCACTCCAGCATCTAGTCATGCCTGCCACATGACCACATGGAAACATCTGCAGACACAGACAGCACTGGCTCTTTGGCTGTAAATATTGATGTGCACTGGCTTTCAAGCAAGAGAGACCTTTACCTTTTCCTATTTCTAGGCATTTACCCTATAGCAGTGTTGGCAAACCTATGGCACATGTGCCAGAAATGGCATGCAGAGCCCTTTGTGTTTGCTTGTGTGCCATTGTGGGCAAGCCCCACGCTGCTGGCACCAATGGCAGCGCTTCCCCACCCACCCCACTCCCTCCACCAGTGGGGAGGTGAGAGGGGAGGCTGAAATCCCGCCTGGGAGTTGGCAGGTGCATGGGTGCGCACACAAGTGCACTGCCATGTGGGTGAATGTGCACACGCAGTGCCTACCTGTGTGCCTCCTCCTCCTTGGGTACTCGGTCTCTAAAATGTTCGCCATCACTGCCCTCTGGCAATATTGAAGTGGCAGCCAACATGTGTTTGCCATCACTCACTTAGTCCAATGTACTGGATGATGATGAACTGATATCAATTCCTACACCTATCCTTTTCCATAACCTTGCAGCTACTTGTAGCTATGGGAGATAACAGGCCTTTTCTCATGCCAACAATCAGACAGCGGGGCTGCCCTTGATGACCATTTGGAGGCTGCAGCTAGTCCAGAACGCGGCTGCCCGGGAGGTGATGGGGTGCGGGCGTTATGCCCGCACCTTGCCACCTCTTGGGGAGCTTCACTGGTTACCAATTTACCTCCGGGTGCAATTCAAGGTGCTGATTTTGACCTTTAAAGCACTTCATGGTAGTGGGCCAGGATACCTAAGAGACCGCATCACCCCAAAAATGTCTGTCCATCCAACCAGAGCGGACCGGAGGGGTTCTCTAATTGTACCATTGGCTAGAGGGGCTCGTCTGTCTAGCACAAAAAGGAGAGCCTTCTCCGTGTCCGCACATGCACTTTGGAACCACCTGCCAATAGAGCTATGGTTGCAGACAGAATTGCTGCCCTTTAGGAAAGATCTTAAAACATGGCTGGCGGGGCAGATGTGGGGCCCTGATGGAAGTGTGCCCCCCGCCTGCTGGCTTATACAGTAATTGAGATCCTCCCTCTTTTTTATGAATGGGGTGCGTGGGTTTTTATTGGGGGTGGTTCTTATCTGGTTTTATATTTTTTATGTTTTTATCTGCTGATTTTAGCTTTTTGTTACCTGTGATTGTGTATTATGTGAGCTGCCCTGTGTCGGGTTTCCTGAGTGGGTGGCATATAAGTACGAAAATTAAATTAAATTAAATTAAATTAAATTAAATTAAATTAAATTAAATTAAATAAGATCCAGCCTGAAACAGCTGAGCAGTTTAAGGGTGCCCCCAAAAGATGGGAATGGTACAATGGTTAAACTGCTACACTGCAGCCCCCCCCCCCCAAAATGCTGATGTTGTGAGTTCAATTCTAATTGGGGTCAAGGTTGACTCAGCCTTCTATCCTTCTGAGGCCGGTAAAATGAGTAACCAGCATGTTGGGGGCAAAATGCTAATTACCTTGTGAACTGCCCAGAGAGTACACTAAGCATTTTTATAGGGCAGCATAATGGGCAATATTGCCAAATGTTCTTAAGGGTTTTAAATTGTTTTTATATTGGTTTTAACTTGCTTCATTTATGGTCAGTGAGGTGCTCACTGGCCTATGTACACTGCCCAGAGTCCACCGGATTAGAGCGGTATATATATCTATTAAATAAATAAATAAATATAAGTGTAATTGCTAATTGCTATTGCTATAAACCACTTCTGTGTATTCACTATCTACAGAACCCTGGAAAGGCTGGCCATAAACCAGAATTAGCTTCATAGCATGGAGTTATTATTATTATTATTATTGAGACAGTGGACTAGTTATGCAATGTTATTTGCATAACTACAGGGGGTGGTGGAATGAAATGGATCGTCGACTGCAACTCATGAAGTGATCTACACACTATGATCATGGAGCCATCCCCTGCGGCACACACAAAATGAGACGTGCAGGATTCAACATCTGTTTGACATCCTGCTATGGTAATGGAGTAGACCGTACAGCCAGCGACTCAACGCCGAGTGTCAGGCAGAGGGTAACTAACCTGACTCCCTATAGGTGCCAACGGTTACAGGTGGAAGAGCCCCTTTAGGTGGGGTGATGGTCCCCCCCAGTGGAGGAAATGCCACTGGTAACTATCGTATTGGGTCCAAAACCAAAATGTGCAGAGGAGGAGCTCTGATTCCCAACAGTCATGGAGGTGGAAGAGGCCATGCTAGGTGGACTGGCTGTGAAGGTTTCGTGTTCAGGGAATGAAGAAGCAGATGATTGAAGTAGTGAAATTCAGCTCTTTAATAGTGGGGTTTGAACACAGTTTGGATGGGGCAAAACTTGGACTTATATACACTATAAACAGTAACAGTAACAATAATACAACAAGCCCATTGGCTAACAGAGTGTGCACACTTTCAATCCACTTACTTGTATAAGACTAGATACATGAGAAAAGATACATTCCGCTCCTGTCAGAAAACACAGTTAACATACATAACAGAACGCGCACCTTGTCCATATCCTCAAAGCTGCAGCAGTCCATTGCAGTCCCCCAGAATTGATACAAGAAAGAAAAAGGATTACAGTTTCAGGTAGAAAAAGCAAGAACTAATGGATGTATACCATTGGATTAAAAAAAGATTATTTTTTGAATATTCATTCCTGTTCTTCATGAAATGTGGTTTTCAGAATTTTCCTACATATTTATTCCTATTCATGATGTGGAAATGGTTTGTGGTTTTTTTTTTAAATAAACCTGCAAGAAAAAAAAATCCTACCATGCAGCTAGCTGCATGCAAGGTAATGTTGTAATCTTTCCATTTGCCTTGGGAATGTTACATGGAAGTAGACAAAATATACTAAACAAATAGATCAAGAAAGTGTGCATTGCCACACAAGTTTGCTTCTCTGAGTTTGAGTTTAGTTAGTGTAGATCAGGGGTGCCCAAACATTTTGGGCCGCGGGCCAGTCACGTGGTTCCTCCCATCGGAAGCAGTAGTAAAACATACCTTGCAGTCTGTTTTGCAACAGGATGAGATAGATTTTAAGCTGCCTTTTTGTCTGCTTAAACCAGGGGTGCCCAAACTATGGCCCATACAGGCACGTTTGACTTCCATTTCCATGAACGACGAGGGTGGTGCGGACCGGATGAATTGGTGTCAGGGGCGGGATGTGGCCCACAGGTTGTAGTTTGGACACCCCTGGTGTAGATTATGCCACACAGACTATCATCTTCAGAGCCAAATAACCTGGACCTTGCAAAAAAGCTGAGATCATTACTAACACCTATCTCCAATGTTAGTAATGGTGAAAGCTTTCACTGACCTCCATATGACTTGCATGGCCAATCTGTTTGCCATGGATGTGAGCTCTGGTAGGGTTTCTACTGCTGTTCAGTTAGAGAAAAGGATTTAAAGACTACCAGGTAGCCACCAGGGAGAATGCATAATCGAGTTCAGTGAACTAGGTTTGCAGTGGGCTGAAAGACATTTGAAAAGTTTGGACTCAAGGACCAGGATCCTCTTCTGCTATTTACAGAATTCTGATTAGTAATGATTTGTAGATTGATTGCTAACACAGCAGAAAGTTTCAAACATGGAAAAGTACCCATTCTTTGCAGAGGATTAGAACAACAAACAGATGTTAAAACAGGTCATTTGCATGAATAGTGGGTCGGGATGCAGATTAATATTACAATAAGTATACCTATTCACTTGGAAAGAATGCCCAGTTCTAGTCAGTGGAACTTGCTTTTGGTTAGACATTTGCTAGATTGTGCTGGATGTTATCTGAACTTGTCCCACTGAAATCAATGGAAGAAGTTAGTTATAGCTGAACTCAATTAAAGGGAATAGAGGAAAAGAAAATCAGTATGTTTGCTGATGATACCTTGTTGACAATAAATGACCCACTGAACAATATAAAAAAAATTAAAAATCAATTTAACAGAATTTGAAACGTTTACAGGGTTAAAAGTTAACTGGGACAAAACAGAAGCCATAGTAAGTAATTGTAGTGAAGCAGAAAAACCGAAAAGAATAATATGAGATACTTAGGTGTGATTATATCTGATAATGTGGCAGAATTATACAAGTTAAATTATACAAGTTAAATTTTGGGAAACGAAAGTTGGAAATAAAAAAATTGATAACAAAATTGGAGAAACTAAAGTTGTCATGGTTTGGATGACTTAATCTTTGCAAAATGGAAATTATAAGATTATAAGATTAGAATTCTCTCCTAAGGGAGGAGGGAAAAATGAGTGTCCAGCCTTGGACTTATTCCAGAGACACCTGCAATCCCAGGATGGGACTGACTGACACAAGGTAGAGATGTCTCCACTCCTGTCAGTCAAACTAATTACCCCAGACACCTGCAGATTAGGAAATTCCAAGAATGCAAAGGTGGGGGGCTCAATGTCACATTGCATGTACCAGTCGTCTCCTTTCTCATGGGAACGCAGGTGCACTCCCATGAGATCACCATGAGATCACCACATTCCTGAGCTCCTTTTTCTTATAAAAAGAGCCCAATTTGAGCACTAAGGACGCACACTTCAGGAGACAGAGGAAACTCTGTCTCCTCCACATAATAATCTTGATTGCAGCAGGAGCCCTTGTCGGTGGGCATCCCAAAATGGCTCTTTGGGGGTGAAAGCCATGAGAGGCTATGGCGCCCCAAACTATTAAGATTGAACCTGCTAGGAAAAGCTAGTAAGATTTTGTTTTCTTTTATGTTTTATTCACTGTGTTTTTATGTAAGTGTAGAGTAAATAATATCTGTATCCATTATTTGTGTTTCCAACAATAAAACTACAAAAAAGCCAGTAGTTTGTGTGCCTGCCTTTGTAAAGGAGCAGAAGGAAACCAAGCACTTAGAGAGAAAGTAGCACTTAGAAGTCTAGCTTCTGCCAAGGAAATAATATATTACCTGCCATAATGCAGAAAGCTACTCTGACCCTGTCCCAAAGCGAATTGGGCTAGGGGGAAGAGTGCTCATGAGAGGCAAGCAGGTCACTGGATCTTAGGTCCGCCCTGCTGGGTGTTCCCAAGAAAAAGTTCTGGGTGCCCAACCTAGCCTTTGTGAGGCATGTTCTGCCCCCTATATCCCTGATAGATAGATCCTGTAATGGGAATAACAACCCAAGAGTAGCTAAGAGTTTGTGGTATGTAGATCAAAAGATGGAGGTATAGGCATCCCTAAGTTGAAAAACTATTATCAAGCCTTCCAGCTAAGGAGAATAATAGACAAGTTAACACAAAAAGACATTAAAAGTAAAGAACTGGATTGGATAGAATTCAATAGATTTAAAGGAGAATTATTCTTAGGGAAACAGATGCAAAAAACAAAAACAAAACATAAAAACACTGGATGATTTGTATAAAATATGGAGGAAATTAAAGGTAGAGGTAGCTCCGAACAATTCTCCAGTACAGTATTAGAACTAAATGACATGGTAGACTACCCTTTAGCTAAATATAAAGGGACCAAAGTTACTTTACAACAAAGCAATATGCTTTTGGTAGAAGAATGGATAGAGAACGGTAAGGAACAGCGGTGAGGAAGATTATATATGATAAATTAAGATTAAATTGGTTCCAGATAGGACAAATGGTGCAGTGGGACAAAAGGATTAGAGATCAGGGGCCAGAAGATAGGCAAATAATAATATTTGAAGAAATTATATATAAAATTAGGAGAGGCCTTTGTACACCAACAAGGTTAGTCAGTAAAATATACAAGGAGTTAAATAAAGAGGAGAAAGGTCAGCAAATTTTAAAGCAAACATGGGGAAACTATTTAAGAATTAAAATAGAGAGAAAAAATTGGAAAGGAAAATTGAGTCAAAGAATAGTTAAATCCCTCTCCATAAAAGAAAGAGAACTCAATTTTAAACTTATGTGGAGGTGGTATATGACCCCACTGAGATTACACCAGATAAATTCAGGCAGTACAAGAAATTGCTGGAGATGTGAATTAGAGGAGGGATCTTACCTACACATGTGGTGGCATTGTAGTTACGCAGATAGATTATGGAAAGCTATGGAAAAGGAAATAGAGAAAATCATGGGAGTTGCAGTAAAACTAAACACAAAAATAGCATTATTGGGAGAAGTGGAGGATATTAATTTAGACAAAAATAAAAAAGTGATTACATACCTGTATATTATTATGAGTGACAAGGCTCACAATTGCTAGAGAATGGAAAAATAAGTTCAAGTTCAGTAAAGATAAATGGTATGGGGAAGTTCGACAATTGGCATTCAATGACAAGTTAAGAATTGAGCATAATTTTTTTTAAAAAAAGGTTAATCAAAGACAAACATATTTTGGGAAATATGGAACCCATTTGTGATATATGCCATAACAAATGAAGATGGAATTAAACCCAGTTCGGATATACGAAAATTGGGAGCAAGAAGTTAAAAGGAAGGAATTGCGTGTGTGTGTGTGTGTGTGTGTGTGTGTGTGTGTGTGTGTGAGAGAGAGAGAGAGAGAGAGAGAGAGAGATAGCACGGGTGAGGGTAGTGGGATGTGTGTATTGTGTGTATTGTTTACAGTTGTATGTAAGATGTATCAATAGTTTGTACAGGTATATATGTATTGAATGATCTTGTTTTGTAGACTTAATTTTTTTTTAAAAAAAAAGCTGCAATCTCATGACTTTCAATAGGAACTCAGTGAAATGCAATAACTTTATTCATTTATTCTTGTAGTACTTAAAGCTTCTATAACTCTGTCTCTATGTCTCTAACTGTCTGTCTGTCTGTCTGTCTGTCATCCATCGATTTTGTTCCCCAAATAGGGCTATGACTTAACATAAATTACAACAAAACCCCTTTTGTGCCCTCTTGTGGTCGCTGTGTGACAAATTGAAAATATAAGTGTGTCAGTATTTGCAGTTAGAAGTACTGTACTTGCTCTTGTCGTGAGAATTCTGAGTTAAAAAAATCTTTACAGAGAGAAGAGCAAGAATTGTCTATTCAGCAAGACATCGGGAGATTTTAATATCTAAATCAACAAATAACAATTTATTCAATTAAATTCATTCACTGCAGAAAACATTTATTTAGGCAGCTTTATCCTGAATAACCTTCAGGACAGGTTCTCACCTATTTTCACAACACCCTTTCATGAGATAGATTAGGCTGAGAGAGGGTGAGTGTCCCGAAGTTATCCAGTGGGATTTTTGCCTGGGTCTAAAATTGGGTCTAAATAAATCACTTTATATCACAACTTAATGTTTTCTAAGGGACTGCAGTGGCTCAAGTGGCTAAGACACTGAACTCACTGAGTGGAAGGTCAGAGTTCAATTCATCGGTACTGCACGACGGAGCAAGCTCCTATCTCTGTCCTAGCTCCTGCCAACCTAGCAGTTCAAAAGCAAGAAATTGCAAGTAGATAAATAGGGACCACTTCAGTGGGAAGGTAAACAGTGTTCCGTGTTGAGACATGCCTGCCACACGCCTGCCACATGTCCGTGAAAACATCTTTGGCTATAAACAGAGATTAGCACTGAACCGTAGAGTCGGATACGACTAGCTTTACCTAATGTTTCTAACACTTTCAAAAATGGTGTTGTCAGTGCAATCATTTGCGTGTCAACTAGTAAGTCCACTAATTGGAATTTAATAGTACAGAGGTATCTGTTTGCCTCTTCTGCACCATTGCTTGCATATGTGAATGTCTGCAAGCAGTTCTCAGATCAGTTCAAGACCACAAAGCAAGGCAGAATTATCAATGTTCACAACCTTTTTGCAGTCACAGAGAGGCTGTGCCCAAAATGGATTATTGTTTCTCCTTTTATCACAATGCTGTACACGTTTTCAACAAAAATGAGTGAAAGACTTTGCTGACCTTTACAGTGGGGGATGATTCAAAAGATGAATCATTTAAGAAAATGCCCATCAATAGGGAAAAAACAATTTTAAAGGAAAAGTTCTAGAACAACTATAATTGTCAACCTTTTATAAAAAAACCCCCACTATTCTATGCCACTTGAACTGTGGCATGGATTAAATCTATCACTCTTTAAAGCACCATAAGATTATTTAGTGTTTTACTTGTAACACTCAAAAGTTGCTATCCTGTGGAAACTTTAAAAATGCAGTTTGGGATCTTAAAATTAATTAGTTCGTGTTAAATATTAGTTGGCATTAATGGGGAAATTGATTTACTGCTACTAATGTTTAGATCTAAAAATGGTTAATTTATTGAAGAACTAGAATATTTTGCCCGGCAGTGCCGGGCTTTTTAAAATTGTGTTGGTTAGTAAAGGGTTTCATTTTTTTTTCTTGAACCAATGGTGCTGGGCTGTTTTAAATGGTATTGTAAGGTTTTGTGATTTTTTGGCCTCGAGGCGCTGCGTCCGCCTGTGGCGGACTTGCGCTCCCAGTGGGTTTTTTTTGTGGGTTTTTTTGCGTGCCGGCTTCCTCAGTGCCCGGCTCTTTAAATTGGTTTTTGAAGGTTTTTGTTTTCTGTTTATGCAAATTTTATTTTATTTTAATTTATTTAATTTAATTTAATATTATTTAGTTTAAAATTTAATTTTGGTTTTTAAAATCTTTATTTTTACGCAATTTTATTTTTTGTTTTGGTTTTTTTTTGAGTGAAAAGTAATTTCTTTTTTTGGTATTTTTTGATATTAGTGTGATTATTTTTGAATGTTTTTATAACTTATTTGATTAATTTTTGAATTAATCTTATTAGTTTTAATATTTTTGAATGTTTTTTCTCTTTTGGGCTCTGGGTGGGGGTGGTGAGCTTTTCTGCCTCTCTACAATTGTTCTCTTCTGTCCTCTGGGTGTCTCTTCCGGTAAGTTTTTTTTTCTCATTTGAGTTCCGGTCCTCATGGAAAGAAGACGTCTTTTGGTAAGCTCTATTGGTGTGTTTTTTTGGGGGGAGGTGTTTGGGATTTTTTTTGGGGGGGTCTGTGTGTTTTTTCTTGTTTGTTTTTGGCTGTTTTGTGTTTCATTTTTGGATTTTTGAGTGTTTTTGAGTGTTTTTGTTTTGTGTTTACTTTTTCAGGGGGGTGGCTTTCTTTCCTGCGGGCCATGCTGGCTGGCCCGTGGGAAGGAAGGGCATTGGCAGGGGGGGGGGCTTTCTTTCCCATGGGCCATCCTGGCTGGCCCATGGGAAGGAAGGGCAATAGCGGGGGGTGGCTTTCTTTCCCACGGGCCATGCTGGCTGGCCCGTGGGAAGGAAGGGCAATGGCGGGGGTGGTGCTTTCTTTGCTTTCTTCTCCACGGGCCATGCTGGCTGGCCCGTGGGGAAGAAGGGCAGCAGCGGCGGGCATTTTTTTTACTTTTATTTTTCGCGCGCAGGCTGCCTCAGCGTTCGGCGCGCAGGACACTGGGGGGCTTTCTTTCCCATGGGCCATCCTGGCTGGCCCGTGGGAAGGAAGGGCAATGGCGGGGGTGGTGGCTTTCTTTCCCATGACTTAATATTATTAATTATAGACTATTCTAACAAACAAGTGGAATCTCTTACTGGAGAGATAGATACCCTTAGATCGGCTGTGGTCTCTAACTCCACCAGTTCTCCACCGGACTTTGAGGTATTGAAATCCAAACTGGATTCTTTCCAGGAATCTCTTATTGAATTTAAAAATAAAAAATTTGAGAGAGATTTAAGAGACTACACCACTGCACGGGTCTATAGATGGCATTTTCAAGGGAGGAAATTCGTCAACAAAGGGCGTAGGGTCTCCTGGCATGACCCATTAGTTTCCACTGATGCTGAATCCTCTGACACAGATTTTCCATCTACCTCCAATGACGAGGCCACTTCGGAGCCTCCCCGCAGAGCACCCCTCACACGCCTGGCTTCTTCGTCGGCTGCCTCTGGACAACAACCACGGACTAATAATTTTTTTCAAAGAAAAGCCTCACGCAAACGGAAGACTTAGTGTTCAATCTTTCTAGTAAGTCTTTTCCAACAAGGACACTCGAGTTACTCTCGTTGGGACTGGGGTTTGTACCTACTCCAAAGTATAATCCTTTCACCACTAGGATAGACATGTTCAAACTAATACGCCTACTCAGACTTAAAAGCTTTTTTCAAGATAAGGAATCGGACTTTCCAGACAGATTTAGACCGAAATCCATTTTTCCCCTCCTTCTAATGATCCATCTATAGAGGTTTTTTACAGGCTTGTGCTGCGAGACCTGGAGAAGAGCGAAAAACTTAAAAAGAAATGGGGATACAATCTTTCCCTCAATGATATGAAAATATTAGAACAGCTAGCATTAGATCCTGATATTATCATTAAGAAAGCAGATAAGGGAGGGGGCATTGTGATTATGGATGTTAGTGAATACGAAAGGGAAGCCCAAAAACAGCTATCTAATAAGGAATTCTATAAAATATTAGATCATGATCCAACAAATAGGACTTTAAATCTCCTCAGGGACAGTTTATTTGAAGGGGTAGCTATGGGTTATATATCTGAATCCATACAGAACTTTTTGTACAATGCAAATCCAAAAATGCCTGTGTTTCACCTACTCCCCAAAATCCATAAAGACCGTCCTGACGATGGCATCACGCCAGGAAGACCTATTGTCTCCTCGGTTGGATCCGCTCTGGAATCCACATCACGTTTTTTAGATTACCACCTTAATCCTTTCACAACGAACACTGCCTCATACATCAAAAACACAACAGACTTTATTACACAAGTAGAAGGTGTGCAAGTACCCAGAGGTGGGGGCTTCATCACTATGGACGTCCAGGCACTTTACACTAACGTGCCTTTGGATGATATTAAAGAAATAGTAAATGGGGTTCTGGAAACACGCAAAGAGCTACACCCCCCCCCTCATTTTTTACTGGGGCTTCTTGATTTAGTTTTAGATCATAATTTTTTCAGATATGGCAAAACAATTTATTTACAGATTAAAGGAGTGGCCATGGGAAGCTCAGTAGCGCCCTCTCTGGCCAACCTGTATATGATTAAATTTGAAGATGAGTATCTCCTTAATGAAGAGAATAATCCATTTTCTAAACATATTATTTTATATAAACGTTTTTTAGATGACCTTTTCTTTATTGTTAATGATTTGGGTATTGCACCTCTATTTGTGGATTGGGTTAACACTCTCAATATGAATCTCAAGTTTACTCATAATATTGGGGCAGCTTCAATACCATTTTTAGATGTTAATACCTATATTTCAACAGAGCGGCTAGTGGGGGTCAGTTTATATAGAAAGAAGACAGATAGAAATGCATATTTGGATTTCAAATCATTCCATCCATATCACTTGAAATATAATCTGCCCTATGGATTATTTTTAAGAGCAAAAAGGAACTCCTCTTTGGAGTGTGACTTCGAAAAAGCTAGTAACAGCATTACCTCCTTTCTACAACAGAAAGGTTATCCAGATAAGGTAATTAAAGAAAACCTAACTAGAGCTAGGGCTATTCCAAGGGACAGATTGCTCCACAATAGTGTCAGGACATCTGAGAACAGGCTTCACTGTTCATTTGTTTTTTTTCCATTGTCAAACCAGATCCAGAACATTATCAACAAACATTGGCACATTGTTAACCACATAACAGGTTGCTCTTCTCCTCCTCGAATAGGGTTGAGGAAATCAAAATCTATTCAGCAGATAGTTAGCAGAACGGACCATTCAGCTCGATCTTTACCTAAGCCACCATTAGTAACAGGGCATTTTAAATGTGGTCAATGTACACATTGTTCTTTGGCTTGGCAAACTAAAATGGTCTCGATCCATAGCAGCAATTATATTTTACAGCTAAACCATTTCTCAAATTGCAACAGTTCGGGCTGTATCTATCTACTAACCTGTCCTTGTGGATTGGGTTATGTGGGGGTTACTTCCCGAAAAATTAAAACTAGGGTGGGGGAACACAGGTCTAAAATCCGCAATCAGAACCTGTCTGCACCTCTAGTCAACCACTTTATTGAAGCAAACCATAATGACAAAGATTTTAAATTTGTGGTTTTGGAAATGATTAAACAACAACCTTATCAGCACATTAATATGGATATTGCTTTAAGACAGAGGGAGAGTTTCTTCATCCACCGTTTCAACACAGTGCACCCATATGGGCTAAATCAAGAGCTTGATTTCAGTTGTTTTCTGTGATTAACCAGCTGTGGGAGATTTTCTCTTTAAAAATGTCCTTGGAGTTAGATAGCATAACGTCCGTCGACACCAAAAGAATTTACTAGGGAGGTCTAGGACGCGATATACTGCTTTAAAAACCTTATCACTGATACAACACTATTGGTATGTATATTCTATGTATCCAAGATCATGTATATAGTTGTATATATATTTGTGTGTATATATATCTTGTATGTTTATGACTATTAGTAATTGCATCAACTTATTATTTAGATCCCTGAAGAAAATTTTTGAAAAATCCTGTATCGAAAGGGTTTTGGATCTTTTGTGTTACCTTGAGAAGACTGCTACAATAAATTTATTGACAAACGGTTCCAGTGGACTTTACAGTGCTACGTTTGTCCCCACAATCTATTCTGTTTCTTTCCCATGGGCCATGCTGGCTGGCCTGTGGGGAAGAAGGACAGCAGCGGCAGGGGGTTCCCTTTTTTCCCCCGTGGGCCATGCTGGCTGGCCCGTGGGGAAGAAGGGCAGCGGCGGTGGGGTTTTTTTACTTTTATTTTTCTTGCGCCAGCTAGCCCATCGAAATGAAGGGCAGCGGCGGCGGCGGGGTTTCTTTTTCCCCCCACGGGCCATGCTGGCTGGCCCATGGGGAAGAAGGGCAGCGGCGGTGGGTGGTTTTTTTTACTTTTATTTTTCGCGCGCAGGCCGCCTCAGCTTTCGGCGCGCTAATGGCGCGCAGGATGCTCGGGCTTGTAGTTTTAGCTGCACGTGTTTGCTTACTGCAGCGGTTTTTCCCCTGCGGCTTTTTTTTGATTGGCCACAGCGTGTTTCCGAACGTTCCTTTTGCCACGCCGCTCAGCCTGATTGGCTCTGGCGTGGCGTGGTGCAAGGAACGTTGGGAATTGAAGTTCTCTTTTTTTGTTTGTGACTGGGGGGCTCCTGCCCCACGGTCGAAAATTTCAACCTGACAGTTACCTGCGAACCGTGTTTGGGCGAGTGAACAGAGGCCCATTACGGGCTAGTGGGGCCTGGTGCAACATCCTTTGTCACATTCCAACGGTTAACGCACCATTTTATAGGTATAGATTCTTCTTCTTCCATATCCAAATCAAAATACAGTGTAACTTCGAATAATGACAAGGCTTGGTTCCCCAAGTCCCGTCATTATTTGGATTTCATCGTTGTTTGGGCAGAATATTTTGTAGCCCATTTTGGGGTCTCGGCTACCCCTGCCACTTCTAGGAGAGTTGGGGTAGCTAATGGGCCTTTTTCTGACCCCCCTCCCCCCGCAAAATTTCCTGTAAAAATGCATGCGGTGGCCAATTTCTTGTACAGGAAGCTTTCCTTTCTGGGAATTGAAGTCCAAAAAAACAGAAAGCAAAATGGCCACCCGCAACTCAGATCTGATCAGCTGCTTGACAGGGCAAGCCAGGCTGGGAGAGATTTTTTCCCTCTGCAACCAGCATGAACAGGTAGGAGACCAGTCGTCCTTTTTGGGGTGTGGGTGGGCAGAGGCAGCCCGGTTGCCTCTCTGATCCTAGGGGGAGCCGATTTGGGCTTTTTCCAAACACCCCCCTCACCGCCTGGATTGCTGGAAGGCAAAGCAGTGGGGAAAACTCCTTCGTTAGCTGCAGTTGTGAGCTTGCAGCAGCGTCCAGACGGGGTGTGTGTGTGTGTGTGTGTGTGTGTGTGTGTGCCAGAAAAAGCCCTGATTGACTCCCCTGACCTCAGAGAGGCACCCACACTGGCTGAAAACCCAAATACAATCCATTCATGTAACGACGTCACGTCGTTATTTGGGGCATGACATTTCAAAAAATAATGCATTGTTATTCGGATTTGACATTATTTGAATGCATCGTTAATCGAGGGTTCACTGTATAGGCGATCACCATGGCGATGAGCCATGAAGACTGTCCTGGGAATATAATACAGTAGCCTTTCATCTACCTTCCGTATCACAGCATGAACCCCACCCCCATGTCACTGATTCAGTTCCATGAGTCACTTTCTGTTCCTGAGCCCTTTTAGCACCCAAAGTCCTCATCAGCCCCAGGCCAGTATTGATAAAGCTGATGCCCTACATCTAGATGGATTCAAGTGGGATTTAAACCACTTGGGGACCATCACCCTTCCCTGTGGACTTCAGCACCCAAGGCCATTAATCCTCAGGGTTGTCAGGTTAGTTAACCGCTGGCTGACACTCGGCGTTGAGTTTCTGGCAGTATGGTCTACTCTATTACTATAGCAGTATAATCTGGCCAGACTGACAATTCAATTTATTGAATTAGGAACTTTAATTTGTTTATTAAATTGTTAGGTTTAAAATAAACAGTTGACATTCCATGCAGTCTCCTGGACCTCACAGCTTACAACTAGACCAAAAGTTTTCTCATGAGAATGTATACAATTCAAGGCCACTGAAGGGAAACAATGGGCCCTGTTCTCAGGGGAGTGGCCTTCCTTAATCTACCCATGGACATGAAATTGCCGCAGGAGCAAGCTGAGAACCAGCCATTGTACTCTCCGCCGCTCAGGAGATTATTGCTAGCCCATTCCTCCTTAAAGGGAGAACCCTTTACCAGGCCATGCAAATCATAAAATCAGGGACTGGGTCTTTGGGGAATTCTGTGTGCTACCCACGGCAAGAACCCAGAGTCACCCGTGGCCCCATGACATCATCTAGTTACTTTCATCTACAAAAAGTTTTTTTTAATGTTACACGGATCTGTCAGTGCCTACCTTCGCCAATATAATTTGTTTACAGTGTCATGTAATAGGGTACATTCTTAGTAGTTTCTAGCAGAGGTTGCCCGGCGTTGCCAGGCTGTTTTAAATGGTGTTGGAAGGTTTTTGTTTTGTTAATGTTTGTACAAATGAGGTTAGTCTGTAATTGTGATTTTTATAATGTTTATTTATACACACGGGCTGTTATAAACTGTGATCAGCTTTTTTTGGGTTTGTTTTTGTGATTTAAAAAAAGAGGAAAGGATGATATAATTTTTTACAATTATTTTATTTTACCAAATAATGTTTTACCATGTTTCCCCGAATATAAGACACTGTCTTATATTTTTAAAAACTCCAAAATTAGCAAAAGGTCTTATTTTTAGGGGATGTCTTATTTTTCCATGAAGAAGAATACCAGTCTCGATCGCGCTTCCCCACTCACAACCAAGGGAAGCGTCCCTTGGTTGCGAGTGGGGAAGCGCGATTGAGACTGGCCTCAGCTGTGAGGCGGCTGGTGTGGCCCATAAGAAGGCCTGCCGTGTCGGAGTCTCGATCCCGCTCTCACCAGGGGAAACTTCCCTTGGTTGTGAGCGGGGAGGCAATCGAGACTCCGATGCGGCAGGCTTTCTTATGGGCCATACAGCCAGGAGGTAAGGAGGTCTTATTTTTGGATGGGGCCTTATATTTCAAAGACAGGGAAAAAAGGGGGGGTGTCCTATTATGGGAGGAGGTCCTATATTCGGGGAAACAGGGTAGTATGTGAATTTTTTTAAATAGTTGTACCTTGGATAATAATTTTTAAAATGTGAAAGTGCATGTTTTTTGACATTCAATGTTTTGAAATTGTGTTTGGATGTTTTGGGGGTTTTTTGTGTGTGAAAACTCTACACAGGATTTTAGAAATGTTTTTATTTTATTATTTTGTGATTTGTTTCTGATTTTTGTGAAATATTTTTATTTTATTATTTTGTGATTTGTTTGTGATTTGTGTGAATGTGTGATGTAATGTTTATGTTTTTGACTGTTTTTTCTCTTGTGGCCTCTGGGTGGGGGTGTTGAGTGTTTCTTTTACTTTGACTGTTTTTTGTCTACTGGCCTCTGGGTGACGCTTCTTCTGGTAAGTATTCTCTTTCTTTCCTCATTTCATTTCCAGCCATCGTGGAGGGAGGACGTGTGGTGGTAAGTTGGCTGGTTTAATTTCTTTTTTTTTTCTTTTTTGGTGTTTTTCTGTGTGTTTTTTCTGTTTGTTATTTTTGGTTTTGATTAATTTTGGAAGTTTTTGTTTGTGTTTTTTAAAATTAATGGTTTATTTTTTTGGTGTTTGTTTTTTACTTTTGTTTCTTTTTCAAGGGGGGGGGGGAGGCACTGGTGCCTTGGCCCCTGCTTGAAAGCGAAATACTTTTTCGGTAAGTAAGGTCAGCAGGTGGAGTGCTGTCCGCTGGCTTTACTTCCCTGGAAATGGGTTCGCTTTCAAGGGGTGGCCAAGGCACCAGTGCCTTGGCCCCCACTTGAAAGCGAAACACTGTCCTTCCCATGGCGTGGCTTCACTGGCTGGACTGCGGGAATCCCAGCACCACTTCAGGCGGCATTTGCGGTTGGGGTTTGGCTTTCCTTCCCGCGGCCTGGCCTCGCTGGCCAGGCCGCGGGAATCCCAGCACCGGTTCAGGTGGTGTTGGGGTGGGTGGGCTTTCCTTCCCGTGGCCCGGCCTTGCTGGCCGGACTTCAGGAACCCCTGTGGCGCATGAGGCCAGTTGTTTGTTTTGTGTGGCTGTGAGGCACTGGGTTTTTAATTTTTATTTTTCGCGCGGCGGGCTTTTCAGCGTTCTGCACACTCATGGCGTGCAGGACTCTGGGGCTTGTAGTAATGGTTTTGTGGTTTGTGTTTGTGCTGCGTTTTTTTCTGTGGCTCGATTTTGACTGGCTGCGGCATGTTTCTCAATGTTCTTTGTGCTTGCGGCTCTCAGCCTGATTGGCTGTGGCACGGCACGGCACAAATAATGTTGGGAAATGAAGTTGTTTCCCTTTTTGTGTGTTTGTGGGGCTCTTGCCCCACTGGCACATTTCTCAATCCTTCGTTGACCTGCGGACCCAGTTCGGGCGTGTGCACGAATGTTCAGTGCGGGCTAGTAGGGCCTGGCTTAGGATTGTATCAAAAGTTCCAACGGTTAACGCTTGATTTTATAGGTTAAGATTTTAAAAAACTTCAGTGGTTTTTAAAAACATCTACAAGAGGAATATGATCTTAGAATGAATATATACATTTTACCTATGTTTATGTCAAGTGAGTTAAACTGTACACATTTATGTTTTCATGCAAATTTAAATCGAGGGAGAGAAGCCATAACTTCAACTGTCACACCAAGAAAATAGCCAAGTGTCTTATGCTGCATATTTAAAGGTGGAGAGATTTCATATTACAAGCCAACTAGAGTCCATTTCTAAAAGCTGAGGAGAAGGAGAATGGTAGTGAGCCTTTTGGAGAGTCTTATACAAACATACACAATAAAATATAATGCTTTATTAAGGTAAGTTCCAACATTGATATGAGCATGGCAATGCCCCATCTTTTCACCTCACAAAATAAATAAATAAAAATAATCCAGGATAAAACTCCAGTGTTTTTCTCGTTAAAGTTCAACCAGGGTTAGACCATAATGATCTACTAAAGAACTATTGTATATGTGTACTTCTGCTAGATGGGACGCGCGGCAGTGCGAATCTGCTGCTGCGCGCTTTGCCGGCGCCTCCCCCATGGGAGACGGCATGAGGCAGAAGAGGTGGGGCCGGCCTCCTTAAAGGAGGGGCCCAGGCTGCCCTTCCGCGTTCCTGCCGACTGGGCCAGGCAGCGTTTGCCCTCCACCTCCGCCCTGGGTTGCAGTGTGATTATTTTGGTCGCTTCGGGTCTGGATGGGAATTTTTGCTTGAACCTAGATTGGCTGTTTGGTTCTTGGCATTTTCGCCCATCCCACACTGTCACTCTTGGGCTAGTTACGGGGTAGTTTTGGTCCCTTTTTTCTTGGTCGCCTGGTGGCTAGCACTGGTAAGGAGGCACTGGGTGACTCCTACGAGTCCAGCAGAAGCACACTCGGTTGGCCACGGGAAGGATAAGATAGAGGTACAGTGGCTGGCCAATCATGTGTGCTCAGGACCAAGGTGATGCTATGCTAGATACAGCTTGCAAATCCTTCCGGTTCACCGGACACACGTCAGAAGCAGAGGTTCAGTCATTTGCGCTTCTGTTTGGGGTCGATATGATTGGTTATAGCCATTCCTCCTTACCAGTGCTATGGCGGCCCGCTTGCATTGTTGAAGTACAAATTATAAAGTGGCCCAGTTTTAATCCCAGCACTGTTGTCCATCTCTTTATTGGGGGAGTGGGTCCGGCAATGCCTAGCACTAGAAGCTATCACTGATTTCAACCAGCTGTACCATGATTTAACATCCCTCTCTTCTGTTAATTCTTGGTGCACACCAGAGCCATATAGATCAACTGTCTTCGGAAATAAAGGCTGAGATACAAAATGCTGATGAGGGACACGGAGGGAGCAATCTTAGTAATTTATTTATTCCCCACTTTTCTTTTAAGCAGCAGCTGATACCTACATCACGTGTTGTAAAGGGCTGCTCTTTGAGGAAAACAAATCTAAAACTCTCATGGGCTTACGAAATTAGTTTCATGGGAGGTTTAGCAACCTAGCCAACATGTTTTGCTGCCGAAAGAAGGCAGAGAGAGGAAGAATGGTGTGGGTGGAGGACACAAATTACATAATTAATTTGACCAGAATTACTTGGTCAAATTAACTATTATCTAATTCTTATAAGAGCATATTGTGCATAAGGTAAGTCGTATTTGACTCTAGGGTTCAGTGCTCATCTCTGTTTATAGCCAAAGAGCCAGTCCTGTCTGTCTGCAGACATTTCCGTGGACATATGGCAGGTATGACTAGATACTGGAGTGCACAGAATGCTGTTTACCTTCCCACTGAAGTGGTCCCTATTTATCTATTTGAAATTTCTTGCTTTTGAACTGTTAGGTTGGCAGGAGCTGGGACAGAGACTGAAACTCACTCCGTCATACAGTACTGTATTTGGGTTTTAACCTGCTGACCTTCCAGTTGTCAAGTTCAGTGTCTTAACATGCTTCCTAATACAATTCTGAACACGATTTTCAGTTTTTGCAATGTTGGCGTTCTGTGGTCTCTGCATTATTAAACCGTCACATTTCTTGTTCAGAAGAAAATGAAGTTCCAGAGATGCAGCCTTTTTTCAAGCAACAGAGGGCAGTCTGTGGTTTTTTAAGAGATTCAGCAGCATTTGGAAGGAATTGAGTCTGCTTCTGACAGACTCACATTGTCAAAGAACATGATTCAACAACAATTAAAAGCATGCAAGACGGTCAATCTATAATTTAATTGAAAGCTTTACTGATCTTTACAATAGCATCTAATACATGAGTGAAAGAGAATCCCATCATTTGCGAAAGTCAGATACCAGAGATTATGTCTGCAAAGTTCAGATCATCATTTTGCAGTCAAATCTTTGCTTACATTAAAAATTAACACCATAAAACTAACATACACTTCATGAAATTGTGCCTGGAGAGCTAGGCTTGCTTATTCTTCCCTGTATGAATGTATATCTGGACCTTCAGATGTTTTACTAACTTGAACTTCTTTTAGATATTTTAGTGTCAAGCAAAAGACATTATGCAAATGTTCAGTCCGTTGGCTATCCCAGAATATAATATTCAAAATACAATAACCTTTTAAAAGCAAAAAAAAGGGGGTTCTACTTTTTTTGTTTCTTTTCTATCATAGTTGCTATTAAAGAAAGGGCAAAATGAAGTTTTTAACAGATCTGAATAGGCTTGTACAGTAGATTCCATGGAATCCAGTTCCAAACTCAAGGATGATAGCACAGATGTAAAAGTTATTATTTAAAAATATAATAATGTAGGTGTACTAATATAGCTAGAATTATTTCTTGGCCAAAACCATTTTGCAAATCCAGTAATAGCAGCTGATTCCAAGAGGGAAAATGTAATCTATGTTTAATGACACATTGTTAGAATTGCACTATTTAACACTAATAGTTCCTATTCTTCTTCTGTGTCTAGGCCAGACGTGAAACTGCTGCACGATATATAAAATAACAGTAATTTGAGAACAGTGAAGAATTCTACATGCATCCAGCATGGGAGTCAAAAATCAGATATCGCAGGCCTATTTGATACAATGAACATACATCAAAGTTATCTAAGCGGCTAGATGTGAAATCAGATTTATGCATTCATCTATGCATAATTTATAATTGGGGCTGCATCTGTCTCTATATTTTATGTGCATACATACAGTTGGTGATGTACTGAACAGAACTGCTGCTTAGTTGCACGTGTTCTTGGAGGAAACTGATTGTCTATCCATTTCATTTCAGGTTTCGGCCACATCATGGTACTGAGCTACCGCTGGTGGCTCAGCATGATGAATTCTTAAGGGAAGTTGACAGAAGGACTGTAACTTTGTTGATGCTCATGGATCTCTCTGTGGCTTTTCACAACATCAACTATTCATTGGTAATTTTGCAGATTGAATACTGTAATGTTCTCTATGTGGGGTTGCCCTTGTGTCTGATATGGAGATTACAATGGGTCCAGAATGCAGCAGCCAGGCTAGTGACAAGTTTAAAGAAATTTGATCATATTTCACCAACCTTAGCAGGCCTGCACTGGTTACCTGTTGCCTACCATGTCAGATTCAAGGTGTTAATGTTATCATACAAGGTTCTATATGGTTTGGGACCTTGCTATCTGTCGGAGCATCTCTCCCTCAGAGCAACTCCCCACATCACACAGTCACCACAGCCGGTGCAGCACCAGGTGCAAACCTTGAGGATGGCTCAAAAGTCTTTAACCAGAAATGGAGCCTTCTGGGTGGTGGCACCAACACTCTGAAATACACTGCCGGTGGAGCTGTGCCAGGCCCCATCACTGGCTACCTTTAAAAAACAATTAAAATGCTCTTCTTCTAGGAGGCCTTTCAGGCGTTGTTCCCCTACTGATAAATTAGCCAGTTAGGTTTAGTCCCGATGTTCACTGATGTCAATTAATTTAATTTAATTTAATTTAGTCTATGATGTATTTGTTGACGGTGGATTTTGATTTGTTGTGGGTATTGTTGTTATTCATTTTCTGTTTGTTCACTACCCAGAGTGGGATAACACCCAGATGGGCAGTATAGATAGATAGACAGACAGGCAGACAAACAGACAGACAGATAAACTGTGGTATCCTTCTGGACAGACTTTCTGCTTTAGGGATCAAAGAACTTGCCCTTCACTGGTTCTGATCCTTCCTTGATGGTTGTACCAGATGGTTCAACTCTGAGGTGCTGTTCTGACTCTCTGGGTCTTTCAGTATGGGATCCCACAGGGATTGATTATATTTCCTATGTTTTTAATAGTTATGTAAAGCTGCTGGATGAAGTCATTTGGAGATTTTGAATACACTAGCGTCAATAGACTGATATACTGTAGCTCTGTCTCTCCTGTACTTACAGTACATTTGCAGGGAATGCCATTCAGGTCCTTTAGGATTGTCCGGCTTTGATAATAGAGAGCACAAAACTACCTAAACTATCCAACAGTTCAGCTCTCTCACCCCCAGCCCCACCCTTTGTGTCTTTCTTGACAATTTTCTTCTTTCTTGATAAATTTCTCTTGACAAGTTTCTTTCTTGACAAATATCTAAATCTCAGAACAAGTGACCAGTACCATTTCTATTAAACAGAGGAGCTATTCATATGTGTAATATTGTTTACGTATTATAAAAATCCATAACAAACCGAGTTATCAAATGTAAGAAAGAACCTAGTCATTAAAAATTGTAATAAGTGAGTTGATCATAAGTAAAAGTTGTCTAAGTCACCTAAAAAAATAAATTAGTGACACTTTCAACCTGCTGGTCCATTAGCCACCAAAAGGTTGTGATTTTGATCCTGACCATGGATCAAGGTTGACTCAGCCTTCCATCTTTCCAAGGTTGGTAAAATGAGTACTCAACATGGTAGCGGCAAAATATTAATTAACTTGTGAACCGCCCATAGTGTGCACTAAATGCTATGGGGCTGTACATAAGTGTGATTGCTATGCTTTGCTTTAAAACAGGAGTTCTCAACCTTTTAAAGCCGGGGCCCATGCCATGCTCCATCAGACAACTCTGGGGGCTGGATGGTCATTTTGCCCTTCCTCCACCTCATGGCACTTCCTGGTGTGGTGGAGGTGGTGGGGGACCACATGAAATGGTGCCATGGGCTGCATCTAGCCCATGGGCTGCAGGTTGAGAATCCCTGCTTTAAAAGGTCAATATGTTCCTGGAAGGGACACTTGCCAGATTAACACTATAGACAGAAAGCTTCAGATTGCCTGGAATGTTCAGTTCTTAGTTGTCATCGGCTGCAACTCGTATCCAAGAATGCATTTTTCCTGAAGCAAGAAAAATGCCATTGGCGTGAATTCGTTTAAGGGGGATCCCAACTTGCAATGAAGTGACCCACACACTATGATCACGGATCCATCTCCTGCAGCACATATGAAATGAGACATGCAGGACTTAACACCAGGACTGCAATGAACTGCCACAGTCTTGAGGATATTATCAAGGTGTGCCTTCACAGCCAGTCCATCTGGCATGGCCTCTTCTGCCTCCATGTCCGTTGGGAATCAGAGTCCCTCTTTATTCCACTCATATGTCATTGGGCCCAATATGATGGTTTCTAGTGGCATTTCCTCCACTGAAGAGGAAATCACCCCACCTAAAGCCCGTAGTTGTTGGCCCCTTTAGGGAGTCAGGTTATTTACCACCACACAACACTCAGCGTTGTGTCACTAGCTGTATGGTCTACTCTATTACCATAGCGGGATGTCTGGCCAGACAGGTGGTTCACAGTAGGATCAGACCAAATATGCAGCCATCAATCATAAAGAGATTTCAAGGGAGATGCATGCATGGATGAATAACCTCAAGTATTACAAAGATTTCTTAGAAACTACTGTATATACAAACAAGGCACACATTAGGTGCCCTGCTTGCTTTACAGTTTGAAAGAATTCATGAGTTACATACCAGCCATGCAGGCATCACTGCAGTGGATTGTAATAGGGCACATATTGGCTATTTCTTGTGTTGTTTTTTTTTTTTTTTAAAAAATCAAATGTATGGTCCCTAATAAACAATTTTGGTACTTACAACCATTTTTTTGGAGAGAGACATAACTACTCCAAATTAGAGTAGACACATTGATTCAGTTGCTGAACAATGAGTCAACACTCATGTACATTTCATTGATTCAGTGGTGCTACTCTAGTTGCACTGCCAATTGGATTTGGTGCATTTTGAAGGAAAAAAACAGTGTGTTTTTTTCTTACATAGCCACATATGAATATCACTTGGATATGAAGCTAAACTTGACAGATGAGATTCTAGAAGCTGTGGTATAAATTAAAATATACTGTATTTAGAAATATATGAATAAGCCTGAGATTTCTGTCTTCACCACTAGCAGCTCAAGGTCACCCCTACATTTGAGAAGATCTGCCTCATTTCACAAACCACCTATGGTGTTTGTTGTCTCTTCCAATAATAAAAACCATGAGATAGTTTTTTTTAAAAAAAAATCAACATGGTCAGATCTCAACAAACTACAGTTAGCTCTTATTATGGATTATTGAAACAAACTAATGGTGAACAATGGATCCTGAAGTTGGCTTGTTTCAATGCATGCTAGTTAAGATCACCTATAGCTCTTGGATTGAACGTGGTTGTCACACAGCTGACTGGAAATGAAAGAAAGAGGTGAAGGGAGCACTCATTTAGTGATCTTAAATCTTAGGTTGTTTTAACATCCATGCTGTTCCTCTTTTAAAACCAAAGTTGGAAGCCTCTTCTTCTTCTTAGCAACACCCTGCTTTACTTGAGAATACACTTTCCCTTTCTTCTGCAGTTAATTTAAACCAGGGGTTCTCAACCTAAGGCCCGTGGGCCGAATCCAACCCATGGTGCCAAATAATCCAGTCCCACCACCGGAATCAGCCATGGACTCATTGTACACATGTTTACGACAGCTGTAAATGAGTTTGCAGCCATCTTAAACACATTTACAATAGCCGCAAATGGCGGGCGGGGGGAGGGGAACCAATAACCAGTCCGGGCCCCTCAACTGTTTGAGGGAATGTGACCCGGCCCCCGACTTGAAAAGGGTGAGAACCCCAGACACAGACCTGTGTACTGATAGGAATGCAGGGTAAGAATTTATTAGCCCTCTCACCCTCCTCATTTTGGTTACATATTCAACATGATAACATTGCATCAGGGCTACTGTGAGATGTTGCACCTATATGAGGATTGCTCTTCTTTCAAAATCCTAATAACAGTTTGTAACAGCATAAAATCTGAAGTTCCCCCAAAGGCAGAATAATGCAGTTTGAGAGAATACTGAAGTGTGTTTCCCTGATTTCTCACACTCACCTAATCCACAGCACAACATATATAAGCAGCAGCATTATTTTGGCAATTGAGGAAGGAGCAGAAACTTCCCTAAATGCCGCTTTATCCTGGCAATAGAACTACAACAGTGATATATTAAATAACTAACCATTTCCTGTGTCTTTGTGACACCTATATCACCTACTGACTCTGTGTAATGGTAAGATTATCCCTTTGCCTTTTTTTGACAACCACTTTTGCAGAAATAAGATGAATTGAAGCACAGTACAGTAAAACCCCAGGTTACAACTGCCTTGGTTTAAGTTTGCTGCGGTTTACAGCGGCAAATCCTATGGATGCCGTCCCGGTTTACAAATTTTTAATGAATTTTTTCCAGTTTACAACAATCAATTCAGCACCATTTTTTTATTTTTCAATGCATCCCAATGGATGTTTTGGTTTACAATTTTTTCGGGTTACAATGGAAGCTGTTGGAATGGACCTCCATCGTAACCCGGGTTTTACTGTACCTTCTGGCTATTTGCATAGAATGTGTTTGATTCTAAGGCAAGGGAGCCTTCAGGTAAAGAATCTGAAATGTTTACTTGCAAGTAAACCTCTGCCACCAATGACAACAATGGCGATGAAAACATAAGTAGTGGGCGCAGCCATGCCTCCGGTCCCCACAGCTGAGCATGGTGGCAAGAACTGGTCCCTGGCGGGAAAACATTGGGAACCCGTGCTGTAGCATTACAAGATACAATATAAACCACACTAAGAATCTTGTAAATGTGTCACTGTGTCATCCAACTGGCTTTACAATAATGGCATAAATAAATGGAGTTTTAGTAGGAATCCTATCATTGTCCAGTCAGCATAATTTGAGGATAGGCTTGCACTGTAAAACAGATACACAACAAAGATAATTTCTCTGACTTGAATGAAATTGCCTGGAATTTATCCCGGCAGCCCTATGATACACAACAAACCTTACTAAATTCTTTATTGCTTATCTAGCTGATAGATGCTAAAAGCTGTTTTCCTTGTTTTTACACATAGATTTTCCAGCAGCTGTTTCAACATTTATAAACACTGTTTCCCCTGATTGCCAAATAACCGTAAATTCATTTATGCATTTTTTTACATTGCAGGCATAAAAATAATTACATGTCTGATTAAATCCACTTATGTCTTCGTGTCTTACTAACTCTCTAATAGATATAAATTGTTGTACTACATCAGAGCACATAAATATTGCAAGTGTGGCTCACTTTAAGTTTACTATGTTCTGAAGCACAACTGTTGAATAGGCAATATATTTACACTGTGTGTTTTGTTTGTTTTTTACATTGGGTACTCGGTATCTGCCAGATGTTGTTGCGATGGTTCAGGTTAAAGAAGACTTGAACATATACTATTCTGTAACTAATTTTTTTAAACTCATATAGTAACACAGATGACAACTGGTTTTAGATCTTAAAGGTTTCCCTTGCTCAAAAGCCAGTCATATCCGACTTTAGGGTTCAGTGCTCATCTCTGTTTCAAAGCCGAAGAGTCAGTGCTGTCTGCTTCTGCAGACATTTCCATGATCATGTGGGAGGCATGACTAGACACCGGAGCGCACAGAACACTGTTACCTTCCTACCGAAGAGGTCCCTATTTATCTATTTTGCAATTTCTTGCTTTCGAACTGCTAGGTTGGCAGGAGCTGGGACAAAGACAGGAGCTCATTCTGCCCTGCAGTACTCGGGAATCGAACTGCTGACCTTCCACCTCCCAATCAGCATCTTAGCCACTTGAGCCACTGCAGTCTTAGCTGCTGGCTTTATTTGGTTTTGTATACTGCAATAATTTTAATTTTTGTCACTTGATTTTATTATGTTGTTTCTCTATTCGCCATTACATTGTTTTCAATTTTATATTTTCAAAGTAACATACATTGCCCAGAAAACTGCATAAAGTGTCTGCTTTAATGCTATTTTCTACTGATGTTATTGCTTCTGCGCAGGGGCTCTGCAAACCATGTTGTTCTTCCCTATGAGCTGTGTTGGCTACAGTAGGTCAGGTGAGAATTGTGGTCCATCTGGAGGACAAAACTAGTCATTCTTGTTAGAAATGGTATTGCATTCGATTTTTGTTGGGATCTTGTGCAAACACAACTGTAATGAATAGAGACACACAAGACTGCTGGAAGCAGTTCTTCATCCACAAAGATTTTTAGGCTTTTGTAGGATCCCTTTCATTGTTGGAAAATCACTAAAGGTTGGAAGATGAGAAGGAAATCCTTAATTGCCAAAAAAAAGCACAGCCATCAGGATGACGCTACTGGAAACAGCAATTTTAGGCAATTAAGGATTACTACATGATACCTATAGGGACTGCAGTGGCTTAGTGGTTAAAACGCTGTACTTGATGACTGGTGTCAGAGGGAATCTTTAAAGGATGTTATTTTTTTAAAAAAAAGTCGTACTGTGTTAAGTTAGATTATGATGTAGTTTGATTGCATATACCTAGGTTTTGAGTATTCTAAGCTCTTATGTCATTGTTTCATATTCCAAATCCCCACACACCACCCATTAGTAGGTGCTTAGCATCACAATAACTTGCCAAGTGTTCAAGGACCCTTCAATCGGAATCTAAGGAGATGGGTTATCTCTCAGAGATGGAACCCAAGATATGAACATCTGCCTAGATGCAGGTGCCTCGGACATCTGTTAAATGTAGGTGTTTCGATAGTCAAAACAACTAAGGTTTTGGAATATTTCCACATTCCAAGGGTGGGGTGCTGAGGGGGCAAAATCATATAAAAAGTCCAGGTATTTGGACCTCGGCAGCGGTCTTCCCTGATGCTAGGGGAACTCCGTCATTTTTCTTTCAAGATGCCTTGAATGCCATGGACTCCAACTTTAAGTCCATCAAGGCACAGAGATGCTCACTTTAGATCAGGTTTTTATTTCTAAAATGCTGATTTTTATTTTGTACTTTTGTATCCAGTATCTTATTCAGTGTAGATTAGAAGAATTTTTAGATGAATTATTCTGCATACTCTGTTTGCTTGTTTTACTCAGTTAAACACTGCTAACTGAAGAAGCCATGTAGCGTTTTCCCTTCAAATGGAGAAGGGAGATAGAGCAGGGAAGAGATAAGAACTAAAACAAAAGGTAGCCTTCTTCTCAAGTTTAACTTGCAGGGGTGGACCAGGAGGAGTGAAGAAGATCCTAAAGGTTTCGTTTCCAGACCGAGGATCCTTATTGGCTCAACCTTGGGTTTTGCTTCTAAGGTACCATTGTAACACCCCTGAAGGCCAACCAGGCCCCTGTCAAGTTTCAGATTGGGTAGGTGGCATAGGACGGGATCCCTGCCATTTGACACCTGTTTTTTAAGGGTTGCCATTTTGTGAACCAGATTAATCTGGCCATCAGGAGGTCCAAGAGAACGGCATAGCCAGCCTCATCGGGGAAAAGCCTCCTTAGCCGCGCTAACCAGATTCCAGGCCTGCCATAAATCCGAAGGCCTCAAAAAGGTGTCCCGTCTGTGTCACCCCACTCAAGACAACTCGAAGGTCAGCATGTCAGTAGTTCGAAACCCAAGTTCTGCATGATGGAGTGAGCTCCTGTCTCTGTCCCAGCTCTTGCCAACCTAGTAGTTCGAAAGCAAGCAATTGCAAGTAGATAAATAGGTACCACTTTGGTGGGAAGGTAACAGCATTCCGTACACTCCAGTGTCTAGTCATGCCTGTTACATGACCACAGAAGCATCTGCAGATGCAGACAGTACTGGCTCTTTGGCTATAAATAGAGATGAGGACTGAACCCTAGAGTCGGATATGACTTGGCTTTCAAGCAAGAGTGACCTTTACATTTATGTGGTGCCCTATGGCATTACATTGATGAAAGGGATTCTATCGGAATCTCAGGACTTTTTAATAAGAACTAGGAAATCTTTTATTTCTGAAAAATGACTGCTGCTGCTGATTTCATTGGGCTCATACAGGATAATTTTATTTGTTTATTCATTTATATATCACCCATCTGTGAAATATTTAAAACAGATATTTTTCCTTCCTGATTTCAAGCATTGACTTAAACCTCCCCAATTCAGTCCATTACATACAGAGTAAAAACCCCACTTATGAAAAAATGTCCGTTCCACAAGCTTTTGCTTAAATCAGTTTTTTATGTAACTTGAACCAAACTCATAGGAAAAATGAAATTTTATGTAATTCAAAGCAAACCCATAGGAAAAAAAATCTTTATGTAACTCGAAGCAAGCCCATAAGAAATCGTGTAAATCGGGACATGGTTTTAGCACAAAATCATTATGTAAGTTGAATTTTATGTAACTCGAGGCATTTGTAAGTCAGGGTTTTACTGTAATTATAATGACCAAGTAGCCTTTGCTTCTTACATGTTAGGCTTTCCAGCTCAGCCCAGTAACTAAAACTTGTTCTGAAGAATTCCCAGATATGTATTAGTGCTTTCAAATTAGGGGTGTTGAAATCAAGACCTATGGGATGTGTGCAGCCCTGCCTGGGGCCTCCAGTGCAGGCCCCGGAACATCTATGCCTGATTGCCCTCACCTTTTGGGTCATTTGTGATTTCCAAAAAATCCCTCCACCCAATTTAACCCTGATTGGGGAGGGTAAAAATGTAATTAGATGAAAGCATAGCAAAAATCCCAGCAAGTTTTAAATATTTTTAAGAATGCAGTGGTATTGGGGAGCTGAGTGACCTATGATCCCAGGGAACATGTTCAACCCCCACACATTGTCCATCCTGTTCTAAATGTAAAAAAAAGGAAATAGTCACATGGACATTTACATTCATCATCTGTTTGAAGAAAAGTTAGCCCTGAAAACGGAACAAATGCTTATTATCTGATAGGTTATTCAGGTATGAAGCGTAACAAAGTTTGAAACAAACACCTTGTTCACTGGAGGATTGAGGGGGGGGGGGGTCTCAGGCATCTGATTTATGGAGGACTCAGCCTTTAGCTCTCCCACCTCAACTGAATGAACAGGACACATTCAGGTATTGTTATATGTCAGTTTGTATCAGACACATTCAGCCTAGTCAAGCAGGTTCATGGTAGTATAGAAAGTTACATGCTTGGCATAAGGTATTTTGGGTAGATTTGAGGAAGAATTATGTCCTCCATCTGGCCTGGGAAGAAGAGAGGCAAAGAGCATATACCCATTGCTTGGCACCAGCTACATAGGTTCAAGGTTGACTCAGCCTTCTATCCTTCTGAGGTCAATAAAATGAGTACCCAGCATGTTGGTTGCAAAATGCTAATTAACTTGTGAACCACCCAGAGAGTGCCCTAAGCACTATAGGGCACTATATAAGTGCGATTACTTTGTTTTGCTTTCTGGAGATTAAGTAAGGGAAAGCAAGTCATGTCTTAGTTAAAATCCTGTACATTTTATGAGGTCTATGAAGAGGAGCTCTTAACTCAGGGATTCTCAACCTGTGACCCACGGGCCAGATGCAGCCCACAGCACCATTTCATGTGGGGCCCCCACTGCCTCCACCACACCAGGAAGTGCCATGTGGTGGAGGAAGGGCAAAATGGCTGTCCGGCCCCCAAAGCTGTCTGAGGGATCGTGACCTGGGCCCCAGCTTAAAAAGGTTGAAAACTGTCTTAACTGGTTGCAGGAAAGGTCTATTTGCACTTACTTTTCTTTACAAGGCTCCACTATAAAGTCTAAAAATAGGTCCCTATGCCTATAGCCAATATAGGTTGGTACATAATTATTTCAAAGAATGGTCTACACTACTAATGAGTGATCTTTCATTTCCTTGAAACAGGGAAAGGAATGGTCAATGTCTGATAAAAGAAAGGAGAGCTTTGTAGCCATCATTAAATAACTTCACTTAAGATTTACTGTAGTGACCATGACAAAGCAAATGGCTATTTCTTTGGCAGCAAAAAGGTTTTAAGAAGACAGAAGGCACTGTTGTTGTTTGCCTTGCAAATTATAAAATACCTCCAAAATTACATGGTGTCAAACTATGTGACGTGGATTATAAAAATAATATATAGCTCCTCATTTTATTAAGAAAATTGCCCTAGATAACTCTTAGCGTCCCCAAGACATGATAATATATCTTAAACATGACTATTACGCAGGGATAGAATTTAGCTGGAAGTTGTGGTTTGAACTTTTAGAAATCAGAAGACAAAAATTTGGAGAAAGCAGGCTATGAAAACTAGATTTTAAGAATTAATTATTTTAAAAGGAAGAAAATATAGATTGGAGGGAAGGTATTTTGTAGCATGTTTACTGTCAATTTTATTGTAGCTAATTTTTATTATAATTTTATGGGGGGTACTTTTAAAATGTCTGTTTGCTGTATGGTTTTTTAATGTTGTTAGCCGCCTCATGTAGGGATTCATTCTCCCTAGAGAGGCAGGGTATAAGTGCAACAACAACAACAACAAATGATTACACTGGAGATTGTCTTGTATCTTAGTCAGATACTTCATTTATTTATATATTTCATTTTTATACTACTTTTCTACCCTATGTTAAGATGATGAACAATGGATGGATAGATGGAGAGTTGAAAAAGAATGAAAGAGAAATTGGTGTGTGGGGAGAATATTTTAATTCTAGCACAGGTAGGCTGACTAGCCACAGCAAAAAAAAAAAAAAATCAAAGAAATGGGAAAAATCCCTGTAAAAATCAAAGGGAAACAAGGAAAGGAACCAAGGATCTAAGATGGAGTAGTCACGAAGGCATCCAAGAGCAGCAGGACTCAGGACCTAAGTACACAGTAATCCCACCCACAAGTAAAAGCTAAAACAACACTCCTAATGGGTTCCAGGTCCTTCTACAATTCAGTTTTCCAATTCCCCTTCTCTTTCCTTGATGTTCAGATTGGCAGCTGCCAACTTTCATTGGTTATACCATCATGAGTTTGAGATATCCCTTGCAATGCAGTTGGTTGAAAAAAATCTATCAGGCTCTTTGACATACAAAGGCTGGAAAAGGTTAAGAGTGAAATAAAGGTTTGACAAAGACTGAAGGAAAGGCTTCGCAAAAGAGGGAAACACGAAAGAATACGAAACATCCATGTTCCTCTCTTTTGTTAATGTGAATCATTTGTATTTTAGAGTTTCTCTTTCAGAAATCAGTGAAAGAACATGTAAATAAAACAAAGAACCTATTTCGTGTGGTTCGTCATAAAACATGGAGGGCTTATCCCTGAATGAGCAAATATGGGTAAAAATAAAACTCTTTTAGGGATGTGGAGGAGAGGTGTGTGGGTGCCATGCTTTTTAGCTATGGGGGTGCACATCATCAATTCCTGTTTTAGATTATATTTTTATGGAATGCATTATGTTCTGAGCTGCCTTGGCATGTTAGCCCTAAAATATAACCTGAATAAATCTAATTGTCCTAACCAATTCATGTACCTCGTGTCCCTTTCACATTCAAGAAGTGTGTTAAAGACTGGACAAATAAGCCCTGAACATGTACATATACTGAGCTAACCTCTTTCGATGCCACAACAAGCATTTATACTAACAGTCTGATTTGGGCTCTTTGAGAAGCATTTAACTTTGCAAAGGTAGAACACCGCTACACCGGTAGATTGTTGTTTGCATAACCCGCAGCACATAAGCAGATGATTCAATAAAATTGGCCTTTTATGAGTGTCCTCTCAAATTTCTGTGTCAGAATGCTGGAAGGTTTTCAAGCCTGTTTCCACTTGTGTGTAATATCTAGCATCAAGCATATTCATAAGTATCTCTTTGTGGCAATACTTGTAGATTTAAGTGGCATTAATTAGAAGCTAGTGCTCATAGTGGAGGCATATAAGAAGCAGTAAATACCTTTTGTGGGTGACTAAAAGCCACAGAACTGTGAATGAAAGGTGTTTGATAACCAGGAATATTCTCTATTACAAGTGAGGTTCAATATGGTAGCCTAGAGCTTAGTACTTGATGTCACCTTGGAGAACACGAAATTAGGCTACAGCAAGACTCTAAAGAATCGTTTAAAACCTGCTTCATGGTTTACTAATTCAGTAGCTGGATAGAGACAGTATATCAAAGGGCAGCTGCTTAAAGATGTTATATTTCATTTATGTCCATGCCAAATCTGGTTTTAAAAAAACCTGAAGCAAATAACAGAGTACTGTATTGGAAGAAAAACATCTATTTCAACTAGAAATACATATTGACCCAAACCACTATCATTTCCTTGTGCAAAGTATCATTTTATTAGCTACACATATTGATCTGAAATATGATTTCCTTGCAGATGTGGCTTCAGTGTTTTAGGTAAAGGTCACTCTTGTTCGAAAGCCAGTCATATATGACTCTAGGGTTCAGTGCTCATTTTTGTTTATAGCCAAAGAGCCGATGTTGTCTGTGTCTGCAGACATTTCCCTGGTCAGGCGGCAGGCATGACTAGACACCAGAGCACACAGTATGCTGTTTACCTTTCCCACTGAAGTGGTACCTTTTTATCTACTTGCAATTTCTTGCTTTAGAACTGCTAAGTTGGCAGGAGCTGGGACAGAGACGGGTGCTCATTCCGTCGTGCAGCACCCAGGTCTTGAACTGCTGACCTGCCGACGTTCCTGTCATCAAGTTCAGCGTCTTAGCCTCTATGCCACCACAGTGTTTTTAGCCTGTGCCTAAAATGAGGTTGATAACTGTGTGCCTTGTATAAATGTCAGGCAAAAGCAACATACAGTGATACCTCATACAACGTCCAAACTTGGTTCCACAAGTTTGGACTTTATATGGATTTGGACTTTGTATGAGGCATGCAAAATCCTAGCCAAGATGCCTCATACAACGTCCAAATCCTTGCCGCGATGCCTCATACAACGTCGTTTCCTTAGAGATACATTGTACTGTATCAGCACAGACTTCAGGACAAAGTCAAGGAAACAGACAGGAAACTGACAGAACTTTAAGAAATCATTGTCTAAAGGCTAAATACATTACAAAAACATGTCAAACAACCCTGATTGTCCAAGAACCTGAAGAATGCCGCAAAAATCCCAGGAATGCTTCTAAAAATTCTGACAAAAAATCCAAAAAAATCCAAAATCACGCTCAAAATCACACCTAAACACTCTTCGCCTCATGCAAAACCCACAAGAGTAATGCACGCATGTGTCCTGCCTTTATACTGCCCAGGCACAATGCAACCTGGGGAAAACCCCAATGTCTCATACAAAGTCGCAGCAACTTTGTATGAGGCAACTTTTTTCAAGGAATTAGGCGATGTTGTATGAATCCGATGTTGTACGAAGCGGACTTTGTATGAGGTATTACTGTATTAATAATTTCATGTCAGAAATTATTCTGGGTTGAAAGGATTTTTGCAGGAGAAACTCCGCTCAGGGGATGGCCAAATGAGGCTCCTTTCATGTCCTCAAGAGCTGGGTCAAAGATGGGCACTCAATCCGTCATGCAGTACCCTGGTCTCGAACTACCAACTTGCCGGCCCTCCAGCTAACAAAGCAAGCTTCTTAACCACTAAGCCACCGCAGCTACATATGCTTCCTCCACCCCTGCCATATCAAAGAAATTTTCCAGTTTCACAATAACCTTGTAAGCTCAGTTCGGCTGTGACTCAGGCACTTTCCAAGGTTGTCTAGAGACCTTCGTGCTGAGGGACTCACAGAATCCAGGTTTTTCTATTTGCCATTTTCAGGATATGAAGACATCCTTAACAGAGACTAATAGAGATAAAGGAAATATATACCCTGTACGAAAACTTAAGTGACTGATTTTAATTCAATAGCGTCTTTAGTCGGTTTGTGTACTGTGCTTATCCACATCCAATACCTCTTTCACAAGATGCCTAGCAGAAAGATATCAAAGTTGCCAATCCCCCCCCATTACAAGAAAAAATCTGTCTCCCAGAGAAAAAAACACTAAGATATCCAAGAATAAAGTCTGATTTCCCATTTCAGACATACGTAGCTTGGGGCACAGCGTTGCAACCGACTGTCACCTGTTGCAACATACGTTTCAGAGACAGCCCTGCTATTCCCTGACCTTCAAAATTGTGCAGGAAATTGGAAGCATAAACAGACAGTTCTGTATAAAAGCAGCATCAACTGTGATACACAATGACATACGGTCTCAACTGTAGGAATGATACCACAAAGCAGGGAGAGAGAGAAAAAGAGAATTAGCGTCACTCCGAAATGTAAAAGTAGAAGTAACCGTGTTTGTATTGTTTTAAAATATGTTCAAAAATCAACCATTGCCGTCTGTTTGAAGACTGAAAGCAAACACATAGATTTATTTGTTTTGGTTTTTAAATATAAACCAAGGCCTGCATTTTCCTAGAAAGTGAATATATATAAAAATACAGACTAATGATGATGAAGAAAAGTTTCTTCTTACTTTTTCTCCCTGTAGGTAACATGCAATGCCATGAGAAAATTTAATGTAAAAGGACATAGCATTAAAGATGTTCTACATGAAGTGAAATGGCATAAGAAAGCTCCCTGTGTACTGGAAATAAATACAGCCCGTAAAGAAGGGTAAGTACATTTTACATACAGCTTGGCTTTTTAACAGCATTTATTTGGGTTAAAAATGATAATTCTAGATAACCAAGAAGCTGGGCATTAATTTTTAAAGATGTATTTGAGAGGGCATGTTTAGGGTGTGTTCTCAACAAAGATGGTTAAGAGTTTAGCCTTTCAGTGAGAAATGGTATGCCATTTGATACCCTCTTTTTAAAGGTGGGCATTTCTCAATTGGGATAATTACCTCAACTAAACCATTATAATTGGTCATATGCACTTGTTGGCAATGACCAAAGGAGTTTGTATAAATAATCCTCCTGTCCCACCCCCACCCTCCACCAGTTCTAAAAGGGATTCTACAGCTTCAAAAGTAACTGAATAGTTTATTTATTTATTTATTTATTTATTTGTATGGCCGCCTTTCTCGTCTGTGCGACCCAAGGCGGCTCACAGCATTGGCTAAAAACCCATCCCCCATACAGTCAAAACCGAGTACTAAAACTATTTAAAACATTTAAAACATCTTATAAAAGCTTAGTTATAAAGTCCATTAGCTGGGAGGCAAGCTGACTGTATAAACTCAGCAAAGAGCAGAAAATGTGTTAGTAAGTCTGTAAACATGAGCATGTGTGCATGAGTAGGTATGTAGGTATTGTAGGCCAATATAGTAAAGATAAAGATCTCCCTTGCTCAAAATCCAGTCATATCTGACTCTAGGTTTCAGTGCTAATCTTTGTTTATAGCCAAAGAGCCGCTCTGTCTGCATCTACAGACATTTCTGTGGACATGTGGCAGGCATGACTAGACACCAGAGTGCACGGAATGCTGTTTACCTTCCTAGTGAAGTGGTACCTATTTATCTACTTGCAATTTCTTGCTTTTGAACTGCTAGGTTGGCAGGAGCTGGGGCAGAGACTTCATCTAACAGAATAGCCCTATCTGGTTTTATATTAAACTAGCAGATTTTGCCCGGCGGTGCCAGGCTTTTTAAAATTGTGTTGGTTTGGTTTTTTTTCTTGAACAAATGGTGCCGGGCTGTTTTAAATGGTGTTGAAAGGTTTTGTGAATTTGTGGCTTCGAGGCGCTGTGTCCGCCTGCAGCGGACTTGCGCTCCCAGTGTGTTGTTTATTTTTATTTTTTGCGCTCCGGCTTCCTCAGTGACAGGCTCTTTAAAATGGTTTTGGAAGGGTTTTGTTTTATTTTAATGCAAATTAGGTTAGTTTTTAATTGTGGTTTTTTATTTTTTTTATTTTTACACATGGGCTGTTAGAAACTGTAATTTTTTGCTTTTGGTTTTTCAAAAGAGGAAAGGATGATATAATTGTTTATAATTATTGTATTTAACCAAATAATGTGTTACTATGTGTATTTTTTTAAATAGTTGTGCCTTGGATAATAATTTTTGAAATGTGTAAGAATATGTTTTTTTAATCAATGTTTGCATACTGTGTTTAGATGTTTTGTTTTGTTTTTTTGGGTGAAAACTTATTTCTTTTTTTTAAATTTTTTTTGTGATTAGTCTGAATATTTTTGAATGATTTGATAACTTATTTCATTAATTTGGGAAGTATTTATTATTTTGAATATTTTTGAATGTTTTTTCTCTTGTGGCCACTGGGTGGGGCTGATCAGCTTTTCTTCTACTCTACAATTTTTCTCTACTGTCCTCTGGGTGTGGCTTCTTCTTCCAGTAAGTATTCTCTTTATTTTCTCAGTTTAGTTCCGGCCGTCATGGAGTGAAGACGTCTCCTGGTAAGATCTCTGGGGTTTTTTTTGGGGGGGGGGGGTTGTTTTGGGTTTTGGTGTGTGTGTGTGTGTGTGTGTGATGTTTTTGTGTTTCCTTTTTGGATGTTTTTGTGTTTCTTTTTTGTATTTTTTATTTTTGGTTTTGAGTATTTTTGACTGTTTTTGGATGTTTTTGTGTTTACTTTTTTAGGGGGTGTGTCTTTCTTTTCCGCGGGCCATGCTCGATGTCTGGCCTGTGGAAAGGAAAGGGCGTGGGGGGGGGGCTTTCTTTTCTGTGGGCCATGCTCAATGTCTGGCCCGTGGAAAGGAAAGGGCATGGGGGGGCCTTTCTTTTCTGCGGGCCATGCTCGATGCCTGGCCCGTGGAAAGGAAAGGGCAGCGGCGGTGGCGGGTGTGTGTGTGTCACTTTTATTTTTCATGCACCGGCTGCCTCAGTGTTCTGCACGCTCATGGCGTGCAGGACGCTGGGGCTTGTTGTTTGGTTAGTGCGATTTTGGTTAGTGCAGCGGTTTTTTTTTCCTGCAGCTTATTTTTGATTGGCCGCGGCACATTTCCGAACGTTCCTTTTGCTTGCGCCATTCAGCCTGATTGGCTCTGGTGCGGCATGGCGCAAGGAACGTTGAGAATTGAAGTTCCCTTTTTTTGCGTCCGGGGGGCTCCTGCCCCACCACTGGCGCATTTCTTAACCCCCCAGTAACCTCCGTACCCAGTTCGGGCGAGTGCACGAATGCTCGGTCAGGGCTAGTGGGGCCTGGCTAAACATCTTTTGTCAAATCACAACGGTTAACGCACAGATTTATAGGTATAGATTGGGCCTAACAAGTGAGCCTAAAATGTTTACATTAAACAAGCATTCTACAATGATTTTCACTTCCCACAAATGGCTTCCCATTATAACTTTTGCTGTTGTGAGCATAGAACAGTACAGTTTCACATTTTGTTTCAAGACAGCCATCTGTTTGTTCCTTCTGGCCATTTATAACACCAAGGATATTCTACAGTGACTACCAATTTGCAAGCAGTTCTGTAGAATATGCTGCTTGCCTCAGTATGTTTTTGACTTCCCAAGAAACTATCAAATTCGGCTATGAGACCAGTGCTGTCTCGTTGGGAAGTCCCAAAGGAATTTTAATTTTCAGAGATCTTTATGTCTCTTTTGTTGTTTATTCTTTTGTAATAGTGTTATTTCTATTACGATAATAGGATTATGTTCATTATAACATATGTTGTCTTCCATAGAGTAATCTTACCTTTTACCCTAGGAAGAGAGAGAGAATGTGAAAAGCTTTATTGACATAATGGATTTCAAAATGAAATACAGTTCTGCAGTCAAAAAAGTTTTAATGCATTTTTAATCTACGGTAGTGTGCAGCATTTAAATAATATATAACAGTGATTAAACAAGTTATAAACTGAGATTTGATGTACACATAATGCAGGTAAAGATACAGCTAGAAAGACTTGGCTAAAATGTTACTCAAATTAAGAACAATGAATGGATGCTTTTGTTGCAGATGCCATACTGTACTACCATATTGATCACAGAGTCAATACTGATATTCTTACGCAACATGCTGGTATCATACAATTTTAGTTCTAATGCAGCATTATTTATTTTTAACATTGAAATGATGTAATTGTTTGCTCTCCCCTTCATGTTTTAATAGTACAGCAGATTTTATTATTGGTCTGTTATGAAGAAATCACAATGGCATACAGTTCTGAAAAGGCATCAGGCCAGCAATCAGAGATGGGGTCTCCTGGTGTGCCCCCCCCCCCCTGTATTTCATGAAAAAGAAAAACACCAGCACTAAAGGATGTATTTTGGAGGTATTGCTGTATCAATGTAAAAGCAAATCATTATATATGACTGTAGTTTAATGTCACAAGAAGACACCAAGCTTTGCTGTGGTAACATGTCACTGCCATCTGTATTACTACATACTTTCTACATAGTGCAGAAATGAGAAGCTCACCTCCAGGCATTACAGCCAACTGCAACCAATGGAGATGAGATATTTGTGGAAGGTTGAGAAGAAGGCCAACAGGCCCACAAGATGGAACCTGAATGTTCAACCACTGAGGAGCACAATCGAGAAGGGTCAGCTATGCTGGTTTGGCCATGTCAACCAAATGGCTAATACCAGGATACCAAGGCAAGCATGGGAGGCCTGAGTGTAAGGTGTAAGATCCCGAGGTAGGCCTCATGTCCAGTGGATTGACAATATCAAGGAGGCCCTCCAGGTTTACGGGAGTGACCTGAGGTGAGCCATGGAGCTGTCTAAGGAGAGATCCCAATGGAGAATCTTTGTGCAATCCTCTACACCAAGAGTTCCCAACCTATGGCCTGCGGCACCATTTAATATGGGCTGCCACCGCTGTCCCCGGAAGTGGAAGCAGATGAGTTTATGACAGCCATAAAATGCACCCATGCATGTGTAAAGGTGGTTACTTCAACTGCAAATGTACCCACGGCTTTCATAAACATGGAAGCAGGTGCATTTACTTCTGCTTCTGGGGGGCATGATCCAGCATGTTCAGCTGTCCAGGGGCATAGTCAGGCCCATGGTGTAAAAATTTGGGAACTCTTGTTCTACACATAAGGTAGAAGAGGAGGTGATTAAGTAAGTAAGCAGAAACAAGATGGTACTAAATAACAAAAGGGGTATGTGTTGAGGAGCATGACCCAAGACCACTCACTGTGGCACCTGTAACAGTATAGTAATTTGTCATCATTGCCATTATCACCTGGAAAATATCTGCAGTGACAAGCAAGAATGGGGATACATCTGTGTTATGCATCAGTATGACAACAGATGCACTTTGTATTGTTACAGATACTGTACTGTATTTCTCTTAAGTCCAGAATCATCTCATTCAACAAGATTGGGAGGCTTTGGTCTTTCCGGTGTTTTGCTGTTCAGTTCCCATGATCTATTATTATCCATGGTCACATTGGCTGGAGTTTCTGGAAGCTGGAGTCCAAAACATCTGAAAGGCCAAATGTTTCACACTCTGGCCAATAGAAATGTGATTCTCTTCACCCCAACGGGTGAACATTCAGTATAAAATATACACTTTTTATACTTCTCTTTATCATCCTTCAAGTTTATTTAACATTTCCCCAGGGACATCTATGACTAGCTGAAAAACAGGAAAAAATATTCAATGAGGCAAAACACAAATTCTGGCCAACATATCTGTCTTTTGCTGCTTATTGCGCTACATAGAGGGCTTGGCTAAGATGGCCGACGAGTAACATCTTGATTCGGATGCTCGCGCTTAACAAAGTGGTAATTAATGTGTTGGATTGAAATGGGAAACTTTTAAAGTGGCAACTTCTGTAGATAAGAATCTTGCTTGTCTTTTTGGAAAATTTTGGGAACTTTTGAAGTCAGATGGTCGAAGTTCGAGAGGTTTTCCTGGGCGAGGGAGGCCTGCGACGGCAGTCGCGGCTTTTCTGCCGAGGAGCCGAGAACGGGATCAGCGAGACTGCAGACTGCGAAGAGAAGCTTTGGAGCTGGCAAGAAGTTGTTTGGCATGAAAACAGCTGCATGTAAGTGCATGAATGGAGATCTTGTTTAATGAGCCCGGGCTTTGAAATGGAAATGGGTGGAAGTAGATGAAAACAAGTGATTGTTTCGTTAATGGCGGTGATTCTGGAAAACGAAAGTGATCGTGTTTGGGTTTATGTTTTTTTCACACACCAGAAGGACCAGCCGTGTTTTGACGATAACAAAGTGGTTTAAAAAAAATACTTGTCTGGGCTATAACATTGGAAGGTAACAGTGAATTTCCCAGCTTAAAGTGTTTGGAAAAAGTTTGCCGTTCCACAGAAGAAGAAGGGGGGCTTTTACCCAGAAGTTAAAGCAGCCGCTGGAAAATGGCATTTTGACTTGTCCGCTTCAAGAGAAGGATTAATTGGGCTTCTTTTTGCTCCTTCACCGTGTGGATTATAAATACTTAATCTTTTTGGAAAATATTGCTTCTCACTTCTCCTGCTTTCCTGTTTGGATTTTGGGCTTTTTCTCCCTCCAGTCTCCCCTCCCTTTTTTTCTTTTTACTTTTCGGCGGCTTGGATTTAAAGGAGAAGTTTTGGGTGACTGTTTCCTTGGAGCACTTACATTGCAGTGTGGAAGACGACTGGCTGGACTGATTACTTTGGGGAAACGGACCCGCTGTGGATTATTATTTTCTTTTTCGCCCTTCTTTTTTTTCTTCTCAGCTGCCTGTTGGGAATATTGGTTCCTTCTGCTCTTTTTTGTGGATTACAATAACTCTTTGGACTTCTGCTCAATATAAGTTTCCCTGTTGGACTTGTGGAACCAGGGGTTGCAGTGTTATAGGCTTATTTGTTTGACTAATTTTTACAACGATCTGCAACTTTGGGATTTTAAACTATTATGGATAAAGGTACAAGAGGGAAAGCAAAGGAAGAAGATCCAGCTGTTAAATCTAAGAAGAAGGAAAAAGTACCAATAGAGGAAGCCCCTCAGTCTTCATCCCCGCCCACAGTGCCCTACGATCAAACCCAAATTATGGTGGAAATTGGCAAGCTGTTTCAGAAATTGGAGAAGAATGAGGATTCAAGGGTGAAAGACAGAAATGAAATGATGAAAAAGCAAGATAAGGTGGTATCATCTGTTGCAGATTTTTCAAAAAAGGTGGACTTAAGTTTGAAAAAAATTGAGGGGAATGTAAAATTGGTTCAAACCGAGGTAACTGCCATAAAAAAGGAAATAAAAGGGACTCAGGAGGTGGTGCGGGAGAATAAGCTGAAATTGGAGGAACAAGAGAGAAGGATCGATGCTGTGGAAGATATGATGAGAAAGCAGAATATTGTGATCCGTCAGGTCGTGGAACGAACTCCGGACTTGTTAAGGGAAAGAGTGGTTCAGTGGTTAAATGGTTTGAATATGGGAAAAGAATTTGTCCAGGAAGATTTTGTACGTGTATTCCGGGTGGGCCCAAGAAGAGGGAGGGTGGTTAAAAGAAATGTGTTGGTAAAATTCGCAAATTGGGCAGACAAGCTAAAAGTAATGGCCCATTTGAAACGCGCTGGCCCTGATGCTTTGAAATTTGATGGCTCTGACGTAGAAGTTTACAATGATATTTCATTGAAAGAAAGAACCTGGAGGTATAAGATGAGGCCTGTAACCAAATTATTGATGAGTAAAAATATAAGGTACAACTGGAGATTTCCGCAGCAACTGCACTTTTTTTATGATAAAAGAATGCAGGTAATAGATGAAGGGACCAATCCATTGGAGTATTTGAGCTTGTTGGAACTGGTAAAAGTAGGTTCGGAAGAATGGATAAATCTTAAGAAGGAATTGATGGAATCGGGAGCATTGGGGAGGGAATACGGGAGGGAGGAGGCTGGTGGGGCAACACCTGTGCCATGGTCAGATCACTATTTGGTGGCTCTAGACTTCCTGGGTGCGACGCTGCACCGTAGGGTGGCAGGGCCTATTAGAATGGCCCGCCCCAGGCAACTGATGGATCCTGATGGATTCCAGAGGGAACTGGGGGATTTCCCTCTGGATCGGCAACACGATTCACCCGAGGCGCTGGTCGACCTGTGGAACAGGATGACTACAGCGGCCTTGGATGAAATCGCACCACTACGGCCTCTCAGAGCTCATCGAGCTAGGTCATCTCCATGGTTCACAGATGAACTGCGGGAGCTCAAACGGGCAAAGAGACGCCAAGAGCGCCGCTGGGTGAAGACCCAGAGAGACTCCGATTGGACACTAGCTAGGGCCGCTATTAGGGCCTATCTAGTGGCGATGGAGGTGGTGAGGCGACAATACTTCACCACCCTTATTGCCTCCGCTGATAATCGCCCAGCCACCCTGTTCCGGGTTACCAGGTCTCTCCTTGGTAGGGGGACCCCGGTGCCCGGTTGGCAGGGGTCGGCTGAGGACTTTGCTGACCATCTAGTGGAGAAAATCGATCGGATTCGTTCTGGGTTTAATCCTGGCGTGGATGGGGAGAGTCCGGAGGGAGCCGGAGCACAGTCTTGCCATGCCATCTGGGACCGGTTTGATCCAGTTGCCCCTGATGAAGTGGACAGGCTCCTTGCAGCTGTGCGCGCCACTACCTGCCCTTTGGACCCCTGTCCCACCTGGTTGGTGAAAACCTCCAAGGCAGTGACAGGTGGCTGGGTTGGGGCTGTGATCAATGCATCATTGCGGGAGGGGGTGTTTCCTGCACCTTTAAAACATGCTTTGGTGCGCCCCCTCCTGAAGAAATCTTCCCTCGACCCAGCTGTCCTAACTAACTATAGGCCTGTCTCAAACCTCCCCTTTTTAGGGAAGGTGTTGGAGAAGGCAGTGGCGTGTCGGCTGCAGGGGGTACTGGATGAAGCGGATTATCTGGACCCTTTTCAGTCAGGATTCAGGCCTGGATATGGTACCGAGACGGCATTGGTCGCACTGATGGATGATCTCTGGCGGGAGCGGGACGGTGGTCATCCATCCGTCCTTGCTCTTCTTGACCTCTCAGCGGCTTTTGATACCGTTGACCACGGTATCCTTCTGGAACGGCTCCGAGGTTTGGGAATCCAGGGTACTGTGTGGTCCTGGTTTTCCTCATTTCTGAAGGGTCGGTCCCAGTCGGTGTGGTTGGAGAGTGAGAGGTCCAGTCCTAGGCCCCTCAAATGGGGGGTTCCTCAGGGCTCGGTGCTCTCTCCTCTCCTATTTAACATCTACATGAAACCGCTGGGTGAGATCATTCGTTCCCATGGGGTGCGGTACCATCAGTACGCGGATGACACTCAGTTGTACATCTCGGCCCATGGGGACCCCAGTGATGCCGTCAAAGTCCTTTCCAGATGCCTGGAAGCTGTGGGGGTCTGGATGGGGGCTAACGGGCTACAACTGAATCCCAGCAAGACTGAGTGGCTATGGATAAGGGGTCCTGCGTTAATCCGGGAGTTACCATCGTTGGTTCTGGATGGGGCTATTTTGCCCCAGACAGACCCGGTGCGCAACTTGGGGGTCCTCCTGGATTCACGGCTACTGCTAGAAGAACAGGTGGCGGCTGTGACCAGGAGGGCTTTCGCCCAACTTCGGGTGATTCGCCAGTTGCGCCCACTCCTGGACCGGGACTCCTTGCTCATGGTCACCCATGCTCTGGTTACCTCCAGACTAGACTATTGCAATGCGCTCTACATGGGGCTGCCCTTGACGACCATTCGGAGGCTACAGCTGGTCCAAAATGCGGCTGCCCGGGTGGTGATGGGGTGTGGGCGTTATGCTCATGCTTCGCCACTGCTCCGGGAGCTGCACTGGTTGCCAGTATGTCTCCGGGTGCAATTCAAGGTGCTGGTTTTGACCTTTAAAGCCCTATATGGTAGTGGGCCAGGTTACCTAAGAGACCGCATCGCCCTGAGGACGTCTGTCCGTCCAACCAGAGCGGACCGGAGGGGCTCTCTAATTGTTCCATCAGCCAGAGGGGCTCGCCTCTCTGGCACAAGGAGGAGAGCCTTCTCCGTGTATGCGCCGGCCCTCTGGAACCTCCTGCCAACAGAATTACGTCTTCGGACGGAGTTGCTGCCTTTCAGAAGGGATCTTAAAACCTGGCTGGCAGGTCAAGTGTGGGGTGCGGGTGGAAGGGTAACCACCATGGGGTGGTTGGTGTAGAGGAACTCTTCCCCATGGTGCCTTTTCGACCCTGCAGCGCCTGCTTTTTAGGGGGTGGGTAGTCTTAACTTTTTTACTGTTTTAACTGTTTTTAGGATTATTAATATTATCTGTAAACTCCTTGGGTTGCCCTGGGGTTACTTTTTATGTTGTTAGCCGCCCAGAGTCGGCCTTGTGTTGAGTGGGCGGGATATAAATTGAATAAATAAATAAATAAATAAATAAATAAATAAACAGGTGGAACTCCGCAGCGAAGGGGGGAGGAGGAGGAGCTGTCGTTGATCATGGTGGAGGAGGAGACAAGTAAGGAGTAATGAGAATCAGATTATAACAATTTAAAGCACTTAATCGATATAGAATGGTGAATAGCGCGTAGCACCGGTAGGAAGGCACATCTTGCATGTCCCCCCTCTCCCCTCTTTGGTTGTCAAAGGAGGCTTTTTTTTGTAAGAAAGTGGGGAGAGAGATAGTGTGTGTTCTATGTAGTTTTGTATGTTATAGGGGTAAGGGGTGGTTGGTGGCACGCCCGATGGAGAGTTTAGAGCTTGGAAAGGAAGTAGGTTATGGGAAGTATTAAAATAATATCATGGAATGTGAAGGGTACAGGTTCTGTTCTTAGGAGACAGAGACTGGAATTGGCGCTGAAGAAAGATAGACCAGATATTTTGTTTTTACAGGAAACCCATCAGAAGTCAAAAGACACGAATAGACTTTTTTTAGGATGGATGCAACATTATGAGATGGCGTTTGGAACATCAAAAGCAAGAGGGGTGGCAATCATGATTTCTAAAAAATTAGGATTTGAGATTACAAAAAGGGTTGTTGACCAAGAGGGTAGATATTTGATAGTAAGAGGAAAATTGGAGGATGAGGAAATCATGTTGGTAAATATTTATGCTCCAAATGATCATCAAGCGGAGTTCCTTGAAAAAATTCGGAAAATAGTGGAATTAGAGAACGTTGCAAAAACTATTGTGGCTGGAGACTTTAATTTGATAAGGTCAGGGTTAGATTGTACAAATATATCAAGAAGTGGAATTGGCTTGAAAGGGAAGGTTTTGGATAAATGGATGGATGTTATGGGTCTGAAGGATTCTTGGAGAGAGTTTAAGGGCTCTGAAAGGGCATATTCTTTTTTTTCACATGTTCATGGGACCTACTCAAGAATAGACTATGTTTTTCTTACCGAAAATTTGATTAAAGACATAGAAGGAATGGAAATTGGGATTATCAAGGAATCGGACCATGCTAAAGTATATTTGGAATTGAAAGCACAAAAAGATACTCGAAGAGTTAGAAATTGGAGGTACGATCCTAATTTGTTTAAAGATCAGAAATGTAAAGAGCAGATTATGGGAAGATGGAAAGAAAGTTGGCAGTGGAACGATAATAATGAGGTTAATTTTAATGTGGTATGGGATACCATGAAGTCGGTTTTTAGAGGGGAAAGTATAAAATTGGCAAGTTTTAAATATAAAAAATATAAAGCAGAACAGATAGAAAAAGAAAGAGAAATAAAACAATTACAGGAGATCATGCGAAAAGTAAAGATAAATTTTTTTTTACGAAATTACAAAGCCTTAAAGCAGAACTAATGGGTAAGGATATTGATAAAGTTAAACGAGATTTGATTTATTTAAATAGAGGATATTTTGAATTTAGTAACAGAAGTTCAAAATTATTAGCAAGAGCAGCTAAGGCTAAAAGGGAAAAAAGAGAAATAGGGGTATTGGTTGATAAGCAAGGTTCAAGGTGTAATAAGAACGGAGATAAATGTAAAATTGTCAGGGAATTTTATCAGCTATTATATGCAAAAAAGGAAGTAGACCTGGAGAAGCTTAAAAAGATATTGGAGAGACAGTTAGGGAAAGGAATAAAACAAGAACATAGGGAGAAAATGGAGGAAAGGATTAATGATAAAGAGGTTAAGGAGGTGATTAGTGGGTTGAAGACGGGGAAAGCTCCGGGGGATGATGGATTATCGACAGAGTTTTATAAAGAATTTAAGGAGGTAGTGGTTCCAAAATTGGTGAAGCTATATAATTATATCTTAGATGGAGGGTCAATTCCGACTTCATGGTATAACACCACAATCGTTCTACTGCCAAAGCCTGGCAAGAATCTCGAAAGAGTGGAATTGTACAGACCAATTTCACTTATAAATCAGGATGCTAAGATCTTCACAGCAATATTGGCTAATCGATTAAACAGTTTTATGGGGGAATACATAAATGTAGATCAAGTTGGGTTCCTAAAAGGTCGGCATATGGCGGATTTGACTAGAAGGGTATTATATTTAATTGATAACGTTAACCAAACTAAGGAAAAGGTGGGCTTATTATCATTAGATATTTTTAAGGCATTCGACTCATTACAGTGGTCTTCAATTAAAGAATAGTTAAAAAATATGGGTTTGGGGATAGATTCAATAGGGTAATAGATTTATTATATCAAAAAGGGAACGCTAGGGTTAGAGTAAATGAGGAGCTTACTGATGTGGTAAATTTAGAGGCTGGTACTAGGCAGGGCTGTCCATTATCTCCTATCTTATTTATTATGGCAATGGAGATTCTAGCTAAAAATATAAGGGATGATTTAAATATAGAAGGGATTATGGGTAACAAAGTGAGCATGTATGCGGATGATACATTGCTTATGGTGAAACACCCGGAGCTGGTAATGGACAGGATCAAAGATCACTTACAGGTATTTGAAGCTATAACTGGATTAATGATAAATTGGGATAAATCAGAATTGATGTTGTGTAATTTGGGAGCAAGTGAGATGGGTAGGAATGTGGAGACACTTAATATACAAATTAAAGATAAGCTGAAGTACTTGGGGATAATTATCTCAAATAAATTAGAAGAACTTAAACGATTGAACTATGACAGCTTGAGAGTGGAATTTAAGAATAAAATACAAGAGTTTCAGAAGTTGAAGCTGTCATGGTTCGGAAGGATCGCTATTTGTAAAATGATATTGTTGCCAAAGATTAATTTTTTATTTGATGCATTAGCGATCCATCTGAAGGAGAAGGAAATTAATGAGTTTCAAAAGATGTTCAATGGCTTTTGTAATGGTGGTAAAAAAATCTAGACTTCCAAAGAAACTATGGTACTTGTCTCAGAAAAAAGGGGGTTTGGGTATGCCAAATTTGTTAGCATACTATCGAGCATTTCAAATTAAGAATGTTGTGAAGATCTTGGCAAGAGAAAAGACAATTTGGGAGCAACTGGAGATGAAAGAATATAGAGACATTGGTAGTATGATTTTTTTGGGAACAAAGGACAAGGTGAAAAGGTCAAATAATATTATGATGAGAGGTCTCATGGAAGTGTGGAAGAAAGTAAAGAAAGATATAGTCCCAAATCTCTCTCCAATTTTGGAATTGACGGATATGGGGTGTTTCCCAATAAAAATAGATAAGGAAAAAATGGAAATATTGGATAAAAATGGGGTGCTTTTATTGAAGGATTGGTTAAAAGTGTGTGATGATGATACTAAGAGGAAAAAAATATTTGAAAAGCTAAATTTGGATTGGTTTCAGAAATTGAAGGCGGATAACTGGAATAAAAAATATAAAAGAGAAGCAGGGTTAGATAGAAATAAGACGGAATTTGAGGATTTGGTAATAAAGATCAGAAAAGGGGAAGGAGGCATTAAGGGTCTTGTAAGCAAACTTTATATTATATTGAACAAGGGTAATGATCCACAGGAAGACTTGAAGCGGAAGTGGGAACAAAATTTGAATATAAAAATTGGGGAGGTTGAATGGAGAAATAAATGGAAAAAGAGGATTATGAGAACAATGTCTGTAAGAATTAAAGAACATAATTTTAAAATGTTGTGGCAATGGTACTTGACACCACTAAGGCTTTATCAGATGGACAATAAAAGAGATAAGTTATGTTGGAGATGTAAAGAAACAGATGGAACATATGAACACATGTGGTGGAGTTGTAAAAAAATAAGGGATTTTTGGGGAAGAATAGAAGGGGAGTTTGGTGAAATATTGGGTAAAAAGGTCAAGTTGGTGTCAGGTACCATTCTTTTAACAAATGTGGAAGGTTTGGGTTTGAATAAGGAGGAAAAAGAATTATTGGAAATTGTATTGACCACAGGTAGACAATGTATAGCTAGACATTGGAAAAATGATGTAGATATACAGATCGGAGAATGGTACAAGGAAATGTGGAGCCTAGCATTGAATGACAAATTGACATGGGAGATTAAAGTGAAACGAGATAATTTAAAAGAGAATAGGTTTTGGAATATATGGAAACAGTTTGTGGATCATTCTCTTATGGTAAATGACAGTTCAGGACCTGCACCATCGCAAAGAGGTTTTTGGAGTTGAAATAGCAACTAAACTCTCCGGGCATTGTATATATTCACAGGGTGATTTGTAATTATTAAAAAATTATTATAGAGGTAGCTTAGAAAACTTTTATTGTTTGATTGAATAATATTTTACATTGTGGTATCTAATATTGTGGTTAAATGGTAAACAATCAGTATAAGTACTGTTATGTGCTAGCCTCTATGAATGTGAGTTAATATTGTATTGAGGTTATCTTTGAGGTATTACTGTATTGTAATGTTATTGTTTTCTTTTTTTTCTGTATGTCTGTTTAAATTTTTTTAATAAAAATCAAAAAAAAAAAAAGAAAAATATATTTCACAAGTCAAACTGACTATGAAGCTTAGAGGACCTTTATATTGCTAAATGGGACTGTGGTGTCTCAAGTGGTTAAGATGCTGAACTCGCTGACTGGAAGGTCGGAGTTCGACTCCCAGGTACTGCATGACAGAGTGCCTCTGTACCAGCTCCTGCCAACCTAGCAGTTTGAAAGCAAGAAATTGCAAGTAGATAAACAGGGACCACTTTGGTAGGGAGGTAAACAGTGTTCCGTGCACTCTGGTGTTAAGGCATGCCTGTCACATGTCCATGTAAACATCTGCAGATGTAGACAGCGCTGGCTCTTTGGCTATAAATACAGATGAGCACTGAACCTAAGAGTCGGATATGACTGGCTTTCGAGCAACGGTGACCTTTACCTTTATACAGTATTGCTAAATCTGTTTTGATGTTGTAAACCACAAGTGTTGCAAATAGTATCCAGGTTCATTGGTGCAGGTGTATAATAGGCATGTGTAATTAGAAGAAAGATACATAATGGTTTGTTTTTGGTTACGCATTTACAACAGCTGATGATATGCTTAATATATAGTTCACAAATTAAGAAAATTACTTACGGCTTGACTGATAGCCAAGAGGATTCCTGGCAGACTTCAATGCAAAAACACTATTTATCTTTTATGAAGTAGATTTCCCAATGCTTTCTGTAATTTAACCTCTCTAGGCTATTAGTGTAATTCAAAGAAGATTTTTTCCAAAATGCCTTGTAAATACACAGGTGAGATGATTTTAGGCATTATATCTGAAATATTTGAAAAGTTAACAAAGCAACGGGAAAAAACTATTTTGCATCTAAAAAGTAAGTGCTTAATGGTATCTTTGCATATAATACATATAGCCCTTGTGCCTGCAGGTCTGAACATTTTACATTGCATGTTGTCTTCTTCCTTCTCCTGTAATTCAATAATATCAAGCAAGATACTAGTGGTTAGGACTATAGAATTACTTGTTTCAGATCAAGTACCATGTAATGATTTTATGGAAAACTGCAATATTCACCTCCTTTAGTACAGTACCAAGAATTTTGCATAGTGATTATTTCCAGAGTAGCGTTATTCCTTTACAAGGCATTTAAGAGTCTTTTTTATTCTTGTGCACTCTTGAACTAGCGTATGCAGCTCCCCAGTGGCTTAGTGTTTAAGGCGCTAGGCTTGGAGACTGGAAAGCCGGGTTCGATACCCGAGAGCTGCACGATCGAGGACATGAAAGAAGCCTCATTCCAGCATCCCCTGCAAAAACCCTTTCAACCCAGAGTAATCTCTGACATAAAAATGAACCAACTAGTGTATAACACTAGTATACAGTACTGATAGTACTGGAATTTAGAAATAAGGAGAAGGTGACACTAGACCTAAATGTTTAGAGAACAATAAGACATTGTGAAATGTCAAAGCCAAACATTTATGGCTTACATTTATGAATATGTAGAACTGCTGCCCGCCCACCAAAAAAACAACAACTGATAAAGTTTATTCTCTCAAAAACAGGCATGTGAATAAGGCTGGGAGATGCTGAGATTTATTTTCTAACACTCATTAGTTGATTCATCTCTAGATTTCAACACTCTCTAAATGTTGAAGCCTTGAAGCAAAACCATGGCTATGTTCCCCTAGTAAAAGCCCTGATATTTCTTTATGCAGCCCCATTCACAACAGATTGAACACCAAGTAGGTAATATACTATCAAAACAGATTGAACTTCAATCTTCAATATTGACTCCACTTTCCTCACTTAATTCAATCCTGGAGGTGAAGCCGGATCAGTGTTTCAGATTTCCCTGGCTTCATCTGAATCACATATAAAAGAGGAAAAGAAGTGGAAAACCACTAATAGCACATCACTCCAAGTCCTTGGGTGGATCCATTTTGCAAGTCTTTTCATATATTAAAAAACATGAGGGGATGAGATGAACCCCCACAATATTCCATGGACCAAGGGGCAGAGGTTTCAATAGTAGCTTCGCAGCATTCACTTCTGAAATTAGCTTTTGGGTAAATACGGGGACTGTGGTGGCTTAGTGGTTACCATAAGGCACTGAACTTGATGATTGGAAGGTTGGCAGGTCAGCAGTTCGAGACCAAAGTGCTGCACAGCAGAGTGAGCTTCTATCTCTGTCACAGTTCCTGCCAGGGGGGCAAAAACCCTCCTGAGCTATCAGCCCCCCCACTCCACCCCGGGATGCCAATGTTATATATGTGTGTGTGACATTGTTGCCACCCGTGAAAAATTTTTCACACACCCCCTCCCCCCAAGTCTACAATCCTGGCTACGGCCCTGATTCCTGCTAACCTAGCAGTTTGAAAGCAAGAAATTGCAAGTAGATAAATAGGTACCACTTCAGTGGGAAGGTAAAGATTGTTCTGTACATTCCAGTGTCGGGTCATGCCTACCACATGACCACAGAAACACCTGCATACATAGACAGCGCTATCTCTTTGGCTATAAACAGAGATGAGCATTGAACCCTGGAATCTGATACGGCTGGCTTTCAAGCAAGGGAGAACTTTACCTAAGCACAGAACTAGCATGGCATGGTATTCCTATGTCCTGTCCTAGAGGTTGTATTTATAATGATGTGAACCTGTGCTGCTGTTGTCGTGCGCCATCAAATTGCTTCCAATTTGCAAATACCCTAATACAGATTTTGAGATACTGTATGAAGTATTCAAGGCTAAATGGAGATTTGAATTTAGATCTCCTACAGGCCCAATCAGTCCCTGGAAAATAGATGGGGAAGAAGTAGAAGCAGTGACATATTTTACTTTCTTAGGATCCAAGATCACTGCAGATGGAGATTGCAGCCATGAAATAAAAAGGCGACTGATTCTTAGGAGACAAGCTATGAAAAACCTCGGAAACAAAGTGAAAAGTAGAGACATCACCTTGCAAACAAAAATTCGCATAGTCAAAGCAATGGTATTCCCAGTGGTAATGTATGGTTGTGAGAGCTGGACCATTAGGAAAGCTGAGCGCAGAAGGAAATGTGGTGTTGGAAGAGAGTTTTGAGGGTCCCCTGGACAGTGAGGAGAACAAATAGGTCAATCTTAGAAGAAATTGACCCTGACTGCTCATTGGAAGGTCAAATAGTAAAGATGAAGATGAAGTACTTTGGACATCAAATGAGAAGGGAGGATTCACTTGAGAAAGCCTTGATGCTAGGAAAGGTGGAGGGCAAAAGAAGAAGGGGGCGGCCAAAAATGAGATGGCTAGATGGTATTGTAGATGCAATGGGCACATAGCTGGGTGGGTTGAGGATGGTGGAGGACAGAAATGCCTGGAGGGCAATGGTCCATGGGGTTGCAAAAGGTCGAAATTGACTGTGCGACTGAACAACAACAGCAACAATGTCTTCGCCTGATAGTTTATACACTGGCTAATAGTTAAGTCAGATACATTGAATTTGCATCAACGTGGTTAGAATAAAAATAAATGTCCCGGAGGATCTCCTTTTAACTTGTAATTAGAGTCACCTTATTTTTAAATGTTTCTCTTGGCAGTGAAAATCAACACTATAAACCTCTCCAAGTGTAACTTGGTAAAAATGTTCTGCCTAAGAGTAGACACTCCACTAGTAGCAGATGTGAATTTACCAGGGTTCAATAAGCATTTTTGCATAAATTATTGCATAAGCAATGTTAATCGTTATGTACAGGTGGTATGCCACCTGTTTAATTCAATCTGAAATGGATTTCAGTGTGGTGAAGCAAACTGGAGAACTTTCAACAATTAAAGTTGTACTTATACATCAGCCAAGTGTGTGGAATTCTTATTTGCACACACTTGGCTGATGTATAAGTACAACTTTAATTGTTGAAAGTTCTCCAGTTTGCTTCATTTACATCCAAAAGGTCTCTGTAAAGAGACCCACTTATGGTCAGCTATGTCTTTAATATCTAATTTGTGGTGCAGTATATTTATACTAAGAATGACAGATGGTGTCCACCCTTGTCTATAAAAATACTGGTTAACATATTCATGTCTTACTCTATATACGTTAATCTGAGGATGGGGTATGATGAAAGCAATAATCTACTCTCAACAATATAAAATGACAGCTTAAAACAGATCAATGTAAAACAGTTTACAGTTGTTTAAGATGGTTTTAAGCACTGTACATTAATTTCTACCGTCCACCATCACTGTGCATAGAATAACTATTTAGAACTTTGCTTATTGACTCAATCTTTGGGGTCACCTTGGCTCAGACGAATTTGAGGTGGACATTCACCTTTTTTCATTTCATCAAGTCCAAGATGTCTTCATACTAAGCACAATGGGAGAAAGCATTACTCTATAACCCCTTTAATCGTTGAAATAATTGGGTGGAATACTTGAGGCAAAGTTACCATATTTCAGACAGGTATGATCCTGGTGGACAGCTCAATGAAGGTGTCAACCCAGTGTGCCTCAGCAGTGAAAAAAGCAAACTCAATGTTAGGGATCATTAGGAAGGGTATAGAAAATAAGTCAGCAAGTGTCATTTTGCCTCTTTATAAATCTATGGTGAGGCCCCATCTGGAATATTGTGTACAGTTCTGGTCGCCATACCTCCAGAAGGATATTATTGAGTTGGAGAAAGTACAGAGGAGGGCAACCAGAATGATTAGGGGACTGGAACACCTTCCTTACCATCTGAGGCTGCAACGGTTGGGCCTTTTCACTCTTGAACGATGGCGTCTAAGAGGTGACCTGATTGAAGTTTATAAAATCATGCACAGTGTGGACAAGGTAGATAAGGAAAAACTGTTTTCCCTATCGCACAACACTAGAACTAGGGGACACTCCATGAAACTTTTGGGTACTAGTTCTCAAACAAATAAGAGAAAGTACTTTTTCACCCAGAGGATTACTGGTCTATGGAACTCCCTGCCAGAAGAAGTGGTGACAGCTGTCAGTCTTCACAGCTTTAAGAAAGGATTAGACAAGTTCATGGAGGACAAGGCTATCAATGGCTATAATTATGGATACCTAAGGACAACCTCCGGGTTGGAGAGATAGGCAGGATATCTCTCAATGCCATTTCCAGGGAATCCTAAGCAGGTGAAGGCATCTCCTTGGGAATACCCTGAAGGAAATGGTGAGCCACTGTGTGAGACAGAATGCTGGACTGGATGGGCTGTGGCCTGTTCCAGCAAGGCTGTTCTTATGTTCTTATGTATGATGGATTTTGTGGTAGATGTCTGTACACTTTGAGAGTTGTTTCCTCTTTACTCTGAGGTAAAGGTAAAGGTTTCCCTTGCTCGAAAGCCAGTCGTATCCGACTCTAGGGTGCAGTGCTCATCTCTGTTTCTAAGCCGAAGAGCCAGCGCTGTCTGCTTCTGCAGACGTTTCCATTGTCATGTGGCAGGCATGACTAGACACCGGAGTGCACGGAACGCTGTTACCTTCCCACTGAAGTGGTCCCTATTTATCTACTTGCAATTTCTTGCTTTCGAACTGCTAGGTTGGCAGGAGCTGGGATGAAGACGGGAGCTCATTTCCATCCTGCAGTACTCGGGAATCGAACTGCTGACCTTCCGCTTCCCAGTCAGACTGATTGATTACTTTTAAATGTTGATGGAAGGAGAACATTTTTGCTATCAAGAGATAGACTCTCCTTCTTCAAGTTCCGTATCTATTCCGGATATTGGCTATCATCATGGTGATAGTCTCCCTTTTCTTAACTCCTCAGAACAGTTCTTCTGAGGACATGCCACACCAGTTTCTCATGTTCTTCAGCTATGAGGTCTGTCTATGTCTATAGGCCTCTTCCCAAGGATCTTCCCTTGTATAATGAGATGGTGTATTCTACAGTTTACAGTATGTCCTTCCTTATGCCCAAGGTATTGGAGCTTTTTTTGTTTAATGGTCTTAAACGGTTCTTGTTTTTTATCCATCCAGTGCAACATTAGTCACACGATCAACCAATGATATCCCTAGCAGCCGTATTTAGATCCACATTTCAAAAGCGTTGATTTTCTTTTCAGATGCTTTAGTCAGTGTCGAAGCTTCGACTCCATATAGCAACACTGGGAATACATAACATCTCATTATCTGGAGCTTCATAATGAGAGTTTGATCTCTTCTGCATAACAAACATTGCATTTTCCTGTGAGATAGACTCACAGGAAAAAAATAATAATTGTGGAAGTAGCCATGCCACTAGCATCATGCTGGCTTCCTCATCCTTTAAACTTTGAAAAAGGGAACACCATCTCAGTCCCATGACTTCTTGGGAGTTGCCCCAGTGCTCCAAGGGAAGGATGGTCTCACTATAGTCACTCTGGAGTAGAGTTTATTTGGGGTCCTACAGTGGAGGGTTTAACAGCATTGTCTTATTCTTGGCACATGAAATCCATCACAGTATGTTAGGACTCATTTCTTAATCCCTCACTCCGTACCAAAAGTGGTTAATTTAGTTTGTTTATAGTAAACAAAATTTTGTATTCTATTCTAGATGCTTTCCTAACTCTTGGAAGGGTTTGCGTTTCGGCAGACCACATTAAATTAAGTCCAGAACCCAAGGCAGACTTACTTCGTCAGTTTTACTTCTGAATAAAGAAGCACAGGCTTTTGGACCAAATGGCATATTATTGGAACTGGAGTTAAGTGTCTTTTCATTCTGTCTGTTACAAATTACCGTATTTGTTGGTGTATAAGACACATCGGAGTATAAGATACACCCTGTTATTACCAGAATAGCCCACTATAGGCCATTATATACAGTACAAGACACACTCCACCTTTCCAACGTATTTTAAGGGAGGGAAGTGGGTCTTATAGACCGGCAAATAGGGTAGCTATTGTTTTCTGGTTGGTCATCAAGAGGTAAACACTGGCTTCATTTGTGATTCTGATTACTCTGGCATGAAGCTTTCAAGAAACTGTATGCCAAGAGAAATGCTGTAATAAATATGCATCTCAATTAATGTATAATTTGGTGCTCAGTTTCCCAATTCATCCTGAGCATATACAGAGTTCTGTGAAGGACATGATGGTGGAATGGAGTGCAATGTTTGGCACCTGCCTATATGATTGCCATCCTAATTCCCCTTCAATGCTGCTTGTCTAAATATTAACAGGTGATCTTACATACTTATTCACAGGATAACTAAAGCATTCCTTCCAGGGAGAACTGTATGTTTAATTGCAATCACAAATGTGACTAGGTTCCTGCGGTGATGTGATCTGACATAAATGATCATAGGGAAAAATGCCTCTTGCTGATCCCCACTATCTTACATCTCAACTTGCTGTAAGATTGAGGCAAACTGCACCAATTTACTGCTCAAAACTGCATGATAATGGACACTTTGCAGTGCACTCTCCCTTCATTACTGTACAGGTCAGGGCTGTTAACAAGGGGCTCTTGCCATTTTTGACAGATAGTCACTACCAAGATGAATGGCACTAGCCACATGACCACTTAAGACTCTGCTTTCACTTTCCAGCACCTTTAGAGCACTCAGTTAAAAACACACATACAACCATCCTCAGCTTATTTTGTTAACTCTTTATTAACTAGGACGGTTGACAGGATTCAGCTGAAAATGACCTGTAATTCTTTTTATAAAATGTAATGAACAAAATCCCCCAAATGCAATAAATAGATTTTTTTATGGTAGTGGAGTTAAAAACGGCATTCTTTCCCATTAGCTAAGAATTACTTGATATTTTACTGAGTTCATCTCATAGCAGAATGTCATGCTACACATAGTTCCAAGATTCTTAGGGTCAGTTTTTAATGGCATACAACCATTGAGACTGTAATTTGTATAAGAAAAATAGTAGGAAGAGATCAACTTTTCCCCCTTGGTCTATCTTCCTGGCCCAAATCTGCCCCACTCCTTTTATGAACTACATGTTTTCCCAATGTTCAAAGCAGGAGATATGAAAAATAACTTGTAGATACGCAAAAACAACCATAATGGTAATTTTTAAAAGCTTCTTCTCCCCATCCCAGACTCAGCGGCAGTTTTAACCAAACACATCTATCCCATGACCTCAGGAACAGTGATAAATCATATTTAAGATGCAGTTCTTTATGAGGCATCTATCTTTGCCAGTGTTTAATAGAATAAAACAGATATGCAAGTGAATGAATATCAAGGAATTAATGTTTCCATTTTGCTTTTTCAGTGGACACATGTAGATTCAAACACTGTGCTATATAATAGGAACTAGTATCTTAAAATCTGAATCTGGCATATACGAATTCAGGAAATGTTGAAGATCAAGTCATCTTTCTTTCCTTTTCTCACCATCTTTTAAAATTACAGTGCAGCAGCATCTATGCTGTTTAGGCTCAGGAATGGTTAGAAAAGTAAGGGATGGAGAAACAGTAAGGTAAAGGTAAAGGTTTCCCTTGCTTGAAATCCAACTCTAGGGTTCAGTACTCATCTCTGTTTCAAAGCCGAAGAGCCAGCACTGTCTGCTTCTGCAGACATTTCCATGGTCATGTGGCAGGCATGACTAGACACCGGAGTGCACAGAACACTGTTACCTTCCCACCGAAGTGGTTCCTATTTATATACTTACAATTTCTTGTTTCGAACTGCTAGGTTGGCAGGAGCTGGTACAAAGACGGGAGCTCATTCCATCCTGCAGTACTCGGGAATTGATTCCTGGATAACACACCAAATTAAATATGGTTGCCAAGAAGTCATCAGGGTGGCATATTGGATACAATGATGTGATATGACTCATAAGACCTGGGTTCAAATTCCTTCTTTACTGTGGAACCATCACTGGAGGTAGCATTGGTAAATCAACAATAACAACTACAAAAATTTGTATGCCACTAACTCAATGTTGACTTATGGCAACCCTGTCCCTACTTATTGGGTTGCCTTGGGATGGTGCAGTTGTTCAAGGCCACACGGACTGACTTTTCTGGGACATACAGCGGACAGCTGAATTCCCAGCCTCTAGGTCCCTTGCCTACCTATCTCAACTATCCACTCAGCTGGTAAAACCACTCCTTAAATATCTCATATATCCTGTTAGGCTCACCATAAATCAGATACAATTTGATGGCAGATGAAAACATTATAATACACTCTCTTTATAAAGTCAGGTGGAGGCAACTGTAGCCCTTCAGATGATTTTTATTATATTTTTTTGCCTATGGTTCTCACAGTTCCTCACTATGCTGGTTAGGTGTCAGGTTCCAGGTCATGGGCAGCTGGCAGATAACACAAATGCAGCACCCAGGACAACCAGGTAACAGGACAAACTGTAACTGTATCTTAGTTCAGGGGAACTGCAGTGGCTCAAGTCGCTAAGACGCTGACTGGGAAGCGGAAGGTCAGCAGTTCGATTCCCGAGTACTGCAGGACGGAAATGAGCTCCCGTCTTCATCCCAGCTCCTGCCAACCAAGCAGTTCGAAAGCAAGAAATTGCAAGTAGATAAATAGGGACCACTTCGGTGGGAAGGTAACAGCGCTCCGTGCGCTCCAGTGTCTAGTCATGCCTGCCACATGACCACAGAAACGTCTGCAGAAGCAGACAGCGCTGGCTCTTCGGCTTAGAAACAGAGATGAGCACTGCACCCTAGAGTCGAATATGACTGGCTTTCGAGCAAGGGAAACCGTTACCTATACTATCTTAGTTCAGAGTCTAAAACCAAATCAAGTCAGGAAAGGAGGATAAGACCAGAGACAAAAGTATACAACAAAAGCGTAGTCCAAAGCAATGGTGGCCAAAGCAATGGTATTTACTGTAACTTTTTTCACATGCTCCATAGCTAATTTTCTTGAAATATGTGAGAAAGCCCCACAAGTAATTATTGCTTCTCATCAGCAAGTATACTTGAACCCCAGCATCTTTTGAACTCCCCAAACACTTATCAATGGCCTAGCGCAGGCTTTCTCAATGTTTTCATGCTGGGGGCCATCCCCTGAGCGAGCGGTAACATGGTTCCTCCTACCCGGAAGAGGAAGTAAAATACATACCGCACATGCACAGAATGTATTTCTGCATTCTGCGCATGTGTGGAGCATGTTTTTCTTCTGCTTCCATGAGCAGTGAGGGCATCGGGAGTCAGATGAAATGGTGTCGGGTGCCGGGTTTGGTCTGTGGGCCATAGGTTGACAATTCCTGGCCTAGTGCATAGAGAGAGCAGCATGGATAAATGTTGGGGGCTATATCCAAGGTGCTACATTTCAGTTAGGAACAAAGTTAATCTGTTTCTTTAAAAGCCAGGACTGGGTGGTGGTGTTTTAAAATCTGGCATTAAAAATCTGTTTTTAAAAATCCAATTTTACAAAAGTTATAAAAGGTTAAGTCCTCAAGATTTATTATTGTTCATTTATTTTAAATGTTTATCTAATGCCCAGTTGGCAATTCTCTCAAAGTGATTCAAAATTTATGTATATATAAAAAGAAATCAGTCATATAGCATCAAGAACCTGGGAATATTAAACACTGACAATAATAGTAAAATAATAATAATTCAAAATGCACATACACACCTAAAGACATAAATACATTCTAAGAGTCAAATGACTACCAGAAAAAGTAACGTCTGAATGCCCAAGGTCTCCATGTTATCAACAAGAGGACCAGATTCTCTACAGATGAAATGGCCAGGAACCTAGTAATAGAAACTTGGCTGTCAGGAAGGAATTGTTGAGAGCTGTCTGAAAGGCTCAATAATTTGGCATCAGATTGCAGAGCCAGAGGTTGGGAGCTCTCCATAATGCTGCTGCCGAGCACACATTTTCAACAAAGTGTTACATCTGGTCATTCAAGATAACAGATGGCTTCTAATGAACTTATACACTGGGAAACCTAGACAACTGGTTTGGATGCAGTGCAACATCATAGTTTACAGCAGTTGCATCAAAAAACTAACACCCTCCCCCCAAATTTAAAAAAGCGATGATGCCCACGCAACTCTTCTCTTTCCTGGAGAAATCTAGGCTATTTCCTTTAACCCAGGGGTGGACAAACCTTGGTGCTCCTATTATTCTTGGACTTCAATTTCCAGAAGCCCTTATCAGCAGGTATGCTGACCTGGGTTTCTGGGAATTGAAGTCCAAGAACAGCAAGAGCACCAAGGTTGGCCACCCCTGCTTTTGCCTTTCCAAATAGTGCTGGTTTTCCTTATCTATTACATTATCTTCCTTTCACTCCATTCAATTTGTTGAGACCCTTAAAATGTGGTGCCCACAAATGGACACAATTTAATGTCTGCTGAAACGAATTGTTCCAATTATTGTATTGGTTTTGCTCTAAGTAAAAGCTAAGGTCCATCTTGACCATCAAGTGGGATGGCTACATCACCAACATTGCAGTTCTTGAGAAAGCAAGTGTAAACAGCATTGAAGCTTCCAACACAGGCCATCGTCTTAGATGGATAGGGCATGTCCGCCGTATGGATGATTCCACGCTTCCTTGCCAAATTCTTTAGCTCTGGTACAAGACCTCACAGAGCTTCTCTGAAGCGCTATAAGGACCAGCTGAAACAAACTATGAAGGTGTCAGGTATAAACTCACAAACTTGGGAGACAATGGCTGAAGATCGCCCACTTTGGCACCATACCATCTCTGCTGCTACCGATCACTTCAAAGGGGAACGCCACAGACATGAAGAGGCTAAGCGACAAGCACAGAAGCTTCATCAAACCCAACCATGTCCTCCACCATCTATTCAGTGTACTGTGTGTGGGTGCATGTTCCATGCCAGGATCAGTTTGTGGAGTCACCAGAGACACATCCACCAGCTGAGAAAATGACCACCAGGAAAAATGTGTGCTCGGATACGCATAGCAGCCAATGACGACGAAGTATGATCCAGACTGGATCCAATCCAGGAATTTTGTTAATGTTGCATTTCCTTTTCCAATAGCCCATGGTGCACATGCACACACGGGTTACTGCACATGCATGCCTATGGTGCGCATGCACAAATGGGTTACTGCCCACACATGCACAGTAATTTCCCATATTTCTGTTAATAAAATTTATTTATTTTATTTATTTCAATTTTGCAGAGCCGTGCTTGACGAGTATGCCATAATGAGAAAGGAAGAATGCATCACTCTCTCAAAATGGATTGGAACCCCAGGAAGTTTAGCCCAGGGATGGGGAACTTGTGGCCTTGAGGGGAGCATGGGCTTATGGGAACACCTGGAACACCTCCAGGCCAGGATTCCTCAACCTTGGGTCTCCAGGTATACTTGGACTTCAATTCCCAGAAGCAGAAGCTCTCCTCAAGGCCGCAGGTTCCCCACCTTTGCAGCCCTACTTGAAAGTCACTTAATATGTCACAAAGTAAAGCTGGCAGAACAATAATTATCTTAGGAAAATGGAGGTTTTTCACTAACACAGTCCTTTGTGAGTATGAAGAAAAACAAGTGACTTTTTTTGTCTATGTCAGTGTACTGTATGCCCTATATGGAAGATTTGAGCTTCTTTGCCAGCTCTGTCAAAATGTGTGCTGTATTAACTGGTAGCCCATCATTCCATTATAGACCCCCACCTGATGTGTTGCTTAGCTTCCAAAAACCAAACAAGATTGTGTGTGTTTAGGGTAGGCTTTAGATGATTCTTGAGATTCTGTAGAACTAATGAACATTAATAACTGTGCTTGAGCTGGCCATATGGTTCAGTGGTTTGTATATTTTATGTATTGTAAGCTGCCCTGAGTGGTGCTTGCATCAAAAGCATGGGGTATGAATTAATAATCTGCTTTAGAGCCAGAGCTTGGAAGTTCTGTTCTTCACTGTGCATCCCCAAAGACCCAACCTGTGTAGCCTTAGGTAAGCTGCACAGTCCCAGGATGCCCCCCAAAAAGAAGGAAATGGTAAACCACTTCTAAATACACTGCATGTAGAAAACCCTGTATAGGTTGCCATAAGTCAGAATTGACTTGACAGCACACAATTATTAAAGCTGGCCTGGAGTAGCTGCTTTAAGGTGAATGTAATATACACCCAAATCTATTGTACCATCTTCATTAGTGTTTGTGTCACAGGGGCGGGAAACTTGTAGGATTCTAAGTGGTGTTGAGCTGTAGCCCATATTATCTATAGCCAGCATAGCCAACAGTGAGGAATTATAGAGACTGCAGCTGAAAAGCTTCCAGAGTGCCACAGGTTGTCCTCCTATAAGAAAGGGAGCAATAGTCTATACTGTATTTAGAGTTGCCATATGTAACGGAAAACCGTGATTTTCATGTTTTGTAACACTCTTGCACGGTTCGATAAAAACATGAAAATTTCACGGATTTCAAACCACTTGATTTGGAAGGAAAAATTTCTTGTACTTCTATTGGAACGACCAGTAGGTGGCAGTAGCAGAATAAACAAGGGGATGGGGAGAAATGCACCTGCCCTCTGTAGCAGCAGCAGTTCTATACCCGAATACTGCAGAACGGAATGAGCTCCCTCCTGCCTCCTGTCTTTGTCCCAGCTCCAGCAAACCTAGCAGTTTGAAAGCAAGAAATGGCAAGTAGGTAAATAGGGACCATTTCAGTGGGAAGGTAAACAGTGTTCCATGCACTCTGGTGTTTAGTCCTGCCTGCTGCATGCCCACAGATACGTCTGCAGAAGCAGACAGTGCTGACTCTTCGGCTTTGAAACAGAGATGAGCACTGAACCCTAGAGTCTGATACGACTGGCTTTCGAGCAAGGGCAACCTTTACTTCTGTCCTGTTTTTGTGAGAAGGAATTATGGTAACCCTAACTGTATTTATTTTAACAGTATTTTTTGGCGATATTCTAATCCTGTATTCATGTTTATTTATTTATTTATTTATTTATCATTCACATTTGTAAATGCCGCCCACTCAGGCAGAACCCGACTCAGGGCGGCATTACAACAGCTCCAAAAAATACATAAAAAACATTATAAAACCTTATAAAACCCACCCAATAAAAAACCCACCCAATAAAGAAAAATCCGACATCCACCCCCATTTAAAACCCATATCCCACTCACCCGTCCCACCTACCACACAGAGGGAAAGAGAGAGAGTCTTATAAAAGCCAGCCGGCGGGGGCCATAGTCCCGTTCGGGCCCCACACCTGCCCTGCCAGCCAGGTCTTTACTCCTTTCCTGAAGGGCAGCAATTCACTTTGAAGTCTTAGATCTGTTGGTAGGAGGTTCCAGAGGGTTGGTGCGGACACGGAGAAGGCCCTCCTTCGGGTGCTAGTCAAATGTGCACCCCTCGTTGATGGCACCACCAGAGAGCCTCTCCGGTCCGCTCTGGTTGGACGGGCAGTCACTCTTGGGACGATGCGGTCTCTAAGGTATCCTGGCCCCCTGCCATATAGGGCTTTAAAGGTCAAAACCAGCACCTTAAATTGCACCCGGAGACAAACTGGTAACCAGTGCAGCTCCCGAAGCAGCGGTGAGGCATGGGCATATCGCCCACACCCCATCACCACCCGGGCCGCCGCATTCTGGACCAGCTGCAGCCTCCGAATGGTCGTCAAGGGCAGCCCCATGTAGAGCGCATTACAATAATCTAGTCGGGAAGTAACCAGAGCATGTTGTTTTACACACACATGAAAGCACATGGACACAGGGTTTAAAAAACAAACAAACCATAGAGCATTTCTGGGCAAGTGCAGTCAAATGCTGTCTGGCTCTGAAGCCATTCTTTGAGCGGACTGGACTATGTATATTTGCTACAACGGGGTGGGGGCAGTGATGGGTTCCAAAAAAATTTACTACCACACTGTGGGCATGGTATGGTGGGCATGGCCAGGGGGAAAGCCCTGCATTGCACCCAAATTAGGACTACTTTATTTCAAAACTTGGATCGGCGGGGCCAGCCAGAATTTCTGCTACCGGTTCTGGCGAACTGGTGCGAACCTGCTGATACCCACCCCTGGGTGGGAGGTAATCAGGAGTTCTAACAATCCCATTGAAACCTACTGCTTTTGGGCACTTTTGGTGTAGTTTCATCTTCATTTGAACATAAAATGGTTTATTTCCACATTTAGCTAAACATATTCTGATTTTTCTCAATTTCAGAATAGACTCATAATGTAAATACAACAAAAAGTTTTGCATAATCTTTTTGGCATATGAAGTTAGAAATAGTCTAATGTGAATTTTATCTTCCATATTTGTGTGTGTGTGTGTGTGTGTGTGTGTGTGTGTGTGTGTGTGTGTGTGTGTGTGTGTGTGTAAAACAAGAATAAATTATTGGTTTATAACAAAAGCAACCAGGAATTGTATTCTCCTTAATAAAAGGTTTTGAACATGATAGAGAACACTCCCCCCCCCCACCACATTTTCTTTCTGTTTCATGCACTGTTTAATGTCTATAGAATACAGACCACTTATATATTAAAGAGCCTTGTCTTCCAAGCTGAAAATGTATGAAATAGTATGGGGGGTACTGTTTATGAATTAATGTAGTTTTCATCTCTCTCCCCCCTTTTAAAACAAGAACTTTAAAAGAATTTACAATGTGGCTACTTGAAATTTGCAGGACTTGCCATTTGCATGCAATTAGTTTGTACACAATTCATTTTTTTCTTCCTTAGCTCTCTGCCTACTTTTTACTAAGTCTTTCTCTTGACAAACAGTCAAATTATGTGGTTAGAACTGGTATTAGATTTACATTGTAATTGCCTAGTTTGTGTTGCCCAATGAAATTAGATGAATTATTAAACACATAATCTGTTATTCTCTATTAAAATTAATTGATTTTTCATGTCAGCTTAAAACTAATGAATTATCTAGAGATATTTTCATAAACTGCGTCGTGAAACAGTAACACTATTTTATTTCCCATCCTTTCTACTAATGATCGTGTAGATGACAATGCATTGTGAGCTTTCATTAGAGCAAAAACATAATTACTCTTGAGGAGCCCTCACACCAACAGATTACTACAATACCTACTACGATACGATACGATATGATATGATAAATCTTTATTGTCATTGTCTTGTACAGAACAACAAGATTGAAAATCTACATATTGACTTTACAAAACCTAACAAAATAGAACTGTACAAAATTATCTACATACTCCCACCCCATATATACACATTTAACCCCTGAAAACTAACATTACTACAACACCTACTACCTCCTGCCACCGGACTCTTCCCTCGGCCATTTAGCCAGGAGGGAAGTGGACAAGTCTGTGTTTTCTGCAATGTATTTTTTCTCTCCATGTATATTGCTTTGAAACATGTATTGCTCTTGAAATGTGATATTTTGTAACTGTAATTTGTGATACTCTGCTTCTTTATTAGCCGCCCAGAGTTGCATTGCAAGTGGGGTGCCATACAAGTTGAAATACAACAACAACAACAACAATAATTCCAGCATTGTTATCTTGTTTGCTGTGACTTGTATATAGAATGATAATGATAATGATGACGATGACGATGGCGGCGACGGCAACAACAACAGCAGCAGCAGCAGCAACAGCAACAGCAACATCCTGATCATCTTTAAAATATTAAACCAGGGGTGCCCAAACTATGGCCTGTGAGCCATATCAGGCCTCTGATGTCAATTCATCTGGCCCCTGACTTTCTTGCCACTCCCAGAAGTAGATGCGGTACACCCCCACCAATGTGTATATGTGTCTTGAACCACTTCAAATCTAAACTTATTAGATTTGAGGATAGCATCAACAATGTTAGGGACATTAAAAATGACTTCAGCAGAATGAACACTTTGAGCAAAATGAACAAAATGAAATGTAACAGACAAAAGCAAGATTTGTATTTAGACAGAGGAAACCCCAAAACACAGTTTGGATGTACAACAGAGTAAATATGTGCTCAGCAAAAATGTGTTCCAGTGATCTAAGGATGACAAGCTGTACATGTGTCAAAAGTGTGACACAGTAATTGAAAAAGAAAATACAACATTAACAAAAATACTGGACTGGATCCAGGCTTGTTCATACTTAGAACAAACCAGTACAAGAATTGGGAACTGGTTTCAGTGGATATCAAATTGTGTCTATTTCTGGGTACTATATTTTAAGGATATAAACAAATTGGAAATGGGGTGAAAGGAGGACAATGAATATTGGAAAGTCAAAGAAACTAAGTATGATTTCTCCATGGAAAGTAAGACTGAGTGGATGTAATTGCAGTTCTTTGGACTTTGGATGTGACTGCTGTATGTTATAATGTTGCGCTCAATCCAAACCAATGTATTTTTCCAATCTTAACCTATAAAATCAAGGGTTAACCATTGGAACTTCATATAGGCTCCTTAGCCAGGCCCCACTAACCCGCACTCACCATTCGTGCACACAGCCGAACTGGGTACGCAGGTAAACACAGGATTCAGAATTGCGAAAGGGGGGCAAGAGCCCCACAAATGCGAATAAACTAAATCAACTTCAATACCCAACATTCTTTGCGCCACGCCGCGCTGCATCCAATCAGGCTGACAGGTGCGTCCATAAAGAACGCTGAGAAACGCGCTGCAGCCAATCAAAAGCGAGCCACAGAAAAAAAACGCAGAAAAAACACAAACCACAAACCCATTACTACAATCCCCAGAGTCCTGTGTGCCATGACCGCACAGAACGCTGAGGAATCCAGCGCCTGAAAAATTAAAAAAAAAAACTCACCGCCTCATAGCCACAAACACCAGCCGGCCTCCTTTCCCTCCCCAACGGCGCCTGAAGCTCCCGATCTTTGGAGTTTCCCATTTAATATCAGTAGGTGGGGGGCCACCCCCCTCTCTGCTGGCTCCCCTGGGGTTGGGAGGTTTGTGGGGACAAAAGGGGTATGTCCCCCCAACCCTTCTGGACCTAGGAGACCAGGGAGAGTGGATTGATTCCACTCCCACCCCTAAGAAAAACTCCATTTTTAGAGAGAAGAAACCAAGCGGTTTCTTCTCTTTAAAAATGGAGTTGTTTTAAGGAGGGGGGGAAAATCGATCCACTCTCCCTGGTCTCCTAGGTCCAGAAGGGTTGGGGGGACATACCCCCTTTGTCCCCCCAAACCTCCCAACCCCAGGGGAGCCAGCGGAGAGGGGGATCTCCCCCCACCTACTGATATTAAAGGGGAAACCCCGATCTACTTTCACGAATCCACACAATCAAAGCACCATAACACAATAAAGCCCCCCTCCCCACCACCTAGCCCACCCTTCCTAACCCCCAATGACCACACCCCCTCCCCACCACCTAGCCCACCCTTCCTAACTCCAACCAACCACGCCCCCTCCCCACCACCTAGCACATCCTTCCTAACCCCCAACGACCACACACCCCTCCCCACCACCTAGCCCATCCTTCCTAACTCCAACTGACCATGCCCCTCTCCCCACCACCTAGCCCACCCTTCCTAACCCCCAACCACCATGCCCCCCTCCCCACCACCAAATAAATAAATAATTTTTACAAAATTACTAAAACACAGTCAAAAACATCCAAAAATACACAAAAACAAACAAAAACACCAAAAAACAATATGAAGTAAACAATAACACAATCAAAAACAAAACAAACAGTCAAAAATACAAATTCCAACACCCCCCCAAAAAAGAAAGAAAACAAGCAAACTTACCAAAAGATGTCCTACCTCCATGAGGACCAGAAAAGAAATGAATAAAGAAAGAGACTACTTACCAAAAGAAGCTCCACCCAGAGGCCAGGAGAGAAAAAACAGTCAAAATACAATAACCCCTACCAGCACCACCTGCTGGCCACAATAGTAAAAACAATTCAAAAACACACAATAGCCCCAAACAAAAGGCCACAAGAGTAACATCAAATAAAAAACATAACACAAATTCACAATTTTACACAAAAGGTTAGAACAATACAAACAAGTCAAAAAAATTACACTAAAACACACTTTAACACAAATCACAAACGTATGTCAATAAAATACAATAGAAACTTTTAAAAAATCCTTTGCTGAGTTTTAACTCAAATTAAAACCCAAAACATCTAAACACATTTTAAAAACATTGAATGTAAAAAACATTTACTTTTACATTATTAAAATTATTACCTACGGTACAACTAATTAAAAAACAAAACAAAAAACTAAAACATTATTTGCTTACATAAAACAATTTGAAAACATTATATCGTACTTTGTTCTTTTATTAATCCTAAAAAAAACATAAAAAGCAGATCACAGTTAATAACAGCCAAGCCAAAAAATTTTTTATGTAAGTAACCATTTTAAAAATTAATATTAGAAACTAAGCAATTTTGAATTAACACAATTTAACCTTCCAACACAATTTAAAACAGCGCGGCAACGCCGGGCAACCTCTGCTATTGAATGAATAAATTCACTGGAAGCCATCTGTTATCTTGTATGACCACATGTAACACTCTTTTGGCTGTACAAAAATTAGCACAGAAGAGAGCAAAGATAAAATTTAGTGTCTTCTGTTGTGGAAATAAGAGCTGGTATATGTAAATTTCCTTTAGATTTTGTTTGAACATTTAAAGAAATGTCTTAACAGTAAGAACAGTTCAAAAACACAGCCAAATACCTCACCTGGTGGGTCTGTTTAAATATGAAGCAACATTGGCTTTCATGCAAGTTAAAAACAATAATGTATTTTGTTTATTTTTATTTTTCTTACATTGTGCTTCTTATTTCATTCATAGAATTGTTGCTGTCACAAAGACACAGAAATATTATGTTAAAAATGTATCACTAGTGGTATGTTTCCTAACTTTTACATTTCATTTCTAATGCATTGTGTATGTCTTAGTAGAAAAAAAAACCTCTCAAACTAGATCTTTAAAATGGCATAGTGACATGTTCTTTCTTTGCCCCAAAACTTCTAACCAGAAAAGTTGAAAATGGATATTTTATTACGATTGCTATGGCTGAGTGAAGCCAAGTCTGAAAGTTTTATACAAATAATAGTTATCATGAAATATTAAAGCACTTTAGGCTTTCATGCCCCATAATCTTGACTGACAATACCTCTTTCACTGTTCTCTAAATGAAAACAGCTCAGACACAATCATAGCAAAGTTAAATATTTTAAGTTCCATTCATTTAAAGTTCCATATTTAAAGTTCCATTCATTCTTCAATTTAAATCAACAGGACATAAAGGTACATACTTGTGGATAGATTATGCGTCTATATTTAATATTAATGAAAAAGAAATCAGCAACACATTTTTGTCAAGTGCAAACTTTTATCAGCCCTATAAATACATAGGTCTAGTCTGTCTGGACAAAAATGGATGGAATAAATGTTGCCTTTTAATCATTTGTGTATTTTTTCACATCGGTCACATAAAGCACTTTGTATGCGGTATCAGCCAAGTGCTTTATGACAACCACACACGAAATACGTATCATTGGAACAAATCTTTACAATTGCATATACAGTGGTACCTCACATAATGAACACATTGTATAATGAAAAATTTGCACAACGAAGTGTTCATTATGCAATGGCGATACCCCGCACAATGAATTTTTTTCATTGTACGGGTTTTTTGTTAACTGGGGTATACCCGAGTAATGGGAACCCCGGTTAACAAACTGCCACCCCCCCATTATGCAGGGCATCTCCCATAGGGAACTGCATAATGAAAAAACCACATAGCGAAGAGCTCCGTGGAATGGAGTTTTTTTCGTTATGCAGGGTTCTACTGTACAAATGACTTGATAGGTTATAATATGTTGCATTAAATACGTAGCCCACAGTTTAAGAATCTCTTTACTTTGTAAAAAGTGTGCATATTCCCTAGCTGGATTAGGCCTAGCACACACAAGTAGAAAAGATTTACATGTTTGCATTTAGATGCTTTTTTTTAATTACAAAAAATTCCATCTCCTTTCTGCAGGCCATAATGAGGAGGGCTTCAACTTCAAATGCTAATTCCAATCCCCATTTATAGTTTGTGAGTTTCCCGATGATGTTGTTCTTTGTACTAACTTTGGTTTTGGTATTCAGACAGTGCTGAAAAGAGAGTGTCTGGTCAAGCATTACACATTGCTATGTAACATTCAACTCAGTCCTTGCCTCCCAGTTTCGAAGGTGGAAAGCAAACATTTGAGTCTTGCTTGCGTTGTAATGAGGCATAGGGAGGAAGGCTATCTAGTTGAGCTTAATTTCTGAAAGCTGATATGAGTAGCAATTAAGTAGTTCCTTCAAATGAAGACATTTCATTGATGCATAGCGGTACATTAAGGCAATTGTTTTCAGTTGCATCCTCCATTTCTTTTGATAATTAAATCTTTATTATTACAGATTTACCAGGGATTGGCACAAGTGTGTAGGCTTCAGGTATTCAGAAAGTTGGGTGCTTCATGATTCTGAAGATTCTTGAATCAACTTACACAGGAAGCTTGAAAATGTAGTGTATTCTGAAAATGGTTTTGAAAGCTAAAATATTTAGGTTAAATTGTGGGGTCCAAAACCAATGCATTTAAAGCCAGCTAGAATCAATTTGCAATTTTTCTGTGTCACATGAAAGAGGACCACATTAACAAATGTTAAGAACTTGTGGCTGGCTTGCTCACTATCTTCCATTTTGAAATCATGATCCAAAATTTACTTTGTTTCTCATCTGTCCTTCACAATTTTATGTGTTTCTTCTGCTATCCATCTAAGTTTCAGTTTTCTTTTGACTACATGATTGGTGTTCTCTCTAATAATGTTGCTGGTTTTAATTCATAGTTGTTTTAGTTCATGGGCTTACACAGACTTTAATTTTTTGTTGGGTGTTGACATTTTGTGATCAGTACCACAATCATCTTCTGGTATTGTTTTGGCAGGGATAATATACCTTCTTTATCTCCTGCTTCCAATTATGCAGTCTATTTGATTTTTATATTGAACATTTGATGATATCCACACGTATAGTTTTCTGTTTGCTGGCTTAAAACATATATTTGCAGTTAATGAATTATTAGCCTCACAGTACTCTAGGTGTTATTCTTTCACTTCATTTCTTTCTCTAGGCCAAATTTTCCAACAACATTTGATTCTGTTTTGTTTCCTACTTTTGCATTCTAGTTACCTATTATTGCAAGCATGTCTTGTTTTGGTGTGTAATATATTTCTTCATAAATGCTTGCATATAAGGTTTAGATTTCATATTTTTCAGCATTGGTAGTTGCAGCATAGATTTTATAGGGTTTCCACATCTTGACTTGGTAGAAATGATACTCCATTTCTTCTGAGTTTGTCATTTCCAGAATAGAATAATCTGCAGTTGCCTGAGACATTTTATTCCAGTCCACCAGTGCCATAACCGAGGGGAGGGGATATAAAACCATAACAGGGGTTCAAGTAGTCGCATTGAGATAACCTCTATTATATATAGACAATTAGAAGTACAGTATGAAAAGTAATTTGAACAAATGAGTTTCAAGAACTTGCTTGAGAACTGTTGTGAATGGTCAGCCAATCCATGGAAAAGTGAGTGTTCACAGCATTAAACTGTTTTTTTTTAAATTAAAAATTGCAGGCTTTAAATGGGAAATTTAATCCATTTATTTGAAGCAAAAGGATTTTGCTTCATTTCATATAGGTGAATTACACTCCACCTGTGTATACAATACAACCAGTTTTTCAGGAAGAAGCACTATTGCACACAATGTTTGATGCCAAGTAACATGGAATGAAAATTGGCCACCAATATATCTTTGAGCATCAAATAGTGAGGTGGGGGAGAAATCCTCAGTTAAACGTTAGTTGTAAACAAGATATGCTAGAGAATAAACTTAGAAACTTCAGAGAAGTAAACACACACATGCACACACTTATCAGGCATACTGAATTACATCCTCCCGGAAAATGATTGCACACACCCAGCTGCATAAGCTTGCAAAGAGAACAAAGGCTGCTATAAATATTCCCAAAAAAAAAAAAGCCAATAAAAATACCTAGGAGTGGTTAGTTCTCCAGTGTAATGTGCCACAATAAAAGCTTTTATTGTTAAGAGAGTTACTTTACTAAGAGCTGTATGAAGAAAACTGAATGGATATGAAAAAAATTGCATGCAATAACCTGAGCTGAAAGATGATTATCAAACCCTTGAGTTCTGAGCTTTGGAGTGAGTGGGTATGCTGCTAGAAGATTGCTGTTGTGGTTAAAGAAAAGCTTGTTTTGTGCTTCTCTTCCATCTCCAGGAGACCTGAAAGTCAGGGTAGGCTTTTGAAAAAAATCTTCATCCATACGTTTACACTGAATCTACCTTGTAAAGTTTAAGAACCTTTTTTCCCCCGTTTGCTTTCACTAAACCTTTTACATCTGTATTCTTGGTGCTTGTAAAAAAGAAACAGAAGGCTAAATCTTTCAGGAAAGGTATGAAGAAGCTGATTTTACTTTCTTTTTCTGATGCTCTCTTGCATTCCTTGCAAAGTGTTAGGTATGTGTATGGATATGAAAATAGATGAACCCCTGCTGACCATGAGAAGCAAACGATAGGGTGGAATTGCAGCAGAAAATAGCAGAGAGGGAAAGTATCCCCAAATGTTGCTGTTCCAAGTTACTTCTGCAAAGATATCTTTGCTGTAACTCATATAAGTGTTATGTTACATTAAATCCTACTCCTTTTTCAAATACTGTATTTTGCAGCCTTTTAAAGAAGGAGGTGGGTTAGTGATTAAGACGCTGAGCTTGACAACCAGAAGCTCGGCAGGACAGCAGTTTGAGACTCAAGTGCTGAGTGACGGAGTGAGTTCTTGACGTCCATCCCAGCTCCTGCCAACCTAGCAGTTCAGAAGCAAGAAATTGCAAGTAGGTAAACAGGTACCAATTCGGCCAGAAAGAAAACAGCATTCCATGCGCTCCGGTGACTAGTCATGTCTGCCAAATGATTATGGAAAAGTCTGCAGATGCAGACAGCGCTGGCTCTTTGGTTGTAAACAGTGATGAGCATCACACCCTAGAGTTGGACGCGTCTGGCTTTCGAACAAGGGAGACCTTTTCCTTTACTATACTCTGTTATGATTCTTGTTAAATGCCCAAAACAGAGAATTTTTTTACACAAGGCAAAATTGACCTTTGCTTCAGGAGACATAAGGGGTCATAAAGCTTTTTCTTTCCAGGTAGTATGTGGGGAGCATGGGGAACAGGGGTGGACTTTTAAGGACTTCCAGAAATTGAATCTCTTCTCCTAGGTTACTTACTCTTGTATTAGAACCATTAGTGTGAACTGCCTAGAGTGGGAGTATATTCTAGATGTGTGGTGTACAAGTGGGATGGCTGGATGGCTGGATAGATAGATAGATAGATAGATAGATAGATAGATAGATAGATAGATAGATAAGAACATAAGAACAGCCTTGCTGGAACAGGCCACAGCCCATCCAGTCCAGCATTTTGTCACACACAGTGGCTCACCATTTGCTTCAGGGTATTCCCAAGCAGATGCCTTCACCTGCTTAGGATTTCCTGGAAATGGCATTGAGAGATATCCTACCTATCTCTCCAACCCGGAGGTTGTCCTTTGGTATCCATAATTATAGCCATTGATACCCTTGTCCTCCATGAACTTGTCTAATCCTTTCTTGAAGCTGTCAAGACTGACAGCTGTCACCACTTCTTCTGGCAGGGAGTTCCATAGACCAGTGATCCTCTGGGTGAAGAAGTACTTTCTCTTATTTGTTTGAGAACCAGTACCCAAAAGTTTCATGGAGTGCCCCTTAGTTCTAGTGTTATGCGATAGGGAAAACAGTTTTTCCTTATCTACTTTGTCCACACCGTGAATGATTTTATAAACTTCAATCAGGTCACCTCTTAGACACCATCATTCAAGAGTGAAGGGGCCCAACCATTGCAGCCTTAGATGGTAAGGAAGGTGTTCCAGTCCCCTAATCATTTTGGTTGCCCTCCTCTGCACTTTGCAGGCGCACCCCCCAAAGAAAGACTCAGACACCGGTATATGGATAAAGGCATCGGGCACTTTTATTGAATAATGCCTTAGTCCAAATTATAACTTTCAATTGGTGTAATCATCCAATTGTAATTCTTTAAGGCAAGCAGGCCGCAGTAACACTGGTAAGGTTCCTCCCAAAATGCCAATGGCAATTGGCTACATGTAACTATTTGTATCAATTTGTTTGTTGACACAAACAAATTGTTGACCGGAGTCAATAAACTATCTACTGACCCTACCCTATGACATGTATCCATTAAATATCAAGGTGATGCAGGCTGTGAAGCTCCTGCCATCACCCCTTGCCTGGTTCGCCCTTGACCGGCCAAACCTCTTTCCCCTGTACCTGTCTACGTGTTGGCCAGTCAATTGCGAACCTACCGGATACCTATGGGTCATAAATCTTTACCTTACCAGTGCTACCCGCCACACGGGGAGGCATCCATGATGACTCACCGCCCCCCCCCCCCCCAGACCGTCAGCTCGGTCACCAGGCCTGCTTGCACCTCATCCAGAAAGAGGTACATACCTCTAGCCGACAGGTGGACCCCATATCCTGCCTACAGGTCAAGATTTCTGTAAGCCTATCCTCAGATATCCAATGGCTGTCCCCAAGCCATTCTCAGCAAGGAACCGGGCAACAGCCCTGTCCACTGACTGCCGGGACGGTCCGAACCGCGGAGATCCATGTCTCCTCTAAATTGATGTCTCAGCACGATGTTAGACCATAGCGACTGTGTGTAAGCCATAAATGATATAAAACGCCAGGTCACTGCACCTTGACAGTTTAAGGAAAGGTCAGTGATCCGTGTGAGATCATTGCCGCCGAGGTGCAGAATAAGAACATCAGGCGGTCCAGCATCCCTGATGGACATCAGGAATGGCAACAGTTCCCGCCCTCTCATGCCGCGCATACATACCACCGCATACGTGCAGATGCATGCAGCCCGAGCTGGGGTCCACACTCTGTTGCCGCAGCATATACTGCTGCCCAGTGTACATAGCTGCGGCCCACCAGCCCCACTGCCACTGGTGTGCGGAGACACACAGGATTTGTAAAAGAGGAGAAGGGGTTAAGGACATAACTGGTACTCATACAGTGAGGGGATGTACATATAGGAAAAAATACGCGCACACCCCTACGTGTCGACAAATATCCGCCTCCGAGTACCCCAAACGCAGCCGCGGTCAATGCGACGCCTATCCTAAATAAATGGGTGCCATAACGGGCCCCACACCGTGAAGCGTGGTACCGGTCACCCTTCAGAACTTAAATTTGGTAAGGGTAGACCCATCCTGGTGGCAAAAAACAGGCTGGGGCGCGCAGCAGGCACTGCCAATCGCATGTAGGGCACCAACCGGAATGATGTCAGCAAATGTATGTCATAGCAGTATACACCACTGCCCACTCCATGCTGATCGGCCTTTGAGGGATGAATCCCCAACTGAGCCCACTCTTGTTTGATATAGACATCTTCGAGTTCCAGTGCCCTACAAGACACGTCCCCCTTTGACCATGGGACCAGCTCGCTGAGTCGTCGAGCTCCAGAAAAAAGCTACAGTGGTAGCTGCCTGAAAAGAGACTCCTCTGAACTACTGCAACATAGTCTATGCCAACCTCATGCAAGGTGGGTCAGAATATCTGTGAGAACAGGGCGACGTGTGTCGGGTGGCGGCCACGTAGACGTGTCCACCCCCCCATACATGGCGTATTCAGAAGACCCTCGCATAGACAGGAAAGCCCCGTGCTTTGGCCATGAGTATCAATGCTCAAAGCCTGGTGGCTATGGTGCGTGGAGCCAACCCCAGATCATAAGGGCAGACTATACATTCTGAAACCCAGGCGACCAATGTCAGCCGCATTTTGGGCAATTGCCTTTACCAACAAAAAGGCTCTAAAGCAAAGGATTGGGTGCTGATGCGCAGTGCGCGTGCGAGTTACCAATACATGCCATTCGCCTGGTTCACGTCTCCCAGCCAAATGACCATATCACAGCCAGGAGTGGAGAGGGTAGCTCACAAGCGTCCAGAGCCCAGCCGCGGAACCGGGCAATCTGCAGGCGGAGGAAAGCATAAGCAATATCGTTATAAGTGACTGGCACATGTTTAGCCCAAAGAAGCGCCTTAAAGCGCATGAGCCCCAGAACAATATGCAAGCTGAGGCCATGACTCCAGATGATTTAGACGTTCGGGCATTGACAATGTGCACCACCGCAGCATTTCCACACCAAAAGTGAAGCACAGAATCAGGCCGCCTGTCCCCCAGAGCATAAAGGGTACCCAGAATTGAGAAGATTTGTTAGAAACATAAGATCACGTAAGCAATCCGTGCCCTGACATCCCTGGGGCCAATGACCATAGACCCCTGTCCTTAAATAAATCCCCCCGCCCGGGGAGCCGGAGGCATCCGACTGTACTTGTAACTGGGGCTGACCAGAAGCTCAGACCTCCCGATGCGACAGCATGGAAGTCCTGCGGTAATGTGAGCCAAACCAACAGGTCCGCTCGTAAACCCCTAATCAGCTGTACCCCACGGCTTCGTTTAACGAGACCCGCCATAACGTGACCCAGACACTAGGCAAAAGCACTGTCTGGTATTACCACTCTGCAGGCGAAGTTGATGTGGCCATGCATCACGTGTGACTCTCGGAGAGGCACCTTCCACTTGGCAACATTGCCACCTTGCGGCAGGGGCCGCTCACCTTGACCGACAATTCGGTCACCTGGCCCTCTTGCATGTTATTCAAAAGAGAGGTGCCTCCACTTGTTGACCGGTGAACCCCATCTCCAGAACACTGGCCAAATTCCTGTAACCATATCCCCAGACTACAAATGGCTGTCCCCGAGCCATTTTAGATAAAGAACCAGACAGCAGCCCTGTTCACTGACCGTCGTGCACGGTCCAAACGCTGGGACAAAGTGTCACCCATGATATAAGACCGGGACCCTGACCCACAGGGTAAGATAGATGGTGAATTAAGCGAATTCACCTGGGGTCTTTTTAGGCACTAGCCCCAGAGGGGAGACCTTCAAGTTAGGGAATGGTGGTTCAGTAAGGGGCCCCGCAACTCTCATAGCCTTCACCTCCTTAGCTATGCTTTGTGCAGCGACCTCCTCCTTACCCTGCAGAGAAAGTAAGTTTGGGGCATCCTGCGATCCCCGGACACCCCTAAATGGAATACGAAAGCCAAACTGGAAACCTTCTAGCAGGTACCTCGCATCATCCCGTTTAGGATAAGTGGAAAGCCATTGTTCCAGCCTATGAATATTAATTGGGGAAGGGGCCTTTTGCTTGGCCAGCCCCGTCAGAGGGAGCTCTGACCGCCCCCTGCCCACCCCTACCTCTGCCTCGTGACCCACCAGCCCGCGGGCACGTGGAGGCGGCGTGAGGGCCAGAGCAAGAGGGACACTCGTGTCAGAAACGACACTGACGCTTGTTGCACACGCCGCTAGCTGAGAAGCTCCAATACAGCAGGCAGGCTGGAACCCCCTGCCCCGCCGGCTGGAGGGGAACCTGCGTCGCAGCTGCCCGCTGCATGGCATGGCCGCAATGGTACCTATCACCAGGCACCGGACGCGTAGGAGTCATATACAAGAGCCACAATCGCTGGCAGGGCTCATCCCATCTCATCTCAGGATGTAGGGCCACCCTCATCCTAAATTCCTCGTCGTAAGCCAACCACGACGGCCAGGAAAATCCACCATCGCCCTGTAAATATTGTCGAGGTATTGCACCATCGGAACGGCCAAATCGGGCCAGGCCCTAAGGTGCACCGCCATATATATCAGGTATGCCGGCAACCAATTGGCCCAGGTACATGGTGGCTTACGACGACGGGACAACTCCTTGTCCCTGTCATCCTGTCCCTCCCTCTCCTCCTTGGTGGGCTCACGATTCAAGAGGGAGAAAATATCAACGTACTCCCCTCGCCAAATCTTATCCCTCGTGGCCTGTGATAGATGATCACCCAGGGGCAAGGAATAACCAGCCGTCGGCAAAGCGGCCGTTGGCACATTTTGGAGGAAGGGTATGCACAGTGGGCCCTGAATAGCCCCTGCAACGCTTGGCATACCCCCAGGGGCGGATACCCCTGCCCTAACCGAAGGGCCATTTGGCAACCAGGAGTTAACAGGGCAGTAAGGAAGCAACTGCCCACCCATAATAACCTGCCGTGGCCATGGCCACTGCACCCCCCCCAGTGTGACTGGACCAAGTCGGTGGTGCACTAAATTGAACCAGATACTCACTAGTCGCACCCACGTGAGCCATCCCCACTGGGGGTTCTGGCCCACGGCGGGCGTCGGAGCTCACGACAGACATCGAGCTCTGGGGCACACCTGACTGCTCCCCACCGGCAAGTCCGGGTGTGCGGGGAGCTGCGAGGCGCCAGCCTGGGCTGGCCTGATGGCCTCGAGCAGCTCAACCCTGTTGACGGCCTGCCGGAGAGTGACGGCCGACGTGTCTGCCAGGATCGACGAGGGGGCCGGAATGGAAGCGGCGGCTAAACTCCCATCGGAAGGCGGTTGGGCGATGCCCAGTGATGCCTCTAGCACCACAATGTGTGCGATAAGCGCATCCACAGTCTCCGAGCCCCCGGTATAAGGTGGGCCGGATGGGCCGGACGGCCCGCTGGTCAATTGCTGGATTGGAAACCCGAATGGGGACCAGGGCCCGAGTAGGGCCATGCCCAAGACTCTGGCCCTTGGGGGGGGGCGGAGGAATGGTGGGGCGGAAACCCACGCCAAATCCACATGAGCCACCCTGTCCCGAGCAAGGGAAAGGCCCTCCATGGGCAGGGATCCCCGAGGGGCCAGCCTGTGCCAGCCCAGCCTGGAAGCTTGTGCCAGGCTGACAGTCAGGAGCCTGATCAGCCCCACTGGCAGCGGTGGGCAAATCCATCCCGCTGCCCTGCTGAGGGGGTGCAGCCCGAGTCCTCCAACCCAATGGCTGCCCCCGTTCGATGAAGGGGTAGGGAAAGCCCTTCCCCTCGGCCACGGCTTGACCGCGGAGCCCTGCGCTTGGGAGCCATGTCTCCCGAAACTGCCTCCTGAAGGATCCCTGGCCAGAGATCGGATCCTGAGCCCCGAGTACCGCAGTAGTGAAGAACAAAGAAACTCCGCTCTAAGCCAAGGTACGAAGGGCAAAGCTCTGAGCAAAAAACGCGACGGAAAAAACTTCTCCGCTCCGTTGCATTCTAAAATGGCAGCTCGGCTGCCTCGTGGCCACCCCTTTTATAGAGGAGTGGCCACGCCCCCTAACTACCCGGATGTCCAAGTCCGGGTGGGGGTGGGGGCTGCAAAGAGCGCGGCGGCCATTTTGGCATCGCGCTTTCATTTTCCAGCTTCATAATATCCTTCTGGAGGTATGGCGGTCAGAACTGTACACACACACACACACACACACACACAGATAGATAGATAGATAGATAGAGAAAGAGAGAGAATCCATATGTTATCATTGAAGAGCAAAGTATTTAACAAACCTAACATAGGTCCAACATCAAGTTCTTAAGCATTCCTCGTGAATTCTCATTTCCCTTTAGCTAACATTCCTCCCCATTTAATCATCCGGGAATGGGTTGGGGTAAAATGCACATTTGCATCAGCAACCTGAAATCAGATATTTTGCCATTAAATCCTACTACAACACATTTATAAATGAGGCTGTGCTAACTTTGAACACTGACCACGGAAGGTGATTGCAGACATATGAATCCACACATACCAAGCTATTCCTGCTTAGACTTGTAGGAGATGTTCCCAAAGCACTAAAAGTAGTGCTTTGCGATGAGTTGCTTTGCTCCAGTGCCCAACAAAAAGCAGACCAACTTGCCACAAACACACCCTGAAGAGCAAGATGGATGTCCTTGTAGATCACCTAAGAGTCATTGCTGGTTCTGGCATTTTATTTTTTTTCTGGAGTTTTGAAAACTTCTGAAACATTTGCAGGAACACATTTCAATGACATTCCAGGTAAGCTTTTCAAATAATCTCTATGTCTGCTTGAAACTCTGTCTTTCTGGGGTGGTTGAAATGCACTTACTGTACTTGCAAAGTAAGATTTATCCATGTTATTTTCTCAGATGGACAATGCTTAAGTCAGAGCAGAGGAACCTGTGGCTTTCCAAATGGATTCCACTTCCCATTAGTGCCTGCCCATCAACCATGAACAGTTAGAGGTCATGGTGTGCTGAAAGCCTACAGACTCTTGGTCTAAATCTGACAACAGTGTGGGAAAGCTCATGTATAAAGCCATTTCAGTTTTAGGTGATAATACTCTCTGCTCAACATGTCCCCAATTTTTCAACCAAAATGCCTGCCATTTTGTTTTAAGACATAGTTCCTGCTTGTGCTGTGCACCACCACATTCTACTGATATTAGTCCCAGATGGCTGTGGAGTCAGAGTTTGAGAGTTTAGGCTACACAATCCAGAATAAGAGAATGGTAAGCCACATCTGAATACTCTCTACCCATCGAGTCCCCTGGGTAGATCAGAGGATCTAAGGAGCCCTGGTGGTGCAGTGGTGGTGCAGTGGTGGTGTACTGCAGCCAAAATGTTGTGAGTTTGATCCTGACGGAGATCAAGGTTGACTCATTCTTCCTTCCTCTTGAGGTTGGTAAAATGAATACTCAACATGTTGGGTGCAAAATGCTAATTAACTTATGAACTTCCCAGAGAGTGCACTAAGCACTATGGGGCGGTATTACAACTGTACTTGCTATTGCTAAAACCCTGAAAAGTTCTCAATATGTCAGAATTGGCCTGATGGCACACAATTATTATTATGATATTATCTAAGCCCAGGAGATAATATAGTTATTTCTCATAGTACTCCCCAATGTACTGCTATTCTGGAGCCACTGCAGGGATTTTAGAAGTTGTGGTTCTATTGTGTCTGAACCCTGGAAGGATTACTCGAACAGTGGTTTATTGCAAAAAGCAAAGAACAAGGAACAGGTGCAAAGCAAACAGCTTTTATACAGACATAGTTGTTACATTTACCCAAGACATCTGGGGAAGCGGGAAAGTATTAGCGAATCAGCTGCAACCAAACTGGCACCCTTTTTGCAAGGCATGTTACTTTCATAGAACCCTTTAAACACAACATTCCTCCCCCCCCCCTAACAGGGGACCCAACTACTGTATCTTTGGGGAGGCCCACAGGCCCGTTTTGGATGGCCTAACTGTATGGAATTCTGGGAGACGGGCAAGGGGGAACCGTTTGTGCTGGCAGTTCCCAAAGACCCTCCTGACTGTCCTGTACCAAGGATGGCCCTTGGTGCTTCCTGTGTTGGTCTGGACATTGAATCCAGAGGATGGACAGCTGATGCAGCCTCATACCCGGAGATGGTTTGCTCGGGGGGGGGGGGGTTGCCCTGGGATACACATTCTGGCAATGATCCCCTAGGCTGAAAAGGTCCGGGTCCATTGTGAAATCCGAGGGCTCCAAGTCTACCTCAGAATGGTTTGAGTCACAAGACTCATCCAGTTCCGTCTGTGGAGGAGCGTTATGTCCAATGACAAGGGGACACATCTGGTCTGCGTGTCTTCTCCAAACCAACCCATTGTCCATGATTACTTTGTAAGAGACTGGGCCGGTTTGTTCCAAGTCCTCCCCCCACAACCATTGAGACCCTGGAGCATAATTTCTACAATACACAGATTGCCCCATCAAAAACCCTTTTGAATTACACACATCAAGGTTTCACCCCTTGTCCATTACTCGATGCGGGTCCAAGCCATCAAAAACTGAAGATAACTTCCTTTTTATTAGCAAATCTGCTGGATAAAATCCTGAGGCTAGAGGGGTAATTCTATGGGTAAACAAGAACTGGCACAATTGAAAATCCAAATCCCTGGACCCCATCCTTTTTAGGGCCTCCTTAACCGTTTGGACCTGTATTTCAATTTGGCCATTAGTAGACAGATGGAAAGAGGCGGCCATTATGTGGCGAACCCCATTTCTTTTGAGGAAGTCCTGAAACTCCACCTACATGAAGGTTGAGGCATTGTCGGACACAACTGTTTTGGGTAACCCGAAGATGCAGAAAAGCCTTCACAGCTTTTGAATTGTAATGGCTGCTGATGTGTTAGAGACAGAGACTATATCTAACCATTTAGAAAAGGAATCAACTATCAAAAGGAATAACTCACCACGGAAAGGCCTGGCGATATATATGTGGACCCTCGACCAGGAGCCCTTTGCCGTGTCCCACTCCCTGGTGGGCTGGTGAATCTCTTCGGGTCTGGACGACTGACACTCCCAACAACGTCTCACCCAATCCTCTATATCCAAATCGAGCTGGGGCCACCAGAAATAACTTTTCACCAGTGCCTTAGAGTGAACTAATGTGTAAAGCATGAAGGAGCTTCCCATGAAGTGTTAGGGGGATAACCACCCTGTCTCTCCAGACCAAGCACCCCCTTTCCAGAGACAGCTCCTGCTGTTTAGTATAGAACCTTCTAAACTCTTCGGGCACCGGGGGTAATGGCCAGCCTTTCTGAACCCATGACATAACCTTAGACAGGATAGGATCCTTCTTGGACGCAGCTATGACGTCCTCCACCGACACCGGTGGGGACTATAGTACCTCGATTATTAGAACTTGACGGTCCTCAGAGACCTTCCCCATGGACTCAACTGGGGACCTGATAGCGCATCCACATTAGAAATGGAGGCACCTGGGTGGTGATGCAACATGAACTGATAGGCCTGCAAAAACATTGTCCAGTGCAACATCCTCGATGACAAGATTTGCAGCATCAGCCTGTCAGGGGCCAAAATGCCTAAAAGTGGCTTGTGATCTGTAACGATTGTAAATGGATGGCCAAAAATAAAACCGTGAAATTTCTTGGTCCCCACAATGATGGCCAGGGCTTCCCTATTGAATTGGGCATACCTCTTTTCCGTGTCAGACAAGGATCTGGAAAAGAATGCCATTGGGGCCTCCTGACCATTGCCCAGGTCATGGCAAAGAACAGCCCCAATGCCCACAGGAGAAGCGTCGCAAACCAGGACAATCGGTTTGCCAGGGTCAAAATGAGTGGGAACAGCATTTGAAGAGAGGAGTTTCTTGACCTCCTTGAATGCCTGATCCTGCGGGGGGGGGGGATGCCACACAGCTTGCTTCCGCAAGAGGCTGTGGAGATGGGCTGCCACCGTAGCTTTTTGAGGAATGAATGAATGGTAGAAATTGAGTAGCCCAAAAAAGGATTGCAGCTCCATCCTGGAATTCAGCCGTGGAGTGTTTAAAACCGCAGACACCTTGGATTGGGCTGGCATAACCCCCTCAGCAGAAACTTTGAACCCCAGGAAATCAACCTCAGTGGCAAAAAACAGCATTTTTCTTTTTTTAGGCAGAGACCCACATTATGAAACCGCTCAAACACATTTCCCAATTTAGCAGCGAGGTTCACCCTATCAGTCCCAGAGATAAGAACATCATCAAAGTAGGGCAAAAACCCCAGTAGACCCTTAAGTAGCCTTTCCACTAAACTCTGGAAAATCCCCGGGGTGGCATTAACCCTGAACTGGAGGTGATTGACCTTGAAAGCCCCCATATGAGTGGTGATCATCTGGCACAAGGCCGAGGCGGGAGTCACAGGCACTTGCTGATAAGCCTGTGCCAGATCAAGTTTGGCGAAGCATTGGCCCCCATTAAGTGAAGCAAGAAGGTAAACTTGCTGGAGACCGCCTTGATACTGGAACCGGAACGGCGGTCCTCGGAGACCTTGGAAATCAGGTGATCTTTTTCCCGATGAGAGTTGTCCCTGGATGGCCCGGATGAAGTCTGGCAGCAAACTTTGGAGATGTGCCCTTTCCCCCCACAACAGTGCCACTCTGCCTCCCAGAACGGGCAGTCAGCGCAGAGGTGTCATCTCCTGCATCCCTGACACCGCGCAATGGTGTCCCCTCTGACTCACTAGAAGATGATGAAGGACTCAAAACCCTATGTTTATGGACAGTTGTGTTCTTCTGTACAGAATTAGCTGGTCTCGACTGCAAAAACTGGACTCCAGCATTGGCAATCTCAGCAGCTTGAGCCTCCTCCAGAGCTGCAGCGAACGTTTGAATGTCCCATTTAATCAGGCACCGTTGCACGGCCTCATCCCTGATGCCTACCACCAACCTGTCCCTCATAGCTATGTCGAGGTTTTCCCATTGACACGGGATAGCAGCATGTCGGAGTGCAGGATTGTATTCAGCAATGGATTCTCCCACCTTCTGATCATAGAAGGCCACCCTCGCTGGAATTACCGCAACTTTTGGCCTGAAGTGGTTACGAAGGATGGCTAGGATATTATTGAGAGAAATATCATTGAGCAGCCTCGGAAGAACCAAATTGTTGAGAAGCTCGAGCGTTGGCAACCCACAAAAGGCCAGGAATGTCGACTTCTTTAAGGCTGCCCTTCTGAGAAGTACAATAGTTTTCGAACTAGTACTCATACATAGTCCATGACTCCGGATGTGAGATATCGAAGAGGCCCCTTCGACACTGGGGCGGCCACCTCTATTGGGATCCCACCTTCATCACCAATTATTGTGTCTGGACCCTGGAAGGATTACTCGAACAGAGCTGGCTCAAACAACAACAGTGGTTTATTGCAAGAAGCAAAGAACAAGGAACAGGTGCAAAGCAACAGCTTTTATACAGACATAGTTGTTACGTTTACCCAAGACTTCTGGGGAAGCGGGAAAGTATAGCGAAACAGCTGCAACCAAATTGGCGCCCTTTTTGCAAGGCGCATTACTTTCATAGAACTCTTTAATACACAACAGGTTCCCAGAAGTAACTTTAGCTAACTTTGAGAAAGCTGAATAGCAGCTCCTGATTTCAGGCACTCCTTTCCAAGAGAGGACCAGGACACATGTCAACAGTAGATCGTGCTGTATATGGACTGTGTAGTTTTATGAAAGAGTTGGCAGGTAAAGGAAAACAAAATAAGACCTATCACTGGTAAAACAAAATCTTCATCCTAATGTTGGCTTACATAGGCCAATTTGGCATGTACACTAAAATATTTTGTTCATTACAAGAATGTATTGAATTTAGTTTGTCATAAGATTCTCAGCTTCTAAATATGGTGTTCAGATGACAATAGTGAAGGTTTAAAATAATAAGGAAACTGTGAAGGCTGCTGAGGTCTTACAAAGACAAACACTGGTTTTTTGTGTATACTATTCATTTAACCCAGGAGTTTTCAACCTTTTTAGTCCAGGGGCTGGGTCACGCTCCCTCAGACAGCTTCGGGGGCTGGACAATCATTTTGTCCTTCCTGTGGTGGTGGCGGTGCCCCCCCCCCCCCATGAAATGGTGTTGCGGGCTGCATTCGGCCCATGGGCCACAGGTTGAAAATCCCTCATTTAACCTGTCAGGCAGCACAGAATATCCTCCCTACCGGGGTAACATTCAAAAGGATGTATTTAGCAGCTATCAAATGAAACATTTTCTTTCTCTGTATTTGAAGGCAACTAAAGTTAAAAATGCTACTTTATTAAATTATAAATTAAAGTATGCTGCACTGAAAATGGTTGCAGTTAGCTTCTGTTGTAGCCCAAGTTATTATGATGCTAAGTTAAAGGTTTCTGGAGCATAATGAAATTCACACTTACATTCTTCAAACAGTTGCCATGGCCAATTCACCTGAAAATGAGAATTATTGAGAGAGCATTTCCCAGTCTTTGATCCTTTCTGTAGGAGTTTAAAAAGTGGATGCAGAGAGCTAACCCTCCTTCTCAAGCAAGTCAATTCTTTGAATAAAATTAGTGGTCTTAAAACACTTCAACCAGTTAAAGGTATTCAAGCACAATACATCATGGTAAAACAGAAGACATCAAAGGTATTCAAACACAATACATCATGGTAAAACAGAAGACATCAAATATAGCAGCTTTGTGAATCATTCCAATAGATTCTAGGGCTTGAGTTAGTTACCATTGCAAATAAATATCTACTCAAATATAAGTCCCATACAGTTCAGAATGGTTTATTCTCAGGTATTTATGTATAGGATTAATAGTTTGTTGTTGTTCAGTCGCACAGTCGACTCCGACCCTTTGCGACCCCATGGACCATTTTCCTCCAGGCGCCTCTGTCCTCTACCATCCCCCTCAGCCCTCCCAGCTCTGTGCCCATTGTGTCTATAATACCATCTAGCCATCTCATCCTTGGCCTCCCCCTTCTTCTTTTGCCCTCCACCTTTCCCAACATCAATGCCTTCTCAAGTGAATCCTCCCTTCTCATTTGATGTCCAAAGTATTTTAGCTTCATCTTTACTATTTGACCTTCCAATGAGCAGTCAGGGTTAATTTCTTCTAAGATTGACCTATTTGTTCTCCTCGCTGTCCAGGGGACTCTCAAAACCCTCCTCCAACACCACATTTCAAAGGCATCTATTCTTCTGCGTTCAGCCTTCCTAATTGTCCAGCTCTCACATCCATACATTACTACTGGGAAAACCATTGCTTTGACTATTCTAATTTTTGTTTGCAATGTAATGTCTCTGCTTTTCACTATGTTCCCCAGGTTTCTCATCGCTTGTCTCCCAAGAATCAGTCGCCTTTTTATTTCATGGCTGCAATCCCCATAGTTTATTAAACATGAACTATACCCTAAATCAAGAGTTCTCAATCTTTTAAAGCTGGGGGCCGGGTCAGGCCCCTTCAGACAGCTTCGGGGGCCAGACGGCAATTTTGCCCTTCCTCCACCACATGGCACTTTCTGGTGTGGTGGAAGCGGTGGGGGCCACATGAAATGGTGCTGAGGGCCACATCCAGCCCACGGGCCGCAGATTGAGAACCCCTGTCCTAAAAGGACCAAGTACTGTAATTATATATAGATTAATAACTAGATGCTGGATTCATGTACATGTTATAAGAATATTTTTACTAATTGCTTTATTTCCTAGGAACGTGACTTGAGCTTTCCCCCCTTATTTTATTTAAAACCAACTTTGACGTTCACTGAGTTCAGTCAATGGATTTTATATATATGCACCAGAAGAAAAAAGAAACAACCAACATAGAACTATAAACTAATTAATTAATAAAATATCAGTATTGATCTGAGTTTTACAAACTACAGCTTATTGATTCAGATAAGATACTGTATATGAAAACAGATGTCATCTAAAGAACTTATTACTTGAAATCAATAGGCTATGCAAGGCCATTGTGACACAAATACATCTGAACATCATGAAAGAAAGGATTCATCATGGATTATGTAGACAATGAAAGAAAAAAACATACTGTACGTACAATTTGTGATTCCTATGTTCTATGCCCCTAGTGGCTTACCTTGGCAGAAGCCCAAGTCAGCACTCAGTGTGGTTGGAGAGTGAGAGGTCCAGCCCTAGGCCCCTCAAATATGGGGTGCCGCAGGGCTCGGTGCTCTCTCCTATCCGATTTAACATCTACAAGAAGCCGCTGGGGAAGATCATCCATTCCCACAGGGCACGGTACCATCAGAATGCGGATGACACTCAGGTGTACATCTCGGCCCGTGGTGATCTCAGTGATGCGGTCAAAGTCCTGTCCGGATGCCTGGAGGCCGTTGGGGTCTGGATGGGGGACAACGGGCTTCAGCTGAACCCTAGCAAGACCGAGTGGCTATAGGTTGGGAGTCCGGGGTTATCCAGTGAGTTACCTTCTTTGGTCTTGGATGGGGCAATTTTTCCCCAGACAGACCCGGTGTGCAACTTGGGGGTTCTCATGGACTCGCAGCTGCTGCTGGAAGAACAGGTGGCGGCCGTGGCCAGGAGGGCTTTTGCTCAACTTCGAGTGATTCGCCAGTTGCGCCAGCTCCTGGAACGGGATTCCTTGCTCATGGTCACTCATGCTCTGGTCACCTCCAGGCTAGATTACTGTAATGCGCTTTACATGGGGCTGCCCTTGACGACCATTTGGAGGCTACAGCTGGTTCAGAATGCGGCTGCCCGAGTGGTGATAGGGTGTGGACATTATGCCTATGCCTCCCCACTACTCCAGGAGTTGCACTGGTTAACAGTTTGCCTCCGGGTGCAATTCAAGGTGCTGGTTTACCTTTAAAGCCCTATATGGCAGTGGGCCAGGATACCTGAGAGACCGCATCATCCCAAGAGTGTCTGCCCATCCAACCAGAGCGGACCAGAGGGAATCCTTGGTGGTACCTTCAGCTAGAGACGCTTGCCTCATGGGAACACGGCCCCAGCCTGTTGGCTTATTTCCAACTAGAGCTCAACTGTCCCTCCTTTTTGTGTTGTGTACTGCGGTATTCCTCCATTCCCCATTCCCTTTTTAGTCTTTTTTGTGGGGTGGGAGTGGGAGGGTGGGTTTGTGGGTGGTCAAGTGAGGGTTTTAATCTGTTTTGTTATATTTTACTGTATTTTATCTGTTTTTACCGTTGTGCGCTGCCCTGAGTCGGGTTTCCCCGAGTGGGCGGCATAAAAATCTAAGAATAAAAAAATAAAAAATAAATTGAAGTTCCAGAACAGCTGGAGTGCCAAGGTTAGCCATAACTGTTCTATGCCATCCTTATATATCTCAGTTGATATTGGCCTTTTCAACTAGGGCTATAATACATAGACTGGTTTTCCAGTTTCATAGGATAAAATACCAGTTAATTTTCCACTACAGAGTTATCAGTAGCTGAGCTGCCAAACAAAGGAAAGATAGCAATTTATGTAGTAAATATTCTTTTCTACTAATAAGAAAATTATTATTGTTTAATAATATGCTCAGTTACCATTGACTAGGAGACAGCTATAGACAGACACATCCATCACACATGGAAGTACGAGGCCATATTACAACAATTTTACCAGCATCTGGAATTGTTGCTATTATTGATATGATATCAACTGATGCCGTCACAGCTGTTCTGGGGCCAGCCCTTCCCAGCCCAGGAAGGGATAAGAGTGGCCGAGCCCCAGTCGGCCGAAGAATGATGCTGATGCAGCTGTTTTGGCTTTTGCGGCTGGAGCGGAGAGGCCGCTGCAGCAATGGGTGCCAGGACCATCTCACCACCGGTGCCCTGGGCCCCACCCTGGGCTGGAGATCAAAAGGCACTTAAAAGGACACTGCAGCGGCATGACTTCACTGCCACCCTCAGACTTTTTGCGGCTAGGGTGGAGAGGCTGCGACGGCAATGGGTGCCAGGATCATCTCACCATTGACGCCCTGGGCCCCGCCCTGGGCCTGAGCTCAAAGGATTGTAGGGTTTCGCCGCCCCCGCCCCCAGACTTACTTGTGGTTGGGGGGAGAGAGGCCGCGGCAATATTGTGATGTGGTACTGTTCATGTTGAATTTTGTATATTGAGTATATTGTATATCTGTATTGTTATATTGTATGATCACTGTGTAAGCCGCCCTGAGTCGGGTTTACCTGAGTGGGCGGCATATAAATGTGATAAATAAATAAATAGATATGATTTCTCCCAGATGAAGTACAGTCTATGTAACAATTTGATACAGTGAACCTTTGTTTCAGATGAGACTGAGCAGTATATGCATTTTAGTTAATAAGCTCTTTAGTTGTAATTTTACATATGCTTACAGGAGAGTTAGACACACTGAATTTAGTGTGATGTTAAGGATGCACTATGACTGGGTCCACAGACTTCATGTAGGGGCTTCCTACTAATTTTTTTGTGTCCCTCCTTGCAATCATCACCCCATCACTGCCAGTATACCACCAAATTTCATTAGCAGGTTAGCAACACAGCAGCAGAAAGCCCTGCACATGTGTTTGAAAACATGATGTGCCCTCTTTGTTCCCTCCCATATTCCACGGCTCTCTCTCTTCAGATGGGTTACTATATTTGATCGGCAATTCAAGATACATAGCAGCTAAAGTTAACTGATCTGTGATCAGGGGAGTTCTCAGCTTTGTAAACATATTGAACCAAGCATGCTTGCGGAGTGCCATAGGTCTCCTTGCTCAAAAGCCAGTCATATCCGACTCTAGGGTGCAGTGCTTATCTCCGTTTACAGGCAAAGATGTTTCCATGGTCAAGTGGCAGGCATATGACTAGATGCCAAAGCACATGGAATGCTGTTACCTTTCCCACTGAAGCAGTGCCTGTTTTTCTACTTGCAAATTCTTGCTTTTGAACTGCTAGGTTGGCAGAAGCTGAGACAGAGACAGGAGCTCACTCCATTGTGCAGTTCTCGGGTCTCTAACTGCTGATCTTCCGGTCATCAAGCTCAGTGTCTTAACCACTAAGCCACTGCAGTCCCCACACAGTCCCATTAAAAAAAAACTTCATTTCAAATGGGTCAATTTTGAATATTGCCAGGGCATTTGGTGTGAAATTTATGCCCACATTCTTGCTCTTATTTTAGCCCTGCATGTGAGAAGGTGAATGTCTGCAAAGAATTTTCATCTTATCATTTTGGAGCATTCATAGAGCTAGTCAGCATAGTGAAGAAATTGCCTTTGGGAGGTTAACCATCATGCAGTATTGTTCCCTGACTCTATTTCTAAGTTGGTGCAAAAAGGAACCATGTTGCCTATAGATCATGGTGACATTTGTGGATAAATTGGATTGCAATAAAAGAGCAAAACAGAATTGAGTTGCTGCCCTTTTGTAGTCATTCTTCTGTGTTCTTGTTATGGTATGCTTTTGCTGCAGAAAAATGAAAATGCAGTCCGAAGTGCAATATGTATGTATAGCCTTAGGCAGCAGAAGTTTTGTGGTGTGCATTTATTTTGCTTAATCATGCTGAAAGCAGCATTGCAGGGACATAAGCGATGGAACAATAGCACTCTTCAAAAATTTAGATGACATGAGACTTCAAAAGTGAAATGAAGTAAAGTGCCTCTTCACTTGACATTCCTATGTATATTATAGTTTAAAGTGGTACAGAATCTGCATTTGGTTAGATTACAATTCATGTGCCAACCATTTGTACATTTGCTATATGGCTATACACTCTTTGCTATAACTTGCGAAGAGATTAATCAATGCATTGTTCAGGCCTATCTGATGGCTGTAGCACAAGACACTTTTGGGCCCATGTAAGCTTCACTACTAGATGAGACACTGATTTGATATCTAGAAGCAAACTATCCTTAAGAGAAAAAGATTGTTTATTCTAACAAAGCGTTTACATTTGGCAAATTAGGCTGCTTTTGTTTTCTAATGTTTTAATTAGGAAATAGCATGGCTTTGTTTATTTGAAGCACATTATCTGAGTGTAATTTGAGGCACATTATTGAGCACTGAAAGATTTACTTGCAAGAAAGAATACACTGGAAAGGGAAAATTTTGCCTCAACACATAAAAATATTCAATTACTAAAAATGAAAACTGGAACATACACACAAACCCAAAGCCATATAAGGGCATTTTCTGTGCACATGCTCTTTGGGGCATAGTCAATAGGTTTAACCAAGTTTATGTTGGGTTGTTCTCTACATGACATTATTACTCTTGGGTAATTTTGATTATTATTTTATGGTTTAGCAGAGTACGGGATAGAACAGCAACAGCAACACAAGGAAAAGCATCAGAGGATGGTCTAAGTCTAACCCCCCTCTCATACTGACTATTCCTTTGCATAATAAAAATCATACAGTACTTGAATTTATGGCCAACAGGATCAGCATCCAAAAGAACCGTAAGGAATCTTGTATAAAATTATCTTAAATTTAAATAAAAGATTGATTTATGATGTATGTAACATCAGTACAGGAAGGATCTGTCCTTAGTTACCTCAGTCAAAGATTTATGTGGTGATTTGTAAATTATTGTATGAATGTGTAAAATGTGTCTTACTTTGTCAACTACTACACACTTTATTACCAACAGATCACAGCTCTCTCTTCTTGTCAATTCTGCTTTTATAATATTTTGGCCAACACAACCCTGCCTTCATAAACCTGTCCTGAACGCAAGAATATTTTCTAGCCACACTATCTTTTTCCTTCCCTCACACACGTTGTCTGTAAATGACCTCTCCCCATCTGTCCCAGCTCCTGCCAACCTAGCAGATGGAAAGCAAGAAATTGCAAGTAGATAAATAGGGAACATTTTGGTGGGAAACGATCTTGGGGACATGAAAGGAGCCTCATTCATACATTCCCTGTGTGGAGTTTCTCCAGCAAAAATCCTTTCAACCCAGAATAATTTCTGACACAAAATTATTATTATCACAATCCAAATCTAACAGATCCAGAATCTAAACATTATGACTTATAATAATGGTTGTTGTTTTTTGTTTAACAGGATAACAAATTTAAATGATTGCAAAGATGGTGAGTTTAGACAAATACAGCAGAGCAGTGGCAGAGTGTTTTAAAACCCTCATATGAATAGATCATATAATCCAACTGCATAGGCTTCATCTGTCCCATTTGAAACCTTAATGCCATGCTCTCCATGGGTTTATTCTGTATGAAAGGAGGCTCCCAGCTCACTCAGCCATCCTTTCCATGTGGAGAAGTTCTACATATCCCTGTCAGTTTGAGCTCAGAGATTCATTTCTTTCCCACCAAACATGCACATAGTGTGGGTGTGGATTGTAGACACAATAATGACAATCATTTTTCTCCACTCAATATTTTCAGAATGCATGTGGGTGTTTAACCTTCCTTGTATCTGCCACATTCTAAGGCAGTGGTGCTTAAGCTCTCCAGATACGTTAGGGTCATTAAAACAGATGTTCTTATAGTGATAATTGTGGGATGCCCCAGGAAGGTCAGTGTGTGGTTTCTCAACCTTGGACCCCCATGTGTTCTTGGACTTCAATTACCAGAATCCCAAATCAGCACACCTGCTAATGAGGGCTTCTGGGAACTGAAGTACAAGAACACCTGAGGCCCCCAGTTTCAGAACCCCTGGGTTCAAATCTGCATGGGAATTAATTTTTGTGTGTCTTGACACTGCTAAAACCATTCATTACCTTATGCATTCATTACCTTATACATTGAAACACCTATTTGGGTCTCCATGAATTAGATGTGACTTGACAGCACACAACAACCGCATCCATCATTTACAGATTCTAAATGATTCTCTCTCTCTCTCTTTCTTTAAGTATGTGCAGTAAAGGTGTGCAATCGATTAAGCTAGACATTCTAACAGTTGATTTCTGCATTTTTGCCTCATAATCTTTTCTCCAAAATATAATAAGAATTACAGTTATGCAAACAGAATGGTCATTCTAAAATTGCTACTGTTATAAATACTTAATCTCTTACTTAAAAGGTTCAATGAAAATTGAGACTGTCAATTCCATTTCCATATGATGTTGCAACATTCTTTTTTGTGACTATTATAAAAGAAATTACAATTTTTTAAATATGGGTGCTTCTTCTTCTTTTTCCATGTCTAGGCCAGACGTGAAACTGCCAAAATGAAGGCACCTTTCGTTGAGTTAATTCTGCAGTTCCTTTCACCTGGCCTAGTATGAGAAAGATTAGCCAGCAATATAAGGCTGCCGTTACCAGGGTACGCCCAATTGTGGTTAAAAAATACCACAATCTTCGAAGAGGCTCTTTCTGTGTATTCCAAGATGGGTGCTGAAAATTATAACCTCTATCACAATAACTTTCACTTCCTCTATCCCTGGCTAAATGTAAATATGATGTAATTTTTTTCTCTTATCATGAGCTAGACTCCAAAGGACAGTTCAAACTAGTAGATCAGCATGAGAATGTAAACTTAGATTTCAAAAACTTCACGCATGCCACACGACAAACCAAATTTAAAAATAGAAATATTTTAAAAATAACTTTTGATCTGGTGGGATGTGATTTTCTCACTTTATAAAGTTCCACTGATTGTGAATGAGTTATGGAGTATGCCTTTGGTAGTGTTATCTCTCTCTCTCTCTTTTTATTAAAAAAAATCCCAGACAACCATCTCTCACTTCTTACAAATTTGCCCCCAAAGCTAATATCCCATAAGAAACAAATACTTTGTTGTGCAATGTCCTTTTAAAACAATCACCCAGCTCCAAAATGAGCAATTATATGATAAGAATGAGAATAGGAAGAACAAGAATAAGAATTGGTAGTTCAGATGAGACATTTTTTAATATTTAAAAATCACAACTCAGGTAATTAAAATCGACGTAAAAATCAAAACATGCCTATTACACCCTATGCAATATTCCTAAATACTAGGCATTCTTGTGGTTTGTTCCAACATCATCTGCAAAGTCAGTATTACAGCAGGCTTTCCTATTCAGATAAGGAATCTAAGCAGCAAAATATCAACCCTCTACATGTATTTCTTGGAAGAATAATTTAAAGTTTTCCCATGTCCATTAGGCCCTTACAACATAATCTCACTTTGCCAATTGCTTCCATGGTGAGATCATTAAGTAAATTATTTTAAGATCAAACAGCCCGCAGTGACAATGGAGTTCCAAGTAAGGTAAATGCTTCAAAGCCCCCCCCCCCACCAACTCTTTCCTCCCTCCCCCTCCACTCTCAAATTATAGCACTATGGGCTATTCATCACCTCTCCATAGGGCTTGTCCCATCATTGCTTAGCGTTTTGCTGCAGGCTAAGGTAGTACTACTAATTGGCCTTTGTAACAAAACTGACCTATGGACAGGATAAAACTTGTTTGGAGCTTTGGAGACAAAAATTATTCAAGCTTAAAAAGACACCAATGCTCCAGTTACGTCACCATAAAAAAGCGGTGAATGAATTTCTTCCTCCGGCAGCGCTTGATGTGAAAGAATGCATCCATGTTGTGTTCCCTGCCAAACAAAAGCTCCTTCAGGTAGCTGAACATGTCCCCTCTTCCCCTCCACCACCCTCTTGCTTAAGGATAAGAAGGTCTATCATTTGCTTTATTTATCCGGGAGTTCCTCGCAGTAAGGGTCCTTTGATCTCAGAGGCGAATGGTAGAGGGAACAATTCAACTGCTCATACAGGTGCAGGGGGTTTATTTGACAGGTTGTGGCTTTTCTTTCTACCACATTAACTGTGTGCATTAAAATGGGTGCTTGACAGATTTGAGCAGGTCGGAGCCAAACAACAACAATTTGAGACAAAAGCCGGCTACACCTGCAAATGCTGAATAAAAGCAGGTAAAGCTATTATGTTCCCCTGCTGTGCATGGGATTCTTTCTCTCTCACAACTTGGAAAGATGGTCCATAGTAAGGAGAAGTAAGAGAAGCCGGAGCTAGTAAATAATATACAATGCAGACAATCTCCTCTCACTTTAAAACATTTCTTCTTGGTGTGAGTTATTTTAAAATAAATAACTCTTCAATGGGAGTGTTTGTACGGTAGCACCTAAATTATATTGTCTATAACAGGAGTGAAGAGAAAGGAGGAAAGAACATGAAAGAAAGCATCTTCAAATCATGTTTACTCAAACCAGCACTTTTTCCCTCTGAATAATGATTACATATACAGTTGCTCACGATTATTACTAGTGAAGTGAAAATGTGGCCTTTTAGCTTTGTGAGTTCTCTCTCTCTCTCCACCTGCATTTTCCCTGGTGTTTTGCTTAGCTTAAGGGCAGTTTAAATGATCGGAATAAGAAAGACACTGTTCAGTTGGCTACTATCTACAATGAACTCCTGTGTGTGTGTGTGTGTGTGTGTGTTTGTCTTCCTACTGAATTTTGCTTCTGAAGTCTAGAAAGTTCATACTTTTGTACATGCGTCTTCACTTTCTTGCTTTAAGTTTCATGCCACAGCCTGCACTTTTAAGTGCAGTTTAAAATCTTGTACTTTGAGATCAAAGCATTATTAGTTAATTATTGTTTAAGAAAGAGAATGGAGAATATAATACCAATATGCTTTCCGTAGCTTAAGACTTGTAGGAAAACCCAGAATCAGAAGTGTGACTGGGCAAAAAATAAAAATTTAAGGAAGCAAATAAGATCAACTAGAGCAGGGGTGGCCAACCTTTTAAAGTGAGATGCTAGGTCATGTTCCCTCAGACAGTTGAGGAGGCCAGACTGGTGGTCCCCCCTGCCGTAAATGAGTCCGCGGCCGATTCTGGTGGTGGCGGCAGAAGCAGCGGCAGCAGCTGCTGTTGGAGCGAGGGTGGGGGCTGGATTATTTGGCACCATGGGCTGGATCCAGCCTGCAAGCCGTAGGTTGGCTACCCCTGAACCAGAGTGTTGTAGATTGACACGCTCTAACAGACATTACCTTAGAGCAGCAAATGCAGGTAATTCGCACTAAAGGGCAAAATAAGAGATAAAATAAAAATTGGTTTCACACCACTAGCAATCTACTAAGGGAAGAAAGGTATCTAGAAGCTGAAACAGACATACAGTAAAACCCCGACTTACATATGCCTCGAGTTACATAAAATTAGACTTACATAATGATTTTTGCACTAAAACCATGTCCCAATTTACATAAATGTCCCACTTTGCATAACACAATTTCCATAATAAAGTAAATAGTAGTAGTAATTTCCTATGGGTTTGCTTTGAATTACAAAAAAATAAATCATTTTTCTTATGGGGTTGCTTCGATTTACATAAATATCATTTTCCTATGGGTTTGTTCGAGTTAAGTAAAAAATTCATTGTTCCTATGGGTTTGCTTTGAGTTATGTAAAAATTCATTGTTCCTATGGGTTTGCTTCGAGTTAAGTAACAAACTGATTTACATAAAAGCCTACGGAACAGACTTTTTATGTAAGGAGGGGTTTTACTGTATTTTTGTTTTAAAAAGATAGTTTGTGACTTTTTAAAACTCAAACTGGAAAACAAAGCTTTCTTGAACAATTACGGTCTGACACTTGGGATCAAAACAAACAGCCATAGCTAAGATTTTATATAATTCAGATCACTTGTGGGAGTTTGTTCATTTGTTGTGACATAAGAGCCATCCCAGGATATATCTGAAGATGCCAACTCTGGCTGCACTCATCTGAAAATTGGTAATCATGTCTAGAGGAAATTGAAGACTTATAACAGGACCCATGACAAACAAATACAGTACTAAGATATTCTACCAAGAAGCTAAAACTTCCACAACAATTCACAGAGATGTGGCAACACATAGAGCATAATTAACCAGCAAAGACAATTTCTTTCCCCATTTTTCTTTTGTTAATACAGTTTATGAATTAATTTCCACCTCCAAGATTTACCTGAATTATGTTATACATTTAATAATTAAGTGGGAATATGTGATAATAGACAGTGAGTTGTTCATAATCCAGACAGACAATATATGCATGGTGCATGCATGAATTTTAGTCAAGTGATCTAGTGTTGGTATTCTTAAAAAGCATAACATTCAGAAGTCATCACACCAGTCTACTCTGGTGGCAAGTTTATCACTTGTATGTTCCTAAGCCTTTTTCACAGAAACCTTTGATAATGATGATGCTCAGCAGTTGTATTTATCTAGTCTTCCTTGCACTTCTTCTCATTCTTCAAGTGTTGCATCCAATTCTGAATATTGGCAATCATCATGGTGAATAAGCCATGAAGATTGTCCTGAGAAGATAATGCAGTGGCCTTTCATCTGCCTTCTGCATCACAGCGTGACACCTCTATCAGCCAGTCACTTTCTCGTCCTGAGCCCTTTTGGCATGCAAAGTCCTCATCAGCCCCAGGCCAGTATTGATGAAGCTGCTGCCCTCCATCAAGATGGATTCAAGTGGGATTTAATCCACTTGGGGACCATCACCCTTCCCTGTGGACTTTGTCAAGGCTGTTAGTCCACAGGGTTGTCACCTTAGTTAACTGCTGCCTGACACTCGGCATTGAGTCACTGGCAGTATGGTCTATGCTATTACCATAGCAGGATAATCTGGCCAGGCTCGTTGAGGAAGATTAGTTACTGAAATATTATTATAAAAGCCAAAGTCATAATCCTGTATTTTCCTCAAAATGATTTATATGACTTCTGCAATTAGATTTCAAAGAGTAACTTAAAATAGGTAAACTGGGAATAAAATTATATCAGCTGTATTAGTGAAATCTATTTTGTGATCAAATACTTCAACAAGAACAAAGGCAGGAATATTTCAAATGCTATCATGTTCTACTTATTTAGTTCTTTTCTATTTTGTTATTGAAGAATAAAATATGCTGTAGCTGCTCACACTTTTGTTAAAGGTATAACAGGTTTATGAAGGACCTAAAACTGTGTAACAAATCTGGAAATTAGGGTTCACTGGTTTTCTGTAAAATTTCAATAAGATCCACAGACCTGTGACAAGATATTTGTGACCAAATAATAATAATAATAATAATCAGGGAGTGTCTACATTTGGAAAGCAACTATTTAAAATTATAGTGGCCATTCAGTAGGTGGCACTCTTCTCCATGAACAGATAATGAATTCATACCTTAAACATGGATATCTTTTAATCTATAATATTTTCAATTTTCTTATGGGCACTGGGGTATTTTTAAACAAGAGTAAACAGAAGTGCCGTCATATTTAAGCTCTAATAACTAACCAGGAATTGTAGAGACTGTGTTGGCTGAATATCCCCCAACTCTAAAGTTTTAGCTACATTAGTTACATTGAATCTCAGTTTATCTAAAAGGCTCTTAAGGTTTGGGTAAAATTTCTCTGATAATTTTAATACTTACACGAAACTTTAAAAAGTATTGGGCTATATCTATTTGTAGACTGGTTTTGATGGTGATGCCTCTGGATGCTAATTATCTACCAATTGTGCCCGCTCCTGGACCGGGACTCCCTGCTCACCGTTACTCATGCTCTGGTCACCTCTAGATTAGATTATTGTAATGTGCTCTACATGGGGCTGCCCTTGACGACCATCCGGAGGCTGCAGCTGGTACAGAATGCAGCTGCCTGGGTGGTGATGGGGCGTGGGCATTATGCCCGTGCCTCACCGCTGCTCCGGGAGCTGCACTGGTTGCCAGTGTGCCTCCGGGTGCAATTCAGGGTGCTGGTTTTGACATTTAAAGCCCTTCATGGCAGTGGACCAGGATACCTAAGAGACCGCGTCACCCCAAGGTGTTCAACCCGTCCTACGAGGGCAGACCAGAGAGGCTCTGTGATGGTCCCATCTGTCAAGGAAGTACATTTAGCTGGGACCAGGAGGAGAGCCTTCTCGGTGTCTGCCCCGGCCCTTGCTACCCGAGCTGCACCTCCAGACAGAGCTGTTACTCTTTAGAAAATTATTGAAGACATGGTTATGCCAGCGGGTATGGGGTATGGAGGGATCAACCTCCCAGTCCCACTGCATTATTTAGCCTGCATGGGTGTTTTGTCCTGGTAGTTCTTTTAATTGGGTGGAGGGAGAGTAAGGGTGGCTTTTATTAGATAGTTTTAAAAGATATTTTAATGGTTTATAGATAGGGATTTTATTCAATGCTTTTATTCTATGTTTTTAATCACCCTGTAAACCACTTCAGGTCACTCTTGAGTGAAGGAAGCAATATAGATATATCATAACTAACTAACTAAATAAATAAATAGCAAAGCTGGTATGCAGGGATCAGTTGCAAATAGAATATGAACATTTTTTTGAAATCCTGTGAGGTAAACTAAACTTTCGTTATGGGATTAAATGTTTCTCGAGAGTCCAAATGGAAAGAAGGTGTAGTCTCTGATGGAGGAGAATAAATATATTAAATTAATGTTACTTAAATCTAAATGTTCTGAAACTATAAATTTGCTCTGAGTCCCCCAGAGTTCATTCAGTACTAGGCTGTTCCATGACTGTTTAGAGGTGAACTATAATAATCTACCTCAGCTGAAATATCTACATTATCATCAAAGGCAGCACTACTTATGGCTTGTTGCCATAATCAATATGCGACATTCATATATCATGGATAATTGAGGTAGACCTTATTTCTCAGAGGATCATAGGCACCAGCTATATCTGTACTCAAAATTTATGTCATTTTTTCTTTGATAGAAAATAAATTCCTTTCAAAAACAGTTTTAAAGGAGAACATTGTACATTTTTGTCTGTGGCAGCCTCCTTGGCTGTTCTTACTTCAGTTGAAACTCAGGAGTAACCATCATAAGATACCTCCTCCTACAAAGCTTTTTTCTGATCCGGAAGTCCAGGGAGCCAGTGAGGTTGCAGAGTAATGAACAGATTTATAGTAAACTAGCAGAGTTTGCCCGGTGTTGCCGGGCTGTTTTAAATTGTGTTGCAAGAGGTTTTTTTTTTTTTTTTGGTAATGTATGTAAAAAAGAGGTTAGTCTGTAATTGTTTTTTTTAAATTTTTATTTATGTACATGTTTTATGTTGTCATTTGTTAAATAGATTGTATTGTTTTGATACTATAAAGTAATAATAACTTGTAGTTTGTATTTTTTCTAATGTATTTTTAAATATTTGTTTTAACATATATGTTATTTTTAGTTACACAATTTTTTTTAAAAAATAAAAAATATATTAACATTTATTTTTTGGGGTTTTTTGTGGATTAAAAAAAGAACAAAGGATGATATAATTTTTTCAAATTGTTTTATTTAACCAAATAATGTTTTATTTTGTGGTTGTTTTTTTTAAATAGTTGTACCGTAGGTAATAATTTTAAAAATGTGAAAGTACATGTTTTTTACATTCAATGTTTTTAAACTGTGTTTAGATGTTTTGCGTTTTTATTTGAGTTAAAACTCAGCACAGGATTTTAGAAATCTTTTTATTTTATTTTTTTGACATATGTTTGTGATTTGTGTAAAATTGTGATTTATTGTTATGTTTTTGACTTGTTTTTCTCTTGTGGCTTCTAGGTGGGGCTCTTGAGTCTTTTTGAGTTGTTTTTACTATTCTGCCCTGCAGGTGGGGCTGCTAGGGGTTCTGTTTTACTTTCGCTGTTTTTTCTCTCCTTGGCCTCTGGGTGGGGCTTCTTCTGGTAAGTAGTCTCTTTGTTTCTTCATTTCTGTTCCGGTCGTCGTGGAGGGAGGACGTGCTGGTGAGTTGTCTGGTTTTCTTTCTTCTGGGTTTTTTCTTTGTTTTGCTTTTGTGGTGGTGGGCTGGGAGGTGTTTCTGTTTGTTCTTTTTTGTTTTGGTTTAGTTTTAGGTTGGTTTAATTGGTTTGATTATTTCTGGTTGAGTTTAATTTGTTTTATTTTGTTGTTAATTTTTGTAATTAGTTGTTTCTTTGTGTAATTAGTGGTTTTTTTCGTGTTGTAGTTAGGTGTTTTGTATGTGCTTTTGGGTAATTGTGGATCTTTTTGTTTGTGTATTTTGTGGTTTATTTCGTTTGGTTTATTAATGGTTTTTTAAATTATTGATTTATTTTTGTTTTATTATTTTTTAATAGTTTTGGTGTTTGTTTTTGTTGGTTACTTTGCCTTGTTTATTGTGTATGTTGATGGTCAGGGGTAGTTTTGGTGTGCGTGTACACACACACTGGGCAGGTTTGAAATTTGCAGCCCAGTAGGTGTGTGTGTGAGTGAGTGAGAGAGAGGAGGCTGCAGTTGAGGTTGGAGGCTGCGCCTGGGTGAGTACCTCCGGGAGGCTAAGGCAGTGACCGGAGCCCTGTTCACTGCCTTTGCTTCCCTGGGAATTGGTTCGCTTTCAATGGGGGGGAGGTACTGGTGCATTCGCCCCCATTGAAAGCGAAACACTTCCTTGGGAAGTAAGGGCAGTGACCGGAGCCTCATTCGCTGCCTTTGTTCCCTGGGAATTGGTTCAGTTTCAAGGGGGGGAGGTACTGGTGCATTCGCCCCGTTGAAAGCAAAACACTTCCTTGGGAAGTAAAGGCAGCGACCGGAGCCTCGTTCGCTGCCTTTGCTTCCTGGGGAATTCGTTCGCTTTCAAGGGGGGGGCAAATGCACCAGTACCTTTCCCCCCTTGAAAGCGAAACACTTCCTCGGGAAGTAAAGGCAGCGACCGGAGCCTCGGTTGCTGCCTTTGCTTCCCTGGGAATTGGTTTGCTTTCAAGGGGGGGGGAGGTACTGGTGCATTCGCCCCCCCCCCGTTGAAAGCAAAACACTTCCTCGGGAAGTAAAGGCAGCAACTGGAGCCTTGTTCGCTGCCTTTGCTTCCCTGGGAATTGGTTCGCTTTCAGCGGGGGGCAGGGGGAAGGTAAGTGGGTTGGGGTACAGGGACTGGGAGGACACAGGGGCGGGGTGGGTGGGCGGCATGGTTCCCATTGTGCTCCCGTTGCTTTTTGTAAGTTTATATTTTTCGCGCGCTGGCTTTCTCAGCATTCTGTGTGCTCATGGCGCGCAGGACGTTGGGACTTGTACTTTTGAGTTTGAGGTTTGCTTTCATGCAGTGCTTTTTTTAATACGGCTCGATTTCAATTGGCTGCGACGCGTTTCCCAACGTTCTTTTTGCTTGCGCCTCTCAACCTGATTGGCTCTGGCGTGGTGCAAAGAACATTGGGAATTGAAGTCCTTTTTCTTTGTTTGTGTTTGTGGGGCTCCTGCCCCACTGGTGCATTTCTCAACCCTGCAGTAACCTCTGGACTGGGTTCAGGTGAGTGCAGGAGGCTCAGTACGGGCTAGTACGGCCGGGTGTGGGAGCCTTTGTCACAATCCAACGGTTAACGCTTGGATTTATAGGTATAGATGGAGAGTAATGAATGCAGAAATGTCAAATACCCTGAGAAGTTGGAACAGCTGGCAGAAGTCCTAAATTCACTCTCTAAGCTTTCCATGGTTAGTCTCTCCATTCCCTGGTAGCAAGTATAGCCGATTTTAGATAATATGCCTTTGTTTGGAAGGCTGCCCCCCATTCCTCAGGTTTCCTTATTCCAAGAAAAAAAGTTCTTGCAAAACTAGCTTTCAGAATACAGCAGAATTGGCCCTCACATCTTCTAGAATCATACAGGTGACATTTTGAGCACCCTTCTTTTCCTCCTCTTCATCATCATCATCATCATCATCATCATCATCATCATCACACTTCAGGAAAGGGTGAGGGGATGAGGCTGCATGGTGTCCATTTCTGTTAATTTGGCACAAAGCCGATCTGTTCTCATCCCTTATTTTCTTTTCTCTACTACAGAGAAAATCCATTTCTTTCACTAATTCTGAGATCTGTCAAAAATCTTAACAACCTTGTTTACAAAAAGGCAGATTTTAAGCCTACGCGCACACACACACACACACACACACAGAGAGCGAGAGAGAGCTAAAGAAATTCTTTTCTCTGAGATATTGTTCATAAGGAATGTGGATTCAACCAGTCAAAAATGTTGGATTAGGTTTCAGATGTCCAGGAATAATGTTCCCCACCTAAGCAACTTCAGTAGAAGTATATTAACAGGAATATGACAATATGCTTAAAATATTCCTTCCAGTCATGCCATCAATTGTGAATTCCAGCCCAAAAAGGATTAAAGCAATTTTATCTGTGAAACCTTTAGCAGTAGTGAGACCAACAGATAGTAAAGGTAAAGGTCTCCCTTGCTTCAAAAGCCATTTGTGCCTGACTCTAGGGTGCGGTGTACATCTCCGTTTACAGCTAAAGAGGCAGCACTGTCTGTGTCTGCAGATGTTTCCATTGTGATGTGGCAGGCATGACTAGATGCTGATGTGCATGGAACATTGTTACCTTTCCTACCAAAGTGGTACCTATTTATCTACCTGCAATTTCTTGCTTTCGAACTGTTAGGTTGGCAGGAGCTGGGACAGGTGACGGGCACTCATTTCATTGCACAGTACTCGGGTCTCAAACTGCTGACCTGCTGACCTTCTGGTTTTATTTATTATTTATTTATTAGTTTGATTTCTACACCGCCCACTCGGCCTAGGCTGACTCAGGGCGGTTCACAATCACAAATAAAACAACATAGTTAAAATTGATTAAAACTACCAACTCCCTTAAAAAGGGTGCAGGGACCAAAGGGCTGAGAGGGATGGAGTTTCCACTACACCAACCACCCAACGGAGGTCACCCTTTCACCTGCACCCCATACTTGGCCTGCCAGCCAGGTTTTGAGTTCTTTTCTGACGGGCAGCAATTCCATCTGGAGACGTAACTCTGTTGGCAGGAGGTTCCAGAGGGCCAGTGCAGACACGGAGAAGGCCTTCCTCCTTGTGCTAGAGAGGCAAGCCCCTCTATCTGATGGTACAATAAGAGAGCCCCTCCAGTCCACTCTGGTTGGACGGACAGATGTCCTTAGGGCAATGCGGTCTCTTAGGTATCCTGGTTGAGCTCAGCATCTCAACCTCTAAGCCATCACAGTCCTTAAGATATCTTCTTCAGAATAGGTGGACGTAGCAGATTCTTTCACCAGAGGATAAGCCATCAGTCAATGATATTGAATGAAATTCTACTGCTGTCACCACAAGATAGGTTGTAAGCTGTTTTCAATCAGATTCAGTATGATCTTTTCCAACCTGTTCTGTGGAAATGATGTCTGTCTTCTAATTTCCCCAAAAACTGATGTCTCAGCATCAACTATTTTTGGAATCTATGTCGGCACTTTGACCCAATTTTATGTTGCATATAGCCAAACATGCATTTATAAAAGAAACACCAGTTTGTCACATGCTTTTTCATAGCACTGCTTATAATTGATTATACTGCAACAAATATGACATAGTTCAACAAGGAATAAAAGCAGTGACTTTGTATGGAAGTTTCATATAGATGCACCCTTGGGAAACCTCGAGAACATCTACAGAAGTCAACAGAAGTGTTCTGATGATCTTTGTACTCGTGTTTCCCCAAGCAATATAATACACCTATCCTGGCTGCATAATCTACTGAGAACAACTCTATAATTTCGATGCGTGCCCATGAAGCACACAAGAAAATCTCTTTGTATGTAGTTGCATTTTAGGATAATCAGTTCTCAGACTGTGGTCTGCAAAGAGCTATTTGGTCACATGATTCTGGCTTTTCCACTGGATTCCAGCTGCTAAATTACATTAGAATCCCTCTAAAAATACATTAAATACTTTTCAGCTATTACTTTGCACACAAGTAAGCAATTGATGTAGGTGCCACAAGATTGTTATATGATAGGGAATAGGAGCAAATGTAGCTCATTAGTCAATCCCCTTATTAAGGTATGATCATATGATCGAAAAAGTTTGTCGAGCCTCATTTTTAAGCCATTTTCAGCAGCAAATATAATGATGGTATTAATATCGCTTTTTCAATAAAAATAAAATAGATGAAATAATGAGATTACTTATGGCTTTAATCTGAGATTAGTTATGGCTGTTCTTTTGGAGCTGACATGCATTATGAAAAAATCATTAAACGATTCTATGATTTGGCTTCCTGTTAAAAACAGCCAGAATCTAACTTTTATGAGAAAACAATCAATTAGCTCTAAAAGCAGATGTTATTCTCCACTTGCTTGTTCTCAAGCAGCACTGAGCATTGCAGACACTACTAGTCTGTCCTGGATAACTGGATCAGCTCTTTTGTATATGATGTCCCTAATGTTTTGCTGAAGGCATGTTAAAATTAACAGGATAGCCATTCAACCAAATTTAAGGCTTTTATTCTTTTTAATGTAATGAATGTGATAAATCATTATCATGCACCACTTGTGAAACACTATTGCATAATGTTATTCAGATAGTTTTGAGAAGAGTCCAAATTGCACATCTTTTTGTTGAACTAATGATCATATATTGATATTTCTCCAATTTATAAAGCCTTCCTGAATGGAGGCTGGCCAATATATTCTGTTGTTCACATTAGGAATTTGGAAATCAATGTAGGTTTTCTATTCTTCTTAGATGATTTAATCAATTGAAGTCATTTACTCATAGCAGAAAATATGTATGATTGCCAACTCTATGGCTTTTGTGAATTGCTTTCTCACTACCATTGCCCAGTAATGAGAAGGTACAGGTTCTCTTCAATAGTTGACTAAACGTACACATGTACACCAGCAATTTGAGGTGCTGAAATTGTTCATTATTAGAAGCTAGCAGTGTTCCCACTAGAAGGCATCTTTACCACTTGCCATAAAGATTTGCCATAAAGATGTGCAAAAATAGGGTAATACTAAAACTTAGCAGTGTTTATCAGATGGTGCTAAAATGACAGTCATGGAGTAATCAAGTTACAAACATGGTTCTTGACGCATTTATCGTTTTCTTCTCATTCAGATATGAATATATTAAGGGTAATTGTATACAGTTTGAAAAAAGTTTCTGCTACTAAATTGCTGTGTCCTCTGTGTGAAGAATAACACAAACATGTCCACAAACACCAGAGGAAGTGATGTTAATTATAAATAGAACAATTCAGCAGATAATGCAGACGCATCTGTGGCACGTGTTTCGGGCGCGTGCTTTGTGCATCTCCCTCCCAGGAGGCACACTGTCGCTGTGGCGACGTGGCATCAGGGGTGAAGCCGACCCTATAAAAAGGGTTGGGTTGGCTCACCTGGTGCCATTTTGTTTGTACAGGTTTCGGCAGCCATTTGCTTCCTCCACACCTCAGTGGGTGTGAACCTTTGCAGGGGGCTTCGACTGACGGAACCTTGACTAGTGGCCAGTGACTGGCCTTGGCTGATAGCTGGACTTCATCCCGGCCTTTTGTCGTGAGGAAGGGGCATCTGCTGCCTTTCCCCGTGGGGCTCAGGAGGGCGATGTGAGGCCGTTCGTTGTCCGCTTTCACTTTTGGCCATGGCGCTGAAGCGTAAGGCGGTTCAGGCCACCCAGAGGCCTCATGCAGCTAGGTGGAGCCCTGCTGTGGCTGCCTCTCAGGCCTCACAGGCCCCATTGGTGGGTGTAAGTGGGGCTCCTTGGGCGCCTTCTGCCCAGATTGCCCCGCAGTCCATTCCTCCCCTTGCAGGCCAGGCGGCTGCCCCGCAGCTCATTCGGCCCCCATTTGGCCCCAGTTGAGGAACGGTCAGGGCTCCCCAAGTTTATGGGTGCAAAACATGGGAGGAGGTTATTGGGGTCTTGCGGCTCAGAATTTTGAAGCTTGAAGCTTAACCGAGACTCAGTTAAGGCAAAAAAAGAAAAGGAGGATGTGAGAGACAAGGAGTTGGCATGCCGTAGGAAGCCTCCTTACACCTGGGCCAATTGGCTCCCGGTGTACCTGATATTTGCGGGGGTGTCAATCAAGGCCCGGTCTGACCAGGCTTTTTTCCATTGATACAGTACCTCGATATTATATATAGGGCACATGTTGATTTCCCTGGGCAAGCATGCCTGTTATATGACCAGAACTTTAGGATGTGGGCCGCAATCCAGCCCAACATGCGTTGAGGTCAACAGCACCCATAATTGTGGCTGCAGTTTATGACACCTGTCCAGCCTGTCCTGGGAGATCATTTCGATTGTGGCTATCTTATTCAGCGCCCTCCTCAGTCACATCTACCCCGCCAGACAGCGAGGCAGGCGGTTCAACACCGCCTGCAGATTTCTTCCTGGATGCTTGCTTTACATTTTCTCTTCAGCATCTGTGGCTGGCCCATATACAGTACAGTACTTAGATGATAGTTATGTTAGTAGATTTTCCAGTCTGATTGATATTTCAGTCAGACCTTACATGTAGCCCCTAACTGCTTGTGCTACCTCTTGCATCATTATTAGAGACACTCCATTTCTTCTGAGTCTGTCATTTCCAGATGAGAACACTTTGTTCTTACTAAAAGTACCCCATTCTTACTAAAAGTGCCCCATTCCATTCATTTTAGTCCACTAGCATGTCTAGCTTAGCGTTCTCTTTTCAACTCTCACAGGGTCAGTTTCTGTGCTTCAACCTCCCTTGAACATTTTTTAGAACCCCCATCTGATGGTTCTACTTCTTTTCAATGCTCAAAAATATGGCTGTCTGCTGTCAGCCATGGGTTTGATTGGCGAACAAGTAGAAGGCATATTACAAGCAGATTTAAGATTAATACAATGAAATTGTTAGGCTGTTAAAGTCCATTTAATGGAGATGGATTATAGTGGAAGGGGTGAGAAGAATTGCACTATTTGTGGTTTGGATGTGTAACTATAAAGGAAAATGGAAACTAGAAAAATCAACATCATGTTGTAACATTTGCATTCTGATCTGCATCTCAGATTAGCACCTATATTGAATTATTTCATTAGATACACATTTATTTGAAAGGCTGAAATCCTTTGGCTTAGCATAGTAAGTCCAAGATAGAGTAAACCCACTGGATCAATTGAATTTACAGAGGAGATGATTCACAAACTCAGCCAGGTTGATTACAAACTCTAGCCCATGTAACTAACATTAAGGCCTCAAAAATCAATACAAGAATGAACAGGATATCAATGGAACAACTTCAGATTAGAGTACTATGACCTGAACCTTTAGAACCAACAGTAAAATTGCAACACTATGAATGCAGTATAATCGGCTAGTAGATATTCTCAGGGGAGCATTTCAGAACTACAGTAATTTGGCTTACAGATAATAAAATTACACACCAATGTAATAATGTAACAAGATAAAAGGAATGTATGCAAGCATAATTTTTAAAAAGCTGAGTCAATGATCTCATAACTTTTGAAAAAGTAGCTCTTTCTGTCAATAACAGCAACATAAACTAAAATGGCTATTTATTTAAAATTAGTGTAAAGACCAACAGTGGATATCCAATGATGATCTACCGTAATTTAATTGGAATCAGTTAATACAAATTATTTACTCTTGAGAACACCTTAGCCAGCATTATTGATGCTTATAAAAGGTATAAAACATGAATTGGTCTTGTGTTCAATTCTACCTTCAGAGGACACCTCAGTTGATTTAATCGATGAGTATTAGAATTTCACAAACAACATAACATATAACAAGAAGTGGAGAATTTGGTAATGTGAGATCTCTTCAAGATAAAAGACTGAGAACATACATGCTTTGTTGTGTTTTGGGATCAAGGAGACAGCAGAGGCTTAATTCATGAAGAGGCATCGGGCAAGATAGCCCGGACAGAGTTTATTAGGAATAACAGGACAAAGAAAATTCCAGAGAAGGGTATGAAATATATCCTTATTGGTTACCTGCGATAGCATAAGGTTACTTAATTGGCTAAATATCAGCATGCCTGCCTCGTGCTCACCTTGCTGATTGGACAGAAGCTGCGTGCTAGCTGAATGACTGCGTGCCATCCCTGGGCATGGTAGGGAGGACCAGAAGGCCTGGAGTAATGCTTAGAGGCCCAAGCTGGGGCCTCTAAGTTACGGTAGAAACAGATGAGGCAAGGAGAACGATCACCCACGATTTATGACCATGGTGTGCCATGAGCCACAGCGATCGTGCTGTGAACCTCCTCACATCTCCCCCCTTCTGTTTTTAAGAAGCTTATAAGCATAATAAATTTGGTCCTTGCGTGCACGAGGCCGGAAGCGAAATCCTTGCAGGCAGGTGGCTAGCAACGAAGGTATGCATTGAATAAAGCAACAGGCAGTTATCAGAATGGCAAGAATAATTAAACCATGCTGCAGAATGGCCCGTACCCAAGCTCCGTTGGGAAGCCAGGACCAAAGAGTGCTCCACCACGAAGGCAGAGGATTTTGCTTAATATCAGAAACAATTTTGGTTAAAGAATCCAATTGGTTTTGTACCTTATTAGAATTATCGGATAAGTTAAAGCAACACATATTACGCACAGACTCACAACCTTGATGATGTAACATCAGCAAATAATCGATCGCGGCGCGGTTATCTAAAATGGCGTTGCGAAGCTGAAATTGCTCCCTGTTCAGGAGGCTAATAGCTTGGGAAGTGTGATTAATGGCTTTTACAAATGCACAAGCAAGCTTTCCAAGCTGCCTTGCATTCCCGGCTGCCAGGCCAGGCACGCCAACAAGACTGATGGCCAAGGATGTGTACTCGGCCTGGGAAAGCACCTTAACAGTGCTATCGCAATCAGAGGGTAACTGCTCAGCGGCAGTACCCCGGGTGATGCGTTTGCGGGCGGGACGCTGACGGACCAGCGTAGTGCGGTTGGGCAAAGCAACAATCATACGACTAAGGCAACAAGTGGTTTTAGAGAGGTTAGCAGGAATATAGTTCCAAGTTCGTGACCCACAGGTCCAGAACCACCCAGAAGGCAACAGAATGTGCTGAAAGTTAAAATGAAGGTCCTCTGTCTCCCTCCCGGTGCAATTAAGACCGCGACCGGGCTGGAAACAGCGAGGCTTTGACTTATGTTGAGTACAGTTCACAACCCTGGCACATTTACTAGCATTACTAACAGCTACAATAGGAGTATAGAGAGACAGGGCATCAAAGGGCAGCCTTTTTGTTGCCTTTCCCCAAAGGGGGCTAAGAGCATTTTTGTTTTTGACCTTGTCATAAAGTCGGCCATATCGTAACCCAACACTGACCTACTGACGTTTTGGGGACTGTAGCAAATGGGAATGAGACAGGTGCTTAACAGGTGATAGGAGTCAACGCTTTGCTTAAGGCAAAACTCAGTTTGATTAGAAATGCGGGCAAGCTTATACCACAGGTTATACTCAAAGCGTTGGGAAAGCTCATCTTGGACGGCAAGCACTCCTGGAAAGAGAAGCATGTAGCAACAAAGAATCATTATAGAATTAGCATTTAGACAAGCTATGATAGCAACAACAAAGTTCTCAGGAGTCTTTTCCACCCGGATTTCATCCAGCACGGACTGGGCTTCATCCGACAATGCTTTCACCTGGCCCCAGGTTATCGGCAGGTTCTGCCCCCTTCGCCTTCCCCCTCAGTTCCGCCTCCTCTCCAGGAGCTCGTGCAGGTGAAGGTCGAAGTTTGAAATGGGGTTGCTGAGACCCTGATGCCATGCCATGCTTCCACGATCGAACAAACCGGGCAGGGACCCAAAGAGGACCTTCTGGCGTAGACACTGCGGCGTAGCCCCTTCCCCAGGTGATGAGGGGAACAGGCCCTTTCCACTCCGGGTCCGGCAGGCGTCTGTACTGGACCTGGGGGGCAGGCAGAACCTCAAGCTGGCGGTAGTGACGCTGAGCCCTGGATAAAAATTGAGAATTAAATTGAGACAAGTTAAGGTGGTTTAGCGTGAACAGTACACTAGCAAGCCACTCCTCCTTTTCCGGAAGTGAGAGGGGGACAGTTCCCCCTTTCCTTTTTTGGCGATCCAGTGCCTCTTTCAGTGTTTTATTGGCCCGTTCGACCACGGCCTGTCCCTGAGAATTATAAGGGATGCCGAATGTGTGGACAATCTGCCAGCGGGTACAAAACTCTGCTAGGGCAGTAGAACAATAGGTGGGGCCGTTATCGGTTTTCAAACGGTCAGTTTTTCATCCATGTGATGATATATAACCAAATTAGGGTAAGCCTTTCTGTACGGCATGAGAGCTGCATTTACATAAAACTGACACATGGTGGGGCTATTGAGCATTCCCATAGGCAATACCTTCCAATGGTACCGGACTGTGGGCTGGGAGTTATTCAACACTGGGACCGTGAAAGCAAAATACTTCCGGTCCTTTTCCTGAAGGGGAATGGTATAAAAACAATCCTTGAGGTCAATGACAGCCATCTCATAATCATGGGGTATCAAATTTGGGTTTGGGGTTCCACACTGGAGCGAGCCCATCGGCTCAATTATCTTATTGATCTCCCGCAGGTCATGGAGCAACCGCCACTTCCCGGACTTCTTTTTGATGACAAATACCGGGGTATTGAATGGACTACTAGTCGGTTCAATGTGACCCGCGTCCAGTTGTTCCTGGACGAGCTGCTTAAGCGCAGTCAACTTCTCTTGCAGAAGTGACCATTGCTGCACCCACACGGCTTGATCGGTCTTCCACGAGAGTGGAAGAGCACAATGTTGATGGCTATTCATGAGTTATGAGGGTGGTGCCAACTTGCGCCAGTAAATCCCTCCCCCACAAGTTGAGATCAATTTGTAAAATACAGGGCTTGATGCGAGCGATCTCAGGCCCGCCAGGTTGGAGACTGACAGATAACCACTGAGCACTTTTCCGGGAGGCCTGGCTACCACCGATGCCCCAAACTGAGGGAGCGGTTTCGGTTGGCCACAAGGGATCCCAGTGCCCAGCGGCTATCACAGAAATATCCGCCCCCGTATCCAACAATCCTTCCAACAACTTACCATTTACCCAATACTTACGGGTCGGCTTCTGCTGTCCTATCTGTCTTGAAGGGCGGCAACCTGTGGATGATAGGTGTCTCCATCGGCCCCGGCACGGGTGGAACCAAACCCCCCTCTGCGAAGGGCGGGCTCCGCTCCCCCTGGGGTCTCATAAGAAACAATGATCAATTGCGCCTAGGAGTCCCCCTTGCGCAGTTGCAATGGGAGGTGACTCCAAAATTGTACATAAATGATGCCTGTGTAGTCTGCGTCTATCACGCCAGGAACTATCATGATGCCATGTTTGGCCGCTGATGAACACGGCAGTACCAGACCAACGGTCCCTTTTGGCAAGGGGCCAGTAAGGTCGGCAGGCATCAGGATAAGCTCCCCAGGCAACGCAGTTGTCATGTCCTGTGTCTTGACGAGATCGAGACCAGCGCTGCCAGCAGTAGCAGCCTTGCGCTGATCGACCCGTGTCCCCTTTGTTTTCCCGGGGCCCGGGGAGGGCCCGGTATCTAGTTTCCCTGTGGTGAGGGGTTGACTCTGCACTGGCTAGCCCAATGGTATCCTTTGCCACACCGGGGGCACTTCTTGCTGGGGCGCCTGACATCCTTTCCACCCCCTTATGCGCTCCCCCTCTGGGGGCGTGACAGTCTTTCTTGAAGTGGCCCGGTTTCTGACAGTTGAAACAATTGCCAGTGGGCTTGTTTCCGGCACGAAGCGCTCCAGCCAGAAGGGCCATTGCATGTGTTTGAGTGCCCACCTCCATACAGGCTTGAATCATGTCAGCTAAACTATACTCAGGGCGGTGAATGACATTTTGCAAAATCTTCTTGCAATCGGCATTGGCCTGCTCAAAAGCCAGCCATTTCAGGAGTTCTCCTTGGGCATCAGGGTTGTCTATCTGTCTTTGTATGGCTTCCTTCAATCTATCAATGAACTGTGGGTAGGGTTCAGTGGGCTGCTGCCGTGTGGAAGTAAAGGAGCGTGTGGGTTTCCCAGAGACGGGGACCCTTTTAAAGGCTCTCATGACGCACATGAACGTGCGGTGGAAAGACTCCCGGGGGAGTTGCATCTGCTGTTGGAGGGTAGCAAATGCACCTGCTCCATAAATCTGCTCAGGGGTGTTTTGTGGCGTACCAGCCGCCACCGCAGCCGCTCGGAATTCACTATCCCAAACAACATACTGTGAAGCAGTCAAAATCATTCGAAACAAATCCTTCCAGTCTTGGGGCAACATCGTGTACCCATTCCCGATTCCCTCAAGCAACCCTTGCACAAAATGTGATCGGACACCAGCCTCTCTAACAGCTTTATTAAGTTCCCTAATTACTGTATATGACAGAGCTTGCCAATGGATACGTTCCTCTGGATTCCCATCCGCCCCCACCCCCATCTCAACCGTAATGGGAAAAGCGGAAGGACTCTCTCCTTGCCACTCTTCTGCCTCCTCCAGGGACAAAACCCCATCGCTCTTGGCTCGATGTATGGCAGAGCGAACATTTCCCATCACACCGCCAGGGTAGGCGGACGGCGCCTGGAGAACCAGGCTCGGGATGGGCGGCACCAATGGTGCCGTAGGTGGTAAAATAGCGGGCAGCACTTTTGGATAAGGAGGTGGTGGGTCCTTGGGTGGATGAGTCAGAGGATTGGTCAGGGATGCCTCTGCTGGTACTAATTTCCTGACTGCCTCATTAACTCTTTGCCAAATCAATAAATGATGAACCGCTGCCCTCGGTTCTTCCAATAAAATTGTTCCAATTCTTTGCCAATCATCCCGTTTGAGTGATCCAATTTCTGGGTACCAAGGACATTGGCATTCGACTTCCTTAATGAAGTCTTCTAGACTATTAAGCGTGATGTCTGGACATCCGCTCTCCTTGATGATTTTCTGCAATTCTTTTGCATGGGTCTTTTGCCCTAAAGAAAGTCCCCCCCCCCATACTCACAATTGGGAGCTCGAAAGCTGAGGGAGCCTAAAGGCTGAGGTAGCCTGAAGGCTGAGGTGCACCAGGGGGCTATTCCAGCCGGTGAGTCGGGGAGTTGGGATCCAGCAATCACGTCGCGGGTCGCCAGATGTTGTGTTTTGGGATCAAGGAGACAGCGGAGGCTTAATTCATGAAGAGGCATCGGGCAAGATAGCCCGGACGGAGTTTATTAGGAATAACAGGACAAAGAAAATTCCAGAGAAGGGTATGCAATATATCCTTATTGGTTACCTGCAATAGCATAAGGTTACTTAATTGGCTAAATATCAGCATGCCTGTCTCGTGCTCACCTTGCTGATTGGACAGAAGCTGCGTGCTAGCTGAATGACTGCGTGCCATCCCTGGGCATGGTAGGGATGACCAGAAGGCCTGGAGTAATGCTTAGAGGCCCAAGCTGGGGCCTCTAAGTTACGGTAGAAACAGATGAGGCAAGGAGAATGATCACCCACGATTTATGACCATGGTGTGCCATGAGCCACAGCGATCGTGCTGTGAACCTCCTCACAATGCTTGTTGCATTTCAGGCATATATTCATACTTACCTGCTGTATTTAGCTAACCCTCGCTTTCTGATTTAAATATCTGAAGAGGTACCTAATCAGTCTTGAGTGTTGAAAGGGAAGGGCAGTTTTTCAACACCAGGTCTCCAGTTCTTAAAAGTTGTGCAGAGCGGAAGTTGGAGCAGCTGCTGCTCTTCAAAACTTTACAGCAATTGCCCTTTCCAAGCAGAGGACAAAATATGGAAATGAGACACAGCTGTTGGGTTAATAGAACTAGAAGTACATTTACTGGTAGACATTTGGATCTGCAAGGTAGTATGAAGATATGTAGCCTAATACAGTACTGCATATATTATATTCCTTTTCACACATCTTGAAACTGTACCTCCCCATCCACCCCTGAGCCACAACTCTGGCAGAAGAAATGCTCTTTTGAAATCCCCCCCCTTTTTTAATGACCTCAAAGGGAGACCATGGCTTAAAGTTGTCCATAGAGAAAGGAAGGATGCTGCTAACCCGTTTTGCTGAATGTAAGGGTGGTAGATAGAGGCCATGTGTTCACAATTTACTGCCCGCAGCACCAAATAATTCAAACAATCCCCCACCTCACTCCAGCCACTGCCGGAATCGGCCATGGACTCATTTACAGCTGTGTAAATGTGTTTACTGTAGCCGTAGATGAGTTCGTAGCCATCATAAACGTGTTTGCAACAGCTGTGGATGTATTTTGTGGAAACAGTCCAGCCCATTCAGCTGTCTGAGTGGCATGGTTTGGCCTGTGGCTGAAAAACATTGAGAACCCCTGATATAGGCTAAATCCATTTACTCATAGGTAGAAGAACATCACTGATATGAATGTTAGCTGCAAGCTCATTTATCTCACTGAGGATACTCTAGAAGGGAGTAATGTTGATTCCCACCCAAGATATTTGATACTGATTAAACCATTATTTGCTTTTGGAGTGGCAGGCTGTGGAAATGAGAGTGGGCGTGGGTAGGAGTTCAGGACTCCTCAGTGTGTCCTGGAATAGAAGCCAACCAAAATTACCCACATATAGTGTGACCGATAAGGTTATCTATCCTGCCATCTGTATTGGTTTGAATCAGGAGTTCTCAACCTTTTTAAAGGGATGGGGGCGGGTCATACTCCCTCAGATAGCTTCAGGGGGCCGGTTGGACATTTTACTCTTCCTCCACCACATTACACTTCCTGGTGCGGTGGTGGTGGTGGTGGTGACATATGAAATGATGCCGTAGCCTGGATGCGGCCTATGGGCCGCAGGTTGGGAATCCATGCCTTGAATAATGGTAGCTCAGATGACATTTTGCCTAATGTTTTCGACAGCTTTTGGCACAGTTGGTTTTGATGTATTTTCCAGTGACTATATGATGAACTGATAATTGTGAACCAGCCCTAACCTTTTCCCATTGCTATGTGATCAATGGCAAGTTTGGTTTCTGGCAAGTATGGTTTGTGATATCGAACCAAAGCAGTACAGGTAGGTGTTCCCCCTAACAATTCAATGTTATGTCACTTGGGTGGCAAGCTAATGTATTCCTTTTTTAAAATTAAATCAGCATCCCCACACTCCCTGTGGAGCACCAGACAGAAGAGGAAGCAGAGAAGGATATTTATTTTTCTTTCATTTCCCTCTTTTCCTTTGCAATTCAGCACTGTGTGATTTCAGCGACAAGCCAAAAAAGTGATACATTACGTATCAATACATTTTTAACAAATCTAGCTTTCCCCTGTTCCCCTCAGAGAAGGAGATAGTGAGAATTTAAAGGACATGGAGACTAAGAGGGAGGAATAGTTTAAATAAGGTTGCCTTCGCTTGAGGTGAAATTTGGCTTCCTGTCGTGAAATTTCCTGATCCTTGTATGCGCATGGAAGAATCATTCTAAATCAGTGGTTCCCACTGTGGGGCACATGCCCCACAGGAGGACTTCAATTCCCAGAAGCCTAAGTCAGTACATTGGCTGATCAGTGTTTTTGGGAATTGACTTAGGCTTCTGGGAATTGAATTCCAAAAATCAAAGGTTAGGAAACACTGTTCTAAATGTTGGACTGCACTTTCCAGCACCCCTGTTTGGCTTGATCCAGCCTGTGATACCTTCATTATCTAGCTGCAACCTTAGTTGCATGGATTGAAAGCATCACTAGGAAACCATTTCAGTGTACTTTATTTCTACAAAACCCTGGGAGGCTTACCATAAGTTGGAACTGACTCGATGTCAGATAATTAAAATGTTATACTGTATTCTTCTTTCTAGTTCAAAGAAATAGACTTCCTCTCCATTTCTGTATTACCGCACACTTAAGCATTCATTAGTAGCACACCTGAAATTGCCATTCTTTCCCCCACATACTGTGTAGTTACTACAGTATTTTATAATCATTGTCCTTCTTCACAAAGGCTGAAAACTGCTCAGAATGCCAAGAACATGTCTAAAGCTTGGCTATCACTCAATCTGTCATCTCAATGCACGTGCCAATAAAATGGAGTGGTCTTCTATCCTTTCTCCTTCAGCAATCTTGTTAATGGATCCAAGGCTCAGCCATAATCAAAACCTGTGTTTTGAACAGAGGAAAACTGGTTTAACATATATTTTGGCAAACTCTAATATTCTGGAAGTAAAAGGTATTTTTCTTTTTCTTGCTGCTGCTGCTGCTTAAGTAAAAGAAAATGCTACCAGAGGCTTGATTTCTTCATCAAAACAATAGTTTTTCTACCATCAACACCAACACCGTCCCACCCCAAGGCTTCTTCCAGTTGTAGCCACAGGAAGTATCTACATCAAGCTTGTATCTCACAGATCTGTCAGTTAGTTCTGGAGCCAGAAAATGGTTGTTTCAAAATGTTATAGTACAGGAAAATCACCTCTTGGCACTTGCTGCCAAAAAAAGAGGGGAAATGACTGCTTAATTTATGGTGCTACATCACAGAGCCATTCAGGCTGGCCGTTAAGTACACTTCATACACAAATCTTCCCTCTATGTATGTGTGCCAGAAAGAGGGGCTGTAATATGGAGAATTGGCTGCCGTGTCCAATGTCAGTGGAACTCAATGCAGGTGATATGTTTATCAGGCATAAAATGGATTTTATGAAACTTCTGTGCAAAGCACACAGACACACCCTACAAAGCAGGAACATGGAGAGTCCAAAATAATTGGGGAAAGTGTTGGATCGAATTAGTTTGTATGGAATACATCACATGGAAGCTTATTCATGTTGGATCCCCAGGTTTTATACCGAGAAGAAGGCATCATAATAGTATCCAGGACTCTGAAAACTATTCCACACACTTAATTCAAGACCTTCAAAATGTGACCATGTTTACACTTTTTGAAATTAAAAATCTGATAGCCTAGAAGAGTGCCAGTATCGGTCATCAAGCTTTTGGGTAAACATTAAAGGGGCACACTACAGTTTTGAAAGTGAAGAATGAAATTCCATCCAATTATCCCCCAGGATATATTGAAAGATGGCTCTTGTATCTCTAAGGCCAAAGAGCAATCTGTTTAATACCAGAACAGCCATCAGCCACATGTTTTGGCAATGTGTTAATGGGATAACTGGGGATTATCATGTGATATCCTTCTCTTCAGCTGTCAAGTTTATTTACAGTATATGAATCCTATAGTAATTTTTTCTCTAGGACTTCTTGATCTTAATAAAAAAAACTGGTAATAGGGAAAGAAATTAACTTTTATCAATTTAGAAAGTACAAAAGCCAAGATTTTTCTCATCTATTTCCCTTTATATTACTATAGTTTTTTCCCCTTTAGGCACCAGTAGACATTTAATGTTTATTTCATGTAGCTACCCAACTGTTTTTGTAAATTGGCTCTAAAATAAATGATACAAGAAAAGGAGGGTATTAATAAATGATACCACTAACCATAAAATATACTGTTTGTTAATAGAATTACGTGGTGGCTTAAGTTTCTAAGATCAAGTTAACATAGCAGTTGGATAGCTCAGTGGTTTAGATATGGTTGAGATTTTGATTACTCACTAGCCTCCTTGACAGGTGTTGGACCTGATGATCCATAGGGTCCCTTCTAACTCAGTATTCTAAGATTATTGTTATAATAATATTTTTGCTAAACAGCTTCTCTTCTTCTGCTTCATAAACTTTGTAAGCACAACTTTGTAAAGTCAAGCTAAAGTGGATTTATCTCTGGAAGACAGCAACTCAGAATATGTCTTTCTTGTGTTCGCTATGGAGGTAAATCTGAATTTCAGTGTTGCTGCTGATATTTGCTTTAAAGTTGCCTACAACTTTTGTTAATCTTATGAACAAGTGACTGCCTAAATAGCCTGTCACTAAAGACCTGCTCAGCATTTGCAAACTAAGGTTCTGGCTTCCTTTTTATACAGTCAATTCATCTGATAGTTAGTCTTCCTGTTTTTCTATTGCCTTTAGCTTGCCCTAGCATTGTTGTCTTTTTGAGTGGTTCTCATCTTTTCATTATGAGCCCTAATTACAGCATTCTCAGTTTCATCATTTTATTTCTAGAAAACACTCAGTCTTGATTTAACCTAGGATCACCTTGTATCCATCACCTGTCCAGTAGGTGAACAATTTTCTCCTTGGCACTTTCAGTTTTTTCTTTACTATGTGTAGTTGGTGTCTTGGTAAGAACTAAAAGCAGTGACAGATTTACTTTTTTGTGTCTAAGATGATTGCCACCACTGATGCCAATGCTGCAGCTGTGCCGGGGCCAGCTCTTCCCAGCTCGAAAAGGGATAAGAGTGTCCCGGCCCTGGCGAGCCGACCACTGCCACTGATGCCAAAGCCCCTCCTCTGGACTTTAGCCCTCAGCCACCCAGCCTGGAGGGCAGAAGATGCGGTGGCATGGGGGGGAGCCGGCAGCTTTAAGACCTGTGCCGGCACCCCCTCTGGACTTTAACCCTCGGCGACCCGGCCTGGAGGGCAGAAGACGCTGAGGTGTGGGCCGTGGGGAGAGCTGGCAGCTTTAAAATCCACACCGTCACCCCCCTCTGGACTTTAGTCCTTGGTCGCCCGCCTTGGGGGAAGACCCAGCTGTGCGGGTCTTCTCCCCTGCTTATCCCCTGAGTCCGATGATGCTCCCTTGGCCAGTTTGTCCTGAGGGAAATGGATTTAGTGGATGGGGTTGAGTTTGAGAGATCTTTGTCTACCATACCTTGGCCAAATCTGTGGGCATGGCCAAATATAGCCATGTGACGTGCTGAGCTCTAGTCATGCCTGCCACATGGCCATGAAAATGTCTGCAAACACAGACAACACTGGCTCTTTGGCTGTAAATGGAGATGAGCACTGCACCCTAGAGTTGGATATGACTGGCAGATTTTACTTTCTTAAGATCAAAGATCTCTGCAGATGGTGATTGCAGCCATGAAATAAAAAGGCAACTGATGCTTGGGAAACAAGCTATGAGAAACCTGGAGAACATAGTTAAAAGTAGAGGCATCACCTTGCAAACAAAAAATTGCATAGTCAAAGCAATGGTATTCCCGGTGGTAATGTATGGGTGTGAGAGCTGGACCAATAGGAAAGCTGAGCGCAGAAAAATAGATGCCTTTGAAATGTGGTATTAGAAATAGGTCGATCCTAGAAGAAATCAACCCTGACTGCTCATTAAAGGTCAAATAGTAAAAATGACGCTAAAGTACTTTGGACATCAAATGAGAAGAGAGGATTCACTTGAGAAAGCCTTGATGCTGGGAAAGGTGGAGGACAAAAGAAGGGGGTGGCCAAAATAAGATGGCTAGATGGTATTGTAGATGCAATGGGCACAAAGCTGTGTGGGCCAAAGAACCCTTTCCCCATTTTCTTGGGGGGCTTTTGTTTTCTTTTCTTTCTTGTTTGTTCAGTGGCTTAAGTGACTAAGATGCTGACTGGGAGGCAGAAGGTCAGCTGTTCGATTCCCGAGTACTGTAGAACGGAATGAGCTCCTGCCTTTGTCCCAGCTCCTGCCATGCTAGCAGTTCGAAAGCAAGAAATTGCAAGTAGATAAATAGGGACCACTTTGGTGGGAAGGTAACAGCGTTCCGTGCGCTCTGGTGTCTAGTCATGCCTGCCACATGACCACGGAAATGTCTGCAGACGCAGACAACGCTGGCTCTTTGGCTTTGAAACAGAGATGAGCACTGAACCCTAGAGTCCGATACAATTGGCTTTTGAGCAAGGGCGACCCTTTACCTAACTCAGATCCCCTTACACAACCGTGCAAGCACACACACACACACACCTCCCAAGTTAACTCTAGAACAGAAATGGAACACTCACACCCTCTCTCTCACATAGTGTAGGAATCTCTGACGAACCTTGGCACTCTAGAAACAACTGTCTTTCGAGCAAGGGAAACCTTTACCTTTAGCATATAGTGAGCAAGCACCATTCCCCACCCCACCCCTCCCAAGTTAACTCTAGAACTCTAGAAACTGAATCCTCCAGCCAGGACAGAGGCAGGAGGCAGAAACATCTCAATAAAGCATGAGAGTGAGAGAGAAGTCTCTGCCCCCAGACCAAGAGCTGATTTGCCCCTGCATAAATGAAATATCGCTCACCTCTAGAGTAGACTCCCGTCCCTAGTCCCAGCATGGTGCCTCCGACCAGCCGCCATCTTGGACATGTGGCTGGCAGAAGAAAAATGAAAGAGAAAACTACAGAACTAACCCCCCCCCCCATCTTCTCTCTCTCCCCTTCCAAAAGCAAAGAGCCTGCCACACAGTGATCTCTGGTGGCTGGAAAAAAAATACTGCAGCTTCGCCTGTGAGGTCAGGATATTTGTTTTAAAAATAAGGGAAAATACGGGGAAATTAATAAACCGGGAGGGGGTGGGAAGAGGAGTAAAAATAAGGGGTTTTCCCAGGTAAAATGGGGGTGGTTGACAGGTATGTTGTCTACTGTTATTTAGTGAATGTTCTGAAATGTTTATGTGATTTTATGATGAGATATTTTGTAATTTTTGATATTTTGTAATTTTGACACTTTGTAATTCTGATGCATCGTTTCCCTGTAAGCTGCCCAGAGTCGCTCTGCGAGTGGGGTGGCATATAAGTTGGAAATAATAATAATAATAATAATAATAATAATAATAATAATAATAATAATAATAATAATAATAATAATAATAATAATAATAATAATAATAATAATAACAATAACAATAACAATAATAATAATAATAATAACAACAACAACAACAACAACAACAACAACAACAACAATAATAATAATAATAAATTGCAGATGGTGACTGCAGCCATGAAATAAAAAGATGCTAACTCCTTGGGAGGCAAACTATGGTAAATCTAGGCAGCATAATAAAAAGTAGAGATATCACCCTGCCAAGAACAGTCTACATAATTAAAGCAACGGTCTTCCCAGCATTAGTGTATGGCTGTGAGAACTGAACCATAAGGAAGGCTGAGCACAGAAGAATAGATGCCTTTAAACTGTGGTGCCAGAGAAGTCTTTTGAGAGTCCCCTGGACTGCAAGGAGATAAAATCAGTGAATCCTAAAGGAAATCAACCTTGGGTATAGGGGCTATTTTATTTTGGACCATAGTACAGTTTGCATTTTGAAATAGATTCATTTCATATGCATGTATCTCATTAGGAACTCTACCATGTTTCTCTTCTGAAAACTTTAACCGGCTCTCAGAAAGTAAGCAGAGGTTTCTAAAGAGATAGACTTTATGCTGCTTTAAAATTATTATGAAATAAACTGAAGAAGTTTTAGTAATATTAAATAGCATAAATCTAAAATTAAGTGTACCATTAATATTCTGTATTTGGAACAGGCACACAAATATTTATACCAGCAACTTATCACTATTCACAGTAGTGTTGCAGTGCTATTTGCTAATCTGCAGGAAGATTTAACAACTTAAATGTACTGTATAGGGAAAAGCATTCATTAACTATTCAAGATGTCAAGCTCTTTAGATGATCAATGAAATAATATAGTGAAGCACAAAACTAATTTTATTTAGAACACTATTTTTATTTGACTCTGAAAACCCCCAAATAATGCTGTTGATTAATATTGTGAGAGGTGGAGGTTAAGAATGTGTAGGCATTAAATTATGCTAAAATTAAGTTTCACACAGCATCACTTTCGAATGTAGTATGGATAGGAATGTATCCATTATCTGAAAGATATCTGAAAATCTCATGATTTTCATATACAAAAGTGAAAACATATGACTCTTACTCAGCAGAGTGCTTCCACTTACAAGCATCCAATAAAAATAAAAATAAAGATAATTGATAATGAAATTTCTTGAAACACCAATTGATGAAGAACAGCCTAGTATCCACATTTGTTATCAATGGTTCACCAGGATCATCACTGGTCTAAAGTTTCCAAGCAAACTTGGAGTCATTACTTGTCTCTCATTATTTATGATCAGCCTTGACAAGAGTTCGGATGTAATGTAGTATGAATGATAACATTACTTATGATATATTATTCTAGAGTGTAATGAGGGCCCCATATTTTTAATGATCTGTAATGCCTGATAACACAATTTCTTCCTTCTACTTGTTATTCCTAAAGTTTTGCTTTGGGGACATCATTTTAGGGAATTTGGGCACATTTTTAAAAACCGAGCAGAATAACTAAGAAGTATGCATGCAATATAGACAAGTTACAATGAAAAATAAATAAGTAATGAATTCTTTTTTTAAAAAAAAATGGTCCTACATTTGCCTGGGATTTTCATAACAAATAGTAAAATTGCATAAATATATTATTTAAATCCAGGTAATAATATTTGATTGAATTATGTAATCATAACAGTGAAAATACAGTGTACAGTATTTGAAACAAGCATCACATACTAAATTTATATTTCTGGCAAATAAATTCTGGCATGTTGATTCATAAAAGTAATTCATGGCACAGGAAGATAAAACATCTAATATCTACACATGCTTATGTAATTATTGTTTGTGCTTTTTACTGTTTCTGATTCTTTTGGCTGCTTTGAGCCTGGGAAAGACAGGATAACAATATAAGTAAGTAAGTAAGTAAGTAAGTAAGTCCCCATTTTTGCTCTGAAAAGATAGAAGCAAAGATTGAGACAATTTGAAGGCCATGGCTAAGCCAAGCTGGGCAATGAGGATAATAATCCATTTTGCTATAATGGTATATTGCCATTGACTACAAACACTAATGCCATCTGGTTAATTGGCAGGGGTGACAATGAATTCAACATAAGATCAGGTTTTATGGAACAGGTGGCAAGAAGCATTTGTTACATGTGCTTTTGACAGATCTATTTCACCTGTACATTTATTCATTGCTCTGTGTTGTCATTGGCTTTTGAACCACTGTGGGTTAGCCAAGGACCCCAAGACTGTGGGGTGAGGGAGAGAAGATTGAACTTCTTTACTTTAGCCATTATAAAGAATGAAAGCTATGACACATTTAGCAGCCCTGACAAAGGGAAGGGGGGAAGGCCAGAAGTCAAGATAACAAAGGAGCATGTCAAACAATACATAGACAACTTTAATGAATTCAAGTCAGCACAGCCTGATGTCATTCACACAAGGACTCTGGAGGGGTTTGCTCAGCAAATGTCAAAACATTAGCAGTCATACTTCAGAACACATGGAGGATTTGTGTTGGGCCAGAAAAAATGGAAATGACGGAATGCGGTGTCTCTCTTTTCAGAAGACAAGAAGGATGACCTAAGAAATTACAGGCCAGTCACTCAGACAGCTGCAACCAGAAAACATTGGAACATCAACAATTATGCTGCAATCCAGCAAGAGCAATTTGCATTCACAAACTGGGTTCTGCTACACACCCGTAGCCAGTGCCGGATTAACCATATAGCAAGAGTAGCAAATGCTACGGGCCCTGCACCTCTGAGGGCCCCCGCACCACACTGTCAACCCACCCACTCGCCCTTCCCGGCTCCTTGGGGTGAGTAGGTTTCATTCTGAGGGGAGGGAGAGTTTCCTTTCCTTTCCTGCCAGCCTGCCTTGTAGCACGCCTGGTAGGAAACAGAGAGGGGGGGAGGGAAGGCGCCTCCTCGCTCAAAAGCAAGCCAATGCATTTAAAAGGGAAAAGCCCCCCCCCCCCTTAGGCATTCTCCCCTCTGATCTTCTCTTCCTTCCTCCACTTCTTCTGCCCTCGCAGAACCACTTCAGTGGGAAGATAGACATTAATGTGGACATGCCTGCCACATGTCCTGTTTCCAATACTATCTGATATCTGCTGATAATGATACAACCCACCTCACCCCTTTGTTGCCTCTTAGTAAAGGCAGCCTTATGCTGTGCTGCATCTCCTCATTGGTCTATTAAAGGTTGCTCTTTGTTCGAAAGCCAGTTGTATCCGACTCTAGAGTGTGCTGCTCATCTTCATTTACAGCCAAAGAGCCAGTGCTGTCTGTGTCTACAGACATTTTCTGTGGACATGTGGCAGGCAAGACTAGATGCCGGAGTGCACAGAACATTGTTAATGTCCCATCCACCGAAGTAATACCAATTTATCTACTTGCAATGTCTTGCTTTCATACTGCTAGGTTGACAGGAGCTGGGACAGAGATGGAATCTCATTCCATCATGCAGCATTCAGGTCTCAAACTGCTAACCTGCCATCCTTCCAGCCAGCAAGGTCAGCGTCTTAACCACTAAGCCACTGCAGTGGCTCGTTGGCTATTAGGACTGTACAAATTGCAACTGTAAATCAAACCAGGAACTACAGTGGTAATCAATTAGTCTTTTAAAGTGACATTCTGATCTCTGATGTGATTGACAGCTGATTGATGAATCAGTTGATTGATGAATGGAGGTTCACATAGGCAGGGGAAGCTTCTGAGCAGAGGGGGTGTCAATCAGTGCCAAAAATGTAGGAAACTGAGACTTGGCAAATCTGGGTTTAACCTCTTCCTTGTAGACCTGAGATGAATCCTGAATGGGACATATTATTTTCAATCCATTATATAGAAAAGTTAAAATGTCAAGCTTACCAAATTCAAGACTTCAAGTTCTCTCCTGGCTGAAATAAAGTGAAATGAAATAGTTTGCTTATGTATTTCCAGCTTATTGGCAGAAACACTGAACATCAGCAAGACTGAAGACACCATTGCCCTTGCCTGCAGGACATTATAAAGGGCATACAATACAAATAGATGCCCAAGAATCACCATGCCATCCTCAATACACGTCATCTCATCTGATTACAGGAGATGAGTAGGGTCAAGTCTTGTTTGTTCTCGGGTTGTGCAACACCAGAGAATACCAACAATCCACAGGTAAAGCCAGGAAAGAATCATGCTTGAAATTCTGGACAGTTGCTGTCAGTCAGAATGGACAATATTGGTGTAGATGGGCCAATGGTCTATCTTTACCTATAAGGAGGGACATTAACCGTTGGAATCCGGTATGCACACCCGCACCCATCCATACTATCCCATACTGAGCACCGTACACTTGCCTTTACACTGACCGAGCATCGCCGCAAGGGTCCGGCAGCTGCCAGTGGGGCAGCCGCCCCATGAATGCGGACAGAAAAAAAACCTACAGTTCCCAGCGTCCTCCACGCTACGCAACCAATCAGTCTGGCCAGTTTTTCTCCCAACCAATCACAGTCCAACATGCAAATCAGCTCTCTCCAACATTCCGTTTTTAAGCCTGGCTGTTAATAAACTGCCATTTTTCTCCCATGGCACAACACACTCTGTGTGTGTGTGTGTGTTGTGTGTGTGGTTGTGTTGTGTGTGGCTCCCTTCGAAGCCTCGGCGGGGCCACACACACACACACACACACAGCACCAGTCATGTGTGGTGTGTTGTGTATGTGTGGTTGTGTTGTGTGTGTATTGTGTGTGTGTGTGTGTGGTTGTGTTGTGTGTGTGCTGTGTGTGTATATTTGTTGTGTATGTGTGTGTATTGTGTGTGTGTGGTTGAGTTGTGTGTGCTGTGTGTATGTTGTGTGTGTATGGTTGTGTTGTGTTTGTGTGGTTGTGTTGTGTATGTGTGTGTATTGTGTGTGTGTATTGTGTGTGTGGTTGTGTTGTGTGTGTGGTTGTGTTTTGTGTGTGTGTGTCTCCTCAGCAAAGCTTTGAGGGGGAGGGGGAGCCCCTCCTCTTCCCACGCAGCTTCTCTCTGTGTGTGTGTGTGTGTTTGTTTGTTTGTTGTGTTGTGTATGTGTGTAATGAGTGTGTGGATGTGTTGTGTGCAGTTGTGTTGTGTATGTGTGTATTAAGTGTGTGTTGTTGTGCTGTGTGTGCAGAGTGTGTGTGTATTGTTTGTGTGTTTGTGTTTGTGTTGTGTGTGTGTTTGTGTTGAGTGTGGTGTGTACCCCCCCAAAAAAAAAACACCCTACCACCAAAACACACAAAAAAACTGCCCGGCAGAGCTGGGCAAAAAAAAGCTAGTCCACTATAAGGCATCTTCCTATGCAGGCCGCCATCAGGGCAGTACTACCAGTACTGCCATATAGGACCTGGAGCTGACAGGGGCCCTGCCGCCAGCGGCCATAACTGTGTGTGTGTGTGTGTGGGGGAGGATAGGATTGCTCAGAAATTTCTGATGCCGGCTCTGCTCCTATAGGTCCATATTGTGAACCTCTCAGAATATGCAGGGGTTGTCACTGGATTTCCAAATAACAACCAGGCATAATTAATGGGAAATGAGCCATTTTTTATTAATGTTATACAAGCAGATACTACTGTTTGCATTATTAAAAAAAGGGCTGCTTCAGAAACTCCCATCATTGGTGAGACATGCATGCCAGGACAACAACTTCATCCCCCCCCCCCCTAAAGGAGCACAATCTCCCCCTGGTTGCCAATCAAAGTAAACAAAAATGTTCCATATAACCTATTATTTAGAATTTGATACCATTGAAGCAGCCCTTTTTATATCTTCCCTCACCCAATTTTGTATCTTTTTCTAGGTTTATGTTTCATTCAGGCTTTGTATGACTAATTGGCTCATAAATTGGCTCGAGCTGTTTTAAAGACAGCAGCAAAAAATCTAGTAAAAAAGATACAAAAGAAAACCTGGGAAACATAAAATGGTGAAGCATTTTATTTTAGGAATAAGACTAGTGTTTGTAGTGTGTGACCCTTTTAAAAACCAAATGGAATGTTGCAAGCAATATGCTTAAGTAGGGCTTGCTTTGTATTGACTAACTTTCGCATTGATGGGGTTTTTGATCTTCTGCTTAGCAGAATGTGTGGCTGCAGGCCAACAATAACCTAAAGAGAAACATTGAAAGAGTCAAGATTCCCCCCCTTTTTTTGGTCATGAAAATCAAATACATTGCCAAAGGGCATTATAAATACATATGATCAGTCCTCTTGGTGTATGTGTAGGTTCCATCATAGACCACTGGAGATATTCCCCTTTAACATATTAAATTGAAGAAAATCATCTCCATTAATTAAACAGGAAAACATACCTAAACTTACATAGATACATAAGATAACAATTTAACAATACAGTAAAACCTCGCATAAAGAGTGCCTTGCTTAGAGACTAACTCACTTAAAGAGCAGATTTATCTCTGAATGGTCACCTCGTTTAACAACTAAAACCGTGCTCGCCCCGCAGCCAACCATCGCTGGTGGAAGTGAGCACACCTGCGCCCACCGCCTCCCCCTCCATGCCACGCCTGGCTGGAGTGGTGAAAATTGCCGCCGCCGCCACCGCAGAGGGGTCCGTGCTTGCCCTGCAGCCACACCATCACTGGGGGAAGCGAGCACACCTGCACCCACCGCTGCTGCCACCCCTCCACACCACGCCTGGCTGGAGGGGTGAAAAGTGCCACGCCGCAGAGGGGTCCGTGCTCGCCCCCCAGCCACACCATTGCTGGGGGAAGCAAGCACACCTGCACATGGCCCCGCCGCCCCCCTCCATGCCATGCCTGCCTGGAGGGGTGAAAAGTGCCGCCGCCACCGCAGAGGGGTCCATGCTCGCCCCGTAGCCGCACCATTGCCAGGGGAGCGAAGCCATTTTTTGAGGACTTCTGACTTTTGCCCTGTTCGGGCCTATTTGTCTGCCTTTTGTATTCTGTTCTTTGCTTTTCTCATTGCTTTCTTTTGAGTGTAATTTTTAACTATGCCTTGCCTTTTTTGCAAATTTTTATATTGTATGTTTCTTGTTCACTTTTGCTGCTGCCTGCCTTGCAGACAGCATGCGCCAATGTAAACCGCTCTGAGTCGTCTTCGGGCAGAATGGAGCAGTATATAAATTAAAGGTGAAATGAAATGAAAATGAAAACTAACCAAATACTCACTTAACAGCTAAATCAGGGTTCGCAAGCCCCCCCCCCCCCCAGAAGTCACAATTGGTCACTTACAATGGTGTTTCGCTTAAAGAGCAAACTCGCTTAAAGAGCAATCCCGTGGAACGCATTATGCTCTTTAAGCGAGGTACCACTGTAATGTTTATTAATTGATGCAAGACTTTCTATTTCCATTTTCTGTCAGTGTTAACACCAGAAAGCTGCCAAGTAAGGGAACCTTTTTCAAAGTAGGAAGATGACTGATTTTAACTTTCCCAACAGAACTTGAAAAAAAAAGTAGGGTGGGTTTTTTTGGAGTAAAATTCTTGAATACTTCAGCTAGCCTGGCTGGGTAATTCTGAAAGTCAGAGCTCTGCAAGAAATAAGGCATTTTCTAAAACCCATCTTTTCCTCCAAATGGATATTTAGGTGTAAAATAAGTATCTCTCCATATCTATGCTCTGTTGATTTCAAAATATAAGCAGAACTCCTTGGACATTTCTAGACAAGTATCTCTGCTACCTTCACTGCCACAAAGAAAAGGGCATGTCCTGGGAAGTTGGCCTGTTTTGTATATTTCTTGAACTGTGACACAGGTGACTTTTGGGAGGAAACAGACTCCAAGTTAGTTGTGGCCAAGGACAAACAAAGTTCTTATGCCAATGGAGGTGATGTGGAAATAGGGATATTGGGATCTGTCTCGTTAAGAACCTACAATCCTTTGATATCAAGCAAGCAGTCAAATTAAGATGCTCATGTCATTAATGCCACTGAACGTAGTTTCTATTCGGTTGTTTCACTGGTGCGTCAAAAACAGCTTGAGCTCTCTATCTCCCTTTTGGTTAGTAGCCCAGGTTGAGGTACAAGCAGTCGGGCAAGTGAATTTCCCTGCCTCTTCCATCTTTTAGCCCCATAAAAATGCTGCACAAAAAGTTGGACCCACTGTTAAATAGGCTGTTTGCTTCCAAAGGTCAGACAGCAGAAGTGCCATCAGTGAGCAGAGTCCTTCCATCCACAGAGGGTAAAGACTAGATTCAACCCATTGTTTTTTCTTAAATGGCTTCTCTTACACTTGGCATGTTCCAAAGGAAGATTTACATATATTCAAGTTGCTTTGAAGCTTGGAACTAATGGGATTTAAGAAAACAATGGTACATTACAATGCTAAGAGAAATTCCTCAGATATAACTGCAAAATACTAAGAAAGTAGTGGATTCAGCCAGATGCAGCACAATCCATCACAAAATATCAACTCTGGTTTTTAAAATTCTTAGTGCTGGGTAAATCATGGTGAATAGTAGAATTCATTCTTAGCATTAACTTTGATGAAGTCCAGATAGTAACAAATACCTAAGATGGAAAATGATAGATGAATAAGGATAATATGTGCATGGAAATGGATGTAGGCAGATGCGGGACATAGATAGTTTTAGATTAGATGATCAAATCTGAATACTGTACCTACACAAGATTTTCTCTACTTAACACAGCATTAGCTTTCTAATATTAAAAAGTGTCTTATCTATGTTAACCTTCTAACAATACTCCCCAACAATACTTGTAGATATGAAATGCTAGTGTACTTTCAGCTCTTGGCCACCTTTTTGTGTCTTTTTTTTACAAGATCTATTCTTATGCTATAATAAATTTTTTATTCTTTAAAATGCCACAAGATGCTGCATTTTAAAGTAGGGCAGATGCTATCTTTGTCTTGGATCATTATGAAAAGTTGTAGAATTTAGAATAAAATGCTAATATTCTTCTGCTACCATTAGTTTCAATGGTGTTGGAGGATTTTTTCCCCCATAGCGCTTTTTGACTTAGCATAATAACTCTTCAGACATATGACCTAGTGAATGCTGTGGCCCGGTGTTACTCTAATCAAAACATGTTAGTCACATGAATATTTGTGAAACATACAGATGACAGCTTCGCTGTATGCATTCAGGATGAACTATCTCTTCAAATGAATGACATCAATGTAATCTCTCTGAATTCAGCAAACTATAAGTCATGTCAGCTGGGTTCCACCAACTTTACAAGACTGTAAGACCCTAATCAATCTCACAGTCATGTTTTTAATCCAAAATGTTTAACCTTGCCCATTTACAATGTCACGCCTTGAAAGTCACATAGCAATACCAACTCATTTCCTTTCTTGGAAATTGACCTTAATAATAATTTTGGGCTTGCTGACTCATAAAGAATATTATAGTCCAGATATGACAAATACTCACCACTTCATCTCTTATAGCACTATTTAAGAGAGCCGAAACAGAGTCAGATGATAATATAATTTTAAGTTAATACTCAGAAAACCATCCTAATTCATCTAGATTTGATCTAGCCAGGGGTTGTGGCAATCGTCTTTCAAACATTTAATTTAATTCCTATGTCCTTGAAGCAATATGTTTGTCTCTGAGGAAGGGTAATAGAGGACTGCAGCCAATGGCCATGATCTGCAGAAACCTGAGCTGTTAAATATAAAGTTATGATAGACATTAAAGTGGTATCAATTGCTGCTGAGGCTTCACTTTGAAAGTTTTGGACTTTGAGGTGGCAGCTCCATATGGTGGAGCACTGAGAATCTTGTCACAGCTAATGTAGCCATGTGTCCTGTTTTAGCGAGGTAACTTACTTGGTTACATGGTTGTTCTATATTTCACATGTCAAGTTGATGTGGCAGATTGAAACATTATCTTCCACTGTTTCCGATCCTGTGCCATTCTCATCCAGGGCCTCAGGAACTTGGCCCTGAACGGGTCTTCCCATATGGTTGCTGGCCTTCCTAGTGGTCACTTTATGTCAAGTGGTATCTATTCTGTGATAGCTTTCATCCATCTACAATCTTTGAAGCGGCACACATGCCCGGCCCACCGATACCTTGCAAACTCAATCAACGGTGATGCTTGTTTTGCACCTGCTTTTATACACAGTTCTTCATTTGATATTTGATTAACCCATCGTATGCATAGAGAGGATGAACCTTTTCAAATCATAAGGATTCTGTAGTACTAACTGAAGTGAGGGCTTGTCTATATGGTTCATTTGGAGTGGGTTAGGTCATGCTAAGTAGAGTTTTAATTGGGTAAAGGTTTGGTATGCCATTTGGTGAGATTCTTGCATTTCAAGGGGCATAAGCATCTCAAGTTACCCTATTTCATTTGGCTCCTTTACAAAAGCAAAGGTAAGGCACAAAATCCCTGCTCCTCTGTCTCCTTCCCCACCCTGGAGGAAGATTTTTTTTTTTAAAAAATGTTTTTTTAATCTAAGTGATACAGTACATCAGTGCTGCTCAAATTGCTTAATATAATTTATTTATTTTTACTTGCTTCTTTTGCTCTATCGAGGAGTATAGGAAGGAAGCTTTTTAATTTCCCAATTAAATTTCTGTATTTCTGCAAATCATTAAGAGGTTAAGATGTCTGTTTAACCCATTTATAGGAATATTGAAACCAGCTGGGAAATTAAAGAAGAACATTTCCTTTGGTTTAATCTCAGTGATGGCACAGGTTGGAAATGAACCAAAATGGACCAATCCTACTCAAACCAAAAAGAAAAGAAAACCAGAAGCTATTGACAGGTCCCAGAAAAGTGCAGGTAGGAATACTCTGGTTTGCCCCAGTAGTTATATTGTCTGATTCCTGGGGAAAGGAGCAAACTATCTCATCATGTAGTACAGGGATTCTCAATCTGTGGCCCGTGGCACCATTTCATGTGGCCCACATCCACCACACCAGGTGGTGGAGGAAGGGCAGAATGGCTGTCCAGCCCCCAAAGCTGTCTGAGGGAGTGTGACCCAGCTTTAAAAGGTTGAGAACTCCTGCTGTAGTAGACTGAACAGTGGGGCAAATGCCTGCCTAAAAATATACAATCTCATATTTTAAATGCCTATTTGGGGGGAAATGAAAAAAGAGAAGACTCTGATCTGGTACCCCAAAAAGGTGTATCAATTGCTGTGGGATAAATTGAAGCAGGAGGGCTTATCCCCTACTCTATTCCATGATCTGTTTATCTAGTTAAATATTACAAAAGTTACTTTTGCTGAATTACAACTCTCAAAATCTCTCAGTCTTGTCTAAAAACAACATTTTCAAATTTTACAGTGTGGTATTGCTGGAGAATAATAATAGATTACATCAGGAGTTCCCAACCTTTTAGGACTGCGGGCTGGTCATGTGGTTGATTGGGCTGGTCATATGGTTACTCCCACCTGGAAGCAGAAGTAAACACCCCTGTGCATGTACATAATGCTGCTATAAATGATTGCGGCTGTTGTAAACGCATGTACGACAGCCATGGGTCATTTACGGCAATGTTTTGCACATGCATGCGCATGTTTTACTTCCAGTTCTCGGAGCGGTGAGGGCTCCTGGTGCCATTCCGTGGGCCATAGGTTGGGAACCCCTGGATTCAGTGGTGGGCATCTGCAGGTTCGCACCAGTTCGCCAGAATCGGTAGCAGAAATTCTGGCTGGCCCTACCCACCATACCATGACCACAGTGTGGTAGTAATTTTTTTTTTTTTTGGAGCTCACCACTGCCTGGATCTATGTCTGATCCAACAGGATTATTTCATATTATTATATTAGGGAAGTGGGTGTGGTGGCTCAGTGGGTAAGAAACTCGCCTTTTTCGCTGGAAAGCTGGCAAGTCCGCACTTCAGGACCTTGGTACTGCATGACGGATTGAGCACCCATCTCTGTCCCAGCTCTTGGGGACATGAAAGGAGCCTCATTTGGGCGTTCCCTGAGCAGAGTTTCTTCTGCAAAAATCCATTCAACCCAAAATAATTTCTGACACGAAATTATTATTAGAGACACAGATAGGAGGCAGGCAGTTGTCAACATTTCCCTTGCCTCTGCTAAGCAAAAATGCTTTGGAGAAGCTGGAAGCACATAGGACCAAATTGCTTTGGAAATAAGAAACAAACTCCCCACCACCACCACCACCAAATTCTAGCAATCTGCTGGTAATCTCTGAATTGAAAGGATATTTCTGGGTTTTTTTAAAAAAACTGCAAACTATATCCCCAAAATGGGATAACACCAAGATGGGCAGTATATATATATATATATATATATATATATATATATATATATATATATATATATATATATATATATATATATATGCTATAATTTTATTTAATGTCAGAAAACAAACCAAGATCTTATGCAAATAAGATTTATTAGATCTACAAAATTAGCCTATGTATTTGACCATTTATTTACTAAGTTATTTTCATACCATTATGGCACTGCTGTCTATATAGTTTATTTCTTGGTTCAAAAAAATGCTCCCTTCCATGTTGCCGCTGATAGGAAAAAGGCTAATGAGAAAAAGAGTGATTGTGACAAGCAATTATGTCACCTATGTGGATGGCTTAATTTTCTAAATTAGCCACTTTGATAATTGTTGCATCTCATTTGTCTTTTAATTCCATGAGCTATGAAGTTTACCTTTTAATACCCACCCCCCATCCCCAGATAAGAGCCTTTGATATGCCAAGGGTCTGTTATAGGACTCAGGGAGGGAGGGAGAGAGATACTCCACTCACTTCTGTCTGATTGTGTCTGCTCATCTGCTTGAGCCAGAGCAAATAACACTCTTGACAAGAGCTCTCCAAACACAGCTTTCACCCCTTCTGTGTGTACTAACAATCCAAAATGAGAGAAGTTTGCTAAGCAAATTAATAATGTAAACAGGCCTGCGAGGGGAGACTGTCTAGCCTGCTTAAGAGTGAAGGCAAACAAACTGTTCTCAAGGACCTTCCAAGCTATTTTCACTAGCCTTTTAGCACAGGCAATTAGCATGTTAATTACATTTGCCTCTCAATCAATTAGAGCATTTCTAAGATTCGCTAACCAATGGAGATCTGCTGGGCTTTAATTATTTTGACTGAGACGCAGGCAGTTGGCATTTATCGCGTGACGTCCAGGAGTAAATAGTTAATGAAATCCACCAGTGATGAGGTATAGATGTGCTACATACACATGCCATCAAACAAACAAATAAAATAATAAATAAAAGCTAGGAATGCCCTGCTCCATTGTCCATGTAGGACAAACAGACCAATCTCTGGGCAAAAGTACGTTTGGGCACAAAAATCTAATGTCTGGAATAATAAGGCCAAAAAAAGTGAAAAAAATAAAACATAATTCTACTGCACAAGATACTCTCTCAGGGGCCTTGATGTGGCCATTTTGATCTCGGAAACCTGCTAGTGGTGTTCAGTGCAATCATAAGATAAGCACACAAAGATAATTAACACCATCAGATTTATCTTGTCCTCTGTAGTAGGTAGGAAGGTGAGGAAAACCTTATGATCTCCCCTCTGTATGTTTTTCTTGATTTTTGTATGTATACTCAAAAGGCAGCTAAAAAAGAATTCTAGGAAACACCCTTAAGTGTAAGAATTTGTCACATTTGGAGTTTCTCCAGCAAAAAAAAAAATGACCATGATAAGGGACAAAGACGGAAAAGAGCTAGCTGATGCAGAAGAGATAAAGAAAAGATGGAAAGAGTACACAGAGGAACTCTACAAAAAGGACCTCAACACTCCTGATAACCAAAATGATGAAAAAACTGAACTCGAGCCAGACATCCTGGAGAGCGAAGTTATAAAGGCCCTAAAGAGCACTGCAAACAACAAAGCTAGTGGATATGATGGTATCCCAGTCGAATTTTTCAAAGCGCTAAAAGATGATGGCGTCAAATTACTGCACTCAATATGCCAGCAAATCTGGAAAACAAAACAGTGGCCACAGGATTGGAAAAGATCAGTATACGTCCCAATCCCAAAAAAGGGCAACGCCAAAGAATGCTCAAATTACCGAACAATTGCACTCATCCCACACGCCAGCAAGGTGATGCTCAAGATAATACAGGACAGACTTCAGCAACATGTGGAGAGAGAACTACCAGAGGTGCAGGCCGGTTTCAGAAGAGGCAGGGGGACTAGAGACCACATTGCCAACATACGTTGGATCATGGAGAAAACAAAGGAATACCAGAAACAAGTTTACTTTTGTTTCATTGATTACACTAAGGCATTTGACTGTGTGGACCACAACAAGATGTGGCAAGTAATTAAAGAGATGGGAATACCAGAGCACATCATATGCCTCCTGAGAAATCTGTACATGAACCAAGAAGCAACAGTTAGGACAGAACATGGAATGACAGAGTGGTTTGGAATAGGAAAAGGAGTAAGACAAGGCTGCATTTTATCACCCTGCTTATTCAATCTATACACAGAGCACATAATGCGAAATGCAGGGATGGAGGAATCACAATATGGGATTAAAATTGCTGGGAGAAACATAAACAATCTGAGATATGCAGACGATACCACCCTAATGGCAGAAAGTGAGGAAGACCTAAAGAACCTCTTGATCGGTTTGAAGGAGGAGAGTGCAAAAGCTGGTTTGAGACTCAATATCAAGAAAACCAAGGTAATGGCAACAGGCCCAATCAGTTCCTGGAATATAGATGGGGAAGAAGTAGAAGCAGTGACAGATTTTACTTTCCTGGGATCAAAGATCACGGCAGATGGGGATTGCAGCCATGAAATAAAAAGGCGACTGATTCTTGGGAGACAAGCCATGAGAAACCTGGGGAACATAGTGAAAAGCAGAGACATCACATTGCAAACAAAAATTAGAATAGTCAAAGCAATGGTATTCCCAGTGGTAATGTACGGATGTGAGAGCTGGACAATTAGGAAAGCTGAACGCAGAAGAATAGATGCCTTTGAAATGTGGTGTTGGAGGAGAGTTTTGAGAGTACCCTGGACAGCGAGGAGAACAAATAGGTCAATCTTAGAAGAAATCAACACTGACTGCTCATTGGAAGGGCTAATAGTAAAGACGAAGCTAAAGTATTTTGGACATCAAATGAGAAGGGAGGATTCACTTGAGAAGGCCCTGATGTTGGGAAAGGTGGAGGGCAAAAGAAGAAGGGGGAGGCCAAAGATGAGATGGCTAGATGGTATTGTAGACACAATGGGCACAGAACTGGGAGTGCTGAGGGGGATGGTGGAGGACAGAGGTGCCTGGAGAACAATGGTCCATAGGGTCGCAAAGGGTCGGAACCGACTGTGCAACTGAACAACAACAACCAGCAAAAATCCTTTCAACCCAGAATAATTTCTGACACAAAATTATTATTTTTTTGTGAAAAACATTGAACTGGAAAAATACTTTTTTTATGTAGAAATCTGCTGCTTGAAGCTGGGCATTGGGGCTCACACAATTTCTCCAGGTTTTTTCATCCAATGTCAACATCGTCCACATAACAGTATTCAAATCCCAGTTACAATGGAAAGATATGAAAACTGTACAATGAAGAAACCATCACTGGCAACAACAAACAAAAATCATTTAAAATCTGGTGTTAGAGGGGAGATATTCAAGAATGGACAGAAAGACAAATAAATGGATCCTGGATCCTGGGTGTGAATCTGTATTTGAAGATTGTTTGCATCTTTTAAAACAGAAAGGCAATTGTTCCATGCTAGCTATATGTGAGAGCTTTCCAGTTTTGTTTGCTACAGACCATTTGCACAAATTACAGACACCTTGATGATGAAAAATGCATCCCTTGTCTCACTCTCCCCTGGAGGTAAGGAATATTTTAATACTTCAGAGTTACTCACTGAGTTGTCTCAGAGTCAAGACAACCTAAATCAATAAGAGTTAAGAACGTGGCCAATTTTGGAATTCTGTATTCTTGATACTTTAGTCCATTCTCCCCCAATTTCCAGATGTTTTGCATTGCAACTCCTATAATTCCCAGATAGGAGATGGAATAGCTTCTCCCAAATGTTCTGCATTTTAAAACACCTGTATTTCCTCATTCGTGGAGGAATTAAGCAGATGGAGTCTCATGAGAAGAGTGACTGATGGCTGAAAGACCCAGATGGCTAACTGTACAAAATACTGCTGGCAGATGTAGTGGCTGTTGTGATATTATTTATTTATTTATTTATTTATTTATTTATTTATTTATTTATTTATTTATTTATTTATTTACTACTGCTCCCTTCAGCTGATGTCTTTACAAAGAACTGAGCAATAACTTCTTGGCTGTGCTTTATTTGAACAACCTTGTCACGTAAATGGGTCACTTCGGTCTCAAAGTATATGGAATAGTTATCATTATAATGAAGACATTACCAGCTGATATTTAGCTGTGATCTCATGAAAAATTCAGAATGTATAATCTTCACAAGATGTTTTGACTGAAATGTTCTAGGCAAGAATAGTCTGCTCTGTTCCACAGAGTTTTATATGTTTATTCAAGGGATAGGAAATGTTACATTTTGAGTCTACATCTCCCAGCATACTTAAAATGGCCAAAATCCCACAGCCAGCAAGTGAGATTCTTGGAACAGTATTTATTTATTTATCTAGATTTATATGGCCGCACCTTATCGCCATAGTGACTCAGTAGTAAAAAAGAAAATGCAACTTTCCCCCCTTCACTACAAGAAGTATACATTTCCCATCTCTGATTTATTCAGACGTGAGCAGATCAGGTAGCATAAGACACAAAAGAAGAGAGGCAACCTTTAAAAGTTTGACATATTGGCATTTCCAAGAGCAACAATAATTTTCTAATTTGCATTTAAACTGTGCAGTGTTGCTACCGGTGGAAGCACAGGGTTACATCCAAAGGACTGGATCCATATTGAGATGTAGTCATGCACCACAGAAAAGCAGAGGATGCTAATACATTCTTCTTCCATGTCTAGGCCATACATGAAACTGCCAAAATGGAGGCACTTTTTGGTGAGTTCTACATTTCAAAGTTGTCTCTGCCCAGTTTTTCCAAGAGTTTCCCTTTCCTTCATGCTAAAGTCTACATCACATTCATCAGAGACTCCTACTTCTTTTGTGTTCTAGTATATTGTGAGCCACTTTGACTCTCCCAGTGGGAGAAGGTGACCTATAAATAAAACAAATAAAATAATTAATAAAAGATAATGAGACTGTCATGGGAATCAGGGAAGGGAAGTCTTTACAGCCTTGTTGAACCTATCTAATTTGGGACCCAACCTATAATTTGGAAAACCCATTGAACATTATGCAACAATAGTTCAGACTTACTTTAAACAGAATAATTGAGAATTAATAATGGGAATGTAAAGAACTTGAGAAAATAATGAACTAAAAAAATACACTGGTCTATGTGCTCCATCTGAAATAGGCAGGGAGGTTCCTGGGGCCCAAATTGGAGTTGTGACGGGCATGGGGCGATATGGTGGGTACCAAGGGGTGGGCCGCACCCAGGGAACACGGGACTGATGCTTGTTATCTGTCCCTCGTTCCGGCCCCTTGGTTACACCTCTAGGTCCTGAGCAGCTGATCCTTAGGCTGCTGCTGATGAATGTCAGGTCAGTCTGCAACAAGGCCCCCCTGATCCAAAATTCTATTCAGGAGGGGCGGGCTGACCTGGCATGCATCACCGAAACCTGGCTGAGACCGGAGGATGGTGTACCTCTGTCAGAAATATGTCCAGCCGGGTTCGGTATTTGGCACCAGCCTAGGGAGGAGGGGAAGGACGGTGGCATCGCTATTGTAGCCAGGGAGTCTCTGGGAGTTGCTAGGGCTGCTGCTCCACAAGTTCCGGGTTGTGATGCCCTGCTCCTGCGGTTGGGCCCTAAGGGTCAGTTGGGAGTCTTACTCCTGTACCTTCCCCCTTGCAAGGTAATGGATTCCCTACCTGAGCTCCTCGAGGCCGTCTCAGTGTTTGCGTTGGAGTTCCCGAGGCTTATGGTTCTTGGGGACTTCAATTTGCCTTCGCTGGGGACTGTCTCTGAGGTCGCACGGGAGCTCATGGCTTCCATGGCAGCCATGGGCTTGACTCAGGTAATTCAGGGCCCAACCAGGGGCAGTGGTCACACGCCGGATCTAGCTTTTTTGTCAGAGCGATTGTTGAGTGATCTGATATTACAGAAATTAGACATAACACCTGTGCCATGGTCAGATCACTTTCTAGTGACTCTAGACTTTCTGTGGGTGACATTTCACCATAGGGAGGCAGGGCCTGTTAAACTAGCCCGTCCCCGGTGACTAATGGATCCTGATGGATTCCAGCGGGAACTGGGGGATTTTCCTCTGGATCAGTTAAGCGTTTCACCTGAGGCACTGGTTGACCTGTGCAACAGGAAGACGATGGCAGCCTTGGATGAAATTGTGCCACTATGGCCTCTCCAAGCCCATGGGGCTAGGTCATCCCCATGGTTCACTGAAGAACTGTGGGAGCTCAAACAGGTGAAGAGATGCCGAGAGCACCGCTGGGGGAAGACTCGGATTGAGTCTGACTGGACACTGGTTAGAACCGCTATTAGGGCCTACCTGGTGGCGATAAGGGTGGTGAAGCAACAATATTTCACCACCCTTATTGCATCCATGTATAATCACCCGGCCACCCTGTTCCGGGTGACCAGGTCTCTCCTTGGTAGAGGGGGGCCGGTGTCTGGTTGGCAGGGTTCGGCTGAGGTTTTCGCTGATTACCTGATGGATAAAATCACTCATATTCACTCAGGACTGAACCCAGGCATGGATGGGGAGAGTCAGGTCCTGCCATGTCATCTGGGAACAGTTTGATCCAGTTGTCCCTGATGAAGTGGACAGTCTCCTTGCTGCTGTTCGCGCTACTACCTGCCCTTTAGATCCCTGTCCTGCCAACCTGGTGAAAGCATCTAAGTCAGTGACAGGAGGCTGGGTTGGGGTGATAATTAATTCATCTTTACGGGAGGGGGTATTCCCTGCAACTTTGAAACATGTTTTGGTGCACCCCCTCCTAAAAAAACCTGGTCTCGACCCAGCAATTCCAGATAATTATAGCCTGGTCTCCAACCTTCCCTTTTTGGGAAAGGTATTGGAGAAGGAGGTGGCATGGCAGTTGCGGGGGGTCCTGGATGAAGCGGTTTATTTGGACCCCTTTCAGTCAGGGTTCAGGCCTGGACATGGTACAGAGACAGCATTGGTCGCACGGATGGATGATCTCTGGCAAGAAAGGGATGGAGGCCATCTGACTATCCTTGCTCTCCTTGACCTCTCAGCGGCTTTCGATACCGTTGACCATGGTATCCTTCTGGAACCACTCCGAAGATTGGGGATCCAGGCCACTGTGTTGTCCTGGTTTTCCTCATTCCTGAAGGACCATACCCAGTCAGTGTGGTTGGAGAGTGAGAGGTCCAGCCCTAGGCCACTCCAATATGGGGTGCCTCAGGGCTCGGTGCTATCTCCTCTCCTATTTAATATCTACATGAAACTGCTGGGTGAGATCATCCGTTGCCATGGGGCGTGGTACCATCAGTACGCAGATGACACCCAAGTGTACATCTCGTCTCGTGGTGATCCCAGTGATACTGTCAAAGTCCTATCCGAGTGCCTGGCGGCTGTTGGGGTCTGGATGGGGGACAATGGATTACAACTGAACCCTGGCAAGACTGAGTGCCTATGGATTAGGAGCCCTGTGTTATCTCAGGAGCTACCATCGTTGGTTTTGGATGGGGCTAGTCTGCCCCAGACAGATCCGGTGCACAACGTGGACTTACGACTGCTGCTTGAAGATCAGGTAGCGGCTGTGGCCAGGAGGGCTTTTGCCCAACTTTGGGTGATTTGCCAGTTGTACCCGCTCCTAGACCGGGACTCCTTACTCATGGTCAGTCATGCTCTGGTCACCTCTAGACTAGATTATTGCAATGCGCTCTACATGGGGCTGCCCTTGACAACCATCCAGAGGCTGCAGTTGGTCCAGAATGCAGCTGCTCGGGTGGTGATGGGGTGTGGGAGTTTTGCTCGCAACTCAACACTGCTTCAGGAGCTGCACTGGCTTCCAATTTGCCTCCAGGTGCAATTCAAGGTGCTGGTCATTACCTTTAAAGCCATATATGGTAGTGAGCCAGGATACCTAAGAGACCGCATTGCCCGCATTGTCCATCCAACCAGAGTGGACTGGAGGGGCTGTCTGCTTGTACCATCTGCTAGAGGGGCCCGTCTCTCTAGCATAAGAAGGAGGGCCTTCTCTGTGTCCGCTCTGGCCCTATGGAACCTCCTGCCAGTGGAACTAAGGCTGCAGATGGAATTGCTGCCCTTCAGGAAAGATCTGAAAACATGCCTTGCGGGACAGGTGGGGGTCCTGAAGATGTCATGACCCCCACCTGCTGGTTGGTTTAATATCAAAGTAATCTTCCAATTTTTAATGTGTGGGGGTTTTAGCGGGGTAATTTGTTTTAATGGGGTTGTTCTTGTTTTAAAGGTTTTAAGATTGTATGCTCCCCAGAGTCTTTGTGAGTTGCGTGGCTATATAAATATGAATATAAATAATAAATAAATAAATACTTTTTAATGTAGAAATCTGCTGCTTGGATCTTGGCATGGGGACTCACACAATTTCTCCTGTTTTCCCCATCCTTGCATGGGTTTACATTATTGGTTCGTACTTACAGTAGATTTATTAGAAGGACTCACATTCATCATGAATAAATTAGAATAGAAGCCTTTGAGATGTGGTGTTGGAGGAGAGTTTTGAGAGTACCCTAGACAGCAAGGAGAACAAATAGGTCGATCTTAGAAGAAATCAACCCTGACTGCTACTTAGAAGGTCAAATAGTAAAGATGAAGCTAAAGTACTTTGGACATCAAATGAGAAGAGAGGATTCACTTGAGAAAGCCTTGAAGCTGGGAAAGGTGGAGGGCAAAAGAAGAAGGGGGTAGCCAAAAATGAGATGGGTAGATGGTATTGTAGATGCAATGGGCACAGAACTGGGCAAATTGAGGAGGATGACTGAGGACAGAGGTGCCTGGTGGGCAATGGTCCATGGGGTCGCAAAGGGTTGGAATAGGTTGTGCGAATGAACAACAACAACATTGGTTTCCGTATGTCTGGTCTCACTAAGTCTCAGTCTAATGTTTAAATTTTTGATATTTAATTTACCTCACCTAAAATGTTATCATGCTCGCAGAAAACAATCTAGGACAGAGTTACAGGATGTTTGTGTATGGTATAGAAATGGTAGTCCCCAACCTTTTGTGACATGGGGGCTACATTAGAGTGCCCAATGTCTAAAGCAGCCACATCTTAAAGCAAATGTACCAAAACTATTAGCCTACTGATTAAGATCAAAAGTAAACATTCAGAGGTCAATGAAGAATTGTTAACAGTATGGATATCTGAGCTCTGAGGGATAGCAAAGCACCCAGAATGGTTAAATGCTAAGTGTTAATTAAACTAATGATTCAATTTAAATTTGCTGCCCTGAATAAAAAAAACACCTGATTATTTGATTATGACTAAATTTATCATTATACTTTACCTTTTCCAAAATTAGGGCACAAATGTTCTTATTCCTCAGTTGTGGAACTGAGACTTTGAAAAGAAATTATCTAATTATGGCTGAATTAAGACCTGAACATTGTTGTCTCAGAGAGAATTTTGAATTGAAATGGCATTTAATGAATTTGTTCTTTATATGAACTCAGTAGGTATTACTCTCTTTATTGTTATGTCATAGATTTTGCAGATTTGCAGAAAACAGATTCGTACCTGTTTGCAGCTTCTGTAGAAAGGAAACAGAACTCAAACTTCACAGGGGAAAGAGTGTCTGTATGTGAGTGCCTGTGAAAGAGAGGGGGGAGAGGGAGTGAAATAAATAAGGAATTGGTTCTTTCCATGATTTTCCAGTCAGCTTTATAATTTGTGAGTGTGATAGTATCAAAGCGAAGTATCTGTAAACATGTGCAGGCCATTTTATCCCCATCCACTGTTGTGGTTTATCAAAGATCTTGTCATTAAAGCACATATAAGAAAGAACTAGAAAGTATCTATGTTGCTGAATAGCTTTCCACAGAGATAACTGTTGATCTGTATGGACTCTTTATGCTGGTTTATAAAAGTATCTCACTTCATTCAACCGGAAACTTTAATGCGTTGCGACATCCTATTAAATAGATCAGATTAGATGTCTGCCTCTAAGCAGCTGAAATAGTGTTAGCTAAAATGATACCCAGAACACTTTAGAAATATTTTGATAATACTGTAGAAAAATTGGTATGCCTTTCTTGTGCCCATTTTTTTATCCAGCCTTTTTATGTGTAAAATAGGGACTAATATTTGCCCTATTATTGTTTCCCCTTTCTTTTAAATATAATATGTAGATTTTTTTTTTTAAAAAAATAAGATAATGTTATTATACCCTGTATAAATGCTACCAAGACCAAACTGTATTTCTCCTTGGTATGTCACCCTCCACCATCAGGGTCAGCCCCAAACAATTTGCTACCTAAAGTAGAGCAAGAATACACAACTCAAACCAGAAATAAAACAAAGCAAAAGCAAAAAGTAAAGAAAACCATAACACAGCAGCACCATAGAGACTGCCATACTTTAATATGAGATTTTATCAATCATGTTCGCTTCCTCAGGCATAAGGTAAGGGGTTCTTAACGTTTTTCAGCTATGGGCCAGACTGGTGGTCTCCCCCCCAAAAAAACCCCCCACACTGCTGTAAAACGTGTCCACAGCTGTTGTAAATGCATTTACAATGGCCGCGGACACATTTATGGCTGTACTAAATGTGTTTACAATGTTCGTGGCCTCATTTACAGCTTTTGTAAATGCATTTATGTAAATGAGTCCATGGCTGATTCTGGTGGTGGTGCTGGTGGTGGCTGGAGCAAAATCAGGGACAGATTATTTGGCACTGTGGGCCAGATCTGACCTGTGGGCCATATGTTGTGAACACCTGAGGTAAGACTACCAAATTATTTTGCCATGTAGGACAGAAAACACCATCTCTCCATACTTGACAGTAGAAATAAAACAACAACAAATTAAATAAAGGTACAATTAGACAGAGTGGCTGACCTGGGTTGATTTAGGTTGATTAGAAGTTTCCTTATGGCAGGTAAGAGCGTGGCTTAGTGATTAAGATACTGAACTTGATGATGAATGTCAGAAGGTCACCAGTTTGAGACCCGGGTAGGGCGCATATCCGACGACAGCGAGGACGACGCTCCGGTTTTTAGCGTGTCCACAGAACACCCCCGATACTTCGTTGAGGTAGTAATACAAGGGGCCCCTGTTAGGATGGAGGTGGACTTGGGTTCTTCATACTCTATCATTTCCCAGGGAGAGTTCCTGAAAATCGCCCCCCACATGCGGCCTAAGCTCAAAGCGTTGAGGTCCACGCTGAAGGACGTGCAGGGAAACCGCATCCCGGTGTTGGGGGTTGGGAAGTTTCAGGTCCAGTTTAAAAAGCACGCCGCAACGCTTCCCCTAGTCATCCTCAAGGGAGGTAAATGCAGCCTCCTCGGGACTCAATGGTTCCAGCCCCTGGGGTTGTTCATTGGGGGGGGTGCACGCCGTGGGAGTACACGCCGCCGGGACTGATCCAATACAGGGCGTGCGCCACGCGCACCCCGAGGTTTTCAAAAGGGGACTCGGGAAATTCAAGGGCCCCCCAGTGACTTTCGACCTGGACCCTGGAGTACGTCCAATCAGACTAAAACCGCGCAGAGTGCCTTTCGCACTAAAGGACAAGATAGAGGCGGAGTTGGACAAATTGGTGGGCCAGGGGATTCTTGTTCCTGTTGATTCTGCGGAGTGGGAAACTCCAATTGTAACAGCGCTCAAGGCCAACGGGGAGGTCCGCATATGCGCTGATTACAAGTGCACCATCAATAAGGCGATCCGCCCTAATGCGTATCCGGTGCCGGTAGTCAGCCACTTGTTGGCCAGGTTACACGGGGGGAGGTGTTTCGCTAAACTCGACTTGGCCCAAGCCTACCAGCAACTCCCGGTGACCCCCGCCGCAGCTGCTGCGCAGACCATAGTCACCCACAAAGGGGCGTTCCAGGTGACGCGCCTCCAATTCGGCGTGAATTCGGCGCCCGGGATCTTCCAGTCACTCGTGGAACGCCTCCTGAAGGGGTTAGAGGGGGTGTTACCCTACTTTGATGACGTATTGATAACACGGGGGAGCCGGGCCGAATTGGCAAAAAGGTTGGGAAGAGTCTTGGCAATATTCGAAAAGGCGGGGTTGCGGTTGCGGAAAGACAAATGCGTTTTCTTCGCAACTGAGGTTGAGTTCCTAGGGTTCCGTGTTACTCCCGAGGGAATAAGGCCGTCCCAATCCAAGGTGGCCGCCATCAAGAAGGACCCTCGCCCCACCTCCAAGCCCGAGCTGCAGTCGTTCCTCGGACTGCTCAACTTCTACCACTCCTTCCTTCCTCGGAAGGCAGCCGTGGCGGAACCGCTACACAAATTGTTAAAAAAGGACGAGGCATGGAAGTGGGGCGACGACCATGAGAAGGCTTTCAATGACCTGAAACAACTCCTGGCATCCGATGCCGTACTGACCCACTTCAATCCCAAACGCCCGGTGGTCCTGATATGCGATGCATCCCCGGTGGGGGTGGGGGCGGTGTTATGCCACGTGCTGGAAAACGGGAGGGAGGCCCCGATAGCGTTCTACTCTAGGTCCTTGTCCCAAGCGGAGAGAAACTACGCCCAGACAGACAGGGAAGCACTAGCGATAATTGCGGGCACCAAGAAATTTCATGATTTTGTGTATGGACGCCCCTTCACCATAGTGACCGACCATAAGCCCTTACTAGGCATTTTCACCGCAGATAAGCCCACGCCACAAATCCTGTCCCCGAGAATGCTCAGGTGGGCCATTTTTCTCAACGCGTATCAGCACGCGCTGGTGTACCGGCCCGGGAAGGAGATCAGCCACGCGGATGCCCTGTCGAGGTCCCCCATTCCCCGGGATTGCTGCCACGTGGGCGAGGAAGAGAGGGACCACCAGGTCTTAATGATAGAGGTCCTAGACTCCCCTCCAGTAGTACCGGCCGACGTCGCCAAAGCGACCGGCAAGGACAAAACGTTAGCCACAGTTTGCTCCTGGGTGCAGAAAGGGTGGCCCGTGTCTTCCCCAGCAGCGGAATTCGACACATTTTTCAAAAAAAAATTAGAGTTGTCCCTAGAGAGGGGTTGCCTTTTGTGGGGACAGCGGGTAGTGATCCCCACGTCCCTCCGGCCGAGGGTGCTTAAACTGCTGCACGTCAGCCACCCCGGGATCGTCCACTCTAAGGCACTAGCCCGCAGTTACTTTTGGTGGCCCCAGCTAGACGCCGACATCGAGCACATGGTCGGCACTTGCGAAGCGTGCCAAAGCTCCAGGCCGGAAGAGGCTCGGTTGCCACATAGGGAGTGGGACGCAGCAAGGGGGCCCTGGTCCCGGGTACACGTAGACTTTGCGGGCCCGTTCAGGGGAGCGCTTTTCCTCCTTGTGGTGGATGCGTTCTCCAAGTGGTTGGAGGTCATCCCAGTTCCGAGCACCTCCTCGTCCACAACAATTAAACAGTTACGGAGGGTCTTTTCCACGTTCGGTTTACCCGACACCCTCGTCAGTGATAACGCTAGCTGTTTCACGTCTGCCGAGTTCAAGGCATTCATGGATCTCAACGCCATTCGGCACATCACCTCCGCCCCTTTCCACCCGGCCACCAACGGCCAAGTAGAGCGCCTCGTGCGCACCACAAAGGACGCGCTGCGGCGCATGGGCCCCGGAGATCTTGACTTACAAGTGTGCCAATTCCTGCTAGGGTACAGGGTCACCCCACTAGCGTCAGGGTACTCCCCCGCGGAGCTATTAATGCGCAGGAAGCTGGCCACGGTAATCTCCAAACTAGACCCCACGAGGGTAGAGGACAAAGGGCGGAACGTAGGGATGGAACCCACAAAGAGTTTCAGCGTAGGCGCCCCCGTGCATTGCAGGAACTACGCCAGCGCGGGACCAGCCTGGGTGCCGGGCATTGTAATAGAACAAACCGGCCCCGTTTCATACCGCGTGGAGACCAATACAGGCCTCCTGTGGAGGCGGCACGCGGACCAGCTCAGGCGCAGAGTCCCCATAGAGGAGGACGCGAACGGAGGAAACCACGACTCAGCGATAGGGTACTCCCCCACCCGTTTAGCCCAAGGGGGAGGGAAAGGGGGCCATGGGTCCCCACCAAGGGGGGAGGAAAGGGAATCTGTCCTTGCAGATATCATGCGGGAGTTCTCGGCAGAAGGAAAGGGCCCCGAACTCATACATATCTCGAGGAATTATCCCCAAGACTCAGATCCCCCAAGCGAATTAGATGTTGATTTTCAGTACCGGGGGGAGTTAGCGGAGTGGTCCCCCACCCGTCCTAGCGAAAAGAGGGGTTTCAGTTCAGCCCCTGGTACTTCCAGTCCCAACCCCTGCGAGCTAGAGTGTAACATAGCACCAGCTCTCCGGAGACCAACACCCCCAAGACAGGAGGCGAGTGCGAGTCCGCCCGTCACAGTCTCAAGATCCCCCGAACGGACATCAGGAGGTAGCGAGACCACAAGGGCATCCTCGTCGGTCCCGAGATTCGTAATGGGGGGTCCCCAGGGTCCACAGGCAACAGGCAGGGATTCACTTCCCAGCTGTTCATTCCATTCCCATCCCCCAGCCAAGGCAGGCACGGACGCCCCACAGAGCCACTAATGAATCCCCGTTTTCCGTTGCAAGACAAGCACCCACGGAGTCAGGGATCACAGGCTCTCCTGTACTAGGTCAGGCGCAAGCATGCCCCAAGCGCACGTGCGGCAAGCCACAATGGCTGCGGGACTTCGTCCCATCCTAGGGGGGAGGGATGTTATGTATGCATGTTCACTGTACTGTTAAGATAAGAATGTAACCACTCCAAATACAATGTATCTCAGCTGTAAAGGAACGCGAGCAAGCAGCCCATAGAGGGCAGCTGCGAGCGTTCAGTCTCACATGGTTCACATTGCTCAATCACGGACAGCCGCGGGAAAACCTTCCCCGCATTATCAGAAGGAGAAAGAACTACTGAAGAGAGGCGTGCCTGGGCGAGGCCACGCCGGTAGCGACCAATGAGCTACCGTGCTGCAAGATTCAAATGTACAATGCTACTGTATATATTGAGATGTATCACCGCCATTACCTCATGCTCCACCGGATCATCATGCAATAAACCTGTGTTAAGCCAACCCTTCGGCTGTTCTGTTGTCTTTGGTCCCATACAGTAAAGCCTCGAAGTCAAAAAATCACAAAACCTTTAAAAACCATTAAACACAGCCCAGCACCATTTGGTCAAGAAAACAAACAAAACCTTTAACTATCCAACACATTTTTAAAATGCCCGGCATTGCCGGGCAAAATCTGCTAGTATTACTATAAAAATAAGATGCCTCACCATCAAAATTACTCTAGGACACACCCATAATTGCCCCTTTGGGCCAATATAGGTGATCACATATGCCAGAAATTAAAAAAAAAAAACAGAAACATACCACTATGAAACCATATCACTATACAATATGCTACGCTCTGCCAGTTGAACAAAAAGCAGTGAATGTACATAAAATAAGACTGAACATGCATGTGATTAGATACACGTCATATAGTTGACAGAACATACATTGAATATGACTATGCCAACTCCAGCTCAAACTGCAGGGTAAATTGCAGTGTAGTCACATCCCAATTTAATAATTTGCTTCCATTCTGGCTGAGATGGTTACTTTGCCCTGTTTAATGGGAGGAACTGCCCTGTCTACAATATTATTAATTATTATAGATGGGTTTTTTGATGCTTGCTCTTGATATTGTCTGTCATTGACTAAAAATTATCTGATATATTTATTGGTTGTACTTGAGTGCTTTTGATTCAAACAAAATAAAAAAGACAGTTGATGGTCAAATGGGTTTTGGTCTTACAAACAGTATCTGATATTCAGAAGTTCAACAGGTATGCAGGAAAGGGATTTCTCCTATATGACCTCCAGGCTGAAGAATGCATTCTCTTCAGAGTTTTGGTCAGTTCCCACTCTGATTACTTTTAACAAGGGTGCAAAATATATCTTTTAAAATTGGCATTTGTTCTTTAATATGCCCTACTGTCTTTAAATATATATATATATAGTGGTTTTAATGTATCCTGTTGACTTTAATGGATTTTAAAGTGGTGTTTTAGCTTAATATTATAATTGTATGGTTAAAATGGGGTTGTACTTATTTTTGTTCATTTATGAAGATTGTAAGCCGCCATGAGCACTACTACAGGGAAGATGGGATATTAAAATAGTAAATAAATAAATAATAGTAAATAAATAATATGAATGTGATCTGTTATCTGTAAGCCACCCAGAGTCACTTGCGAGTGGGTGGCAATATAAATTTAAATAAATAAATAATAGTATTTGTATATAGATGTACAGCGATTGCAGTGGCTCAAGTGGCTAAGATGCTGACTGGAAGGTGGGAGGTCAGCAGTTTGATTTCCGAGTACAGCAGGATGGAATAAGTTCCCGTCTTTGTCCCAGCTCCTGCCAACCTAGCAGTTCAAAAGCAAGAAATTGCAAGTAGATAAATAGGGACCACTTTGGTGGGAAGGTAAATAGCTGTCTGTGCGCTTCAGCATCTAGTCATGCTAATCATGTGTGCCACATGACCACAGAAATGTCTGCAGAAGCAGATAGCGCTGGCTCTTTGGCTTTGAAACAGATGAGCACTGGACCCTAGAGTTGGATACGACTAGCTTTTGAGCAAGGGAAATCTTTACCTTTACCTATATAGATGTACATCTGATTTTTGGAACTATTCACTTTGTGTGTTCACCAGAAAAGCAATCAAGAGTAGAAAGTATTCTTAAAATATTTTGTGAAGATCCTAAACTTTCTTTCTTCTCTACACTTGAAGAGATGACAGAAGAAATAATGTAACTAGAACAAAAAAAAAATTGTTCAGTTTTATTCAACATTATGATAGAATGACCAGTAACTATTTTTTGCAGTTTTGTAAAAGATCACCTTATTTGGGTGCTACTATTTTAATTTGTTTATTTTTTTAAAATAAACTTCTGGTCTTCTCTACAGCACCAACATCATTCTATAGAATTTGGACAATCATATTAAAATTGAGACAATTTTTTCTTTTCTATAGAAATAATCTATTTTAATTCGTCTCCTTTTTTATTGCATCTAAAGACATCAATTTATGAAACGGGCTTTGGCATGTCATGTATTTCTGAATCTCACTTGAGTGACTAATACAGCAATGAATAATAATCCAGGTAATGCCGAAATATTAACAATGCTGACGAGGCTGTCACACACATTGTACAAAGCAGAAACAAAAGAAAAACGCTGGCTTCCTTGCTGCTGAAATATCAGATTAGTTAAAGGTTTCATGACAAACCATTTGTCTTTTACCCTCATTCCATGGCCTTGTTAGCAATTTTCAGATGTCTGCCAAAATGAAAATGTGGCAGCTGCCAATGATAGGGACTTTTATACATGACAATTTGGAGGGAGGGGGTGTGAGAGTGTGTCACAGTAGACAAGGCTTTTTAGTTGCTTTGTTTTTGTTCTGACTTGGAAAAGGGTATTGCTGCATCTCAGCTAGAAAAGCTTGATTCTCCAGTCCAATTATTTAAAACAATGGGCAGACTTTAGGTTTACAGGGAAAAGATTGTTCCTCATTAAAGCTCCGAGGCCGACTAACCGGAAATAGTGGCTATACAACAATCATTTTCCATAATCTCTCACACGCTCTCAATCCTAATAGTATAACACTATTTAGTAAATTTCAGTCAACTAAGCATGATAGACTGGGGATGGGAGGAATATTCTAGAACACAAAAAGGCTGTCTACAGTGATGCAAGTCCACAAAAGTTTACGACTTCACAAAACTGTTGACCGAGTGAACTCAGCACAAGTCTTCCATGGCTAGAGCATTCAGGGGAGACTTTGAGCCTTATTTGTCATTGGGCTATCATAGTGGTTTGTAGACAGTGTTTTAGAAAACACAGTATAAAAAATAAAATAAAAGATGGCATCTCTCTGTAAAGACATGGCAACCTGAGTGAAACTGTCTTAAGGCTCTGCTTATATGTGGCCAAAGAAGTGGTCAAAACAACTTTTTTGGGGAGGTGCTGCTGTATGGATGTCACAAGCAAATTTCAAACCAAATTTTAATGGAAGTTTCTAGACAACATTCAGAACCCTGCTCTCATTGATATTGTCTTAGTTTTCAAAGGGGTCAGTAAGAAGAGCCCTAGAAACAAAATAAAAATCTGAAACAAGGCTCTAAAAGAAAAAAAAGAAAAGAAAGACCCAAGTATTTCATGGTTTAATCTAGTACCTTAATATGATTTTAAAGAGCACTACAAATGACAAACCAGAACTCTAACCAGTAGAGTCTAAAAAAGAAAAACTGCAGAGAAGCGATGTAACAATAGAGATTTTATGGGTCTAAGGCAGGGATTCTCATTCTGCACCATTTCATGTGGCTCCCCACTGCTTCCACCACACCAGAAAGTGCCATGTGGTGGAGGAAGGGCAAAATGGCCATCTAGCCCCCAAAGTTGTCTGAAGGAGCATGGCCCTGTTTAAAAAAGTTGATAACTCCTGTTCTAAGGTATAGACCAGGGGTGGCTAAACGACAGTCTGCACTGCCAAATCATCCCTACCCTGAATCCTTTCTTTGAGCATATTATTTTGTTTAAGAGATTTATTGATGACCTTTTTTTGTGTTTGACGATCACACTTTTATTCCGGATTTCATTATGTGGCTGAATTCCCAAAATCAACACTTGAAATTTACACATAACACCGACAGAGAGTCCAACCCATTTTTGGATCTTATACTGTATGTGGCTAATGACCGTAGATTGAAGATTAAGTTGTTTAAAAAGGAAACGGACAAAAATGTGTACTTACCTTATGAGTCCTTTTATCCTCCACGTTTAAGAAATGGGATTCCCTATGGCATTTTTGCTAGGGCTAAAAGAAATGCCTCTACTGTAAAGGACTTTGATATATCTGCCACTCAAATTAAGGGTAATTTATATCAGAGAGGGTATCCTGTTGAGATTCTGGATAAGTCCCTGGCTAAAGTAAAAAAAGGTGTCGAGAGAGGAATTGCTTATGAGAAGACAGAGACAAGTTAGGGAGGGAATACTGTGGTCCATAGAGTTCTCGCCCAGAGCAAGAGATATACAAAAAATCATTAATAAATATTGGTTTTTATTATCCAATATTCCAGGGTGCCAGAGCAGACCCACTATTGGACTGAGGACGACAAAAACTGTGGGGAATATCATAACACGTACAGATATTATAACCAGAAATGAACAAACCAAAAGCACAATCAAAGGACACTTTCAATGTGGGAGTTGCGGGAGTTGCAGGAACGCCTGGGAAACTAAGACTGTGGCATTTCCGGAGTTGGATTTTTATAAAGATTTAGAGTGTTTTACCAACTGTGACAGCACCCACTGTGTGTACCTCTGGATCTGCCCCTATGGATTAAAATATGTGGGTAAATCTACCAGAAAATTGAAGGTCACATTAGGGGAACATTGCTCCAGAATTAGGGACCAGATCCTGCAAGCTCCTTTGACTGCTCATTATTTAGAGAAAAAACATCTAGATTCGCAGTTTAAATTCATAGTTCTTGAAAAAATTAGCATGACTACGGCATGCACCATTGATTTGGACAAACACTTGCTACAAAGAGAGGCTTTTTTCATCCATCGCCTCAACACCATGCATCCGAATGGATTGAACCAGGAAATAGATTTTTCATGTTTTCTGTAAAAACTTACTTGTTTTAATGCTATAACAGGTGGGCTAGCTCCTTTCTCAGATGCATGGTTTTCTAATTAGGGTGATAATCCCCTGGGATGATGTAAATTATTGTTTAAATAGAACCTGAGGTTAGGCACTGGTAATGCCTATGAGCACTGGAAAAAGTATTGCAGGAAGCTTGAGAGATGCACATGGGTTTTTCGATAGTTATTGGATGCAATGTAAAACTATGCTATGTACTTGATGTAGTTATTTTTTGATGATTGTATTGTAAATGTTGTCCATTAATTCCACAGACAAAAATACTAACTCCCCTGAAGAAGCGCACAGTGAAAGGCCCTCAAACCGGGTGGGCTTCGGCACTACTGTTAGACCTACATGGTCCAGATATTTGCGGATATTGATAGAAAATTGTAAATATCATCATCACTACATCTTGTCACTACTTTATATACTGTTACTTTGAAAACATTTGTGTTACATAGAGAAACGCTTTGAGAACTTTGGAGTTACGCAAAGATTCGATTTAAAGAAGTCATCTGTGTGTTGTTCTAGTTAAGAGAAGATATCTGTTTTATGTTTGAACTTATAAGCAATCAACACATTTTCGATTAAAAGAATTTTATTGATCAAGATACTTTACTTTGGATTGATCTACTGAACATTGTGGATTTCTGGGCTTTATAGCCGTTTGCCTCTGACAGTTTTCTCCATTGTAAATGCACCCATGGCTGTCATAAACGTGTTTACAACAGCTGCGGATGTGTTTTATGGTGGGAGGAACCACATGACCGACTCACTCAACCACGTGAACAGCCCATTGCTTGAAAAGTTTAGCCACCCTTGGTCTAGACTCTAGGCAAACAAAAAAGGTAGTCAGCTGAGATTGCGTTATTTCAAAACTTGGATGGGCGGGGCCAGCCAGAATTTTTGCTACCAGTTCTGGTGAACTGAGGTGAACTTGCTGAATCCCACCACTGACTATACCTTCCAGAATCACTAGACAGCAGAGCCATTAGGATTCAAACCATTTAGGCCACTAGGGATTGAAGCCTAAACTAGGAGCTTGAAATCGGGTTGAAAGGGATGAGGAACCAGTGTAGCTGTAGTAATTAAAAACATGTTTCAGACACCTAGTGTCAGTCAATCTACTAAATATACAGTATTTCAAATCAAATTTTAATGGAAGTTTCTAGACAACATTCAGAACCCTTAAAGATGAGATGCTATTAGAGCCAGGATAGCAGTTGTGGTTGCATTGTGGTAACTGTAATGTAGCTGTAAGTGCATGCTGCTAAATAAAATAATTTTCTTAAACAACCCATTTCCCTACTTCAAGGGCAGTTGTATATACAATCCCATTGCATGTCATGGTTTGTTGCCAAAAGTGTATGGAACAACTAGGAGACTTACATTTTAATCATGCTTCTACAAACCCAAATGTCCTTCACAGTGGTCGGGAATAATGAAAGTTGTATCCCAGAAAATATTTGGGGTACTAATGCTTATCCGGTTGTAAAAATACAGGGATACTTCTTGATGGTTTCAATGTTTCCCTGACCATCTGGATGATGTAAGTCTTGTCTTGGTAACATGAGTAACAAACCCCATTTTGTCCTCCTGAAGGCATGGTCCCCTGCTAGGTGAGAGCCTTGTTGGGGCACGGGGGGGCTTAAAAGGTCTAACTAGGCAGTGATGCACATCTCCTGTCAATGATGTTAGGCTGGGACTGAAACTCACCAAAGCATCCTTCATCAGATTCCTTTGGCAAGGTGAAAGCAGAGGACACACATTATGGTCCGCCTAGCCAGGAGGTGACATGATATCCAAATGACTAAAACACCACATGCAAGTGGACTTGATTTCTCAAGTCCATTTGCATGTGCAGAATGTCGTCACAGAGACGTCTACCAATGTGTGGTCTCCTCGTTGATTAACGATGCCAAGGTATCCAAGGAAGGCATGGTTAGTTTTGTTTTAAAGTTGTTCATGGTTGGAGTTTGGTGCTTTGGTATTGTTCTTAAAGAAGTTTCTATGGTCAAGAAATTTCTAGACCAAAGCTTTCAATCCTCTTCAAATTTGGGGTGGGAGAGTTCACTACAAAAGATGCTACAGAAAGGAAATGGATTTCTTACATGTTTATTAAAAAAATCCAAAACAAAACACGTCAAATGCCTGGAGAGAAGTAATTTGGTAATAGTTGTTATTAAAAGCAATGGGTTGTGGATCCTGGGATCTTTTAGGTTCAATAGGTATGAATTGGGAGAAAGGTATATGGTGAAGTTTCATCCTGTTTGGAGGAACCCTAAATTAAGGAAGACAGTTTAGTAGAAATCACCATTACTCCCACATGTCCTTTCAATAATCTGCTGTTTCAGCATTTCTTTGTGTTTTTTAAATTATTTTCAGAGTTTGCTCAGTAAAAATTCCAGAATAACTTCTTAAAAGAATCCTGTCCAAAGCATTTCCATTGTAGGAGTTAAATGCTTTAGAGTCAAAGCCAATTATCATACAAATGAAACATATTTTTAAGAATGTATTAGTTGATGACATTTTACTCTATCTGCAGCAACCAAAACAGATTATCTAGATTTGCCAGCTGCTCAGCATTTAATGGCAGGTCTTTATTTTAACAGTTCACCTACTATATTCATGTGCAATTGAACATATCTCCCATCTAAGGTTCTTGCCAACTCTGTCTCCACCAATTACTTTGTTCTAGTACTGCACTACTGCACACTTGCCAACACTGTGAAATTTGCAGGTGGTAGCTATAAAGCACTGCTTCTTACTCATCTATCTGTAAGGCACCCTGTGGTGGTAACTGAATGTGATGGCTCTGATATTGTTTTGTAGTGAAGGCTGTACACTGGCTTGAGCAGAAGTAGCTGTCTCCATTTCCCATTGATCCAGATGACTGGCTATACATATTTTCTCTGTTTTATTTTGTGGACAAGGCTGCTACTTTCAACTATATAATGTACTGTAAAACTACAATACTGATGAGATTGAGTGCTTGTTTCTTTAAATATCACAAAGACATGCAGTCTGATTTATCTTTCCTGAGCTGAAACTGTGGATCTGACATCAAAATTAAAATCCTCTCAATGAAGAAGTGATAATTTAGTAAAATGTTTCAAAAGTGTTGTTTATTCTGATTTGAATGCCCATAAAAATCTAGTTACTATATTTGTGACTTATTTCTTTGGAAATGGGCTGTTCCTTCTGATTCTGAGTTTTATTTCCTTCTGAAGAAGTGAAGGAATCTTAGGTTTAATACCTGTTATATAGACTACTACTACTACTACTACTACTACTACTACTACTACTACTACTACTACTACTACTACTACTACTACTAATAATAATAATAATAATAATAATAATAATAATAATAATAATAATAATAATAATAAATAAAAAAAGCAATAGATAGCTACACATTGAGGGGAAGGAGATAAACAGCATCCTGACAATGCAACTACTCCAAAATGCAGATCACAAATGGGATGTTTCAAAGCCTACCTGCATGAAAAGGCTTATGAGATCTTGATTTCAATTGTTGTTGTTGTTGTTGTTCAGTCACATAGTCGATTCCAACTCTTTGCAGGTTGCATTTAATCAAGAATATAACATTAAACATTTAATCAAGAATAAGTTCCACTGATCTCAGTGGACTTCCTCATTCATTCATTCATTCATTCAAAAATAGTCAGATTCCTCACTGTATTCTGAGATCTCAGTGGAGAGTACTATAAAAAATCAGCTATAGTAAGGAATCCTCCACAGCCTATTAAAGCTGTGATCCTTAATTTCCAAAGGCCTTGATGAATAATTATGTTTTAACTTGGCACCGAGACGAGGTTTGTTGAACACCTAAATTTACAACTAGGAATTGAGAACCTGTTTATAATATCACTCGTACATAGCACCATCCATGGCAATCTACCTTCTACTGAATGAGACCATTTAGCCCATCACCCCTAGTATTGTTAATACTGAATAACAGCAGCTGTCAGGAGTTATCATGTAACCTTTCCCCCAAGCTCTAACTAGAGATGTGGGGACAGATCTTGCATATAGAGCAGGTGTTATACCATGGAGATATAGTGGCTTCTTAACATTAAAGCAGACTTAGTGAACATTTGGTAGTAATTCTAGAACTCGGATATCATAGTTTGCATAACTTGCAGTGACTTATTCAATAGGATAATAGTAAGATAGTGGCCATTTTGTTTTAATTTAAAAATGAGAGGCAAACAATCTATTTAATAGAACATTTTCTATCCACACACACACATACCCATCTTATTTTGTTGACTTACAAAAACTAATAATGGTAAGCAATAGCAAGGTTTTAAAGTTTCATTATCATGAAACTGAATTTCCCTTTAGTATATAGCTGTCACAGTTTCAAGGATGATATAAAACAAAATGCATATTTAATTGGAATGATAGACATCCTGGGGGAAATGTTTGCTGACTCTGGAATATACGTGTTATAAAAATTCAAATCATGTCTCTTTTAAATATCTCCTAGTCAGATGTGAACACAAACTTTGTCTGATTCCATACAAGAGGGACACTTGCACAGCTATGGCACATAGCGCAGCAACATCACTCATGCTGGAGGACAGGGGGGGGGGGGTGCGGGGCAGGCCAAGACTTGATCTTCTAATTCTGGTAAGAGTTGGGAAGCTTCCTCCTGCTTGTGTAATATGAGTTGTGAAAAGCAGCTCAATACCTTATGTGATGGGAAGGAGCAGAGGCCTTTAATTTCATTCAACCTAGGGCTAGCACTTGTGAAGGAATGTTAGAAAGAGAAGAGGCGAGACTCATAGACAATATCTCCCTCCCCTACCCCCGACTGCAGTCACTTTGAGCTTTGAAAACATTTCCTTTCCTCCCCAGAATTCCTGTTTTTCATGTCCTTTTAAAGGTACATATTAAGCTACATATTGGGCCCAACGGCAAAATGAGTAGAGGAGGAACTACTTTACTATTCTGATTCACAACAGTCATGGAGGCGGAAGGGGCCATGCCAGATGGACTGGCTATGAAGGAACTCCTTGCCCGTATCCTCAAGGCTGTGGCAGTCCATTGCAGACCTGGTATCAAATCCAGCATGTCTCATTTCATGTGTGCTGCAGGAGATGGCTCCATGATCATAGTGTGTGGGTCACTTCATGGCAAGCTGGGATCCACATTAACAAATTCATGCTAATGGCATTTGTTTCCTGTTTCAGGGGAAAAAATGCATTCTTGAATACAGGTTGCAGCCAATGAAGCTAGGAGAGATATAAATGGTTGTCCGTGCCCACTGCATCTTCCAATTCTTCTGTGGATACTTGGATGTTTCCAAGGTGTTTCCTGGTGGCACGTGCCTCTTTTTCTCTTTATGCTCGTTGTTAGTTCCCTCCTTGGGCTGGCAGAAAAGGAAGAGAGCTTCCCTTTATCAGAGTCCATCTACTGCCCTTAACAATCCACTGTAGTTTCTGCAAGAGGCAGCCAGCCTCTGGCCAAGCCAACCATTCAGCAATAGCTTCCATTAAGAAGCATTCTGCTCCATTTCCATTAAGGATGTGGGGCAGATTAGGAGTTAAGGGTGTGGGCTTCTGCCTCACCCTCACAAGCTTAATGTCAAACACAGTTAAAAATAACTCTAAGAACAATTTACTTCGATGATTTTTGCTTTAGGAGTTTGCATAAAAAGATTTGTCATCTGGTAGCGATTGACTATACAGTAGAACCCTGCATAGCGAAAATAGTCCGTTCCACAGGTTGTTCGCTATGCGATTTTTTCATTATACGAGTCTTTTTTGCATAGCAAAAATCCCTGTGGGGAAACTCGCATAACTAAATATTTTCCACATAGTGAAAATTCCTATGGGGAAAATCGCATAGCGAAAATATTTTCATTATATGAGTTTCCCCATAAGAATTTTCGTCATGCAACTTTCCCATAGAAAACACAATTTTTGCATAACGCAAAATTTTCGCTATGCGGGGAACCATTTTGTTTTTGGTTTCTCTTCATTATGCGACTTTTTCGCTATAAGAGCCCTTTGTTAAGTGGGGTTCCACTGTACAGTCAAATACCATGGGATTCTTCTTTCTTCTTCTTTACTTCCTCTTTTACCCCTTCAAGTGTCAAGGGAGATACAGTGGTGGACTCCAAAAAATTTTACTACCACACTGTGGGTGTTGTATGGTGGGCGTGGCCAGAGGGAAAGCCATACGTTGCACCCAAATTAGGAATACTTTATTTCAAAACTTGGATGGGTAGGGCCAACCAGATTTTCTGCTACCGGTTCTGGCGAACTGGTGCAAACCTGTTGATGCCCACCACTGGATACAGGGTTCTTGCCCTGGCACTTCTAGCAGCCTCCACCTGAGTTATTTGGTGTTCTTGTAATGTGTCTTTGATGTTATCTCTCCACCTTCCTCTGGGTCTGCTTTGTGGTCTTTGTCCTTCTCCTCTTTTCACATATGACTTGTATGGTGTGGAAATCCAAGACATTCTTTCTTGATGGGTAAACCACTTTACTTGTTTTCTCTATATGTAGCTCAAGGTTGGTTCTATTCTAATTCTTTTCCCTATCATCTCATTCTTGATTTTATCCCTTCTAGTCACTACAGCAGCCTTTTCCAGACATTTCATTTCTGTGCTGACCAACTTTTGTTTATATTTTGTTGTAAGTGTCCATGAAAATGGTAGAGCAATGTTAGTAGATCTAGTACAAGCAAAGCTGTAAATTTACCCCCACAAGAAAAGAAAGAGAAAGTGTTTGCTTTAATAAAAGTGAACAGACCCAGGAAGTACAGTATTGCTGTTTATTTTCCAAGCATTCCTGATTAAATTTACATCACGTTTCAGTGATCTTAAATCTAGATGCCTTAGCGCAGATATACCATTCAGGTTACAATATGACCAGAAGATACCAGACTAGAAAGCATATTAGATTCCAAGCATTGCGCAGCACCATAAGGCTTCATCCAGAGGAATCACTAAGAAGAATAGTTTACCAATGCAATTAGTAAGCTCCTTTGTCTGCCTTCAAGAGGTTGGATGTGATAAAATAATTGCAAGTTGACTGCACAAGAGAGTAGGCCAACATCTTTCTAGAAGATTATTTGGCCTGTGTGAAGAAGTGTGTTGAGTAGTGCCTTCCAGAAGTGAAAGCAAGTGTCAAATTTCCTTGACGCCAGCCACTGCATTTCTTCCATGTGTTTATAAGAGACAAATGGCACTGAATGCCACAATTACAATTATTTGAACTGCCAAAGGCACTTTCTTTACTCATTATATTATGGAATGCCTTATTAACAAAAACACCTTTTTTACTGACACCTGGCGGGATTGTGTAAAGTTAGACATCACTGAGTCCATTATAAAATTTTCAGAAGCCATTTCCTCCTTTTAAAAATTCCGTTGCCCTGCCTTTCCGTGTAGCCAACACAGAAGCATATCATTTTGCCAAGTTTAAAATGTCAAGACCAGGGGAAAAACTAACTTTGATGCTCTTTCTAATTTGTACTGAAAATTACCTTCAACGTCCACTGGTTTTAAGAGATTGTTAAGTCTCCCAAAGGAAGAAGGGCCATAAAATGTCAGATGCAATTTAACATTCTGAAGGATGTATACAGAGAACTATATAACTTTGAGTTTTCTGAGAGAAAATAAACAAAAATAAAATTTATTTGCTAATATATGCAAAATTATTAATTGGATCAGTTGGATCTAGATTTACTCACATTTGGAGG